>OY735210.1:35568698-35906198 GCA_963457665.1 Thysanoteuthis rhombus | reverse complement strand
AATAAATAAAGATTCTTGTCTAAACAGTATCAGGTGTTAAATGTCATGACCCACAATCTAAATACCTACATTAAAATTACAATAAAAATTTCACCTAAATATCATAAATGAATTTACTACAAAAGACATCACAAAATGATGCCTTTAGTCGAATCTAGTTTGACTGCAGCGACTTAAATTATTAGAATCACAAACTCTCTAGTTTTCTGTGAATTTCTTGGCTCTAGTATAAACAGATATAACTGGTATTCCACGGCTGCTCTACATTTAAAGACTCAAAACACTAGACTTTGTATCAATTGTGTGTTTATTGAAATCTTGCATTGTCTAAGCCAGTGTTTCTTGAACTGGTGAATGATTCACCCAATTCAATTATTTCAGGGATAAATGAAACTACACGGGTGAATGAAGGGTGGAAGTCTGTATAATCCTGTCTTGCTACCTAGCACTGATGAAACAGATAGATCTGTTTGGGCTCGGATGAGTTGCCATATGCCATAGTCCTCCAAATCCAATGGCAAATCGTGTGACAACACTTGAAACACAAAGAACGCGACCACAAACATTTGTCATTAAGTCAACCCCAATAGTTTTACATTTTCATGTATTTTCTTATTTTGAATATGTTCAAAATTAGGATATTTGCCATCAAGTTTAGTTGATCCTGAGATCTTCTAAGCAATCAGAGGATTAATAAATTTCCCTCTTATTTGTTGATGGAATATGCACTAAATGACCCTCTTAGGTTCGGAAAACACTCTTTCTCATATTAGCCTCCAGATTAACTTATATCTCTTGAATCATTTATCTAGACAGTAATTATCCCAATTGAAGTATTGAGACAGGTTGGCATTTGCAAGTTAGTCTTCAATATTACAACAGTTTTTAGACTCTATATAACAGGCCAGGGATAAGAGGTTGTATTTTAGAAGATAGATCTATTGGCATATGATTGGTTTTCTGCAGTCTTTGCTTGAACTGAGCTACTGTTTCAGCTGATATTGTAGACTCAGATGATTTATTCCAGTTGAAGATAACTCTGGCAGAAAAGAAACAATCACACACTCCTGTCTCTGTGAACCTTTGATTTGTCTCTATGCTCAGGAGTATGTGGTAACATTTTGCTGAAGTATTTGTTTGGTGAGACATTCAAGACACATGCAGTCAGTTTTGATCTTGTGCTGTTGTTTTAGGATTCTGATAGATTCAATTAAATCTTCTCTGTCTCTTCAGAATTTAACGTTGGCTGTTATAAAAGTTTCTGTTGCTGTATGTTGGGTAGGTGACTTAGGCCAGCTACCAACTTTATTGTTCTCAATGTAATAAACCAAAAAGGTATTGAAAGAAATATATCTATTTATAGATTTATATATATATTTCTTTGCCAAAAAATTACGTTGAATTTTGGACAATATTTTCCATTATATTTCTGATGCAAGACTTTTCAAATTCAAAGGAGGTGAGTCCGACCTTTTTTCAATTATTTATTTTTGCTTTACAAGTCAAGTTTTATTGGTTACAAATGGTGAATCATATCATAACAAGTGGTTAATCCTCATTAAAACATCCAAAACAAAAATAAACCAGGCTTCACCAACTTGAGCTCCACCTTGTTGTGGTAGTATTGCAGCTTGTGTAAGCAGTAAGCGAGCCATAACCTTCAATGAAAATCAGGTTTCATTCATAACACAATTAACCAAATTCTTCATAATACAATTAGTTGCATTCATATCAAAGAGTTGGCATCAACTGATTTGTATAAATTTCATTTCTAGCACCAATAATAAATTTTGAAGGGAATATTTGTTTTAATCATTTCTATACATTCAAATATTTTACAGTGTTTTAGTGCCTTCGTGCTCAACATGACAGGGTATCAGTTTTCTAAGCATGAATGGCTGAAGGTATAGCCAGCATAAGGGTGCTTTTCATAGTTCGATATATACTAAAGTTGTGCCTCGGTCTAAATGTCTCCCAAATTCCAGCTCAATCCAATTTTGTTACAAGAAACGCTAATGGTACAGACTTCTTTGCCAAATCATTGCATCAGAAATTAAAAGAAAAAAATAGCGTCCAAAATACAAGATAATTTCTTAAGCAAAAGAAAATAGAGGAAATAATTCAGTGTTTGGATAAGTGATATTGAATTGAACCAAAACCCAACTCTCAGTAAAAATGAAAATGTAAGACAATCCAGGGTTTGGAAATGTGATATTTTGAAAAGAATAATCATCATCATCATCATCATCATCAGTCTTTTAGCGTCCGTCGTTGGACATAGACCTTCCCCAGGATTTGCCACACTTCCCTATCATGGGCGTCACGGAGCTTGTATTTCCTGAACTTGTCTAGTTCAAATAAACATGACTAGACTTTTAAAGTTCTCTTTCTTGATGGCTGAAGATCTTTGAAGGCTCTTGATATATTATGTACGCTTGAAAAAGTATGATTATACAACTTATTGATTGGACATCAACACTTATGAAAATAAATAGCTGACATTCTGAAATGCTCAAAAATTCATCCAAAGGCTCAAAAATGTATAACTATACAATGTATTGATTAGATGTTAACGCAATAATGAAAATGAAAACCATTAAATAGTTGTTTTTTTTTACCTTTATTTATAAACAACTTATTGATTAGATATCAAGGTTATTGTTATGGTAAATTTCATATATCTGTTTTTTGTTGAAACATTTTGGACCACAATTTCATGCAGGTAAGATGGAAAGAGTTACATCCGATGTGCCAAACTATCATTTTAGTTTTTGTTCTAGACACATCTACAGATTCTCTGTGTTAGCGATAAAGTTAGCTGAAAAGGAAAAAATATAACCTCTTTTAGCCATTTTTTACACAACTTGATTTTAGGCCCAGATCTGCAAGAATTACCTTTATCATTAAAACATCTCTCAGATATCAGTTCTTATTACAGCATTGCTCGGTTCAATAAAACACAAATATTAAATCAGTTTATGAAGTGGAAATAACATTTTGATTCATTCACCTATAAGATGGAGTATTGTGAATCAAACTTAGCTGCAAGAATTGAGATGAAGGTTAATGGCAGCAAAAAATGAATAATAATGATTTACTATACTTTATCTAATAAAATAGATTAAAAAAAAAAAGAATCGGATTACCAAAACTGAACCACCCGTTGATAACAAACATTGCAAAGAATAGTATATGGGTGTAAGTTAAAGGGTTTGATTTAGACTAGTGCTTGCCACTAGTTCCTGTAGCTCATTTGTAAGAGCGGTCATGTGATGAGTGCCTGATTTATCCCCGTATTAATGCCAATTCTATCCTAAGGAAAAAACTATCTATAGTTGCTTTTAATAGTAATTTGTTAACTGCTCACTTTAGAACTGGCATTAACTTTTGGATGGATCAGGTGTAACTGTTGTGACATCCTGTATTTATTGGAGCGCTGGTGTGTGTGTGTGTGTGTGTGTGTGTGTGTGTGTGTTACTTAGAATATCCCACCCCCTCCCGGCTCCAAATGTTTTATGAATAGTAGTTCATCCACTGCGTTGACACAACAACAACAAATCTCATACAGTGGTTCCAACCTTTTCATTTCCAAGGACCCTGTTTATTCAAATAAATTTTTGTATGGACTCCTGGCTTTTGAAAGGTCTGCCGATCAACAAGCTCATGGTCCCCAGGCATTTGAAAGGTCAATAATACCTTTGTTGACCCTCAGGAGTCTGTGGCCCCCAGGTTGGAAACCACTGCACTTAAAGGTATTTACTTATATCCTTGGTGAATTAATATTGAAATCAAAAAAAAAACTTCATTCTGCTTTATGATTGATTACAAATCAATTCCTAAATAAGAAATAATTGATCAAATCATACGAATACAATTGATTCTAATTTATAGGATTGCATCAAGACCAGCGATTCTGGACCCAATAATCAAAAAAATTTTTCTTATACACAAAACTTCAGAAAGTTTATTGAATTTAAGGGGAGCAACTTACATAAAACCAAAACAACCCAAATCCTTTCTACTGCCCCTTTTTTACTCTTTTTAAAGTTTCACATTTAATTTAAGTCATGAGCTAAAAATATTTGAAAGATAGTTGTTTTGAGAACATAAAATATTTTTTATGATTCAATCAGATTTTATTTTGAAAAATGTTGATTTGTTAGCATTGCCGCTTAGTTCAAATAAATGGTGTGTTGGTCACAATAAACAAAACAAATTGGCAATGTTTACATGACAATTGACTCAGTTCTGAAATAGTGTCAAATTTCAAAATCGTACAAATTTTGAGGCAGAGGTTCAAAATGAGCTTCTGGAGACTGGTATTGAACTTCTTATCCCAGACTCAATTAATTTCCTAATTTAATGCTATTTTTATGTCAGTGTTGGGTAAGTCTGTGAAATGAAGTTCAGATTATCTTCCCTTCTGGCCAAATTCGTCAAAGAGACGTAAATTCAGTATTAAAAGCTGTAAAATTTACTTCCTTGAAAATTTTTAATGATTTGGTTGATACTTCTATTTTGCAAGTTTTGTAAAAATCCTCTTCTGAGTTCAATTCTAGAGAGTTGGAATAATAAGTTGTCCCATTGGTCAAATATGGAAATGTATGCTTTTGCCACTCCCCACAGAATATATGCTTATATATATATATATATATATATATATATATATATATATATATATATATATATATATATATTAAGAAATAGATGTATAATCCGACAGAAATAATTATGAATTGGGTTGTATTATTTGAAACTCTACTTGAAATAATCTCCCGTTATTACACCGTAAAAGTATCATTTGGCCTTGACAATGCAAATGGAATGAAGAGTTAAAGAAAATGGAGCTGCTGCAGGAATTGAACCTGCAACCAATAGAGAAGCCATTTCAGCATAGTATTCCTCTTACCATAGCACTAAACAGGCCCAAATAACTGCTTTATCTCCAAAATCTCATTTTGTTTATTCACTGTCTATATCTACTTGATTTGTTCCTCAATGTGAACAATAATATTATCAAAAAATAGATATATAATCAGGCAGAAATTCGGATTATATATATGAATATATATATGTGTGTGTGTGGATGTGATGTAATATGAAAGAATGTTGGTGAAAATGACAATTGGTTAGTGAAGATTCAAGAGAAAAGCAGGTAAATATGTATGTATACAAATATGTATATACATACATTTATATATATATATATATATACATATATATGAATGCATATATATATATATATATATATATATATATATGTATATATATATATATATATATATATATATATGAATGCATATATATATATATATATATATATATATATACATGAATTATAAATTGCTTTATATTATATAGAAACTTATTTGAAATGATCTCCCATCATTACAATGTTATTATATCATTCAATTTAGACAACATAAAATGAATAAACAATTAACGAAAATGGAACTACTGCATGAATCGACCATGCCACCAATAAGGTAGTCACTTCACTGTAGCGATACTCTTACCTTTGAGCTAAACAGTTGCCAGTAATACAAAGACCAAATACCTGCTTACAAACTCAATTCTTGGTCCGTTCATCTCTTTAAATACTACATTGTGGCAGGTTCAATTCCTGCAGCAGCCCCATTTTCTTTATTTGCTTATTCTATTTATGCTTAATTCGTTTATGTGTTAACCATGTAACAACAGAAAATCATTTTGAATGAGTTTCTATATAATATAACGCAATATATAACTCATTCTCTCAGACCAAATATGTCCATTTCTCGAATAGATAAGTGTTACATTGAAACAGACGTATAGGCCAACTATATAAAGATGATGAAAGAACACACACCATAATCTCCTGGTTTGTAATCTATAATCACTGATAGATTTAACTTCCCTTTCAAATAAAACAAAAAATACAGCCAGCAATGATCAACCATTAAACAAAAACATAAAGATAAGATAAAAAGAAGATCCTACTACCGAGAAAGATAGACAACCCACCTACCCTCAAATGTCCCAGATAGGAATCTAAAATAAACTGAATCATTAGCCTGAAAAAGACTGTAAAGGGCAGAAACATAAATGTGTTTGTGTAGCATATCCTTACTCCATTATATTTTAAGCTCGACTCTAAATCAACTTAATATTTGATATTGAATGTATCGAACTCTTTATGAAATAACACATCATACATCAGTTATTGTATTATATCATATTGCATTCCTGATTTGTTCTGTGTGATATACATATGCATATATACAGGTATATATATATACAGGTATATATATATATGTACATTAAAGAAACTGTTTATTCTATTTACATTAGTTATGACGAATGATACATTAACCATAAAATAATGGGAGATCATCTCAAATAAGTCTCTATATAATATAACACAATCTATGATCATTCTGTTGATCCATTTTGTTATAAATAACTGTTGCGTTGAAAGAGACAAAAAGACCAAGAATAAACAAGATAAGAATTTGATGTGTAAGCAATTATTTGGGCCTTTACGTATATATATGTATGTATATGTATAATATATGTATGTATATGTATATGTTTATTGATATATGTGTATACATACGTGTGTATATATATGTGCATATATATATATATATATATATATATACTTATATATATGTACATATACTTATATATATATACATATATATATATATATATATATATTAGCTCAATGGAAAGAGCGTTGGCACATTAAATCGGCTACCCTATCGGTGGCAGGAACAATTCCTGCAGCAACCCCTTTTTCTTTAATTGATCATTCTATAAATGTTGTCTTGGCCAAGATATACATATGCGTATGATGAAATAAGTGATTCTCTACACAAACAAGTTTATGTTTCTGCCCTGTTTAGACTTCCTCAGGTGAATGATTCAATTTATTTGGATCCCTATTTAGGATGTTACGATGTGTGTCTGTATTTCTGGGTGGAGAATCTTACTCAATTTAAATGTCTTTTCTTTTTTTTTGTTTGGTTGTTAGTCACTGCTTGTTTGATTTAACATATTGGAGATAGATTATGCTGCAGACATGTTTTTTATCATTGTGTTGTTAATCAATCAGCTCTCTGTGGTATGTTTCCTCTCAGGAAAGTATTCTATTCTTACTTTCATCTGCTCCTCAGTATTCACTTTCACATACCATTAGTTTCACGTACCATTAGTTGTTTATGTCTAATTCTTTTTATATTCTAGGTTGGGTTTGCATTTACATATGTAAGATAATTATGATAAGGTGATAAGGTTGTTCCTAAAGTGGCTGAGGGAATAAAAGTAATGTCAATAGTAATGCTGCAACTGTTATTAATAATAATGAGAGAAATATGATAATTTCGTTGGTTGATTCTTGTATACCTGTATATGAGTTTAAAATTATGTGTTTTAATAGAAATTTTGATTTTCTACAATCAGTAGGCCATCATCCTGGTAGAGTCCTTTATTTTTAGAGTTTTGTTTCTTAGTCAGGTTATATAGAATGTACAAACTGATCAGGTCTGATATATATTTACATATATACATACATACATGTACATTTACACATCTATATGTATACATCTACATATATATGTACACATATATATACATATGTATATATATATATATACTTATATACATCTATATATATATAAGTGTACATATTTATATACATCTATATATATATATATATATATATATATATATACATATATATAGATAGATAGATATGCATCTATATACCAAAAAAATAAAGATAAAAAAAGCATCAAGGAATTATCTCTGTAAAGAAGAATTATCAAGTATATTGTGAAAATGTCAATTCATTCTTTGGAACCCCTTTTGAATATGGCTGGTCTAGAGAATCAGATTACTTGTTATTGCCAAATCAGATTGCTGAAAGAGAAAGTTTAAATTTCCAATGACCCTTGAGGATTTTTTCTTTGAAAATAAAACATGGCTGAAAGTACTTTAATGAATTCAATAAACGTTTATTTCACATATGTTGTTATTTTCTTTACAAAATCATCATCGTATGTACTTTATAGAGGAGCTATACTGAAATATTGTGAGTCACTAATAATCGATCATGTAATTTTTACCATTGCTTATTATATTTAATTAACCTGTTGAAATCAACCATTGTCCCAAATTAAATGTTTCGCACAGTATTATCTTTAAAATTCAGGTATAAAACCTTTTCGTTAAAAGAGCTTATGCCCTACTTTAGATGACACATCCTGACTTCACAAGCGAATGTTGATTTTTATGTTGATCATTGATTCTGAACATGGGACGTATACCACATGATGTGAAAAGCAAAAAGTGCTTCATGGCTCAAAACTGAGTCATGTTAAGGCTCAACTGATTAATTCCTAATTACACAATACCAATTATTACCAATTTGACCATAGATTCCAAAGTAACTAATGCTCAACTCATTAACTTTGTGAGTTATAAAAGCGATCACGTAATTGTGTTTTTTTTTTCTTGTAAATTTCACGCAATGGAGAAATTATATTTTTGTAAGTACCTAAGTCAGCGTTTTTTAGGGGGGCACTAAGGTTGAATTTGTCATATTTCTAGAAGATATAGTGAATTCAAAGTAATGACTTGTCATTCTATAAAAGATTCTTTAACTTCAAAAAAATATATATCTGGTTGATTTAAATTTTCTCTCCATGATTAAAAAATGTAAATTTTGGCAGATTTCTAACCTAAAAATATTATTCAATCTTTTCATTACCAACTTTGTTTTATTACTGTAAGGGAAACATCAAATTTTTTGAGTTGTCAAAGTGGGGCATGGGGTAAAATAGGTCAAGAACAACTGCTGTACATGCTTTGTGTCTTTCAAAACTCTCTCTCACACAACTTTGTACTTCACATATTTCATTTGAATTTCATAGCATTTTCACTCAGCACTTCAATACTCATTAATTCAAATGTCTGTAAACCAAAAAAAAAATCTAACATCTTGCAAGAATTAAGAATATTTTTTCACTTTTGGCAGCATTTGGTATTTTCCTAATTTTGTCGGTATCTCTCTGCTTCAAATTGTTTCTAAATCTTGACTCAGTTCTGGAGGGATCTAAACCTGTGTTTCTTAAAATATTTCAATGTCATTCACCCACAAGTTTTTATCATGAAATTTCATTCACCCATGACTAAATTTCCTCATATTTTTGATTATTTTCATCTTATATCCCTTTGTGTATAAGTTTAAATTATTCTGTATCAAGTGCAAAAAGCATAAATTAACTCTTTTCATTTCTTGGTTTTTGAACATCATAAGAATATGCAAAGGAAACTAGGACTGATAAAAATTTAACATTATAATCAGAATTTTTACAGTTGAGATAAATTAAAAAACAGTCTTAGAACTTAGAATTAGATTAGAAATAGTGATTTCTTATCGTACATATTTACCACAAAAATCAGCTTTGTTTTAGAATAGAAAAAATATAAATATCTGAGCAAATCAAGTCATTCATCCTTCATGATTTATCCACCTTTCATTTACCCCTTTAGTTTCATTCACCCACAAAACAATTTCCTTCATTGGTGAATTATTCACCAGTTTAAGAAGCACTGATCTAGGAATCAGGAAGTCAAGTCAGTCAGTTTTAAATGCTATCAATTTGACAATTCTGGTGTGTTTGATGATTCATTGTTCTAAGCTGACAACATTACCTTGGTATGCTGCTCTTAATGTCAGAGATAAACAGGTCTGGTTGGTCACTCAATAAAAATCATCATGTGACTAATGTCTTTTAACATGGTGCCGTGTTGGGGGTGATCAATTAAAAAATTGGGAAAGGTATGATCGATGAATAAGTTACTTCTTTCACCTTTTGTTTGATCACTAAAAAGTCTGAATTTTCAAAAAATAAGCATATTTTTTTCTGGACAGAAAGTAAGGGACCAATTCAGCATACATTTACGATTGTAAATTGAACTCCCCTTTTAAAAAACTTTTCTGGAGGGAATTTTGAAAAACAAAAAAAACATTTTTTTTTAGACATTATAAGGAGTAAATGTTTAAGATTCCTGCTTTCTAGCTCCACTGATGTGGCCTGTACAAATGACACATAGATAGCCAGCCAGAATCACTTAAAAACTGAAGAAACCTATAGTGACTATGTTGACAGTTTTGGTTGACAGTTTCTAAAAGAGACATTGAGAGAAAAGTAAAAAGAGGAGCAGATATGGATAGAGAGAGGTTAGAGGGTGAGCTTGTAAGGAAGGATATTTTTAATTCATAAAATGTTGTCATTATCATTGTCCCCAGAACGCTCTTTGACACTTGTGGTATTATAATGTGAGGAGGAAGCATGAGAACTTGGACCACCTTTGCTTCGCATCCACAAGCGGCTTGACTGCAGACTTCGAGATGAACTGTATTTATTTTTGTACAGGGGATCAATGTATGGTTCATTTGAAGTCTTTCGAATTGCCTTTTGTAGTTGAGCTTTCTTGTGTTTTCTGAAAAAAAATACAAGAATGGAAGAAATTAATCAAATCAATTTAAAATCAAGTAAATAACCATTACAGTCAATAATTGAACAACTGTTTGAAGTCATGTAAAACAATTCCATTAAAGAATATATATGGTCGGAATAAATTTAATTTATGACATCACTGGCATTTTCCACCGGAAAACATCCAAAGTAGATTCTGGGGAATCTAAGTGTTATTAATAAACCTGATAAAATAAGGCCCCAAAAAGGTCAAAAAAGTTTCTTTCACCAAAAATTAAATTCTTTTCTAGAATCCTTCGCCACCTCACATAAATATTAAACCATAAATTTTTTCCTTATATATTGAAATGAATGATTTTTCCATTTGCTATACTGCCAAATAATATATCAAATATGTCTAACATTTCAGTAATAGTATTACACAGTTTTTAATTAGATCTTTGTGACTTCAGTTTCAAATGCCTTCATGTGTTGCATATGTATCCCATAGATACCACTCTCCCATTAATTACTTGTTTACTTGTAATTACAAATCTTAAACACCCAGTTGTTCATAAACGTCAAAGGCAGTACAGTACTGAAGACATAGAACAAGTGCAGAATCACTGAATTGGAATTGATAGCTTACAAGGATTTAGTGCAGACCCCTTGGAAATACTGGGCCCATAGCACATGATACTTTTGTTATATGGTTGATTGGACCCTTCAAATGTAGTCAAATTAATTCTCTCATGGATTCAAACCAAGGAATATATGTTTTTAGAAAGATTGGGGTTATGGTGTACAGTTTTGCACAAATCTGAAAAGGCTGAAATTCAAAAAGCAGAAGCCAACCTCTGATGTTAATATTTCTTATGGTTTATCTTTGATCATGAAGAAAGCAATAATAAATCTTTACTTCCAATATCTTATCCTATTTGTATAACATTGAATATAAAATGGGTCTGGTTTTCCTCCAAGTAGAAACCATGACGTAACCAACGTCTTTGGCATCACACCGTGTAGGGGTGATCAATTAAAGCATTGGAAAAAGGAATGACCGATGAATAAGATGAGCAGTGATTACTAAAAAGTCTGAATATTCAAAAAGCAATTGAGCACAAACTAAGAATGAATTTAGCACCAACTTACATTGCAAACTGAACTCCATTAAAACCTATTAAGAAGGGAATTTGAAAAATACAAAAAACAACTTCTTTGCTGACATTTATTTAAGTAATAAGTAAGGAGTAAATGTTTAAATTTCCAGTCCTCCAGCTTCATTGGCGTGTTACATAGCCAGCCAGCCAGCCAGCCAGCTATCCAGACCAACTTGAAAACTGCAAGAAACCTGTATTGATGGTTTTTGTTAACAAATTTTAATTATCATTTCTTCTACTGGAATATTCAAGAATTAACATATAAAAGACTAAAATTGGGGAAGTTTTTGTCTTTTATGCAAGAGACTGAATCAAAGGTTCCGCAGATTTCAGATTCATGTTGTAATTTCAGTGTAAGGATTGTTAGATTCAGGCAGAAAGAGAGGTAACCTACGTTAGGTAAAACTCCAAGATAAAGTTTGGATTATCTCCTTTCCTGGTCTAATCTGGCAATCTAGACCTCAACAGCTATGAAATTTCTCACCGTAGGGCAACAAACAAGCTTGAGACTACCAAGTGGTGACAACTGAACTGGGGCAATTGAGCGTGGATACAATCAAGTGTGAGACTATTGTGCTGACAACAGTTGGTGAATCTGTATTATAACTTCTCTCATTTAGGTTTTCAATCACTCAATGATAATGTTGAAAATAAAAAAAAGGCAAAAAAATAGTGTTTTATTTTATATATATGCTATATATATGCTACGCTTTTAATATTTGTATCAAGAAAATATTTTTGTCAGAACTTGTGTAGCTGTTATGTGTCAGCTGTAGTAAGGGGATACTTGGCACTATATAAATGGCTGAAACTGACCAAACCTTTATAACCAAATATGTATAACAGCAACATAAGTTCCAGTTCCAATTCTGCTCAATTGTCTAACGCTCAATTATCTAAGGTTCAATTATATCCATGCTCAATTGTCCTTGCTTAATAGTCTTACACTCAATATTCGGCCAACCTTTTTTCACATGTGTATATATCTAAATAAAATACAGATTTATCCCTGTCTCTTTGGATATCAGGGTTGGAACTAATTCTATAAGCAGGGTAGAGTGTATATATTTATCGGAAAATTATGATTCATGTATATATCATCAGTTATTTTATAAAATCCACCGTTTCACAAGCACTGAACATGATTACTTACCTATCATAGACAAACATGATTACTTACCTATAATAGATGAAAATTATTGTCAATAGAAGAATTAACAAAAGAATTGCCAGAAAAACTCCGATGGCAGTTCCGATGATGGCCATTTTGGTGTTTTCTGGAAAGATGAAAAATAATTTTGTAAACAATATCTGACTATAAAGATGCAATAAACTATATATTGATTGTATTATTTTACAATGGTTGATTTTCAATTGGATCACTTCTTTTCTGAACTTTTGATTTTATTCAGGGCCTAAAATGGTTCTAGTATGTCCTTAATAGGCTTTATATGTGTGCCTAATTCACATTAGGTTTCCCTCATTTCTTGGTATTTATGAAATTACGTAGGTTGATTTCAAGCATATGTGGTATATTTCTAAATTATATTGAAGATTATTTCCTTGAGGAATTTTAGAATTGCCCCAATTTCGGATCAAGAAAAAATTAAAACGAGTTGATAACTGTGGTCTTGTCTGGCAAAACCATACAACAGACGATGGACATTTAGTGTTTATTAGTAATTTCATTTAACTTAATGATACATTCTAAATGAAATGGTTGAGCTTGACTCTTTCCAATAAGTAATTCAATACTAAGCACAGTTTCAGAGATACATCTATGTATCATTCTAAATAAACTGTCTTACATTAAATTTTGCTCATTTAAAAAAAAAAGGGACCAATATCGACTCTATTGTAAAATAACATATATGAGACCACATCTTTTGGCAGCACACCATGTTGAAAGTGATCAACTAAAAAATTGGAAAAGAGGGTGATAGATGAATAAGTTTCTTCTCTCAAATTTGTTGGTCAGTGATCATTAAAAGTTTGAATTTTCAAAAAACAGTTGGGCACAACTAAGGGATCAATTTAGTATAAACTTACATTGCAAATAGAACTCCTCACTAAAAACCTATTTTGTGAGGAAGTTTTCAAAAAATTTTTTTCCATAGACATAATGAGTAAATGTCTAAATTTTCAGCCCTCTAGCTTCATTGGTGCAGCCTGTATGCATGATACATACATATATGTATACATACATAGCCAGCTAGTTAGACCCACTTGAAAACTGAAGAAACCTTTGTTGGCAGATTTGGTTGATGGTTTCCCTATAATATATATAACACCACAAGCCCAACCAGTTCTTCATAAGAGAAATTTAAATTCTATTGCATCCTGATAAATATTCCATCTTGTAATTAAAAATTGTCAATCAAAACTGTCAAAATATGTTTCTCCTATTTTTCAGTTGGTGCGACTGGCTGTATGTATCATTTATACAGGTAGTACCAACGGAGCTTGAGGGCTGAAATTTTCAACATTTACTCCTGATTATGTTTACAAAAGGCTATTTTTTTTGCTTTTTGAAAATTTGCCCTCACCCCCTAAATAGGTTTCTTATGGGCGATTTGATTTGCAGTGTAAGTTGATGCTAAATTGATGCCTAATTTGTGCCAGCATTCATGCTGATTTTTGAAAATTAAGATTTTCTTAGCGATCACTGCCCAATAAAAGGCAAGAGAAGTAACTTATTCATTGATCATCTCTTTTTCAAATTTTTTAATTGATCACCAGCTGACATGGTATGCTGCCAAAAGGTGTTGGTCATGTGACAGTTTCTATTGAGTGACTAACCAGACCTGTAATTATACTGGTGCCAATCTATTATAATGTTGTTGTTTTCTTTAAAATTTCAGTTTGTCTAAATATTGCAAATTGTGTCCAATTGGGTTTGAACTGTTTTGTTGTTAAAAGTTTTATATTGAGGTTTCAGTTTCATTTCTATATTTGTTCATCAATTCCATTATTATGACAATTTTTCTTTCATTTCTCATTTGAAATGCAAATATTTTCTTAATGTAAGATCAATAAAGAGGCAAAGTGGTGATGTCATCAGCTGACTTCCGATTCCAAACAAGAATTTCACTTGCTACTCTAATGGACTTTTGACAACAAAGCGTCATGTGTTGAAATGAATGGTTCATTTTAAAAAATTTTTGGAAAAAATTTCAAATCTCTGTATTCTGAGCGAAATTTCTTAATTGTGAACTATCATGTTACGCCATTTTTTCAAACACAGATATCTCTGAGTTTATATTCTTTATACAAATACTTTTGACTTAAAAATTTTCTATAGTTTTTTCTTCTAATTAATAGTACAAACATTAGCGCAATAAAACTGATAGATTACTAGTTTCAAGTATTTTGTTGTCAAAAGCCTGTAAGATTTGCTTGTGCTGGAAGTTTCTGAGGGAAGAAACAAATAAAAAATTGGTTTATCAAAATTTTTAATTCAGTATAACCTAGTTACCCTATTCTGACAAACTGTGAAAAATTGTTGCCAAAATAACAAAAGTAAAACAATGAGAAAAGAAACAAGCAAGATTTTCTCCACGTAAAAATACACGTGTGAAATTGTTTGGAACAGGAAATTGGCTGATGATGTCACACTTAACCACTTTATTGCTCTTGTAATCTGTATTTCAGCTACTATTTTTTTAAGAATGGTAATGTATATCCTTATTATTTTGTGAAAACACACTCTATTCATTCATGATTTTGTGGTTTTTAAGATGAAATTAATTCAAATTCAGTTTGGCTCTTAGCAAGCACATTTTAGAGTATTGCTTATTTACTACAAACTTTATTGAAATATATATCTGATTACCTTCCATCATTTAGATAATGAGTAAAATATTCAGCAATAAAAGCAAAAAATAAAAAAATTTAGCATGATTTATCTGTTAAAAGAATATGGAAATAATGTGGACTAAAGAGCTCTTAGCAGCTGAGCTTGTTATTAAGAAATTCAAAAGGTGAAAATTCATGCACACACAGAGCCAGATTTGGCTTGAAGCGGATATAATCTGACCAAGCGTAGTCTGGTGGCAGAGGTTCAATACCAGCCTCTTGAATGGATCATGAATCTTAGCCTCTAGACTAGCTCGATTTCTCAATTCAGTGCTCTTCTAATACCTGTGTTGGGTAAGTCTCTGAGATATAGCTTAGATTATCTTTCTTTCTTCCTATGCATGCACACACACACACACACACACACACATACACACACTCACACACACACACAGAGCTGTTGAATGATATTTAATTTCATTTCACATTTGCCAAAAAATAATTTAATCAACATTTTTTCTTTTACTTCAGATTCGGAATGTTGTCTATGACATCAAAATCTACATCAAGTCAATCAACCTTATATTTGGACTGCCCAAAACGACACTCCTACGATTCTGCTTCCTATTCAGTCTACTGAATAAACAGAATATTGCATTTGTTGCAATTTTCATTTGAATTGGATTTTGAAATGCAATGAGATTTTCACTCAACTGCAAGAATGTCAAATAATCGTCCCCTGTTATTCATTATAGCATGGTTTGCAATACAAGATAGATTGGTGCTGGACCCCAACATTTCTACCCATGTGATTGTCCACTCATGAAAAAAACTGCAAATAAAAACAGAATTTCCTTTCAAATTCAAAAGCTTGATATTTCAGGCTGAGGATGATTTTTTCAACTCTAATTTTACATAGGAAATACAACTCCCTGATAAGGATCATATTTGATTTGTGCAGGCAAATAAACATGGAAAATGAAATGAATTAGACAAAAACATTTCAGTAATCAATGGACAAACCCTTTTTAAGAAAAATTCATTTCAGCTTTTCCTCTCATTAACTCAGTTACACCAGAACAGTGTATCTGAAGGTGCTTGGGCGAAGGGTTAAAAAGGTTAAGCCATTGATGTAAATAAATATGTAAATATTTTGTTTCTAAATACCAAAATTTGGTATACTTTGTAAAATATTTGAGCTATTTTGGTGGAATTATTTAATAAAAACATGTTAAAGAATGCCTTTGTCTATTTGTTCATATCTCACAGTTTTTACATGATAGGCAATGTTCACCATCTTTCACCTATCCTTGAATACCACCCAAATCCATCCTCAGTTATTGCAACTGGGTTATAATGTGGTTGGTTCTCTTGGACACCAGCACTCATGTCATAAGAGGTGGGGAGGGGGCTGTATGTTCTGAATGAAAGATTAATTAAACAGTTTAAATAACATTTTTGGATGAGTAGAAATTTTTAAAAAAGGAAAACATTTTTTGAAGAGAAAAACAATCAAAAGATTATATCAGTTATATTTGGGGAGATAAGAGACAACCAAAGGAATATGCACATGTTATAAGAATATGATCAGTATATAGATTTAGATTATAATTCATCCAACAGTATTAGATTGAAGACACAATTTGGAAAGACAAAGTAGATGTTCCAAATGTGATTTCTTCATTTAGTCAAAGCTAACATTTTCTCAAAATATGTGGAAATACGTGATAGTGTCTATTTATAGACCCTATGGCCAGTTGTTGGTATGATGTGCAGGGTATGAGAGGTTGATGATCACTTCTTTATTAAACCTAATAGTTTACAATTATCCCCAACAAGCTGGGGGGGGGGTGTTATTCTTTCATTCTCAGTTGAATCCACAGAGAATATGTATGTTTGTCCAGAGAAAAGTCTCTAAGGTATGCTTGATTAGCTATAGATAGAAAGATTTATCTGATTTGGTGTCAAGTTTCATGTACGTATAAATATAAATATCTACAAATGGTGGAAATGAACAATAACACACAGTGAGCGTAAAAAGTATCTGATATATTTCAGAAAGTTCATTTAAATGTTCTTATACATCTTCTAAATCGACAGAATTTGGATCAAACATTTCTCATTTCCAATGTTCTCTCTTATTTCAATATTTTTCAATTTTTGTATTTTTTTAATTTTTTAATCTCTGGTCCAAATTCTCTCAAATTTGAAGCTATACAGGTGTTAAAATGAACTTTTCAAATTATATTGGATACTTTTTTTACTCACTGTAAGTATCCAAGTATCTATTTGTGTGCTTTGTCAGGTAGTACATATATTCACTTCTCTGAGAAGTAGTTATTATTGTGTAAAACATTGTTGATCATTCAGATTTCATAAGAATAACCCATATATTTTAATTATTCATTATGATGCAGGGTTACCAGATTTGGCAAGAAAGGGAGATGATCAAAGCTTCATCTCAGAGACTTGCCCATCACAGACATTGGAATAGTGTCAAATTTGGAAATCTGGTGAGTCTGAAGGTAGAGGTTCTATATCAACCTCTTGAAGTGGGGCCCAAAAGTATTTTTATCAACAAAATGTAGCCCCCCCCCCCCCGATAAAGTGTCCAATGTTACAGACATTAGACCCAGAAAATCACACCTTTCATTATTAGAATAGTTTTTGTCTAAGAAAAGGAGCAAAATAAAGCTTTTTTCCAGTGTATTAAGGTTATGGTTATCAAACCGAGAAAATCATACCTTTCATTATTTAAAATGCTTTTGTTTGAGAAAAGGTACAAAAAAAAAACAAAACCTTGTTCCAATGGAAAAGTCCATTGTATCAAATGAGATATTGTGGTTATGGACCTCGAACCAAAAAAATCACATGGTTCATTATATAAGTAGATAATATAAATGCAAAAATGTCAAGCCTTTGCTAACAATAATCAAAATCATGAATATCATTAAACAGGTCTGGTCAGTCACATGATAAAAACCATCACATGACCAATGTCTTTTGGCAGCAGAAAAAGGGGTAATCATCAAGTTATTTCTCTTGCCTGTTGCTGGGCAGTGATCACTAAAAAAGTCTGAATTTTCAAAAAACAAGCATGAATGCTACTGGACACAAACTAAGGGATCAATTTAGAAGAAACTCACTTAGCTAATTGAAATCCCTTCAAAAAACCCGTTTCAGGGTGGAGTTTTGAAATAAACAGAAAAAAGCATTTTTTTTAGACTTAATGAGTGAATGTTGAAAATTTCAGCCGTCTAGCTTCATTGGTGTGGCCCGTAAATGTAATACATACATAACTAGCTTGTTGGGCAGTCAGCGATCAGGATCATCTTAAAAACTGAAGAAACCTTTGTTTCCTTACCTGTACACTGATCTGCAGAAGTGGCTCCCACTGATGATGTTTTTGATGTCCCTGCACACCTTTTGCAAGCAGTTTTTCCTGCTTCATCTTGATAGTATGATTCTGGACATGTGTCACATGTCTGAGTATCTAGATTATGGAATTTGCCAGCGGGGCAAGGAATGCAGCCATAACCTGAAAGGAAATTTTTCTTAAAATCTGAGATAAATCCTTGCCACTCTTTTGAATTTAGGACAGATAAAATTAGAAGTTGTTTTTTTTAAATTCTGAAAATATTTACATTATGCTACTATAGTTTATTCATGAATTCAATGGGAAGATGCTTCAAGAGTAGAAAAACAATGCATTATTATGAAGAAGATCCTGTGGAGATTATCAACTGTAGGCAACCATGAACTTTTGTATTATAAATCTAGAAAGTAATGAAACTGATTTTATAAAACATATTCATCATCAATTTAATTTCAAATTGATTGTATGTCTTACAAAAGAGTTTCCTTGGGAAGCCACACACTGATGAACACGTTGTTCCCTCTCCGGGAAACAGTGCTTGAACTGACACTCTCTTCAGTTGGTTCATCATGACCTGTTGGATGTTCTGAGCATATCAAAAATGGCAATCACATATTTGTGTTTTGATTTGAAAACAAATGATACAGATTTCCTCAAACATGTCATAACAAGTGATGAATCATGGATTTTAGTGTATGACTTGGGAGCCGAAACGTCAAAGTGAAGTGTGGCACAGAAACAACTCACCACATCCAAAGAAAGCAAAAAAGAGTAATTTAAAGATCAAGTAAATATATAGATTGAACAAAAATATGTGTAAGTTAGAGACATTCAAAAAGCCCAATTGAAGTCTCTGAATAGCCTTATTGTTTCTTTACTTACCACATGTGACATTGCCACCTTGAGATAACTGACCCAAGGGACACACACATTCCACATGAGCAGTGCAGGATGACACAGGGATCACGTTTTGACTTTCCTGAAATCAAAACCAGATAGAAATAAGAAAGAAAAAAGGTCGGCTGATTGAAAGATTTGTATTACATAGATGCTCAGTCAGAACAATGTGTGTGTATTATAGAATGATTATCTGTGTATATGAATATAATAGAATGATCACCTGTGAATATGAATATGATAGAATGATCACCTGTGTATATGTGTATAATAGAATGGTCATCTGTGTACACATGTATAACAGAATGATTATTATCAGCATATATGTGTATAATAGAATGATCATCTATGTATATGTTGTAGGAAAGATGGCAAATGATAAAAATACAGAAAATAGCATGTTAAATAGAAGTTTATTGATTTGCTATGTGTGTGTCAGAGTTATCTCAGAGAAGTGATAGGGCAGTATTATTGAACTTCTGTCACTAAACTCACTTGATTTCATTATTTGACCCTATCCCAATCTCGGTAAGTCTATGAGATAAAGCTTGTATTATCTCTTCTTCTGGCCAAATCAGGTAATCCTGGTGTGGGGCCAGAGAGATAAATAAGTTCTAATTGAAACTTGTGATGATATTAACAATTTTCATGATAAAACAGTCATACACATAAATTACTTATATGAGAAAATATGGAAATATCTGGAAAATCATAGTTTTATTCCTAAATTGTTTTGAGATTAAACATTTTCACTTATAAAGATTTTTCGTCTAGTTATGATTTTGTTTTTATCACAATGTTTTTAGCTTATCCATTTCTGTTAAATTTGATTTCCGAATTCAATGTTATTCCAATGCCTGTGTTGGGAAAGTTTTGAATGTAAAGTTCAGATTATCTCCCCTTCTGGCAAAATCTAGCCACCCCAACTAAAGTATTTGTATCACTTTAGCACATATTTTATGTCATCATAGGGTGGACAGATAGTTTAAATGTGATGTGTAAAGAGTTAGAAGAGAACTACACACTTACCACACCATATCTGGAGATTCTTGAACAATCACGTCCAACCACACTGACAGCCAAATGACTGACATTGTTTTCTGACTTATGCAATGTAAATCTATAGGAATAAATGAAAAGTACATAACAAATAATGGTGAACTCAAAATTTAAAAAAAAAAACTTATTGTGGTACTGATTTTATACTCCTTCGATAAGTTACAAAAATGCTTGACAGATATACGCTCAATGTTAGAGTTCTCTTCATATTTCTCTTAACATTAGTTTTATAAGACTAGTTCAGCACTAATTAGTACAAACCAGCTATAGTTTGGGATAGTTTTGTCTGCAAATTTGATGTACTGTATAAACTTGTGTATAGGTCGAGTTTTGAAGACCAAACTTTTTGGTCCAAAATTTTGGGTCAGTCTATACATAAAAGAAAAAACATGTAATAGTTTCAATGAATAAGCTCATCAACTTGAAATAGCTTTGCATATGATATAATATGATACATGTAGTGATTATTCTACAAAAACCTAGGTTGACCAGGGCACTAAGCATACAATAAATTAATGATTTTGTGACCATAAATCAAGGGTTGACCTAAACAGGACCTCTCTCATTATAACATGATTCATGATAGTATGGTCTGTGATGAAATGCAGGTAAATGGAGGCTCTTGAAATATTTATATAGCTCCGAAAGATTCAGCTTCAAAATAGATAGGTCTCGCTCTTAAATAACCAGATTGGCAACCCTGGCTATTGTGATTTAGTTATGATGTTACTAACTGTCTTGGATCCCAACACCAGCCTTATAACAGAGGATGCCTGTACTTGGAGATTTGACATTAGCAGATTATAGACATTACTTACTGTGTGCCAGCAATTTTAATTTGTACATTTGCGTATTTTGGAGTCCGTCGCATGCGGCTATCAGGAGAAGTAATATTAACAACTTCTGGCTCTGGGCATTCAAGAGACACAAAGATGTCATTGCAGTCATTGAGGCAAAGTCCTTGCCACATTCCAGCCAAAGCCAAAAGCCTTTGTCGTATGTGTTCAGTGATGATTTGCTCGTACAATACACGGCTCCTCTCTGAATTGCAGTATTTCACTTCATATTGCATGTCAAGGACAAGAACGATTGCTGGTGAACTTAATGACAGATGCACTGAAAGGAGAATAAGAAAAAAGTTGAAGTATTTTTTGATTTAATACTCTTTGTGTCATATCAATAAAGATTTGATTCTTTTTAAATGATATCAATAAAGATACTTTTAGAGTAATATCAATAAGCATTTGATACTTTCTGAATGATTTTGATAAAGATTCGATACTTTCTGAATGATATTTGTTTCTTACCTTTTGGTGCCATCATGCAATCAGATTCAGATACGCTTCCGATATCCTTGGTCGTATAGCCAGAAGGGCATTGGATACATAAAAGAGAGAGTTTGGCATCACGGAAAAAGCCACGAGAACATTTTTCACATTGATAAGTATAATAGTCCATTTCTTCTCCATCTCCACATGCCGCTGAAAGAAAATGAAATGTAGAAAATGAAATCGTAGTGTGTTATGAGATTATTAAAATTATTATTACCTTCAAAAGGTGTTTTTGGTTCCATGAAAATCTTCAGGAGGTTTAAACTCTTTCTCTCAATTCTCTTCAGAAATTACTTTGAGATAATTAGAGATGCTTATCATGTCATAAAAACGTCATTTTCCACAGTCATAAAATATTTCAGTATAGATTCTTGATTGTAATTCAAGCAGCTCCAACATATGTAGAACAGTTGGTGCAAACAACTTCCAATTTGACTCTGCAATGTTTGGTGCACAGACTAACATAGATGATGAATATCAACTTTGTATGATGACCAGTTGTTTAGTTACCTTGGTGTATACACACACACACACACACAGATTTCTCAAATTATAGCTGATCTCCATATATCTTTGCTGTCTATCTAGACATATTACCTTATACAATGCTATATTTAGTGATTCATTGCATCAATCTGGGAAATTATAGGGTATGTAACTAATGAAATATTAATTCCACTTTAGATCATGGCAATTAATCTTCTGCAGATAGCTACAAATAGGGCGTTACTGTTGGGACACCCATTATCATCATGGAATTTTTCATTTGGAACTTATTTGAGATATCAATAAACTAATCTGGTTTGAGATCAAAAGAATCTGCTGATATGATATCAAATGATATTAAACTTCTATGATGACAAAAGTGCTTGGAAAATTTTTTATGATCAAGTATTTGATTATTCAGATGCTCAATAAGATGAACGTATGAATGATTTGATATGTTTAGCAAAATTTGTACCAGATGGTAAAAACATTTCATAACAAGCCTGGCTGCTGTAGGGTCAAACTCCACTCCAATTATTCTATTTTGACTGAAGATGATTACTGCAACTTTTATATCGTATATACACCTGATCCCTGACTTATGACCTGCTTGACATGCGACTACCTGTGCATACGACCAAAATACGTTGATATAATAAATTCCGTAAATACAAAAGTTACGCTTCTGAATTAAAAAGATATAAGTATAACCAGAGGCTTTCTTCTTCATCATCATCATTATTATTAACGACAAAAACAACAACAACAACAACTCTTGTAATACCTTCAAATTTAAAACATGAATTACTCTCTTATGAATATAAAATGATAATAAAATGTATTGAAAGTGCAATATTTTACTTTGACTATGTCAGTTTATTACTGTTTGTAAATTGCAATTGTTGAATTGTTGTTGGTAAATCTTCCAGCTCCCACAAGCAACAGTGGAAATTATACATTGATTCTAAATTGATCTTAATGATTACACTTGGAAGCTAAGAAGTTTTAACGCTTTCATTGGAAAATTAATTTTAACCCCTGAAATTGAAAAAAAAATTGTCTTGAATTTGATCCCTAAAAATAAAAAGAATCTCTGGAAAATTAACCCCCATGTATGAAAAATATATCTTCTTGAATTTGACGCCTGATTAAAAAAGAATTTCCTTGAATTAGTCCCCTAAAAGTGAAAAAAAAATCAAATTTCATCACTGAGAAAAAAATTCCCACTGATCTTGAATCCTAAAAGAACCCAAATACAAATTGTCTACAAGGAGAAAAGCGTGAATGTTGCAGTTGCATTTGAAATTTAATAAATTTCATAAATTTTACACAATCTTCAAGTGAAAAGGAAGAATTTTGCTTACTCAAACATTGAGACTCTGTATCAGCCCCCTCTTCAAAGGTTGTCAATGAGAACGGACATTGCAGACATTCCCGTTGCATATTTTGGGGTTGGTAGAAACCAATGGCACATGGGCGGCAGTTTGAGCCAGACAAATAGCTCCCAGCTTTACAGGAAACTAGAGTTCAAATAAGAAGTCATGCAAAAAGGTTGAAAAAAAATGTTTTTGGAATTATACTGAAAAGTTTCATTACTCAGTCAAAAATATCAATCTGATTGTATTCTGCAAGGATCAGAGTTGCCAGATTTGACCAGAAGGGAAGATAATCCTGGCTCTACCTCATACTTACCCAACAAAGGCATTGGAACATTGTCAGGGGGCAGAGATTCAATACCACCTTCTGGACGCGGGCTCAAGTCAAGAGGCTGGTACTGAACTTCTGCCTCTAGACTCACTCAATTTCAAAATTTGATGCTATTTCAATGACTGTGTTGGGTGAGTCTCTGAGATAAAATTTGGATTATCTCCCCTTCTAACGAAATTTTGCAACCTTGAATTGATTTGTAATTGGCATACACACAGCATAGTTATAAGAACCAGAAACATAAGTTCAGCGATGTGTCCACCATCTGTGATAAAAGTAGCAGAAGGAAAAGGAGGAGGAGGAAGAAGAGCAAACAGTCTTTCTTTGTGTCCATTGATTCTCATACTTGTAAAATATTGTGATATGAAAATATTCTGCAAATATCATTTTCAAAAAAATCGTGAATAGCCATTTTTCCATTTTTTTTTTAAATACAAAAATTAGGACCTTGAATATTCTTTTATGACATTATTAGCAGCTGATAAAAAATTGATTGGAATAGATGATATTTTAACAATGTCACACTTTTCAATGACATCATATCTTTTGATGACATCATGCCTCTTCCTCCCTATTTCCATTGTTTAACATAACTGGGATAGACCGACCAACCAGAAAGCATCTAATAGAAACCTGTGGACACATCTAAAAATTGAGTAAAATATGGTGACATAGGTTATGATTCGAGATTCTGTGAAAAGTACGTTTTGAAGGTTCTTTGATAAAGTTTTATTTGTATAAAAATGATTGGAAAACTTTTTGTTATTTACCTGGATGATGTTGCTTCCATTCAAAAGTGTGTGTGTGGTCTTCTAAACACAAAAGTGAGATTGACCTTAAAACTTACTTTCTTCTGAAAACCTCTGATATGCAACATTTATATCCATGACAACAGCCGGGAAAGCTCAAACACTGATAACCCACTTCAAGAAGTTTTCCACAGATCACTTCAATATATTGACATTTCATTGATATTTATAATAATGGGTAATCAGTATCAGAAAACAGTGATGCCATCATCATGCCATCTTATTTTTTGCCAGGCACAGTTTTGCACATGATCTTTATGGATCTATATTATGTATTGTGATGTCCAGCAGTTATTTGACAATCTTGCAACATGGCCTGCCCATTGCCATTTGAGTCTTCTAATTGATTTCATATCTCTGATTTCCATTCTACCTTTAATATACCGTGTTATCTTGTGATTTTTCTGTTGAGTATAATCCTTTCTAGTGTGCTGTATGGTTCCGAATTTGAGAGCCAATCTTTTGGTTAGGTTTCATGTTTCAGCTCCATAGGTGACTATTGGGAGGATACATTATTTGTTAGGATGATTCTTTGTTTGATTTCTTCTTCTTTATCCCACCCAACAAAGAAAATTTTTGAAATTTGATTAATTTCAGAGATGTTCTCAAGCCATACAGAATGAGCATTTATACAAATACTATCTAATTCTTCTTAGTGAATTGTTCAAATAGATTATTTTAGTAGTCCGTAGATAGTAAAAGAAAGCCATTCCCACACCCCAAATAGTAAGGAATCACCATTCTCACAGCACAATACTACTGACACTAGTGTTTACACCAAGTTTAATAGTGGAATGCATTCTTGTTTATATGAATTTGCTTCAGTTTTGTGAAATAAAAGTCCAACAAGTACAGATAAGCTTGTTAATTTGATATCTTGTCTGGGTGTTCATTTACACAAAAGCAAGGCTCGTATCTTCTTGTATAGGCAATTAATTCACAAATCAGTTTTAGCCTTCAAAAAATGTGTATTCAGACCAAACCTAGACTCACTACCAAATATGAATCAATATCTTATTAAAAACATTTTAACTATATATTCCTGCTGTTTTATTAACGTACTTGGCTAACTAGGACAGTAGATGTTTTGTCCTGTCATACAAGTTCTCATTGATTGATTGTACATGGAAGTTCATGTAGATATATACTCCTCTAATGAAAAACATTAAAGTAGTTAAAAACAAAGCTGTTTTCATAGACTTGTATCATCATTGTCTCATTGTTTTTATTTCGCCCTTGCCCATGAGATATAACAACATTTTTAATCCTGACCACCAACAAAAAGATTTGCCATTCCTTGGTTTAAATCAACGAGCAATACTTTTATTATAAACTCCAACATTCTCAACATATCAGCATTACAAGAATTATTTTACCAATATAGAGATTAACTTTGCTGAAAACAGTTAAAGGTATAGAAAAATAAAAAGATATTCTAATTTCTTGAAGGAGGTGAATTTTTCTCTGGATAAATTTTAGGTACATAAAGATACCTTTTCAGAAAATGATACATAGAATATTAGGGAAAATATGTAAGTTTCATCACAAAGTTCAACCAGAAAACTGTAATGATGGGCAGTTTTTATATAAGGAATGAGATGAGTTTTATAAAAATAACTTCTCAATGTAATTAAAAAGTTAAAATAAACAAAAAGAATGAGGCATGAAAGATGGCAACACCTATTACAAGTCGCAATAACAAAATTGAATTTGGCAAGGCAGCTGAGAGTCCAGGCATTGTCTATGCTTTCCCTGGCCTGGCACTGTCAGTGAGTTTCACTCAAATCTACAAGCTCTTTCCAATCCTTGAAACAAGCAGGATAATTATTCTGTGGTTTATTTTCTTTTTTCCTTGTCTATGCAATTTCTTTCTTTCACTATGTTACAGCTGTGTACCCTACAGCCTTCTTTGAGTGGTTTTTCTGGAATGTAGAATCACTTACTGGAACATACTTGTATTCTACTCAACACGTCATATCTGTTTTTCGTAGTTTTTCTTATATTCCTATTCATTGATTTCATGTTTTGGTGCCAAGTTCTGAGTTTGGTGCCAAGTTCCAATATATAGTAGCAAATGAGCATGCGTTCCAGGGAATGATTCCACATTCCAGAACACAGAATACTCAAAGAAGGCCTCAAGATACACAGCCAAAACGTTGTGAAAGAAGTGAACAGCAAAGAAAAAAAAAATGCTTTGACTATATCACATGAGTGCTTTCTGTTTTTCTCTACAGACAATGGAATATTCCCTTCAGGGCACATGCCTGGTAAAAACATATGGAAATCCTGAAATGCCCAGTCATCAGAATCCACCTCTTGGTCTTGCTGTCATATTTTGCCTATTTTACCCATAGTTGGGGGACAAGGGATGGATTCATGCCTTTCCAGAGGGAATCAGTGTGAAATGAACATAAACAGCCCTGACTGGAGTTTGAACATGGGTCACTGATTCCATTGTTTGAATCATATCCGACTACGCCAACTGAACATGTGTTACACACAGTGATTTAGATTCTCTGCCTAACAAATTTCAGGCAAGAAAAAGTAAAATAATTGCTCCAACATTAACATATGACAGGCCTGGTTAGTCACTCTATAGAAACTGTCATATGACCAATATCTTCTGGTAGCATGCCGTGTTATGGGTGATCAATTAAAAAATTGGAAAAAGGGATGATCAATGAATAAGTTACTCCTCTTGTTTTCTTTTGGGCTGTGACCATTGAAAACATCTGAATTTCTAATAAACAAGTGAGAATGATGCTGGACATAAAATAAGGGATCAATTAAGTATGAACACTCATTGCAAATTGAACCCCAACTGAAAACCTATTTAGGGGTGAACAAGTTTTTAAAAGCAAAAGAAAATGTTTTTTTCAGACATAATAAAAATTAAATATTTAGATTTTCAGCCATCTAGCTTCATTGGTGTGGCCTGTATGTATGATACATATATACATAACCAACCAACCACCAGCCAGACCAACTAGAAAACTGAATAAAATGAATAGTGTTTCACTTTCTTTATATTGGACAGAAAAGAGACTTCTTCCATTTTTTTCTATTCAAAAATTAGGAGCCACCAGAATATTTTACATCTGTCTTTCCTAGAAAATTTGATTGAAAATGAAACCTTTTGATGGAATTCTGTGAAAGAAACAATTATTTCAATTACCCTGAGAGCAGTCAGCCAAACTTGATGATCCAATTGTTAATGTTGTCTTATCCTCAGGACATTTGAGGCAAGTGATGTTCCGATTCCGGGATGGATTGTATGTTGCTTGTGCACAAAGCTGACAAGTCTCCAAGTAGACATTCAAATAATAACCAGGAGAACATAACACTGGAAATACAAATATACAACAAACTCAAAATCTTTTTTTATCATCATTAATTATTACATCAAATTAATTAGAATAAGAATAACTCATTACATTTTGTAGAGTGTATGTTCTGGAAGACACTTTTGAGGGTCACTGTAAATAGCTAAAGTGATATTGTATTCCCTTATCTTACTCCTTTTTATTTTTTTCAGGAAATATCTTTTGTACTTTCAATTACTGAGGCCTCCATTACCATTAGGGAAGTGTCAGTTTTAAGAAAAAAGAAATTCTTTTGGTTCTAGCAGAGATCTGTTTATAATGTAGCTATTAAGTTTTCCCACATAAAATAGTTTCTTATGAAAGCAAAAATAAAAATAACTTAAAAATGTAAAAAAGCCTGGTTTATTAATGAAAATAAGCTCTATTTGCTTCAATAACTTCTTTCCATTGGGTTTCAAGTGCAAAGAAATGTTTTTAATAGAAATTAGTGTCTTTTGAAGTTAGAAATTGTTCAAATGCTGTCATTACCTCTTCTTTGTTGGTATACATTTTATTGCAAAGAATAAGCTCAAAGAGGTCGGAATAGTTGATTATCTGTTGGAGATAAATCTTGTGAATATGAACAATAAATTTTCTTTTGCTGATTTTTTAATTTGACTGCATTTCGAGCACGTATTGAATTTCAATCATAATGCCATTAATTCTTTGCATATGTCTTCAACATGTTTGTTTGCTGCTTTATATGACATTTTTCAAGTTTGTTCAAATTATTTCCGTACAGTACATTTAAACATTTTGTGATGAGTCATCCTCTGATAAATGTTAGTTGAAAAAAGCCTTCAAAGATTTATTTTAAGACACAAATCTAAAACTTTTTTGTTTTCCTGTTTTATAGTTTATAATTTACCTGCTAATTATGGTAATTCAAAGAAGTGTGCAATAAGAGAAATGATTTATTTGGCATCCTGATTTTTCTTGATCATTCATTCCTCATTATTTAATCCTATATTGTATGTAGCATTGAAATTTTATTGCACAGTATAATTGTTCTTGTGCACGTCTGTACAGACATGCAGCTTAGAGGGAACACTAGTCTGAACTGAGAATGTAAAAATTTCTTGAATATCATTTGAACAAAGAAATGTACACCTACCCATATTGCAGTCTTTCTCAGATGTTGTCCCTCTTCCTGCTGTTGTTGTGTTGGACAATGGACATTTTATGCAATCCAAATTACCAGAGATGTTTTTGTAGTAACCTTGGTGACATGACTGACAATGCTTACCATCTTTCAATTCAAAACCTGCTGCACAAGACACTGCAGAAAAAGCAGAAAAAAAATACCTGAAGCTGCACCTCAAATAATCAAATTGGAGCAGACATCTTTACTTTATAATTTCATGTTTATTTTTATGACTCTTCATACCTACTGTGAATTTAATGTCATTTCTGTTTCTTGGTTTCTTTAAATATATATATATATATATATATATATATATATATATATATATATATATATATATATATATATATATATATATATATATATATATGTATGTATATTTATATATATATAAATATGTATATATGTATATGTATATATGTATATGTATATATATATATGTATATGTATATATATATATATATATATATATATTTATATATGTATATATATATATATGTATATATATATATATATATATATATATATATATATATATATATATATTTATTTTTATATATATATATATATATATATATATATATATATATATATATATATATATATGTATATATAATTTGAATGTGGGCAAACGTGGAGTTTTTAACCTTTGTTATTGGATCATTTGATTAGAGGACACTGGACATAATAGAGGAGATGATATCTTTACATTTGTTTTCAAATCATTTTCAATAAAATAGTTTTAAAAATATGTGATATAGGAAAGGTAAGAGTAAAATTAATTTATTATTCAATTACAAGATTATGACTTATTCGGCTATCTTTTTACCTGATGTAGCAAAACAAGATTAATTCATAATTCATGAAAAAATTAATTTTTATATGGTTCAAATAGGGGTGGATCTAGGAAGCAGTGCCAGAGGTCTAGACCCCACCTCTGCTAGAGCAAAGAACAATTAAAAATTGAAATTAGATTAAAAATTAAAAATATTTAGATAGATTAAAAATACACAAATAATTATCTGTTAACATTAAAGACAAAATGTATCATATCTGTTGTCAAATTAGACAGATGTAGTAAAAAAATTACCCCCCTCCCCAGCTCAAAATCCTGGATCCATCTCAGCTGAATAAGTTCATGAAAAGCTTATAAATCCATTCCTAATTCATTTTTATTTGACTGAAAGAGAAAATATATAACTTCATTCACCCTCTCAAGGTTAATAAAGTAAAATGTAAGAGTTTTCATATATACTTCATATGTATGCAGGTAAATCAGTTAAGGGGGGGTCCTGGGGGCACCATGAGACCAGAGGGTGTTTTGATTTTTGATTTTTGGCCCTTGTAAATGCTTGGAAATAGCATTTTCAGCATTAAACTTTGATACAAAACATACACAACACAAATTATTGCAATTTTTTCTTTAAACGAAGGTCAGTATATTGAAGTGGAAATGAAAATATCAAAAGCTCCCGACTCTCTCTTTATAAGATAATTCTTTTTTATACAATATATAAATCAAGAAAGATCCAGGGGGCCTGCAGGCCAAGGAGGGGACTTGTCAAATAGTTCACAGCATTGAAATAAGATGGGGAGAGGATGACAAGCCATCCCTAATTTTTCTCAGACAAAATTTCGAAAGAAAACAGGTTTCAATCTGGGTTAGAGTGGGAGACAAAGAATATCATTGGAGAACTCTGCAAAATGTGTGAGATTTTGTAGGTCTGATTCCTGTTTCAGTGAAAAAGGAAAAAAACTTACGCACTGAGCATTCAGTTCGATCACTGTTGGATGTATAGTTTCCTTGGCATTTATCGCAAGCCTGTATACTTGGCTTCGTCTTATACCATCCAGGAAGACAAGGAACGCAACTACCATTACGGCTATGTTCCTTTCCTGCTGGGCAGCTTACTGATTGGAAGAAAGGAAAATTACATTTGTTCATCAGATGATAGGCAGATTAATATATTGTGGCTTAAGGAAAGAAAAGACATTTCAAACATTATAATGATTCAAATAAATCACAAGTAAGAAGAAATTACATGAGATATAGACATTGTTTAGCACAGGGTTTCACAAACTTTTTTCATTAACAACCCTTTTGATGTGGTGTATTTATTCGTAAATCCTCATCGTCATAGTTGTGATCTAACAGTAAATAAACATAGAAACAAATACAGACCAAAAAATATAAAAAATTACAATGTGTTTATAATCTATAAGTTTTACAGCGTTTATTTTTGGAAAAAAATTACTTTCTAAAAATAAATTACTCAACCATAACAAGAACAAAATTAATTATTTCAAATCAGTGAATAGCACAAGCCATTTTGAAATAATTACCAGGAACTTAGAGAAGCCATGAGATAAAATCATTGTTGAGCTAAATTGATTGGTAAAGGAAGATTGAGTGTATAAATTTGATATAATCTAATAATTTTAATATTTTTCACAAAATAAAAAATCAATAAAAACTTGACAATCATGAAAACATTTTTTATCTATCATAAGTTGCGAGCATACAGTATAATCTGTATTTAGTCATTTATAGTCAATTGTTGTAAGAATGAAGAACACATCGCAGAAATGCTGATGGTTTGAAAATAAGAGAAAAAGAAAAAAAGTGTGATTGATTGAAAGAAATACTTAATGATAAATGTTTGTTTAATGTTATACTCAAGACTTTATGCTTGATCACTCTTTAAAACTACATGAGTTCAGACTTGAAAGAAAAGTGAAATTAGAATAATTAAAGAATCAAAAATGATTTAACTTATAAAGTAGCCTTAGTGCAGATCCATACATAAATAACCACCGTCATTTTTGATGGGTATATGTTAGTATAGAAATATCTATAGATAAATAGATAATTTGTAGATAAATGTTCAAAACAAAGTATTATTGTTACTTACACTTGCAGTCTAAATGACTGGTTGATCCAGGCTCTGATTCTCCATTCACACATTTGATGCACACAGTTTGACCCATTAATGGTTGATATGTGTTACTTGGACATGGTACACAGGCAGATTTCTCAAGGCTCATGTAACTTCCAACTGCACAATTCACTATCAGATTTGACAAAAAGCAGGTAAATTAATGGCTCAGTTGTTACAGAAGACAATTTCTTGAGTGAAATCTAAATCTTCTTTTATAAAATGACTGTTCAGGTTGACAATAAGCATGAAAATGTAAGAAATCAATAACTTATAAAAACTAGCTGTCAAGCCCTGTGAAAAAAAATCCCAGATATACAGGTTCCTAACCCCTATCCTAAAGTAGAGCATTCCTATAGAAGCTTTTCATAAGCTGATAGGGGGTAAAGCAAAGGAGCAATTACATATTTTGCGGCATACAAGATGGGCTTTTTAAAGAAAATGTGACCCTCAAAATTACCATGCACCCTTTATGTTGACAGTCAGCTTTTAGGTTCTACAAATCACCCAAGTTAAATGATCTTGGTAACATTAAAAAGAATATATGTGGCATATTACTATAAATTCAAACAGGTTGTGTCCTATATGATCATATTTCTTAATTGCTGCAAAATATGGTACCAAAAATTTTTGAGTGTCCTCAGACCACAAAAATGATTAGGATGGTATGTTAGGCTGAGTTATCAAAAGTTGTGATAGTAGGAGGTACAGGAGACCAGAGTGTACAAGAAAGAAGAAGAAGGTGTGCACTGTCTCAATAATAGCTGAAAACTGAATACTATTTCAGCTTTTTACCTATTGAAAAGCAGCAACAATCTATACTTGAATACAACTAGAAGATTCTTTTAGGAAAAGAAATAAAAAAAATTTCATTTCAGTGGAAGAGTCCATTGCTTGAAATAGTAGGTAGAAGATATTTTTCCATTGTTAACTCTTAGTGAAAGAGTCTGTTATTACCGACAGAGAAATAAAAAAATCACACTCTTTATCATATAAGTAAGTAGATTTGCTGTATATTTTAGCCTATGAATCATTGTTTAAAGGATCTGCATGTGACCCGCTGATTTACTTACATCGAGTACAATCTGCAGCAGAGGCTGATTCTTTGCTTGGAGTTGTGAAATTATCAGGGCATGAAACACATTGCTTGAAACGCATTGTTTGGTTGGCATTGTTCCATGATCCAACTGGGCATGGAACACATCCTGTTGTCTTATTATGATAGTGACCAGCAGGGCAGAAGGCTACAATGTATAAAGAAATATGTGTAGAAATTATGGAATTAGATGGCAAAATTGGTACAGTTTAGCAACAATCAAATAAGTCAAAATTATTCACCATAATGTGGAACAATCTTCAAAATGGATTCAATGTAACGATTGTATCTCAATCAGGACAATATCAAGTTAGTAAAGTCAACCTATGGAGTCTTACTATGGTTAATCATCCATTTCAAAAATTCATACTCAAACATTTGATGACATATCTTTACTGAGATTTGATTTAAATGAGCTTAAAAAAATCCAAAATATGTCAACATCATTATCGGAGACTTCAACGTTCACAAAAGACAAGGAAATGAAAGTTGTGTCGGCAAGTTCGGATACAAGATACAAAACAAAAGTAGTAAAGATCTTATAAATTTTGCACCAGAGAATGGATTCAAAATCCCAAATACTTTCTTCAAGAAGATATTCAATAGAAAATGGATTTGGAGGAGCCCCAGTAAAGAAACCAAGAAGAAAATCAACTACATCCCGACAGACAAGAGCGACATAGTCAATGATATTCAGGTCCTACATCAAGTCAATGTAGGGAATGACTACAGAATGGCAAAATATAAAATCAAAATAGATACCAACAAAGAATGCAGGAAAATGTTCCACACCAAAGGGTAACAACTAAATGTACCAAAAGAACATACCCAACCCTTCAAACTCAAACTGAAAAACAAATATGAACTTCTGACCAAACCAGAAGAGAACAACACCTACATCAATGTATTTAACAATGAAATAACTTATATCAATGTCTGTTATGTTTTTGTAACACAGCAGTCTGAATATGGCTGTCAGAATAGAGAAGGATTGGTGTTTAAATAATCAAATAATTAGTGTATAGGTATTGCAAAGATGAGTTGGGGAGACCAAACAGGTCAGTTGCCCATTCTCCTCAGATCCTCAGGCCGTCTCACCTTGGGTGAGTGGGTGTTGAAAGTCATAACCTATAATCAATGGAGGATAATGGTGCAGTACAATTGTTCCATGTAATCCCTACTCAATGTAATCATATGAGAAAATTGTATTATTCTTCCCTGGTAAGAGGGTTGCCAATGAGATATATTCCAAGTATATCCTCCCCCAACTCTCCAGGAATATATCCCCCTTTCCAAAGTGGCAGCAGACTGCAAATTAAACCAGTAAGATTGAACCAAACTGCAAGCCATCTGAGCTACCTAATAAAGTTGTTTTTTTGCACTCTCAGATTGCTCTGTAGTTATGAAATTGTACAAAGATCAGAAAAGGCCAGTTTATGGAAATATAATAAGATTTTTGTAAATGATAAATCTTAAAGACAAACACTTAAACATCTGAAAAGGCTCACATTCTGCTATCTGTTTTATTTCAACATTATAAACAAACAAGAAAATATCAGTGGATATAATAAAAAATGTTATCATTGCCAAATTTTTTCACGTGAAACACAATGGTGGAGTAAATTATGTAAGAAAGACTTACGTTCGCAATCGGTTTTCTGACTTGCTCCTTTTATTTTAGTCCAAGTTGCGGTTGGGCACTTCATACATTCTGTTTGCCACATCCTTGGTTGGTAGGTGCCATAATCACATTTAGTACAGAAGAGGGTATCGGCATTCAGATGTTCACCCGCCTTACATTCAGCTGACAATCACAATGTAAAATAGCTTTGTTATATATTGCATGACTTTTTCAATTATAAATTTTGACTAGTTTTCACCTCCGTCTTAATTTTTAGCTGTTTTTCTCCACAACTTAACTCATTGCCATAGAATACCAAGTTTAACAGCTTGATCAGGAATTAAGAGTAAGTGCCCAAGGAGAATTGACAGAGGGAGAGGCTGCCTCAACCAGAGACTTCATGCTTTGTTTAAGTAGATCTTTATACTTTTTAAACTCACTCCTAACAATTGACAATCAACGCCAGGTTTGTTGCTTATATTTGAGACTCAGTAATTTTCTATCTTTTTTTCTCATTTTTAAAAAATTAATTACCACTTTTGACCTTCATATTAATTTTTACTTGTTTATAACACAACTTTGCCTTGATTGAGCTGTTTACTCATAGCCAAATATCTTGGGATTCATATACATTTTCATTACTAAATTAATATTAAGAAATACATACTTAATAAAAAAAATACAGGAGAGAATTTTATAAGCATGGCTCTTCTTGATATATTTTGAGTTGACTTCATATGATATCTGGATGTCACAATATATTGAGTGTCACAAAAGTAATTCCTGATTTGTCCCCAAATCAATGCCAGTTCTATCTAAGGGAAGTAACTATTTAATCATTGCTTTTAATGGTAATTTAATGCTTACTTCCCACTGACAAATGGGGCGTTATTTTTGTGACACCCTGTATATGATCTGCATATTGATAAGATGATTGATTCAACATGCATTCGAACATGCATTTCATATTTTAGCTGCTTCATATATAATCCTAAAAGAATGCTATTATTTGTCTTTTTTTTTTTTACCATTACTGAATTTAAAAAAGTTTCAAACAGTCATTCCCAAAATGGGCACTACTGCCTGGAAGGGGGGCATTTGAGAACTCAAAAGGGGCACTTGAAGACAAGAGAGTGGTAGGGAGTGTTGGAAGACAAGTTGGAAGGTGGTGATGTCAAAGAATACAAATCGATACCTCCTAAGCATAAAGTTGTATCAGGTTCATCCTTATTTCCAATTATTTTCACTTTAATTAATCAAGTACTCTTAAATACTTTTGTAGGATTATATTTTTCGTTATGAAATAATTTTGTTATTAGAATTTGATTTTCATTCTGACCAACTTCACAAGAAGTACTGATGAAATATATGCAGTAAAAGGGGGCCATAGTGTAAAAAGTTTGGGAAACACTGGTTTAATTCAACCAATAATCAATCAATGCTTTTGAGGAAAAGTACTTACCAATTGTACAATCTGTAATTTTGTTGGCACCAAAAACCACTGTGGTGGATCCAGTTGGACAAGCTACACATGCATTGTGAATGTTCCATTGTCTATAGTAACCTTTCTGGCAATATTCACATTTACCATTAATTTCTTCATAGCCAGACTTGCAAACATCTTTGGAAGAAAAGAAGTCAAATTAAAATGCAGAAAATATGGAATGAAAAAAAAGAAATAGGTCTGGTTAGTCTCTTGATAGAAACCGTCTCATGACCAACATCTTTTGGCAGAATGCCATGTTGAGGATGATCAATAAAAACATCAAAAATGGAAGTGATCAATGAATAAGTTATTTCACTTGACCTTTGTCTTGTCAGTGTTCACTAAAAAGTTGTAATTTTCAAAAACCTAGTGGGTACAAACTGAGGGATCAATCTAGCATAAACTTTCATTGTACATTGCACTCCTACAAGAAAACTATTTTGGGGGGATTCAAAAAAAAGAAAAAAAGATTTTTGTAGATTGGAAACTAATGTTTGTATAAAAATTCTCTTTGCAATTTCTTTGGAAGAATTTACTGTATAATTACTTTCTAACTATTTAAACCTCTCTATCATGGGCATCATGGTGCCAATATTTCTTGAACTTGTCTAGGTTTTCAGAGCATCTTATTCTTCGCTACATTTTTGCACATGATTTAGGGGAATCCACATTGAGAATTGTTATGTCCAGTAGTTGTCTGACATTCTTGCAACATGACCAGCCCATTGCCATTTGAGTTTTCTAATGAATTCTATTTTTCCCTAATGCTGTCTTGTGATCTCTCCTTGTGATGTTGAGCATGATTATCTCTTGTGCATGCTGTATAGTTTCAAGGTTGTTCTTTTGTCTGATGCCATGTTTCAGCTCCATAGGTGACTATCGGGAGGATGCATTGGTTGTATACCCTTCTTTTTAGGACTAATGGGATTTTCTTGTTTTTGAGCATGCTCTACCAAAAGCTTGCCAACCTAATGTAATTCTTCTGTTGATTTCTTCCTCTTTTGATGATTTCATGAAGATTTGTTGTCTTAGGTAGATGCAGTGGTCTACTTTTTCCAGCTCTGTGCCTTTGATTTTGATTGACGTGTCTTTGACATTCTTAATTTTTAACTCAATTTGAAAAACAAAAATTAAAGTAAAATGATTGACTTTAAAAGTAGAAGTAAAGATTTTAGAGTATATTCAGAAACCATAAAAGGAGAATTCATTCTTTTTAGTCCCTTTTACCATGAATTTTGTTTGTACTTTTCCACTGTTTCTTAAGATACCATTTGTTGATTTACTAATTTAGTTCCATATCTTGTTATACGAATGCAGAATATAAAAAATATTAAAATCCAAGCCTACTGAGAATAATATGTTACAGAAATTGATGATTTTACATTCCTGATCAGTTGTGTAGTGCTGCTGGGATGTGTCCATTAACTTTTGGAGGGGGAATAGCAATACCTCACCATCTATATACCACTAATTCTTGATTTGAACAATTCATTTATTAGCCAGAAAGTGTTCAAATACTTATCCCATATAGCTGCTGAATATTTTCTCAGTCAAAATTCTAAAGACCTATCCTCCATTTTTCCTCAAGATCAGGCAGCCGTGCATTCCTTTCATTAGCAGTACACCACTGTTTGTACAAAATGACTTACCTTTGCACTGGCTTTTTGAGATGGCCGCTGATTTTACAGTTGTTTTACCAAGTGGACATGGTACACAGAAAGCTTTTCCTTCCATATTCTGGTAATATCCCTTTGGACATGAATTACATGTTGCTGTGGTCAAGTTGTAAAATTGACCAATGGGGCATGAAGCTGTAAAAGATAGTGAAAGGAAACAAAATAACAATAACTTGGCCTACATATCTGAAACATTCACTGATAATCAAACTCATAATCAATAGTTTGTAAGATTATTATGGTTATCACTGCCATTTAAACATGTAAGTACCTGTGTCATAAAATTTGTTTGTATGTATGTTTATCTGCTCATATTGAAGAGTCACAGTGGAAAGATGAGTTTTTCTCTATTCCTCATTTTAAAGCTGATTAGAGAGAAGGATAGAACAAGATTTGTGACTGAATGTGGGCAGCAACTAAAGTATGACTGACTAATGCAGCTTTGTGTCTTTATGAAAGTTTAGCAGCTTGAATCCAATGTGGGCATAAATGAAAAAACAGTAAAAAACGATTTCAAACTTTTTTGACAGGTTCAATGAATATTAAATTCTTGAAATTAGATATTAAATTAATAAATGTTTTGTGATTGTAGCCCATTGTAAGCTTTCAATTCATCAATAATTATTTTTCAGCAATTGTTTCACAACGTCATCCCCCCTCCTAGTTGCAATTGGCTCCTGATTGAACTTTACTTTCAATTTTTCTGTCGCAAGTGTATATATCGGATCACCATAGCCTTACAAACCAAATAGTCAAGTGGGCTACAGATTCTTCTCTCTTTCTTCATATGTGTGTGTGTGTGTGTCTTTGGGCACTCCTTGCTTCATTTTCGGGGCTTCAACCTAAAAGATTTGCATGAGTATACCTCCAGGCACCATTTAAAAGTGTTTTTTTAAAATCTTTTCACAATAATCCCTTTTTGGGTCTCTATGGTCATTTTGGACCAACAATGCCCAAAACTGGCTCTGGTATTTTTTAGCAAATTGTAGATGAAAGATCCCTTTTCTTAAAATAACTTTAGAAAAAAGATCTTTTTAAAAAAATAATTTATGTTCAGATAATCAGCTCTAGTATATGTACAGGCCACATTGATTAATTTATGCAAAGTAAGGATATCAATTATATCATCATCATCATCAGTCATTGTAAGTTACAAGTAAGTTAATAAGTTACTTCCCTTGCCTTTTGTTGGGCAGTTATCACTAAACAAGTCGGAATTTTCAAAAAAATAAGTATGAATGCTGATGTGCCCAATTTAGCAAAAATTTAGATTGAAAATTGAACCCCCCCTGCCTGGGAAAAATCTATTTAGAGGGGGAATTTAAAAAAACGAAAAAACGTTTTACTAGATGTAATAAGGTGTTAGTGTTCAAATTTTCAGCCTTTTAGCTCCATTGGTGTGGCCTTTGTGGAAATAGATACATACATATCCAGACAGCTGGACCTGGTTGAAAACTGAAAAAACCCATGTTGTCAGTTTTGTTGATGTTTTCTAATGCTGTTAACAGAAACAGAGATAATGTATGTGTGTGTGCGCTGTGAGATGGGCTTACAAAGAATATCAAATACTCACTGATACAATCATCTGGATCAGCTGAGCCTCTGTAGAGGGTTGTGGTTTTTTCTGGACAAAAATGGCAATTAGATTGGCCAGTGTTTTCCTGGTACTGGCCATGTGGACAAAATTCACATGTCCTGCTTGATACATCTGAATACATACCCAAGCCACACACGACTAGAAACAGAAACGGTACAAATGTTTATGCATAAGAGTATGAATAATCATATACAGTAACTTCAAAAGTTATCTGATATGTTTCGAAAAGTTAATTTTAACATCCTTATACATCTTCAAAATTGACAGAATTCGGATTAAGATTTAAAAACTACAAAAGTAAAAAAGTATTGAAACAAGGTTATGCATAAGAATCAGAGTTTTGAAACTGTATAAAGATGTTAGATAAACTTTTTGAAATATATTGGATACTTTATACACTCACTGTATATATACTTGTAGACCTATATGTATGTTTATAGTTATAAACTGCACTTGGACTGCAAAAGTTCACTTATATGAAAATGTCAAATTCATCTCCATTGAGAAACTGAACTTGTATTTGCAACAAATATTTGATATTCATCGAAAATCAAATTCAGCTGCAATGTAGTTTATGATTTGAGTAAATCATTGAATTTTTTTGATCAAATTTTTCAATAGTCTGAGATATATTTGGTTATAAATGTTTGATCAAATGTAGAATCTAGACCAAAAAATTGACTAAAGTCAAAAGCGCAAATTTTGTGAATATACCATAATCGAAATTCAATCTATTTTAATCAAAACAAAGATGAAGTGCAGAATTCAGCCCCCTTTAAATACATTAAAATATTGAGGAGAAATAGTTACATTCCATTATTGTCTTGATTGAATTAAGATAAATTTTAATTAGAGTGTGAACTGAAATCTGTACTTTTGAATCAATTGAATCAACTCGAATCAATCTTGGGGTCTGGAATTCTACTTTTGATCCTAAATGTTTGTTAGAGCCAATCAAATATGAATTCTTTATATCTCTTCATGGAAATCATTTCCTTTTGTTTTACAATGACTCAATTTACTCACTGCAAGAATCCTGAACCAATCCAGATCCTACAGCACAAGACTTCTCAGACTTGATTGCAATGGGTTCTTCAAGTTTTGCATTGGCAACTGACTGGAACAAAGAATATAAAACAGGTCTGGTTAGTCACTCAATAGAAACAATCGCAATAAACAACATCTTTTGGCAGCATACTGTGGGAGTTGGTAATCAATTAGAAAATTAGAGGGAGGGTGATCAATGTATAAATTACTTCTCTCCCCTTTTGTTTGGAAGTGATCACAAAAATTTTCCAAAATAAAATAATGAAAAACGTGAAAGCTGCCAGGCACAAACTAAGAGACCAATTTAGCATAGACATACACTGTGGCCCCCACCAATTTTTTATCTTTCATTTTGGATGAAATTTTCAAGAAACAGAAAAATCCATTTTTTAGACATAATGTTGAGTAAACGCTTAGATTTTCAGCCCTCTATCTCCATTAGTATAGCATATTTCCATCAGACGAGGGTTTGCAAAAACTAACTTGCAGAAATATACCTGGAGATCCAATTGAAACACACAGAAAATTTCATGGTGATTTGTTGCGTGGTTCCTGAGCTATGCCGTCACAAACAGACAGACAAATAGATGTTCGGTGAAATATAATTGGATGTACAAACACAACTGAAACTATACGCAGAGACTTTTCTGTTTTCTATTCATCAGTGAAAAGTGATAGCCAAACTATTGGATGTCTGGAGGTGCACATATACAAGAATACAGTGTGTTTATAAAATCATGCAACATTCAAAAAGGGAAATAACCCTACAATAGAAATATTTTAGTTGCCTCAGCTAATTGGCTGATACACTTTACTGTATTCTCAGCGAAGTGTATCAGTCCGTTAGCAGACAGTGAATTTAACTGAAAAGTTTCTTTTTAAGAGTCATTTCCTTTTTTGAATGTTGCATTATTTTATGAACACCCTGTAAAAAAGTTCCATATGTAATAATCTAATTCATTATTGTTTCTATTGTTATTAGCAAAGTAATAATCTAACTTATTATTGTTTCTATTGTTATTAACAAATCATATCATTACAAGAGGATAATGAGAGTAAATATTTGAACAATTATACTTTCAGCACCAAAGGACATTAATTGATAGTTTTTGCTACTTTACCTGTTAAACACAAAAAAATGTTGATGCAAAAGTACAAAATCAATTATATTTCTGGTTTGATAATCATATTTCTTGTTTGTTTATCTAATATTGATTATCAAACATATTTCTTACAGTTAACTTTATACTGAATGCTTTAAAATTATCTGAAAGGCAAAATTTCTAAAAGAGATTGCAATGCCAACTCCAGCAGAAATTGCAGCCTGGCTGATGCCAAGCATATCATTTTGCTTCCCTTTGCAGACCATAGCAAATGGAGACTTGCCATCAAGGCAGATATCAAGATGAGTGAGAAAAGAAGAGGGGACAGGTGGGAAGGGTAGGAAGAGTGCAAACAGCCGTGGGCAGTGACAACACATACAGAACACCTGCAAACACATACTACACCTGCAAAAACTGTTTGTCACTTCAGAATTGGATTGCACTGCCACAGCAGGCATTGCAACTCAATCAAAGGTTAATCTCTGGCCCTTGCTCATTTATCTTCTAAGTTATGGTAAGCTTGTTTAAGTCTATACTTACTAAAAAGTCCATTTCATTTGGTGAACGAAAGAGTTTTTTAATTACGTCTTTTGCATCAAGAGTTTGTTGATTGTAAGGACTCTTCAACTCGGATCTACAATAAAAATTGGGGAAATAAAAATCAAGAAAAAATGATTGTGGCAAAAAATGTATTGTTACCTGGGTTGGATTAAGCTAATGCCTGTAGCATATAATATAAAGGTGTCTTAAATTGAGAAAATGTATATAAATATAAAAACACACAAATTTTTTGTTTACATAGAGTAATTGAATTTTTTCATTTGTTATACAGTCAGATAAGATGACAAATATGCTTGGTAATCAGTAATATTATTACTTTGTTTTCACTTTGATTTTTGCAGAGTGGCTATGACTTTAATTCCATATACCTTTGTATTTATGTTTGATATATGTATCGCATAAATACCACACTCCTATAAATTACTGCACTGAAATAATAAGTCAAATTAAGAGAGTTTGCAGTGATCACAATTCAATAAGAAAAATAAGAAGAAAAGGGAAAGAGAGGGTTTTATGAAAACAAAAATATAACTAAATCAAATATCTTTGCTTAACATACTACAAATACACATACACACTATAGCTCTTTCTTTTTTATCTTTCCCTCTCCTTCTCTCATTTGTCTACATACATTAAAAGACAATAATCAGCGTGTGTACATAACAATGCAACGGTCCGATTCATAAGTTAAGTGCTTTGATTACAGACCTTGATTTATACATTGAAAAGACTTTACCTTCATTGCACATAACAAAAAAATCTTTCCTCTCATTTGTTTATCATTTATGTACATCAATAAATTGTTGGTTATTCCTCTGTGATTTGTCTCTCTCTAGCTTAAATTCGGTTCTCCCCTACTTAGCTGAATGATAACAGCCATCCCCCTTTCGAAGTAGTTAAAAGGATGTACTTAATTCTATCAGTGGGAATCTTCTGATACTATAGTATAAATGGAGTTAACTGCTACAAAACCTCCACGGGATAATTGGCTAAAATTGCTAATCTTGAACACCCAGTTGTTCATAAAAGTTGAGGGCAGTCTATTTCTATAGTATTAATCAAGTGCAGAATCACTGAATTAGAATTGAAAACTTGCAAACATAAAGCACGGGGCCATTGACATTGTGGGGTCCGTAACACATGCTACTTTTGCTACATAGAGAATCTGGCAATGATTGCTTCAAAAACTGAGAAAGAATCCCAAAAATGAATAGATGTGAATTGAGATAAAAAGAAAAACACTACCTTGCTCCTTTGATGAAGACCTCACCATAAGCAGTTAATGTCCCACCCTGACAGACCACGCTGACATTAACATTGGAGCACATATTTCTTGGATCATTGCATAACCCTGGCCATTCTCTGCTGGTAGCCTGTATCTGTTGTAAAACATATCTGGCAACACGAGTTGAAAAATGCTCTTGGCAGGGTGTTACAAAATGGTATAAGAATGAAATGGAGATGTCAGATGTGGCAGGACTTTTCACTGAAAATAGATCAATTAGAAATCAATGACAAAAGGAATTAAAAACTAAATACAAAACAAGTTATTCCATTTAGGAGGTAAGTAGAACTATATTGGTAGAAGTAATTCCTATTGCATCAACGCTCATAATATTTCATGATTGCGAGAAAAACATCGCTTATTTACTGTATATACTCATATAAAAGTCAACATTATGTAAAGGTTCACCCATGATTTATGGTCATAAAATCATTAATCAATTGTATGCCTTGTGTATTGTTCGACCCCAGTTTTCCAGGGACAATTACTACATGTAGGTCATATTACATTATATCAAGTAATATCATCTTATGTTATATGAAAAGCTACACAATTATAAGTCATGAACTTATTGGACACATATCTTTTCGTCAATAATTGATGTATATTTTATATGATCATTATTTGCTGGCAGTAACCATTAAATATCTGTTATTTTTCAAGCAAGGCCTTGTTCCTAGTCCACCTTTTTGTGTTTGAAGTTCAACCTTATGAAATTATTACTTTTCATGTGTCGTTCCCCCTTTTTTGGCCTCAAAATCACATTTTCAAAACTCAACTTGGACGTAAGTATATATAGAAATCATAAAACAAAATCAAAGTTCAACTGCAAAACATCTATAAAATATTCTAATGCATTTCAAATCAAGTATATTGATTGATTTGATCATAAAACTCTTTATTCTCTCTTGAAATATAGATCGTATTAAAATGGCATATCCAATATTTTTATATTTTGAATAAGACAACCATCTGAAAGCCAGTGCAAAACATCTTTATTGTGTTGACTCAATAATCATTTCATAATAAAAGGATTGTCACTTTCTTATTCAGTTTGTTTTCTGTCATTTTAAATTAAACAGGAAGGGAGGAAGTGGGTACTGTGAACACACAGACACATAGCGAACTGCAGCTGTTTGCCAGTAACAGCCCATTTTGTGTTTGTGTTTGCTTGAAGTAAAGAGGTAAGGGCTAATGATCGTATTGCTACCACTAACTACTATTGCTGCTGCTGAGGTCTCATTGGAGTTTTTCAATCGATTCTGTTGCCTTATTGTTTTAAAAAATTTTCTATAATAAAAACAGAGAACATGAAGAGTTATAGAAAATGAACAGAAAAATAAATTTTGTTCAAGGTATGCATTTTTCTATTTGCAACAAATACATTTACACCAAGGCTTTCCTTAGTGGAGCTTATTCATTGAAGGTGTTGCACATCTTTTCATCAATGATGGAATTAATCTACTTATGGATAAATTTACAACTATTTTAGTATAATTTACAGGAAAGCCTTTATTTATACTAAAATATTTGTTAATTTATCCAGACAGAAATAATCCTATCATTTTTGGCTAGCACTATACTAGTATAGCTATAAGATAGAAAGACACATTCATTATTCCAAATAGTTAATGCATATCATTTTGTATGATCTTATTTATGGTTTTTGATGAATTCAAAATAGTTTAACAAGTCAGACATCTTCATTTGGTCCATGTAGAAAGATTTCTTGACATTTATTGAAAATCATATGAAAAAAGTGTAAAATAAAAGCTCCCACTTACATCCACAAGAAGGTACAAGGAATGGTTTAAAAGGTTCCCTATAATTGAATTTTCCTAATTTGCCACATGTAATCATATTGGGAACTTCTCGACAGGGTGCAGCATGGGGACCACATTTCACAGCGCAGATTCCATCTTGATTGGGACAAAGTTCAACTTCTGCTTGTGACCGAAATTGGCATTTGTTTGGATCTTGAAGGTGATTCAAAATACAATAGATTTTACTAATTAAAAATACATAAAAGTTATCATATATCAACTCATAAATTCATATAAAAAAATTCAAAAATCAAATCAAGGGGAATATCTTCTGATCGAAGTTGCTACTTTTTACTTTACATTAATTTAAAAAAATTCTTTACTCATTTCATGAAAGGGTTACACTTTTCAAAATTTTGTTCCCCTTGATCAGATTATCATTACTAGTTATTTGAAACGTTGAAATGAAATGACAGTAGGACCTTACCATCTATGAATTTGCCAACAATGGTTTCACTTTTCTGCAGTTGGCTCAATTCAGCTTTTGGTTCTTATTTAGATGATTTTTGACAAAAGTAATATCTTCATTTCAATTCACAATAATAAACTAAGCAATATTTTTGATAAAATCAGTGATATTTCAATTAAGTAATTGTTGACAATATAAGGAGATATTTAATCTACTGATAATGTGTGATATATTTTGCAGATTTCGCATATGTATCTAGAGAATCTTGATACTTCTAGATATTTTTTGATTCAATATAGAATGTTATCCTGAAAATTTGGTGACACTGCTAGTATATATGGTCCGCTATTATCCTTGGATTCCACCATTCGCAGGATGTCTTAAAATCTATCTACTGTGGATAACGAGGTCTTATTGTATTTATTAGCAGCCTTTGTGATTGACAACAAAAATTACAAACCTTGAACATAAAGCTTTGATCGACATGTGTCATAGTTGCCTTGATCATCCTTTAGGACGTATATCTGAGGATAAGCACCCCATGTGTACACACCATCTGAATAATGAAAGAAGGAAGGGATTAAGCGATTGAAAATATATATTTATTCAGTTTTCATAGGATACAAAGGTGAAGGATTTCCTCACAATCAATTGTTCACTGGAGAAGAAAAAATGATGACAATCTGCAGCATGTATAAACAAGCCTAAATGTTAGGCCATAGATGTTCTAATTCAATATTTAGTGTCTTCAAAAGCCCCTTCCCTTAGAAACCAATTCTTTTCAAAACTCTTACCTTTAAAAGGCCTTTCCTCTGAGAGAACTCTCATTTAATGTTAATATAGTAGTATTGCAATTGACTTATTTGTATTCTGATGTAGCAGAATAAAATTCCATGTTCTGATGATATGCTAATAAAATATCACTCAAGTGACATAAGATTCACATAGTTCATACAAACTTCTGTTGGGTGGTTATCACTAAAAACAAGTCTGAATTTTTAAAAACTATGCATGAAAGTTGGACACAAACTAAGGGACCAATTTAGCAACAACTTCCATTGCAAATTTTGGAACTGGGGATTAAAAAAAATAAAAGAAGTTTTTTGTAGACATGATGAGGATTAAGGCCCTCTTGCTCCATTCGTGTGGACTGCCCACATGATACATACATATATACATAGCTAGCAAGTCAGACAGACTGACACAAAATTAAAAAAACTGAAGGAACCTATGATGACAGTTTTGGTGACAGTTTGGATTGTTGATTAGTAATTTAAATGTCAAAGACCCTATTTACCATTATGCAGACTGTCTGTAACACTTCCATCCCCTGTGGGTGTTGGCATTGGAATGCCCTCTGTGACCCGGTTCTCACTTGTGAAAAAAATATCTTTGTGCTGACAATTCTTGAACTTTGGTTTTGTTTTATCTGAAGAGAGAAAGAAAAATTATATCATCTGTCATTTTGCTTGAATTTTTGCAAAACAAAGGTTCATGAATGTTTCCAACTTATTTTGGTTCAAAAATATTTTGTCAACAAATGATGACTCAGATTGCATTTGTTGCAAATGTCACACATTCTGCATTTAATACTTTGTTCACATGTACCAGTTGCTGATATGCCTAAGAACACAATGTTAGCCAATCTTGAAGACAATCATTTTCAAACTTTAATGTGGGAGCATACCCCCGACTCTTCTAGAAGCCCCAACACCAATTTTACTCCCTGCTTTCAAAAATATTTGGGCGGAGTGACTCACTATTCTCACTCATTTGTGACATTGAAAGTAGACAGGTAGGATATTATCTAATATCTAATTAAAAAAAATGTTTAGTTAGTCACTCAACAGAAACTGTCATGTGACCAATGACATATGGCAGCTTGATCAAAATTTGATCAAAGTTGGGGTTGATCAATTGAAAAACAGAAGTTATCAATGAATAAGTTACATCATTCACCTTTTGTTAGATTACTAAAAAATCCAAATTTTCTAAAACCATGCATGAATGCCGGGCACAAATTATGGACCAGTTTAGCATAAACTTTGATCGTAAATTAGATCCTCCACAAAAAACCAAGAGGGGTATGTGTGTGTCAAAAAACAGAAAAATGTTTTCTCTAGAAGTGATAAGAAGAAAATATTGACTGTTTTATCCCTCTAGCTCCATTAGTGTGGCCTGGAGACTGGATACATACATACATACATACATAGCCAGCTATAGTTTCAAAATACTTGAGTGAATGCTGCTGGTCTGAAGTTAAGGGATCACTTACATTGCAAGTTGAAACTCCTATAAAAAGCTTTTTAGGAAGGGAATTTTCAAAAAGCAAGCGTGAATGCTGTTGGACACAAACTATGGGACTAATCTAGCATTAACGCACACTGCAAATTGAACCCCACATGAAAAGCTATTTAGGGGGAGACTTTTCAAAATACGATAAAAACATTTTTTCGACATATAATATGGAGTAAATTTCAGCCCTCTAGCTGAAGTGAAGGTGTGGCCTGCATGCTTGATACATATATAGCCAGAGCAACCAAAAAATTGAAGAAACCCATGTTGACGGTTTCTAATATCATGGTTTCCCAGGAGAAAAGGATACGTTACTTTTAGGAAGAATTATTTTGATCAAAAGATTTTCAGGCAAAATATGTACAAGTGATGAAGCTTTTTTAAAATCTAAATGATTGAAATAACATTTGAATTTGTCAATGGAATGATGAAGATGCCGTTGCGTGTTCAATTAAAACAATTTCTTTCCTTTTACATGCTATACACATTGCATTTTATCAGATTAAAAATGCCTGCATTCATGTATAGCAATGGTTCCTAAAATGGGCGCCATCATCTCTTTCGGGGTGCTAGAAGACTCAAAGGGATATTCAAAAGCAAGGGGTTAGTAGGGGGACATTGGAAGTCAAGGATGCTGCTTATTGATAGAGTGCTGGATGTAGAAGAATTAATATTACCATATAAGGCCTAATCTTCTCATTTATTTCTTTTATATCAATTAATCAAGTACTTTTACATACTTTTGCAATTATAGTTTACTTTATAAAATAGATGCTTAAATGTAAAAAAATCATTGAATTTTTTTTTTCAATGTATCATATTTTACTGATTGGGGGTTTGATGCAGATGAAATATATGCTCTACAAGGGGGATGTAGTTGAAAAAGCTTGGAAAGCACTAATCTATAAAATATATCTGACTTACCTGGCCGAAATATACAGACTGGAGCATATACACCCATTTCACAAATGGGTTTCATTGAGTGACTTGGATGTCTTCTTTCTATTCCTTTGTCCAAAAGGAAATCAGCCCAGCCCTGAATATAACCAGGTGGTGGATGGAACAAGGTATCTTTCCCCATCATTATATTATCAGTAGGCATGATTTTATTCCAAAGGTAAAGTTGACTGATGTAGCCAGAAAAATCGATACCCAGTTTGATGACAATGCTAGAAACAAAGAATGACAGTTATCAGAATAGAAAATGAAACAATATTAACTCTTGGTTTCATACGAGGAAATTGAGATGTTAACATTTTAATTCATACTAAAAAATTCAAATTCTAAATAAATGTGAATAACTTTTTCTCAGAGTTACTTCCCTTGCACTTTTAGATAGAATGATAAATTTTTTTGTCCAATTCATAAAAAGTTCCTTTAAAAAAAATTCTAATCATCGAAGAGATCCATCGTGTTTAGGAGCAGTTTCAAGCAGTTTATGAATTTAAGAGATAATTTCTCGGTTAATAACAAGGGGATTAATCAATCATGAAGGCAGTCATCCAGAACAACAAATGCTATGGGGTGCCTGTCATGTGTCTGAGACAGTAAGACCTGACAAATACAAATAGAAAAATAGGAAAATGGAGAAATTGAACAGATTAAAAATAGGTATTTTTAATCATCCAATTCAGTTTAAAAAAAGATGTTAATACTGACTCAGGGATCAGTTCAGTATAAACTTACATTGCAAATTGCCACTGCCGGAATGGGGGGTCAAAAGACAAAGAAAATTTCTCTAGACACTATAAGTAAATGTTTAAACTCAAGATCCATTGGTATGGCCTGTCTAGGAAAAAACTTGAAAAAAAAATTATCCCCCATAACTAGAATTTGAGAAATCTCTGTGTGTATGCATCAAGATAACTCTACAACTACATATTGTATGAGGTTGATATTGGCTAGATATGTTGGTCCATGCACTGGGCATTGCAGCATCAAGCTTGAAGTCATTTGGGTCGGTGGTTCTTGATATATAAAGGGTGCTCAATTTACAATGAAAACTCTACACTGAAATGAACGCATATTTTGTGTCCATAGAAAGTGAAGTATGCAATTAGTGTCTTCATTCATTATGAAATGGTTTTGGAATATAATTCAGAAAGAAGAAAAGACAGAGAGAGAGAGAGAGAGAATTTTTCTATGGAGCAAGATTAAATTATATCATAGCTTGATGATGGCATTTAAAAAAAATGATGGCATTTTGATTATCATTATGATCAATGATATTTCAGTTTTGATAGTTGCTATTAACTACATCATAAATGAAGAACAGCATCACATAATATCAAGTTTAAACCTCCTGAGGATTTTAATGGAACTGGATGCACAATTTGAATGGGCATGCCCTCGTTTCCTATAATTAGGCAGGGAAAAATCATCTCTAGTCATTGAGATGACTTGCATAAATAATTATGAATTAATAGTTATCTATCTATTCAGTCCATTGGTTCTATGGTAATGAATAAACAGCATGATTGGAAATAATGTAGAACATTTCTGATTGCTCTGTTTAATTGTTGCTGTAGAAATGACGTCCTGAATTGATGGTTGTATGAAAACAACTAGAAATTAAGATGGAAGAAAATAAGTATTCAAAATCAATTAAAAATTGTATTACCATACTTCATCTAATGATATGAATATATATCCATACTTCGCATAAATGAATCACTGTAGCAAGTGCATGTACCAGAAATAATTATCTATAAAATTATCTAAAAAGTTACATCTTTTATCTAAAAGAAATAGATCCTCTATCTAGAATTATCTAAAAAATAAAAAGTAAAAAAAATACCAATGTATGATTTAGGCATTGTTAATCCAAAATAACAATTTTCTGAAAAAACAAAAAAATAAAACGTTCATAAAATGTGTCAAGGTTGTGGCCTCCAAAATGTGACAAGGAGTGCCTAGACATGCACGAACACACACACACACACGCACACACACACACACACACACACACACACACACACACACACACACACACACACACGGACAAACAAAGAGCAAAGAATCTGTTGCCTATTTGGTTGGTCGGGTGATTTGTGGGACTATGGTAATTTGATAATAAAAGTTATACATAAGCATGTTTTTCAAGACTTCATTATTCAAAATAGACATTTGTGTACACTAAGGCAGTACCCATTGCAAAGGTGCATGTCTAGAAAGAACCAAACTTTATGGGGTGTGGAGCAGCTTGTCATGATTGTCATACAAAAATTTTCCATCCATCATATGAAACTACGGCCTTTGAATAATTTCACTTACTTTTTTTTAGTGTTGCCAATTTAGATATCTCATATCTCAAATTTAGATCTATTGTCAATTTGGATGTTTCATATCTCAGTTTAGATCCATGATTTTATATAAAAGATCTTTAATCTATAACTTCTTTATTCATTTTTATTAGATTTCTCAAGAACCGCTGATCAAAAAAACTTTGCACAGCACTGTCTTGTGTGCTGACTAATAATAATAACTTCATAATATGGTCAATTGTTGAGTAATCGCGGTGCATTACAATTCTCAAGAGCTGCTGATTCAAATAACTTCCTATTTGGCACTGTAATGTCTTGTGAGCTGACTAATATATCAGGTGAATATCAACTTTGTACAATCACCAGTTGTAGAGTAATTGCAGTGCATACATACATACACATCCATGGAGACTTCTTCAATTATAGCTATTTGTGTACTCTTAAGTGCCTAATTGTCGTCTCCTATTAATTTTGGAAAAAATTTCCAAACCCTGCTCAGCTCTTATTAGTAAACCTATCTGTACTTTCTCTGCCCTGATGGTTTGGGGGGAGCACATGCAAGGGGAGAACTTGATTTAACTCATCGTTTTCATAAACATAATTTGTTTAACCAAGTTTAATTCTATTTGCCAATTTCAACGATTTAAAATTTTGTAACACCAAAAGACTTTTCAGTTTAATTTTTCATTGAAATCAAAAGAATTTTCTTTTTCCTGTCAATACTGTTTGCTTTTACTTCCCATGTGCCTACCTCATCCTTACCATAAATCTTTCACAAACGACTTTGTTTTGTTCAGATCTAACTAAATTATCTCTGTGGCCATATACCCTCCCTTATTAAATTGTGCCAAATTTTCCAACATTCCTGGTTATCCTGACCCCCACCAGCAATTAAGCACCCAGGAGTACATGTACAAAATAAATCAAATGAAATAACTAACACAATAAAAATAGGGCCAACCTTTGATATTGTGATGTTTTTATTTTGATCTGTGGATTCTAAAAATGCGAAATGTTTCTCTCTTACCTGACTTTACTTCTGGGAATAATGCTAGTCATTCTGTTGATTTCTGCTCTGCCATCAACAAATAATTGTAGACGTCCAGAATCGTCCCATGAAACAGTAACATGGTGCCACATGGCTGACTTTCCAGCTTTCAGACTTGGGAAGGTTTCAGTGACGGATCTGTTATCATCCCATAGAACAATACGTCTCTCATGAATGTCCATCATTCTCATAAGTTGATTATTTCTGGTTTAAGAATTAAAAAAAGAAATTGTTAATATATGGAAAAAAAACCCCCAAATCCCTGAGTATTGAACTGATTACACCATGAAATGTGATTTTTGTTCCTGGATGGTGAGTGCTATAAATGCTTATGAGTAAAAAGCATAGAAAATGGCTATTATTCCTTTGAAACTTTGAGACCAAGACACTGATATCCATATGTGGTTGTTTTTCTTACTGTGTGTGGATAATATTGCAGTTGTCCAATTGAAAATATGAGGATTTCAAATGATCACTGTCCTGGTCACAAGAGCATAGTTTGAAGGGAATAATTGACATTTCTATACTTTTTATACATTATCAATTAAAAAATTATGCTCACTACCCAGGAACCAAAATCATGTTGCACAATGTGATCAGTTCAAGATTTTTTAGATATAATCAATTAAAAATTAACATATATTACCCAGGAATGAAGAAAAAGAGTGCAGATATATTTAAAAAATGATTTCATATTTCATTTGATTTGGTATTAGACCATTGCTATTTGGTATGAATAGTAATTTCATATGACCATGTACAAAGAAAAATGTTTTTAATAAAAGATGAATGAGAACAAAATTTTTGATGACATCAAAGATTTTTTATCGATTTTCCAGCTTGTGAAAAGAGCTGAAAAGAGCTGGAGAGAGATTCGGTGGCCCAAGAGGGGGAGGGGCTTGGCTCCTTGAGAAGCCCCCTCTACTATTTAGTGAGATTTGATGAAAAAGGAAGACTTACAATAAACAGACATGCACTATCACCAAATTGAACCCCCTAAAACTTATAATGGTGAAGCATTTTCAGAAAACAACATTTTTTTTCACAACATAATAAAGAGTTAATGTTCAAATTTTTTCAGCCCTCTGGCTGAAATGGTGTGACCTGTATATGCAACAAGTACATACGTGTACATACATAGATATCCATCTATCCAGCCAGACCAACTTGAAAACTGAAGAAGCCTATGTTGATAGTTATGTTGGTAGTTTTTGTTGATGATTTTTGATATGTATTTTTATATTTGTTCTGTGCATGTTTATTCAGAGCAAGTAGTCATTTTCCCTTTCTCATCAAGTCTCAGTGAATTTTGTACCCCCCCCCCCACCTTCAAGGAACCAAGTCCCTCAGGACCCCAAATCCCTAGCCAGGCCTCTCTTTTCTTTTTTTGTCTTTCTCATTCTTCTCTATTTAGCCCCTTTTCATTATTTTTGGCCCCGTCCAAAGAGAGATACAGAGTGAAATGAAAATGTTTGTGTCTTTACCTGCCTACATAAGACATAGAGAAGATGACTGCATTCATCTGGTTAGGGTGGAATAACAACGTGTAAAATGACAAGGTCAATCCCGATCTTTCCAAAGGTAAAGTGTGACTGAGAATAGCTCCATTCACATTGATGTCATTATCAAAGAACAGATCAAAATCGGGAGAAATATCTGGAAAGAATTGAAAAATATTAACACATCATTTTCAATCTGTAAAAATCTAAACTAAGCCAACAAAGATATTTGAATCAAAAATCTATACAGGTCTAGTTTGTCACTCAATAAAAACAGCCATGTGACCACAACATCTTTTTGCAATGTGCCTTGTTAGGGGTGATCAACTAGAAAATAGGTAAAATGAGTGATCAATGAATGAGTTACTACTCTTGGCATTTGTTGGCCAGTGACCACTAAAAAAAGACAAGCATGACACAAATTTAGGGATCAATTTAGCATAAACTTGCACTGCAAATTGAACTCCCTCTCTAAGAATTAAAAAAAAAACAACAAAGGAAATATTTTTTTATAGATAAGCAGTAAATGCTGAAATTTCCATTGGTACATACATTGCCAAACCAGCTGGATCAGCTTAAAAACTGAAGAAACCTATGCTGACAATTTTGGTTGACAGTTTCTAAGAGGGCCTCTGAGAGAGGTGTACAGCTGGAGGGCTGAAGGAGAACCAAGAGTTTCTGGTGTAGAAATGTGAATCAAAACTTCCAAGTTGATACAATATGTCCATTAACAAAATAAGTTCTCTATCATTTACGATCTGTATAATTTGTTGTACTATAGGGTTATAGCTGGTGAAAATAGGATGGCTAAAGGGTGTTTGTTTTGTATGAGTATGGGGGTAAGGGTGAAAATAGCTTTGCACTGCCTTAGAAAATTTCTCTCGGAGACCGTGAATGTAAATATTTGTATTATGTATACATATCAACTATTGTGTACTTAACAAAAAACTGCTTTCAATGCTGTCTTGAAATCCTTCTTTTTTTTTAGAAGTATCCACATATCTCTATGAGATGCTTTTTGGTCAGTCTGTCGGTCTGTCCCAGTTAAACAACAGAAATAGGGAAGAAGGAAGGAAGAGATGTAATGTCATTAAAGAGTATGATGTCACCAATGAATATCATTGAAAGGTGTAACATCTATTCCAATCAATTATTTTTTGCTAATGATGTGATAATAGAATATCCAAGGTCCGTATAATAGCCAAAAAGGGCCCTTTCCGATTTTTATTGAAAATATTAACCTTGGAATATTTCCATACTGCAATATTTTACAAGTATGTGAATCAATTGACTCAAAGAAAGACTCCTTGGTCTTCTTCCTCTTCCTTCACCTTCTGCTACAACTACAATGGGTAGTGGATGCATCATTGAACTTATGGTTCTTATTCAATCTTTTTGAATGTTCAGAAGTGAACCCCATGAACAGAATATTTTGATCTCAATTTATATGACTTCATATTGAATATCTTTGTGATTATACACTGTATTTGATTGCTAATAAGATGCTTCCAGTGGTAAGTCACACCCTATCATTAGGTAGGCATTTTTGGGAAATAGATATCAAAGGATTAAATAGTTTACCACCCTGGGGTTTAGAAAGGTTGGCAGACTCCTTCCTAAAAACTTTACCTTTGAGTGCCAAGATTCAAGGTGATTTTTGAGGGTGATTTCAAATGGGAAATATAGTAAAATGTGTATTTGAAATAAGAGCCTTTTTTTATCAAGAGTAAAGACTGCACAAATATTTGCATGCCTTGTTAGATATGCATAGAGTTATTTTTATAACATAAGATTTGACAAGTATATGAATCACCCATTATAAGAAGAGCTCTTTAGACTGATATGAAAGCTAAGATAAAGATGAGTGAGTATGCAGTTACAAGCCTTACAGGCTTTCATTAAAAAAAATGTAAACACAGCCAGAATTCCGTACTTTATAATTATGGATTATAGTTTTTGGCTGGACCCAAATCCTTATTTTGCTTCCAGATTCATGGAACTTTTGGCAAATATTGTTTAAAACCAGCTCTGGTGAAATATCTCAAGTACAGAACTTTTTTTTGGATAAAACACAATTTCAAGAGGGAAAAATGGCTTCAACCACTTGAAGCAAATTCCCATTACAATAATATATCGGTCAAGTAGGTGGAGTTGTAGATAAGATTCTACATACCTTTACACATTCTGTTGGCATAAGTCTTTCCTTCATTACATTTGCATGTTGGGGTCTTTAGATCACTGGCCTGAACACACATACTGTTTGAAGGGCAGGAAAATCCTCCACATACATCAACCTTTTGTGAACAGTTAGTCCCAGCATATCCTGAAAGAAAGACAAACAGTGACATTTTGTGTTTCATGACAATTCAAAGATTAGAAGAATTTTAAAAGATTTGCACTATTTATCTTTACCTCTGCTTTCATTCATTATTATCAGTTGTAATTTCTGTCACTGACTGATTGACTGACTGACAAATTGACATGGCAGATGCTTCACACAATCCCCATAAAGCATTACCTTTTATAAATCCAATGTAGCTTAAATGACATTTTATTATTATATGGCATTCTGTTTTACTATGTCAGAAGACAAACATGCATTAATTACATGAATGAAAATCTATTTTACTATAGATAATATTTTGATATTAGTGTTAAATCGAGGTGCTTTCAGAGGAAAGGACTTTTAAAGGTGGGAACTTTGAAAGAAATGGGCTTCTAAAGGGGCTTTCAAAAGCATTAAGATCAAACTAGCTTATCTATGGTCTAACTTTCAGACTTTTTTGATGTTGTTATAGGATTTCCTTTAAAAAAAAAAATAGTTTGCATAGTAATTTTGAATGATTACATCATTCTTTTTCTTTGTATTTACTTTTATTGGCTTCACAGGTTTTGTGTGAAAATGTTTGTTCTGTTGGCTATCTTTTTCTTGTAATGTTATTAATAGTTCATATATGTGTATGCACTGATCATCATTGCCCAGTGGTAGAGTGCTCACGCCTGGTTCAGTAGGCCATGATTCAATCCAATACTAGTCATGCCAAATGGTACTCAATACCACTCTGCTCTCAGCACATGAACTAGGATTTAGGAACATCTCCGAGAGACTGATGGGATATGGCCAAATCATGTTGGATATAATAGTTTTCGTATCATCATGTAAAGTGATGTTGAGCCTGGTTAATACCTAGATGGATGACCATTGGGGAATATCAGATCCTGTAAACAGAACTGGCATGCCAGAAGTGGGTCTTATTAATTATTACCCATGTATACCTAAACTCACAACATCCCTGATGAGGTTATAAGTAGAGAACAATGATACGTATATCTTTTTCTTGTAATGCTATCAAATCTTAATAAGTAACTGATAGTTGATAAATTTGTATTCTAGTACTTGTGCAAAATATTAGAAATCTTATCTAATCAAACATTTCCAAGCAATCAAATCGCCGTTGCCCTACCAGACAAGTGGGCTTCAGATTTCTACTTGTATATGTGTGTGTGTGTTTGCGTGCATGCATGTGTGTGTGTGTTGAAGTGCTTCTGGTCACATTTTGGAGGCTGCAACCTTGAAAATTTGCATGAGTACACCAAAAGTAATCAGCTGAAAAATTTCCTGGTTTTTTTAAAAAGTGCATTTTTGGGACTTTACAGTCATTTGGGACCAACAATACCCAAATCTTGTGCTTAGATGATTGTAGATAAAATACCTATGATTATTTTACATTATTTTTTAGATAATGTGGGCTATGGTGATTCATTTATGAGAGGTACGGATACCATTTCTTTGATTTTTCAATTTTTTAATCTTTTTTCTAAATTCTGTCAAATATAATCAAACATTTCCCAGTTATTGCTATCTTTGTTTTCAAACTCTCAGAGAGTTGACTTTATCATTGCAATTAGTCAGGCATGGAACAGAGAGAGAGAGAGAGAGAGAGAGAGACAGAGAGACAGAGAGACAGAGAGAGTTAAGGGAGGAAAGGGAAAATGAATGATTCAAGTTTTTTCTCTTTTTTTAAAATCTTTACTCTCTCTCTTTCTTTCTTCTCTACTCTTCTCAGTCCTAAGCGTCCATAGGAGAAACTTGAAACTTAGCTCACACACACCCCTTAATAAGTAAGTGGGGGAAATGTCTTCATTTGAAAATTCAGCTTAGTGGCTGAAATAGTTGGATTTAGAGTGGAGTTTGACTCTGAAGCAGTCAGGCATCAATACTATTTTCACTTTCAAGCATTTTAGCAAAAGAGTTTCCTCATGTCATTTGATTAATCAGCAAAAAAATCAGAAGATCTTTAGGAGAGAAGTTTACCTTTTTGACACTGACATTCATAAATGTTGCCTTTGTTAATACACGTGCCTCCGTTTTTGCAAATACCCATTTGCTCTAAGCAAATATTTTTTGATAACTGGCAGGACTTTCCAAAATATTCTGAAAATAAATAAACAAATAAAGGAATAATTCACTTTGAAAATATAAACAGTTTTAGTGAGGAGTAAATATCACTGCATATTTTCACTAAATATTTGGTACCCTTGAATTTTTGGATAACCTTTACAATATCTTCAGAGATGAATGGAAATCTACCAAATTTGTACAAGACATACACCATAACTACAGCTAAGCTTGGTGGAAGATCCATTGGTAATGAGATAATGGACTGTTTTACTGATAATTACTAATTTTACTATAGATTTCATTGTAACTTATGCTCAAAATTTCACACAATAAAAAAGCAACTACTTCCATCATTCTCTCTTCCTTCTTTTGTCCTTCTAACCACATGTAGGTCTGGCATTATCGTACAACAAAATATACCCCTATCTGTTTACCAATGCTGGATATTGTCTGGCAAATTCTGGATGCATTTCATCAAATTGTTGGCAATATGATTGAGCTTTCAAATGCAAAACTGATGTTCTTGAGAGCTTGAACTATATTTTCACTGAGTTTGAAGTACAAGAAAATAATCTGATTTTCCTTTTAGTGAGGCATTATCAAAAGTGGGAGATGATCTGATTAAAACTGATATGATGAAGTTGAATAATCAAAAGAAAGGTAATGTAGTATGATTAGTTGAATATATACAACTACATTTTCTGCTTTTTTAAAAATTGCAATCATAAAGTCAAATCCCTAAAAACAACCATTTCATGTGGTAGAAGACCTAAAATTCTACAAGTACTTTAAAGCTTTATAAACCATGATACTTGTCTTCAATATCTTCACTCCAACTTTGAGTCACTAATTTTCATTTTCCATACAAGATAAAATCAACCTAGTTTGGTTCTATAAAATATCACTTTTTGTGATGTCCACCTGTTAGATTATCCTGTGAAACTCCTCTATATATTGTAGCTTCTATCTTATTACAGTTGAAAGAAAGAATTTCAGTGATTTTTATAATAATTTTTAAGGTCATATGGAAAAAAAAAATCAAATTTTGAATCAATAATTAATGATTAAAGTTCTTCCCCTTGCACTTTTTGGTAAAATGAAATTAAAAAAAAAATTCAGTTTTGGGCTGGTTTCAAGCAGTTTGTGAATTAAAGAAGATTTGAAAACTTAAACTTGAAGTTTACCACTTGGACATGAACAGGAAGCCTGGTTCCTACTGACACTGCATGTTCCTTTATTGGCACACATATGGAACAGAACTGAGCAAAGGTCAGGAATAGGTACGCAAGTGTGTCCATAAGTGCCTGGTTCACATCTGAAAGAGGAGAAAAAAAAATGTTCTGGTTAGTAAATTAATAGAAACCATCATGTTGGAAGTGATCAATTAAAGATTTGGAAAAAGGGGTGATCAATGAATAAGTTACTTCTCTTGCCTTTGTTGAGCTGTGATCACAAAAAATCTGAAATTCAAAAAACCAAACACGAATGCTGCTGGACACAAACTGAGGGACCGATTTAGCAAAAAATTTGTAAATTGAATCCACCCCCTACTAAATATCAGGGAGTGTGTGTGTGGGGTTCAATGTTTAAAGTTATGGCTCCCCAGCTCCATTGGTGTGACCTATACATACATAGATAACCAGCCAGACTCAACTAGAAAAACCTATGCAGACAGTTTTAGTGACAGTTTAAGTTGATGGTTTCTAAAAGTCTGTGAAAGAAGGAAACAATTAGAAAGATTTCAAAGCAGAAGAGCGAAGGAAAGTGGTATAGGTCAGGACTACTCAGAGTAAAAATTACTGAGAGATGCAGAAATATTCAAAAATCATTTTTTGAATAATATGTAACTAGATTTTTTTGTCTCTTTCAACTCTGTACAAAGATCTAGACCTTTTCGTGCTTACGGTAAAATTGCTCAATGCTATTCAAAGAGATTTTAAAAATTTAGTTTGTATAACATTTTAGTAATTTGTGGTAAAAAGAGTATTTTTTCAATTCATAATAAATACTGTGAAATTTATCATAGATTATAAATATGTAGCAATTTTTGATAATTTTTGGTCTTATTGGTTTCTATGCATAGTTACTGCTAGATTATAACGAAAGACTAAAATATAAATTAAGTACCAATTGTTTTTATAACAATGAGTGTGTGTTTGGGGGGGGGGGGTACAGAAAATTTTCCTTTAACAAAAGAAGTTGTGAGTTTTTAAAAAGTTTGAGAAGCCCTAGTGTTGGAGATCATTGAACAATATGTTGACATAAGAAACAGAGAAGATAGAGATGTAGGTGTTGTGATTGTATACAGTTGTGTAATTGGATATGTGTTCTTACTATGGAGAAAGAGAGATACAAGGCACAAGGGTTCTAGGAGGCAGAATAGTAGCAACCAGTGTATAGGTCAAACTTTGGGCTCCTAGTGTGACCGGATATACAAAGGTTGCCAGAGAAATAGACAATGAGTCGGAGAGTAGAAGAGGAACTTGCAATCAAGTTGAAAGAAATAGAAATGTCAGAGTCAATTATAAATAATAGAGATTTAGATTCACAATGGCTTTCTCAGTTTTGTTGTAGAAAATCTTTGGTTGATGTTTCAACATTTCTATCCAGTTCAAACACTTCTCTTCTTCTCAAATATTTATCCAGCTCTTCTGTACTTTGTTTACATCATCGTTCTTTGGAAGCTGGCTTTGTAATCTTTGACTAAATTACCTGAAACTCAACAGCATCTTGGTGCCGATGCAACTATGTTTACAGAGGCAAGGAATAAGGGAAAGAGAAGAGATCAAAATAAAAAGATGCTGATCGTTTGTTAAGAGATTCAATTAGATAGACAAGACGGACAAAGAAAAAGCAGAAAATAGAGATACCAACCTGCAGAAGAAGTTGTTTTGTAAACTCTGGCAATGTCCATTATTTTTACAGGGATTCACTTCACAAAAGTCAACACCCTTCTCACACAACTTGCCTGTCCATCCTTGAGGGCAATCGCAAGTAAAACCATCATCATTATTAATGCATGTGGCTCCATTCATACAAGGGTAGCTGCTACACTCATTGACGTCTTCCTGAAAAGAAAAAAAAAAGAACAAATACTGAGAATGAAGAATTTGGTTAGATCTAAGCATTTCAAATGTTTATCTGAAAGACATCATTAGAGTGTTCATTTTTTTTTCTTGTTTTATTAGAACTATTGATATTTTCAAGTACAAGTCAGATAATACAAAACTATGAATATTTCTTGATTATTACACATCTCACAAGAATTAGTCAATAATTGGTTATCTCCCTTGAATGAATTCACGGTTTGATTGAATTATGTTATTCTGACAAACAATGCCATTCCATAAAATGCATATTCATAGATTGACATGAAAACTTATTGATATACTTTGTAAAATGAAGCAAATGTAATTTAAATCATTGAATAAAGGAAATTTTTTTCAAGGAAAATTGATTTCTTTTGTGATAATTGAGATGGCCTCCATTTTACTAAAAAAAAAAAAGATGAAGCATCCCATCTCATAACTCATTTAGGGCTGTTTTTTAAGGGTTACCTAAGCAAGGACATAATAGATGGATTTGAGTTTTCCTATTTTCTAAGAAACCCATGCATCATTTTGAAGGTTATAAAATATGGATTTCATTTATTGCAAATATAATGATCACATTATCTCATTACATGTGCAAAATGGCCACCATATAGAAAAATATTCTAAATTCAAAGTACACTTTGGTGTGTTTCCAGCCTGCCTGAGTTGAGAGAAAACTCCCAATATAGTTTGGAGGCCGGTGCCAAAGTTCCAGTTTCTGTTGCATGTATCAGGCAGTGATCCTTGCAAGTCTCGAGTCTGGTTGAGACCAGGACATTATTCCCACAAGTTTTTATGATCACCCCCTTGGCAGGATGTAAGTCCATCAAAGAGATACCCAAATAATGCAGTTTAATGTGTACTTAATTAGCTGCTGAGTGCATAGAGTTATCTATTGTAATGAAGAGTTTTCCATACTCTTCGTTCATACTGGGAATCAAACACGGGATCTTCTGTGTGTGAGACAGATGTACCAATCATTACACTACCTGAGCAAACTGCTGATGAAAAGACCATGTATTTATTTATTTATGTATTTATTCTTTTGTATAAAGTTTCTGTTGGAAAAAAATATTCATAAATAAATTTGTATAAAAAAATGCTTGACTCACGTCACAAAACTCCCCTGTGAAACCAGGTTTACAATGACATTCAAATCCATTGATTTTGTCTGTGCAACTCAGAGTATTGCTCTCATGGCAACGCCTAAAAATCATGTTGTTGGATCCTTCACATTCATTAATTTCTATGTCACAAAATTCACCTGAAAAAGAATACAAATCAAATATATTGTTGAAGAAGTCTCTGTATCAAAGACTGATTCATCATTTTTATTTGCAACAAAAGTTCACAGTTCTAAGAAGGCCAAAGAGATTTTTTGTTAAGACCTTTTTGAATCAGTTTATAGTGTTCATAAGAAAAGAAGGATAGAGAGAGTGGGCAAAGAATGGGGAAAACTTTTTTTTTGTCTTTTTCTCTGTCACACTACATCATTTAATTCTTTTTTTAAAACAACTTTTGAAAGAAAAAATAAAAAGAACAAGAAAGAGAGAGAAAGGAAAATGTAGACTATGTACAGTGTTTACGATTATTGTATACACTTCATATCTCTCTCTCTCTCTCTCTCTCTCTATATATATATATATATATATATATATATAATTTTTTCATTTTTCAATGAATTATGTTGCATTTCAGACAATATTTTTCATTTCATTTTTGATGCAATGATTATTCATTTTTATTCTGGACTTTTTGAAGGAGATTATCTTGAAACATCATTGGGAAAAAATATTTTTTATTACAGAAACAAATATTCACAAATACTGTCAGAAATTGTATAAATAACATAGGTTTTGAATGGGGTCTCTTATTTTTCTTGTTTACTTGGATGATGGCTGCAGTTATTAGTTCTTGTGTAATTTTACGAGATGTACTAATACAGAGGTTTGCAAACCTTTTTCATTTGTGACCCTTTTTGATAGAACAGAAATTTTCGGGATGCCTCACTCATTGTTACAAAAGCAATAAGTAGCAAGATTATATCGGATCATTATAGCCTTACAAATGGCCCACCCGACCAATTAGCTAAGTTAGCTACAGATTCTTCTTGTTTTGCTTATGTGTGTGTGTGTGTGTATTTATATATCCAGGCATTGATTGTTTATATGAGAATCCCAATATGCAGCATCCAAAATATATCTTTTTGTTTTAAAAAAAATTCTTTTTAGTCTCTCAATGGTCACTATGGATCAACAGTGCCCAAATTTTGAGCTGGTATTTTTTCAAAGATAATTTTAGATAAAAGATGTACTTTTTTTAGTAATTTAGATAATTCTTTTGATAATATATTCTGGAACACACACAGGCCACAGGGATTCATTTATGCATGGTAAGGATTTCATATTACATAATAAATCTTTAGTTACAATCTAATTGCAACTAAACATAAAAAATAAATAACTACCAGAAAATTGCAACATATTTATAATCTATATTAAGTTTATTATGAAAAAAATTACCAAAAAACAAGTCATTTTTTAAAATTATCGAATAGCATTGAGCTATTCTGCAATAAGCACTAGAAGGAGAACATTTTTGTATAGAGAAGACAGAAAAATACTAGATACATTGATATACTTTGAAAAAAAGTTTTTTCTAATGTTTCTTTGACCCCCAACCCCTATTCTGAGGAGCCCTGTAATAAAATATGATAGAAGTAAACAGACACTTCTATTTTCAAACAAGAGCCTCTATACAGATATTTAAACAATCCAAGGTTATTTTATCATAATGGTAGTGGTTTAACAATGTGGAATTGAAAGATTTGAGAACAAGTGTATAAGATTTCAAAGATTGTTATAATAAAAAAACTATGCTTGATGCATTTGGCCAAACTCTCATCAGCGTCTTCAAAGATGATGTGTTTTGGTTCTAAGGAAGTGTAGATAGATTTGTAGGAGTGGAGTAGATGTCCCTGTGTGTGACTGGTTGGTAATTAGTGTGTGTAACTGTCTGTGTTTTCTGCCCTCTCGTGTGTGTGTGTACGTATGTGTGTGTAGTGAGTATTTTCTCTTGAAGGGGTCAGTGTGTGTGTGTATGTGTGTGTTTGTTTGTGTGGTTAGTGTGAATTCACCTCTTAAAGGGGCAATGCTGTATTCAATCCAATACCTTGTATTCCAATGTGGTTACCAGATATCTTGATAACATTTTCTTTCAAAATTAGTGCATATATTGTGTAGTTGGAAATGTCCATGTCTTTGAATTTGGTGATTTAGCCATTAAGAGATTTTAAAGGTTTCACTTTTTCGGACATCAAACTTGTCAGACTAGCAATTTTCTCTTGTCAGATACCTGACAAGGTTGCATTCAAAATCATCTCTTGTAAAGAGGTTTTCGAGACATTTTCCTTATTTCATGATCCAAAAAGATTCCAGATACATCTTAAATTCCTGCTGAATGACTGAATTGGCCGTACTTTTTTGGATTTACTATTCTTGAGTCTTTTGTTTTGAATGTCATGAAGTTCTATCTTCCATGAAGAGGCCACAGTTTTTTCCAAAATAATTTTCTGTAAATGTGGGATGCCGAATGTTCCCATGTAATAATATTGAATGTGTGAAGCAGATTTGTCAAATCAATGTCTTTTGGAGGAGCAGAGAAAACATTATGTTCCAAGAAAGCTAGAGAGAAGCATATTATTATTATATTGATGATTTTCACAATTGCTACACTCACTGCTCTTATTGAAGAATCTAAACAGACATAATACCGTTAGTCCTCTTATTAATGGACTAATAGAGGTGAGCCAGTGTCTGTTGATACCTACTGTCTAGTATTCTCAAATTATATACTTGAAAAGAATGAAATAACAAAAAAAAAAAACGTAAAAATATCTCAAATGCATACATGATACAGAACATGGATATAAATGGATATAAATAACATTGTAAGAGAATATAAAACAATTATAAATAAGAGGAATAAGACTAATTTTATATATTGATAATACTACACATTTCTTGGTAATACCAAGACCATCACTTTGTTGGGAAGCTGTTATAAGTAATAACCTAAAAATGCACAATAAATCCAAGTGTCATAAAGAGAGCAAATTAGTAAAACACTGCCTCCAACAAGGTAGTAAATAAAGAAGGGTGGAGCAAGAGTCATAAAGTAGAGCTGTGTCTACTGCCTACCGGTCTAGTCACTTTGCAAATTAATGAACAAGACCGATACTTTCAAATATTCACAATATTCCCACTGCTCGATGAAAAATTCACAATTAACAGATTTTGTTTTGAATTTCCAAAATATGGTGATGAGAGGTCCGTTGAGAAGAGACTTTACAGTACTGGATAAAGCGACTTGTATTTCTAGTTCTCAATTACTTAGTTTATTTCAATTGCTCAATGAAAACTCAATGTAAACTTACCTGTGAATCCAGGTCTACAGGCACACGTGAAGGAATTGATACCATCAATACACCTGTTACCTTTTCCGCATGGGTTTGAGGCACAATCATCCTTGTTACGCTGACACTGTTTTCCCACATAACCAAGTGGACATTTGCAAACTGCTTCTTCTGTTTCTAACATTAAACATGTCCCACCATTCAAACAAGAGAATGTTTCACATGGATTATCTTGAATGCACTTTCCATTCTCATCTAAAATTCAAAAACAAAGGAACATTGAAATAAACCGTACAAAAAGGATTGTGAATTCTGTCTCCAGCAGTTTGTGGCAATATATTCATCAAAATTATTTGTTCAGCAAAGCTATGAATTTCCATTGAAGAAATGGTAAGAAATTTTTTTTATGGATCATGCATTACCCTTCATCTTTCCGTCCTTTTGTCTTTCTGTCTGTCCACAAGATGAATCCAAAAGTTATCAATGGATTCAAATGAAATTTTGTAGAAGGGTGGGCCGTGCACAAAGAAAGAAGTGATTACATTTTTGGGTGGATCCTGGGATTCTCTCAAAGGTATGCGCTCTCTGAGCTCTTAATATATCAAAAAGTACTTGAATCTTTTATTATTCAAAAACTGATCAATGAAAATTACACTCACTTACCCTTAAGTTCACGTTTTCTACAAATGCAGGTCTTCTTTAAGATCCGATGGTCAAAATAACATTTTCCATTAGGACAATCACTATCTCCGCAAATGTTTGAATAAAATTCACAGTTTTTGCCAGAAAAGCCTGGTTTGCATTTACATTTGTAATGACCAAGAGCATTGACACATTTGCCACCATTGAGACAAGCATCGGGGTTCAATTCGCATTCATCTACAAAAGGAGAAAAACTTAAATCAGCAAAAAGAAAACAGTAGGAAATCTAAGGATTAAAAAAAAGAAGAACCATAAGCTCAACAATACATCCATGATGTGAGGTAGTAGTAGAAGGGGAGGAGGAGGAAGAGCAAGTGGTAATTTTATTCTCATGATAGTAAAATATTGGAAATATTCAGCAAGTATTATTTTCAATAAAAATTGTTAATGTCCATTTTTGGCATTTTGGGGCCATTTTTGGCTTTTTTCAATGACCTTAAGCAGCTGGTGGGAAAAAATTGATCTGGTAAGATTTCTTTCAATGTTGTCACACCTTTAAATGACATCACACTTTTTAATGACTCATTTTTACATATGAAAAAGGCCATATTTTGATTATCTATGTCTAGACATCAGATATTGCTATTAAGGTTACATAAAACAAAAAAAGGAAAAAATGGATGTTAAAAAAGAAAGGAAATTGTTGAATACTCACCAATTTCTTCATCACAGTATCGTCCTTTGAAACCATTATTATTACAATGACACTGGGAACCAATTGTAGCAAGACTAGAATAACAGGAGGCAGAATTTTTGCACTTGTTTGAAAGGCAATCGTCAGGTTCTGAGCATCTGGAAGTTAAGTAGGTACATCATTATTAGTAGAGGTGAATATAGTCACTTAGACATTTCTATTTCAACATTTGATCATATTTATAATCAACCAAATAGCATTTCTGTAACATACAACATTGCTAACTCTTTTGAAATTTTTATATCCAAAATTGAGGCAAAAAGAAATTCAAAAATACCTAGCCATTCCAGAAAAATATCTTAAAAATTATCCAAAGTTGAGGCCAAAAATATCCCCCAAAAACTAGATAAAAACTTCACCAAATATCTAAAAAAAAATTAAGGTTCAGTCAAAATATTCTAAAAATATGCGAGGTTAATAAAAATCATCAAAATTGATATCCAATATCTAAAAACAAGAGGGTGAGATAAATTTTGATATTTTAGATAACATATCTAAAAATTTTAAGATTTTGGATGAAACATCCAGAAGTATTGAGATTTGGGATAAAAAATCTGAAAATATAGAGAGATTTTGAATAAAATATCTAAAAATGTTGAGATTTTCACCAAAGGATCTTAAAAATATCATTAAAAAAAATTCCCAAACTGATATCAATAATTGGTAATGCTGGTAAGACTACCTAAAAATAAGTTTTCACTGGAAGGAAAGAGGAGCTTAAGAGAAGTTCTGAGGTGCTTCCTTTTTTTTTGTCATAAAAAAGACCCATCAAAAAAGTAAGTGGTGTCCTTATGCTGGCTAGGACTTCAGCTATCCCTGTCTTGGCTATACTAATCACATTACTACTAATTCAGCTTGTTCAATATGGGAAATAGATCATGAAAGTTGAAAGATCATTTCTTGTGAATGAAAAACGATAGTAACAACTGCTCCCTTTTGTTCCCGTAGTGCAGTAGTTCCCATTCTGGGGTCCACAGACCCCTGGGGGTTCGCAATGGTCATACTGGGGGTCTATTAGCTTGTTGAGTTTTTAAAAAACCTGGGGTCGATGGGAAAATTCATTTGAATAAAAGGGGTCCTTGACAATGAAAGGTTAGGGATCTGCTGTGGTAGTGTGTTTTAACTTGTAAATACAAGCAATATATTTTGATCTTGAATTATTCTCAGCATTTCATATTTCATTTTAGACCTTTTAATTTGCATAGCCATTGTTCAAATAATATTTGTAGTTTCATGGGTGCCTCATCGTGGGGTAAGGGTTAGCCAGCAGGCCTCACAAATCATAACTCCTGGGTAATGAGTTCCATCCTCACTTGGTATTTCACACTTGTGACCTTGAGCTAAATTATGCCTGGCAAATGACTAAATTTTAAAAATTAATTCCAAATTTTGTCCAGACAATCCAATCTTCTTTCCCCATCTTTGATGTTTTACTGTCTTTTTTACCAACAGAGAATGAGACCAATAAAAGAGACTCTTTTTTACGGAAACTACATATTGCACCTGAAGAACGCCGTAGAATGAATCGACTGGAACGTTGTATTAAAATTAAGGACATGAAGAAGAGTTTGAATTGTCCAAACAAAAGTTGGAATGTTAATGTCTCTTCTCAAAACTAGAGACAATTCATGAATTAATTTTCATCCCTCAATGATATGAGGGGAAGTAACTCTGCTCTCTCCTACATGAATTACGTTTCTTTAAAACTATATTCGATAACATTGAGTTCCCGTTGACACTCTGCTGAGGCATCTCTTCATACTTTATTAAGAATATGTTATACAAAATACGATAAGTCTTTATTATTCATCTGAAAATGATAATATAATATAAAGGTTAATACAGTATGAAATGTGACTGACATCAGATATTGATAAACCATTCTATCTCAAATACAGTTTTTAAATGTTTAAACATTTCCTTGATGCCTATTTCATATGTTTATAGATCATATTCATTCATTTCTGGTTGTTTGCAACCAAGCTAGTCAGACGGTATGGTGGTGGTGGTTTGTATTGTTGATTTTAGTGTAGAGATCAGTCTCCTCCTAAAGAGGATTAATTGGTTGACCATGGGCTACTACATGATCCTCAGCTGCTTACAGTACCTTGTATTCACAGACAGTTAACCATCTAGGTACTGACCAGGCTAAACATTGTTTAACTTCAGTGATTGTACAACAACTGATGTGTCCAGCACAATTTGGCTGGAACTAACTTTTCAAATGAAAAAATATGTACCATCTCAACTTAGATAAAATTTTAAAAAAATAATTCAAAAAGTTAATAACAAAATGTATCAAAATTGAATGATCCAGCTTAAACTATAATATGAAAATTCTGATAAATCTTTCTCCCTTGGACATTATTTGTTATGATTCCAAAATGCATTTAATGTGCAATCTTTCTTTCTTTCTTTCTTTCTTTCTTTCTTTCTTTCCTTCTCTCTCTATATATACACACACACACACATATATATATATATATATATATATATATATATATATATATATATATATATATATATATGTGTGTGTGTGTGTGTGTGTGTGTGTGTGTGTATATATATATATACATATGCATAACATTAATATAATATAGAGGTACCTACTTCATTCCAAAGAATACTCCTTGAGAGCAGTGACACAAATAACCAGTTGGCAACTCCTGACAGATTCCATGGACACCACAGATGGTACTGTTACATTGAGGATTCACCTTCATTTCACAGTTCCTGCCTCTGAATGCTGAATCAATTATGAAAATAATAATAATGTACATTTCAAAACTGTGACTTCATTTAATTATATTCATACAGAGTGTCATAAAAGTAACGCCTGATTTGTCCCAAAATTAATGCCAGTTCTAAGAGAAGCAACTGTTTAATCATAGTGTTTTGAAGTTATTTATCTAATATTTATACGTACATAATCGATTCCCATAGTTAGAACTAGTGCTAATTTGGGGACAAATTGGACATATACTTATGTAATCCCCTGTATATGTGGATAAGAATATACAAACATGCATTTGTGTGCAAACATGCATCTATTCATGTGTACAAAAATTGTTTCTTTTCTCATAATGTGTGGAGTCCTATTTTTCATATATATTCTAAACTCTTTTCAACATCAAAAAGTACCTCTCCCTTGTCCTGTGAAAGCACAAAAGATTTCCTTGATGTCGGTATGCGGACCAATTGAAATTCTGCTCCAAACTATCATAAAGATTAATGATTTTATTATCTACTAATATTGAATTGAGGATCAACGTGACCCAGTGGTGGAGTGCTTGACTCCAGTTTAGTAGGTTGTGAGTTTAATCCATACTGAAGATTTAAAAAAATGGTACTCAATGCCTCTCTGCTAAGCACTCAGCATGAGGAGCAGGATCAAGGAAGCCTTGAGAGAGATAGGCTCCATTAGACCATTTCTCCTGAGATACACCTGGAAAAATATGGGTGCCTCGACGACACAGTACAGGTGATCAAAGACCCTGTACTGAGTTACAGAACTATGGATAATGAATTGGTGATCAAACAATAATGTAAAATAGGGTATCATATCATTTGTCTATCTCACCTTTCTTTCAGTAGTCTGCTAAGATATCAAGATATTTTAGATGGATATACTACAAAAATTCAATTTATAAAGTCATAGTTTTTTTTATAGCTAGAAAAGATTTTTTCATTGCATTTACTTTGATCTCTCTTCTAGGTATCTATTGATGTCAATTAGAATTATATCTGAAATCTTGAACAGCAATCATAAATTAATCTCTTTTGCAAACTTTGGTAAGATCAACCACACATGAGAAGATGCAGTTAATACTTACAGCTGAATGAAATATAAAAGAATTCCTGAGAAAATCAATGATATATATTCTAGTGCTCCATGTTTGTGATGAGTTAATGCCCTTGTTCATGTACACGCATAAGTAACGGCCCTTGTTCATGCATTCCTGATAATGGACTTTCAGTCTTTTTTAGTTAGTAGCAGTGGCAGTGAATACGCATGCGGGGTTCGACTCTGAGATAGAACTCAAGACTTTGAGTCTATATAAAGCCACCAGACACAAAACGTTATAGGTTAGATGGAGGGGAATTCGAAAGGAGCTTCAAGAGGGATTATATATAACATTTATCAACTAGTGTCATAAGGTTTTTCATGCAAGGAAATATCAGATATCCTTATGGGTCCATTCATTTCAACAAGTGTAAATGTGTATTATATAATTCTTCATGCCAATACACATTGCATTGCTTCTCAAGGCCCTTCATGCTAATGCTCAGTGTAATTTCTTACATGGTTTGCTCAGGACGTGCTTTTTGAATGTGACCGCGCCCACATTTGATTGGGTCAGAGGCATGGAATTGTCATCATAAAGTATGCACAGATTATTCACAAAAGTTGTCATCTGACACCATTTTTCCTTCTGGCATAGTTCTTTACACTCCTCCTTTGAGCTTAATGAATGTAAACTTAAGAAATTGGTGCCACCCAGAAGATCAGGATAAGATTCAAAAGTTGTTGTCAATACTACAATGAAATATAAAAGAAGGTATCTTCAGAATGGGTTCAAATTCCAGTCAATAATTATTGAATAATTCACTTATATTTCTATCAAATAATGGAGTTGATATCTAAAAGGTCAGTGACTCATGTAATAAGTGAGATAATAAGAATGGCATAAGAATAAATAAAAAATTGCTTTATTGCATGACTTTGTTATGAAAAGACTTAATGAGGATTCCAAAGACAGTTAGTTGAATTCATATGGGCTCTCACCAAGATTGTCAGATTTAGCTTGAAGGGGAGATAATCCAAGATTTATCTAAGAGACTTACCCAACATAGGCATAAGAATAGCTCCGATAGGGAAATTGCGCGAGTCTAGTCCTAATCTAGTAACTCTGCTCTAAAATGTACTTTTGATGAAAATAATTGTTAATGGTCAATTCTTGAGGAGACTTGCTGTCACTCAACCTCCAGCAGTAATCAGCAGGCAACTGGTGTGAAATATCAAATAATAATAATAATAATAATCATGAGGCATGATTGATAACTCCTTATTTGTTAATATTTCAAAATAAAAAATATAAACCAGACTGATTAAATTTTTAAAATATGATATATTCTAATAAAACTGAAAGTTTTCAAAATATTGAAATAGAATTCGAATATCACACATCAAAGTTCCAATAACCTTTACAAAATATTATTTTAAAAAAAGTTGAAAAAGTGATATGTATTTTGTTAAGGGAAACAAAATAAAATTTGAAAGTCTCACATAAATATTACAAAAATGTGGTGTATTTTTAAATCTTTGGTAAAAAATTACAAAAGAATTAATGGTGAAAATGAACCAGTTTGCTGAAATTATTATTCAAGCCAACTGGTTCGTGAGTTTTTAGTCTTAACAACCACTCATTCTCATGGTGTGTTAGAGCATCGAGGCCTCCTTCCACTTTCTCCAGGAAATGTATACAGAGATCATTATCAAAACTGCATGTCTTGTTTTTAATAATAATAATAACAAATGATGATGACAATGCAATGGAATATAACATGGTTTTTAAAGGTCTATAACTAATCAAATATAATAACGAGCCAGCAATGTTTGATGCTAATATCCAACTATCTGTAATGTTATCATCTCTTGAAAAATTCTGAGTGCATAATCAATAATCAGAAATATGTGCATAATTTATGATATATCAGGCTTTCACTAAATTGTGTATGAAGCTAATAAAGATGATAACCAGTGATATCAAATAATGATATATGACAGGAATATCTCATAGTACGTAAAATTGATAATTACAGATGATTAGATTTTAGAAATAATTTCATTTACTCTTCATATAAAATGTCAATTGCAATGACTCTGTTATGTGTTATTAACAGCAAAACAAATGAAAACTGATTTTGTTTATTATTGTAAGGCTCTTTCCATTTTGTCAGATGATTTAGTAGCTTCAAGACTTGAACTGCAGTGCTTGGTTGCTTGGGTGCTTGGGTGCTTGGTATGGAGGAAGTGTTTGTGTCCAAGTTCAACTTCTGTTCTTCTTGACCATGTTGATGGCTACCTAAAGGAAAAAGTGCTCAGTGCCTCCATAGCTGGTTACTGCACTTGTTATTCCTTGGCAGTCACCCATCTAGGTACTGACCAGGCTTGATGTTGTTTTGCTTTGGTGAGTGTTTGAGAACCATTGTATCTAATGTGATTTTGTAATGATTGTTTGATATTACATTTGATATTATGTATAACTGAAAAACTCTCAGAAAATTGAACTAGAATAACAACGATGATGATGATGATGATGATGATGATGATGATGATGATGATGATGATGATGATGATGATGATGATGATGATGATGATGATGATGATGATGATGATGATGATGATGATGATGATGATGATGATGATGATGATGATGATGATGATGATGATGATGATGATGATGATGATGCACTTGTTGAACTGTTCACTGATGACTTACTTGTTGGACATTCACACGTATATGAGAAAAAGATTGGGTCTGACACACATTTTCCCCCATTGAAACAAGGTTGAGAGTCACAAGGGTCCAGCTTTGTCTCACACAGAGGACCTTTGAATCCTAAAAGGTAAAAGTAACATCAGAAATTATACTTCACTCTATTTTCCTGAAATACATTTGACAGCAACAAAATCTGAAGTTAAAAAATATTGATAGTCAGTAACAAAATAAGAAAACAGGTATAGTTAGTCTCTCAATAGAAACTGTCACATAACCAATGTCTTTTGGCAGCATGCTGCTTTGGGGGAGATCACTCAAGAAATTTAAAAAAAGGTGTGATCAATGAATAAGTTACTTCTCTTGACTGAAAAAGTATGGCTTTTCAAAAAACATGCAGGTACAAAGTAAGGGATCAATTTAGCATAAACCTAAAAACTTGCTGCAGATGCTGCTGCTTATTGCAAAATGATTCGATACTATTCCATAATTCTTAGGAAATAAATTTTGTTCTTTTTAAATTTTTCAACATTTAAACAGGATGGTGGTGTATTTGGTATCTGTGATTGTGACCTCTGTTTGTTATTCTTGTTTTTTATATAGCATGGCTTTACTCTGCAATCTTCATGAATATATTTGGTCTTTTTTTGTTTTTATATCTGGTTACTGTTATATTATGACTATAACAATGAGCTACGGGGACATGAAAAAAATCTGTCCTATCAAAAGGGGCCATGAATAAAATAAGAATTTGAACTGCCCTAAGGCAGAAGGGGGTCCATTTTATTTCTTACCTTCGATGCAATGGCAGTAGGCTTGATGATTTTTTACTTCACACCTTCCTCGGTTTTTGCACTTGACCGTGTTGGAACAATAATGACTATCTACAATAACAAAAAGAAGAGAATTTAGCATCATAATTCATCCTTGTTGAATTTTCAAGAGTTTTCTTCATTCTGTAATACCTATAATTAGTAAATGCAGAGAATAAACAAAAATAATCAAAATTAAAGCATTTGTGTGCAACTCAAAGTATATATCAAGATCTATTCTTAAAATATGAAATACAGTGGAAAATCAGGGTAACACCATCTGGAAAAAATAACATAAAAAGACTGGCATCTTTAAGAATAATTACCTCTTAATACCTTAATGATCTACAAAAATGCATGTAAAAAAATAATTTCAAATCCTTGTTGCCATAATCTGACTTTGGATTTCAATCAGGCGATTCACTTCAAATTTAATCCTCAATGAACATTTTCTATTTCTGTTGGGTAGGGTATGCAGGCCTCAAATTTGCTGATAATGGTTCTGAGGTCTATTGCGAATTGGTGTCAATTAACAGCCAGAAAGCGAACGGATATTTGTCTATTTTCAGAGTTGACTTATTCAAGTGATACCCCCCAACACCCAGACTAATAATTAAGAAGATTCCTGGTAAGTGCTTTTAAGTGATTTAACTTAAATAAGCTTTTATACTTGAATAAAATTATATCAAAATTCATCTAGACAAAAGATGTTTTACATAGAAGTTCATTTACACTAGAGTGATATTAGACGAAAGTGATTTAGATAAAAATGATTTTTGTTCAAACTTTAGTAAGGGTCCATATTACATTATGTGTCACTGTTTTAAATCATAACAAATTAGCTTTTTATACACCTAATGATAGTTTTTAATATTGTATGGAAAAATGGGGGAGTATGATTAAAGTGTTTGAATTAAGGCCCCCTTCCCCGATTTTCAATACAATTTTTGCAGCCAATGGTCAGGTTTGAATAGTCAAGTCAATCTATCATAATTTGAATATAATCCATTTTCAAAATATACTTTTTCCAATCAACGTTGTTCTTCTGTTAGTACATTAAAAAAAAATTTTGAAAAAAGTAATGATTTTCTGGTCATTTCTTTTCTTAAGATAAAAGAAGTAACTTACAAGCATTGATGCATTGTTTGGGATGTACAGATCCTGTGTTCACAGTTGTCTCTTCTGAATCACATTCAAAACAAGTACTTTCTCCTGTATGAGGTTGGAAAAAGCCGAGTGGACATTTTCTACAATTACCATAGCCTGTTGCAGAGTAAGTGCCTGCTTTACATTCATCTGAAAACAAAATACAGAATAAAACATAATTTACGATTTAAAGATCTTATAATGGAAGCAGTGAGATTAACTTTTGAATTCATATAATAGAATTTAAATGTTAACAACAACAGATTAAAATTAGCTCCCTTTCACCCTTCATGTAATTTTCTAAATCTATTTTTACTACAATCATGATAGTTGTAACAAATTTTGTCACTGTCACAGGAGAGTTCCATTGTAAATCAGAGCTGTATCAAGTGGTTCATGAAATTAAAAGTGGAATGAGAAAAAGATTGCTATTTGTATATAGATATGAAGGCCTTCAAATTAGCCTTGAAAATAAGACATTGATCAGATTCCAGCTATTTAACGTTTTCCATTTGGCTCATTCATACATGTATACAGAGGGAATCAGTGAGCTGAAATAGAGAGCAAGAGTAAGAGAGTCTTTCATCCATGATAGTGCTACAGTAGGATTGTGAAACTCATGATTTTGTGAAATCCTGTGAACATTTCGATAATTTCATGCGATCCAAGTTTCTCAATCAATGTATTAATGGTTAACATGCTTACAATGCTGACCATTACTACCGAATTCAATCGTCAATGGGAGCCCATAACTATGTGTCAAACTAAGCTATACATACATTGTAAATATTAAAACAGAATATACTTGATATTTACCAAGTTTAGCTTAGTTTGACACAAGTAGGTTTTCAACATGTTTAGATTCTTATCTAATAATCACAGTAACACAGGTTTCATAAATAATGTGATAGGTCATCAGTGTTTGAGAATACTAGGGCATCCCCGATCAAAAGGTGCATCGATGAGCTTTTCGAGGACGTATTGGCTACTATTATTATACTGAAATCATTGAGACGCTGTTCATTTATTAATGATGTTGTTAATAGCAATAATCAAAACATCTATCGTTAAGCATAAAAGCAATCAAAACAGAAGTTAAAAAATATATACTGTTAACATCATCTAACTATGATCTAATTTGATCTTGCTCTATAGAAATATTTGGCTGAAAAAACCATGATTCTCTCTCTCTCTCAATTCTATTCTGAGACGATTAGACACGCACACCATGCCAGAGAAACGTGATATTTTGCAATAACAAAATATGCGTTCATTTCAGAATAAATTTTAATTGTAAATTGAGCATCCAACTCATATGAGCAGACATAAATGACTTCATAATTGACACTGCAATTTTCGGTGCACAAACCAACATATCAGGCGAATATTAACTTCTTACAATGGTCAGTTGTTATCTCGAAGCATAAAACACACACACACCCATAGATTTCTCAAATCATAGTTAGATTCTTGGCTGCCTCCTTTTACATATATCTGAGTGAGGCATACAATTTGTAGTCTCGTTTAATCGCCCATTACCTGTATGAATTATAATCTATCTATAGTAGTTTACAGTGTATGTTGGATGGTTCGTCTGTCACGGGGAAAGGGAGTATGACACTTTTATTTAAATTTCTGTACGTTCTTTCTCTTTCCTTTCCTTTCTCCAGCCAGTCGTCGCTGTGCACCACGCCCACATTCACCAGAACAGCAAGCCAAAACCCACCGACTATAAAAGGTGGAAAAGGGGCAGACGATACTTCTTGAAAGACAAGCATGACAATCCCCAACCCACCCAATGTAAAAGGATGGAAAGGAGACAGGCGATGAAAGAGATTATATTGTTGAAAAGTAAAACTGTTTTATAGCACGGGTACTAGTGAATCATTTTTATAAATAAATAAAAGTGTGGTAACTTACTTGTGCATTTGGTTTGTGCCATTTTACCTATGGTCGATGTCCCCGAAGGGCAAGGAATACAAGAGCCAATTGGTGACCAATACGTGTTCATCGGACATGGTAAACATTTTGAACTACCTCCAGCATTTCCGGCCTTGTTCAGGTATCCAGGGCCACAAATCACTAAAAAGATATTCCGCATATGAAAACGCAATCTTCTGACAATTCGATCCACTTACTTCAGTGATTTGTCCGGCTTTTTAAATATCCCGGCTGTGCCGTGTGCTCCGGATTTATTAAAACTTTTGGTGTTAGTAAAAAGCAATGGACAGTTGAATCCTTTTTGGTACGATGTGGGAATGTGATTGTGATATTAGAGAATTAACGGGAAACAGCATTTGTCAGCGGATAATAGTATCCTATCCAAACTTCTTTTCCTTTGATTCTCTCATTTCTTTTTATTTGATCTTCGTTGGTAAAGTCGAATGAGTGAGGGTGTGAAACTTTACAATTCACAATCAGAACCACCTTACCTACATTTTACCAAAAAGGCTTTTACTCTCTGTTGCTATTCACAGTCACGAAAATATTTTTGCGTTTTTGTACATCTAAAGCATACAGCAAACCAAGGATATAAAGCACAATACACCGCTAGTTCTAGATATTAAGAAATAGAGGAGTGACCATTTAAATAGTCACATTGATTCATTATAATTCTTATTGATATTCATACGAACTTATCATAACTATTATTGAATTCATAGAAGTCTGCAAGAACCAGTGAATGTGGAATAACCATCTGAATCAAAGATTTCGATTGTGGGAAAGAAGATTTTACAAAATGGTTGCTGCAAGAATAAACATGATATACATATTTTTTTAAATTTTATCTAGTTTTTATCCTTCAGTTCAGATACATTTGTACCAATATATATTTTGTTATAAAATAAATGCTTGCATTTAAAAAAAATAATTCAATTTCCAATGCTTTATTTTTTCCCCAACTTCATGAGGATGAAATATATGCTCTACGAGGAGGCGGTATCCCGAAAAAGTTCAAGAAACACAGATATAGAAAGAAGTCCAATATGATTTTAAAAGCTAATTGGGAGTTGTAAGATTTCTTACCAACACAATCCTCGATCACTGTTGATCCATTTCTGTAGGTTGTCATTTTCCGCGGACATTTCTTACATTCGGACCGACCTGGGGTGTCCTGATACGTACCAAGAGGGCACAATTCACATCTGTTGCCATTGAACCACGTCCCAGTAGTACATGGTACTAAAAAGATGAGAATATAAAGTAAAAATGTATAATCATTATATATTGTTATATTCTGAATGACATATTAAATTTTTAATTTAATGAAATTGATGTGTGTGAGTTTTCGTTGTATATATGCATATGCTCGGGAGTATTTGTACTATCATATAATTTGTTGCAAAGAGATATCATTTTATTATGTTTCCCAAAGAACTTCTATTATAAGAATAGAGGTTTAAAGCAGAAAAAAAACAATTGGTGAGAAAACAGTTTCATCAAACTAGGTACAGTGTGATTGAATGCACTTTTGCCAACGTGTTACTATGTCATATATGCACGATCTGTAAGTATCATTGTTCTAGTACCCAATACATGCTTGAAAAGCTCATCGTTAAAGGATCGCTTCCATCCTGGACGCCCAATATCCTTAAAAGACTCATCTCACCGAAACCTCTGGAAGCAACCCTGAACCATTTAAACAGGAGCCAATCCTTGGCCATATGTTTGGTTGACATATCGTGCAGTTTCAGTAAGTTCTGGTCCAAGTCATAAAGAAAAATCATCAAAAATCAAGAGGCATTATTTCTATTTCGTTTATGGATTAATGACTCAAAATATGAAACGACAATGACTCATGCAATAATGATAACTCTGTAAAAGGATGTGTGACACCCAAGTTATAATGAATGGTGTAAAATGTCACCCCCCCCCCCAAAAAAAAAACTCCATGGTTTTCAGGACAACCTAATAAATTCCAGAGAACATTCTGAATGCAACTGAGTATAAAAGAGCTGATTTCATAAACTGATTCTATTCCCAAATCATTTTGATACAATTATGATATAAAGTTTATATAATAAAATAAATAATCGATCTTTATGAATTAAAAAAAAAGAAACATACTCTTGATCTGCCAGCTTGTAAAAGGGGCAATCAATGGCTGAAAAAATCGAGCTATTTCATAAATTTTAGCGAAGTTATACACAGGGTCATCTCACTAAGATAAGATAAAAAGAACTGAGAAATCAAATCGTGATAAGATCAATTTTTTCAGTGATTCAAAATGAATAATGTCAATTGTTTGTGTGGGATTAATGCACAAATATTTGATAATTGGTCTAAAATGTTATAGTTATCAGGTTGGTGCAAAAATAATTGTAGTTTTTCATCCTCAAACTCAATGCAGTATTTTCTGCTGAGTTTAAAAGTTATTAATCGAAATGAGAATATCGGAATGAACACATTTTACCAGTTAGGAACAAGTCCATTCATTCCAGAAGTATAAAAATCTGGGGTCTTGGAACCAATGAATTCTTCGAATGCACTTTGAGCTTCTGCTTGGTGGTTGGATATTTTCTCTTGTAAGAAGTGGTCAAAATGATTGAAAAAGTGGTAATTGGTCGTAGAGAGGTCTGTTGGATAAGCTGGGAGAGGTGAAGTTTTATAGCCTACTTCGTTCAATTTCTGCTGGGCCAGTTGCATGACATGCAAGTTTTTTTTAATTTTTCTGATAGGGTTCAAATATAGAGCAACTGTTACATGGTAAACGTTTAGTTCCTCTGCAAAATCTTGGATTGATTTGCTTGGGTCCGCCTAAATAATGACCCTCAATTGAAGGTCGTCAATCACTGGAGGACGTCCTTGTCTTCAATGCTCTCGTCTCCGTTTCAAAATTTTGGGAACCAACATTGAGCTTAATGTTCGTTGATGGTCCCCTGACCAAATATTCAGTTGTTATTGTGAGCAGTTTCCGTTGTTTTACGTTCGATTTCTAACCTATACGACAAAATTGCTCGAATTTGTTTTTTTCCAATCTTCAATTTGAAAGCCTCAAATAAACTAGAATAAATAGTGAAAAGAAAACGTTTAGCTCAAATAAATAGAGCAAAATTGACTCTTTAAAATGGTATAGTCTATGAATATAGTTATATGATACACTATTCCAAAATAAGCATCGACTTATTTTTGTACCAGCTGAGTAGCTGAGACAAAAGAAAAATGACACCGTAGAGTCGGCGACTTGAAATCGTTACTATGGTAATCAATTAGAGCCTCAAACATTTTTATCTGAAAATACCCTGCTAATTATAGGATGTGTCTTGCAAATCTTACCGTTTTATCAGTAGCTAAAAACGGCATTTACTGCAGTACTCAAGAGAAAAATGTATATGAGATAAACAGTAAACTTACAACAGACAGGATCACCTATGAAAGGCACAGCCAAATATTTCCCTACAGGACACATACTAGGAGATGTATCTACGTTGAGTTTCATGTTTATGATATGGCATTCCTCTGAGGTGAAATTAAACATTGATCGGAATGAAGGTGTTTCCAATTGGTCATAGATTTCAGCCAGACATTCTTCCAGTGGTTTTCCCATGGGTTCCGTTGCAAGGGACAAGGTCAGCTCCGACCAAACCTTTTCAAAATATATAGAAGTATTAAATGGAAATATTTCATCAATATCAATTTCTCATAGAACACATCTAGTTAGTAACTCAATAGAAACCGTCATGCGACCAATGTATTTTGGTGGTATGCCGTTTTGGGGATGATCAATTAAACATGGGGAAAAGGCTGATCAACGAAGAAGTTACCTCTCTCGCCGTTTTGGGGCAGTGGTCATTGGAAAAAGTCTTAATTAAAAAAACAATCAACAATGGACGGACACAAACGAAGGGATCAATGTAGCATAAACCTACAATGCAGATTACCCCCCATGAAAAATTAGGAGGTGTAGTGTCAGTTGTAAAGAGTGAGTTTGAAAAAATGGTGATCGGCTTTTACAAAACTATGAAAGATTGTGGATGAATTTTAAAATTGCGCACTATTGATCTTTCATTCAAAATTATAGATCTAAATTCATGTATAAAATATCTAAATTGGGAATACATCTAAATTTTCATATAAGATATGTAAGTTAGCCACACTGAAGAGAAGTAACCGAAATACTTCGAAACTGCAGTTTCGTACGACATGACTATAATAGCAGGAAGTTCTTCACATCATAAAGTCTGGCCCCTTCCAAATTCGCACCTTTGGAACGGGAACTGCCTTAGTTCTCTTTGTAAAAAGGACTAACAAGACACGGCGGTTGGACTCAATGCTCAAAGTAATCAATTGACCAAATGATTTAAAACAGTGAACGGTTAAAGGCATTGAGTCGGTCGGTCGGTCTGGAAGGAAAAGGTTTGATGTCACTCAAGGAAACCAACTGCTATGATGTCATAAAAGAACATACGAGTTTGGCATTTTTTATGTCCCCTAAACGCTAAAAATGGCCATTTAAGATTTTTATTGAAAATGATACTCTCAGAATACTTCCATACCGCAATATTTTACAAGTAAGAAACTCAAAAAAGGACTACTTGTTCTTCTTCCTTCTTTGCTACTACTACCGGTGAATGCGTTGTTGAACTTATAGTTCTTGTGAAAAAGGACAACTAATATTGAATGATAAAGAATCATTTAGGTAAACATTTGTATTGAAAAATGAAAATCAAACTTACAAGTACCGTCAAAACATGCTGGTCTCAAATTAATCGACATCACATAAGGCACATAAAAGTATCTTTCGTACATAAGGGGTCAAATATAATAATGATGATGATGGCAAAGGCATTTTCAGAAAGTTCCAGACAAGCTTCCGTGGATTTTTTTCCATCAAACGGAAGTGGAAGTTAATTCAAAAAAGGACATTACCCTGTTAGTCATTGGCGTTTAAGCCAGGGAGGGGTGCATGCCCCCACTCCGATTCGGGTAAAACAATATGGAATTTCAACAAATCAATATATTTGGGATAAACCGGGTAAATTTTCGATCAAATCATGTCCTTTGTTTCCTTCAACCAAAGAGTTCCTATATGTCCGTGCTGATAGTGAAAACTAACTAGTGAAACAAGGGTATGGACACGAGAGGAAAATAGAGAACTTTTTACCTTGAACATCTCTCCTTGGGTGACATTCAGATTGTCCACTTTGATGTATCGTGTGGCCCTGCCATAACAATAACTGCTGATTTGACTCTGGATGGCTGGAACACTGGCAGTAAAACTTTGCTTGATTTTCTGATAGCATGAAGTATGTTCTCTTGTGTCATACTTGATCCTGAGATGAAGGTAATTTGAGCGTTCAGAACCTCCTGAAATATTGAACAAAACAAAATTGGTTAGTCACTCAATAGAAACCGTCACATGACCATTATATTTTGTCATCATGAGTGAGTTATTCCTCTCGCCTTTTATTGGGCAGCGATAACAAATGGGTCAGGATTTTCAAACGACAAGCATGAATATCGCTGGACACAAAATAAGGGACCAATTTACCATAAGCTTACATTGCAAGTAGACCCCCCCCACATAACACATACACAGACGTAATACGGAGTAAATGTTTAAAGCTTAGCCTTAAACTATGGCCACTGTCCGAATTTATTTAAATTTTGGACGTGTTTCAGATCTGCATAAAGACTCAGATTACAAGAACATTATCTTCCACTAACGTAATTAAAACACTGTTTTTTTCTAATATTGTGCTTATTCAAATGAAGGCCAAGAATAGGAATTTTTCTGTATTCAGCACATAAAATGGTTAAATCTCGTCCAGGGTGCATAAAACTCTTATGCAAATTTCAAGTCTCGCCTTGGGGGACATGAAACTCTTGCACCGGTTTTAGATATATGAAGTTAAAATAAATTTGTTTGGGACGAACAAGATCTTCGCCGGGATGTCCCCGTGACGAAAGATTTCTTTTCAGATTGTCGCTTTTGCGAATTAGAAACTGAACCGAAGGGAAGGAATATAACATATACAGTCTATCAATACGTGAATGTATTTTCTTTCGAATGTTACTTACGGACACAGTCCATTGGTGGCTTTGTCCATTTATTTTGTCCCCTGCAGACAACACTTGTTCTGGTCAGTCCATCCGGTAGAAAGAAGCCTTGATTACACTCAATATTGCATGTCATTTCTCCATCAGGATTCAGTTCTGTGCAAGTGTGGATCCCGTTTAGTGGCGATCGGAATGTTGAAGCGAAACATTGGCTTGCTGGAAGGAGAGAAAAAAAACAAAAACAACCTTAATCAAGCATCAGGGTGTAGCTGCAGAGCAGGGTGAGGTGGGGGATTCATCGACCCAGAGGGACTTGGCCCCTTGAGTGGTCACTTCCGACATTTAGTGGGGCGTGTCAGTAGAAATGCAGTAGGTGAACTACTGTTTATAATGCTTTTGGTTCTCCCCCTTTATTGCGATCTCAGGGGGTATTTTAAATACCCCCGTCAGTTGGCACTCGAGTTGTTATAGTACAGTGATTAGCAACCGTGACTTCGATCCACAAAAGATCGGTAGAATTCACTCTGTTCGAGTAAATCAGAAAAGAACAAACCTGTCTGCAACAGAGTTGAACTCCACTCCTACTTCTATTTCGAACTGAAGATGTTTATTGCAATTTTTGTATTGTATATATAATAGATAAGTTCTTCGGTTTACAAAACTTGTCAGTTTAGCTCAATTGGTAAGAGAGACGCTTACTAATTACAAGGACGTGATTTCAAATCACGATAGGAAAATGGTAATATCATATATAGGTTTGGTTCAAGGTTACGGGATAGACAATTGGTGAATGGTTTACTCCCCTAGATTTGGTGAGGATTGTTCCTATTACAGAGGAGGAAAAAGCCAACTCTAATTCATGCTGGTATTTCAGAGTATGCTTACGAAGAAAATAACCATTCAATTCTCATAGGAAGAAAGTAAGAATAAGAATCATTTATTACCAAATGTATTTTTATTACACAATCTTGAATTTTTAGATACGTCCAACTTATCGATAATTCACTTTGTCAGTCCTCTGTTAACTGACGTCGTTTATTTTTAATTCTAAAATCAATTATCGAAATCATTTGAAATGAAAAAACAAAACAAACAATTTTCCTGATAGATATAAAATTACGTCATCAGTGTTAAAAAGCATGGGATTATAGATAAAAAATTTTTTTTAAGGTATGATTCATAGTTCCCCTTCTAGCGATACCCCTTATCTGCGGTTTCATTTTCAGTGACACGCTCATTCGCAGTTTATTTTTTATGGTTCTCTCTTATCCGTGGGTTACGTTATTTCCACCCTATCCACGATTCCTCTCTCATGAGAATTCTACTCTCGCTTATTATCAGAAATGATCAAGACATTTCTGATGAATTTTTACTTTTTTATACATTCGTAAAATGGTTACAGACAGGAAATCGAGCGTGAAGAGGCTGATATTGAACCTCTGTGTCCAATTCGCTCGATTTCCAAATTAAACGCTATTCCAATACCTGTGTTGGGCAAGACAATGAAATAATATTTCTTTCTGGCCAAATTAGGCAACCTTTATGGGTAAACATTAACCGAATGTCAAAAAAATTGTAAAGCAAATTGCTATAGATCTAGACATTGTAAGACTTGAAATAATACCAATAAAGATTTCAACTAATATTCAAGACTTCGTAGTGATTAGCAGCTTTGTACTTTTGTGATGATTGGTACTTTTGTACTTTTATCAGTGGTGAGTGATAGCTCGGGTTTACGATCAACTTTGCGATAGATGAGCTCGAAGAAAAAAGTTCTTCCATTTACAACGCCACAACTACGACTGAAAACTACACACGTTTTTTTAGCTTGAGATCAGTAGCAGCTGTAATAGTTTGCGATTTAAATCTTCGCACGAAAATGCTTCGTTTGCACCAGTTAGTTGTAATACTGACAGTCATTTAGCTTCCTCCAGACAACATTAATTAATCGAGATGAATGCTGTACTAGGACTTCTGAATATTTGCTTCACCAGTCGAAGTCTAAACTCATATAAAACATCTACAAACACGCAGCAGTCGTCCATTGAAATTTGCAAGAATGGAATAGATTCTGTACGAAATGATGTGCATCAAATGTGAATAAAGTAATTATTTTCATTATTCATTTTAGATGAAGTATTGTAAATCATCATAATTACTGTCACTACTGGTCAATTAACAAACATAGCGGCGAAGGATATAGAGATTGGATTTAAGGATTTGATTTGAATTCCTGTTCGATAGCAGCCTTCAGTAACTAAATTATCTCCCAGGAGGAATGTAAGGTCGAGCCTCACCTTCGCTTATTCTTTATTGTACGATCAAGACTGTTTGCTCACTGCCAAAGAGGAGCCGGTTTGGGTAAAAGTTGCGATAAAAAGCAACTGAAAAATAAAAATTAACGTAAATAGTAGTCGAAAAATTAATTATAAAGAAAGACAGGTACGTACGCCGAAGATGAACGTAGAAAGAGCAATTGACTGAAGCACCAGTTTTATCAAACGCCTCAGCAACAACATGAAAGTGTCGGTCAATGTCACGAAATGTTGGGATAATTCTTTCTGGTTTTACGACTGTTTTCACACTGTTTTTAGCTGAAACTAGAGAAGCTAATTCAATGCTCTGTCCAAAGGTTGACACAGATGGTTCGATGTAATAAGGACACGAAATTTCCACGGGTAGATATTCTGCAAGAAAAAAGAAAAAGAAAAATCAATTCTCAAGATCTAAAAAAAGAATAATTTCAGTGGCATATACATAGTGAAGGAATGCCGTTCTCATGAGTGCCCACGGTATTATATCACTGAGCTGCACCAAATTTCTAAAGATATTGAATCAAACAAAATAGAGTAAATGTTCAGCCCTCTAGTTCCATTGGTACGGTCTATATGCGACATACATACATACATACATACATAGACAGCCAGACAGACCAGCCAAAAAACTGAAGAAACTTTTATTGACAGTTTTGATAGCAGTTTCTGTGATCAGATTCAAATATATAAGTGCAAGCATCTTTTACCTTTGACCTTTATTTCGATTGTGCATGTATTCTTGTTTCCGGCAAAGTCTTCAGCCTCAAACGTGGCTTTCATTTCATTGGATATAATCTGATCGGGTGCAAAGTTCTTAGATGAAATACTTCGAATGAGGCCGGAGTTGTCAAAAGCCTTCAGTTCTGGAACTTTGGCTCGATGATAAATCTCCACTTCGATGGGCTGCTCTGGACAGTTTTCGAAAACTGGGTTCGTTACATCTGAAATTAAATTACAGTACCAAAAGTTTACAAGAAACCTATTAAAAATAGTACATTTTTGCGAATTTTCTTCTCAGCAATATAAAAGATGCTAAAATATACCCATAAAAAATAATGGAGTTGCACATGTATGGATCGTCACTGAGAAGCTAATTTATCAGGTAATTCATTTTCAATAAATCAAGTGTTCTAATTTCAATTTTATTTATGTCTCAACTCAAACTGTTTTAAAGGGTGATAGGACATAGAGTCTTAAGACTAAATGTTATGTGGGAAAAACACCACTGATATCGTGCAGTATAGAAAAAGTCACTGGGATAAACTTATTTTATTAAAAATAATTTATCATAAAAAAAGTTTCTTTATCAAAAATTTAGGAAAAACGTATAGCCAAATTTGATAAACCTGGCATTTTAAAGAAGCATTTACACACTGTTTTCTTCGGATGAAATGGTGCATAGAATTGCCAAATGTGTTTTCATTCTCTTACCTTTACAAAGAGGAACATCTCCATCCCATGTTAACTCTTTTCCTTTCTGAATACACGTCAGCTTAGCAACAGGCATCGGTTCGAATCCGGGTTTGGAGCAATTGAAAGATACGGTTTCCCCGGGTCTATAACTAGATGGGAGTTGGGATCCCCCAAAAGGAGTTCCAGGATCCGAACACTTCCATTCTGAAAGAAAACGTACAGCAGGTCTCGTTAGTTATTCGATAGGAACGGTTACGTGACCAACGTCTTTGGATAGCCACTCGTGAAAAGTGGCCATCGATGAATAAGTTAATCTCTCGTCTTTTGTTGGATCACTAAAACGGAGCTAGGCACAAACTAAAGAAGTAATTTAGTATAAATGTACATGATAAATAGAATGCCTTACCTAAAAACATACTTTAGGGATATTAAAAAAAAAAACGTATAACTTATTAGTCCTCTAGTTAAATCGGTGTGGCGTGTATGTGTGAAACACATACACAGCCAACCAGCCTCTAGCCAGACCAACTTGAAAACTGAAGAGACAAATGTTGACAGTTTCAGTGATAGTTTTGGTTGGTGGTTTCTAATTCAATTTTTCTTCTGTAACTATTTTCACCAAAATATGAATTTGATACAGTACTTACTGTTGGCACTTGAACATCAGATCTTGTTCTAAGAAAGTACTGTGCGTTCCGAAAAAAATTAGAATAACTCTTTGTTGCATTGAGATTTTGAACTGCAGACGCTAAAACATTTCCACAAAACTGTTCTTGGGTCCAAAGGCAGAAGGGTTACTCTCTTTCAACTAAGTATTGACAAATTGGAAGAAAGAACCACTTGAATTTCGGTTTCAACGAAGCTTTTCCAGATCGTTCGTGTGGTTACACAGCAGATGAGTAAGAGATCAAATTTTGTAGAAAAGTTTTAGCACAACCGTAGTTTTGTACAGTTAAAAATCTCAATGCACTAAAAAGTTATTCAAAATTTCCATTGTTCCTTTTTTTTCTAAACAATTGAGCTTTGAGCAAATAGAGCTGATGGTAAAGCAATGCTTGAGCCCCGACAAGGTTTGGTTTTGACCAATACTTACTAGATACCGACAACGCGGGCTGCTAACACTGAAGTATTCCGTCCAGGGCACATGCCCAGGCAAAGAATACGGAGATGCCCCGTCGTCGGAATCCCCTCTATGCCTCGCTTAGACAGTCCAAAAAAGAATAGAAAGCTTGGTGGAAGGAGCTGCCGGAAAGACGGCGAATTAGGTACCGAACCGTCTCAAACGGGCTCCACTCCCTGGCTTTGAATCAGTTGTTCTCCTCCTCGACTGATAGCCCCGCCCCCAGAAGGCTTAGAGACCCCAACCTGTCCTGCTATTTTACCAATAGATGAGGGGATGGGGGAAAGAGATGCCTTTTCCAAGCACATTAATGCGAAGTGATTCAATCTTATTTTGAATCAATGACGACATAAATCTGTATTTGTGCCTATGAAATGTGAATTGGCTCAAAATGGCACAGGGTCGATCTTCAGAAGGATTCCGATTGTTCGAAATTACAAATTACAGTTTTGACCTGATTTTGAACCCCGGGTCACCGATTCCATAGTCTGCACCGTTACCGTATTACCAATCGCACGTAAACGTAGAAGTAAAAGGACTAAAACGAACCTTCACATATGAGATTGCCAAATTCCCAGATTCCATTCTCGTTACAACGAACCAACGCGTCATTGCTTGGACTCGTGCCTTTTCGCACATAACCAGATTTGCAAACAAAGAGGAATTTGGAGTTTTCGATTGTGTTCAAGTTTGACGGCAGCATGACAGAAGGCTTCAGAGCTGGAACGCCACAATCAATAACTGTAAAAGAAAACAGAATAGGATTTTAGCAATGAATCGCCTCAAATTAACATTCAACATTTATCATCTATTTTAGTGTCAAAAAAGGTATATGAATTGCGAATACAAGACCATGTCATAACAATCATACTTGTACAATATCTAGAGCCTTAAACACTTGCAGTGGTGTCATAAGGATCATTACTCTTCTAATTGAACAAACGAAAAGACAACAGAAAATAGTATTGTATCAAATTGCACCCTTTCTTTTAATAAGGATCCTAAGATAAGTATAAGAAAAATTTATCCTAATATATGATGTCTGCTCAATTACCTTCCTTTGCTCGTCGGCTTTGTATTGTAGGTAAATGAACAATATTTTCTTAATCGATAATATTTGATTAATTCACTCGAGTATTAGATAGTTGATAAAATTTAGTTGATAATAATCGTCTGTGTGATACATCATGTTTACAGGTGATATTTCTTAAAATAGTATCTAGTTATCCTGCATTTTATATAGAATGTGTGCAAATGAGCTATCCCGAAACGTCCATCGGTGAATAGCCTCGGCGACGAAAGATTCTTTTGACCAAAATGTTTTTGACAAAACGTCCGTCGACGAAATATCAGGACACAGAACCATTCATTGTCTGTGGCAGGCCTATAAAATGTATCTTGAACAATGCTGAAAAGATTATCAAAAATACTTAATGTGTGAAGAAACCATCAGTGTCTACAAACAATTATTTTTTACATCTTGAGGAATTTTCAACAGTTTTGCATATCTTGACAAAGACAACACTTACTAGCTCACCATTAGCATTAACAAATAGTTTTAGTGTCATTACAACTAACTGCAACCCTGACCTCTTACCCAACATAGACAGCTATTTCATTTAGTTTATTCATGCTCCTTTTCTTTGACTATTAACGCCATAAACCGCTGGAAAGCACTCCTAAGTGACAGTGGAGGTCTTCTTTGACGGATAGAACGTTTGTTAAACTTATTATATCATATGGAATAGAAAATTTTCCCTTAACTTGAAAGGGAGATAGCTTTGATCAATAGTTATTCTCCATATTATCAACAGGGAAATTAACATCTAAATCTTTAACGATTTAGATAATTGATACATCAAGTCATTTACTCATTTCTTAATTTAAAAAATATATATTCTGTTTAGCAGGAAATGCTTATCATACCTGGACATTCCGGAACATCACCTTGCAGACGGTACGTCATTTTCTTACGGTCATAACTACAGAAAAGCACTTTCTTGATGAGTCCAGGCGAATAATTGTCTTTGCAAGAGATGATTACTTTACTACCAAAAGGAACTCGACTATCGGTTGGTTCGATGGAACGCAGATTTTCTCTCCCTTTAAGAATTGTCTGGAAGTTTTCGCAATATTCCGCTACAAAACAAAGAAAACGGTAAAAGTTTAAACCAAAAATGTTGTGATTCAAATTATCATAAGTATGAAAGAAAGTTTTATTTCTAATTATTTTTAAATGCCTCCCCCTCTCAATCTCCCTCTCTCTCTTTCTCTCTGATATTTCCTTTCTCCTTTTATTGTATCATACTTTCGATTTTTAAAAATATTTCTCTTCTTTCTCCACACCTATCTTCTCTCTCAGCATCTCTCTTTCTTCTTCTCTCTTTGTGCACTCCTTAATCTCTCTCTTTCTCATTCACTCTCCATACACGTCTTTCCATTGTCTGTCTGTCTCTCAACACGCTCCTCTCATCTGTCTCTCCGCAGAGACACGACTATTTATCAGTTGGACGTGATTTCAAATCACAGTAGAGGAATGTCAACTTTTACTCCCCTAAATTTGGTGAGGATTCTTCTGGACGTTCTTGCTGTTCTTATTACGTAAGAAAAACGTTAGAAAGTCAACCTGAGTACAAGTATGAATATTTCTAAGAATAACTTAGATGAATTTAGATATTCTGAGATGGAAAATAGATTGATGTGGAAATTTTGAGAGTTTTCAGCTGAAATATGTAGAAAAAATTAGGAAAAATAGATAAATGAAATGTGCCTATTAGATTATTCTTTGTAGTGGTAAGCTTGTATTAGGTTTTATATATTGTATTTCTTGAATCAATGTGTATTTTAATGTTGAATATGTATTTCTAATGTAAATTATTTACAGAGATGCGCGTAGAGGCATCTTGTTTGAAAGATTGAAAGATAAAAAGTTTCGACTGGAGTTCGGCGATGCGTTTTCATTAACGATTCTTCTTATTGACTTTAATGTTTCTTATTACTAGATCGTTTCAATCAACTCGTATTCTTTGTTTTGATCCTATAATTGACTTACGTTGACATGAAGGTGCTTCATGATCCCACTGACCACTGGACAGACAATTCAGTCTATTTCGGCCCACGATGCTGTAACCGATTTCACATTCGTACTCAGCAACTGATCCATAATAGAAACTTTTTGCTGATGTCATTAGAATAGAATGAGCGTGAACGTCAGGAGCTGGACACATGACCTCTGCAAAAACAAAACCACAAAATCGAAATTGGTTCAAAGGAAGCAGACAAAGATACAAATTAACCAACGGCTAGGATTTTCTGATAGTTCCTGCGGGAGGCCTAAATGAGATTATTAGTCCCAATGAAAGGTAAAAACTGCATTTTAAAAGTACTTTGATTAAATAATTCTGGCTACAAACACCATTTCAGTTACTTATAGGTCAGAGCGTGAACGGACCCCACGCACTATTATTATTCAGACGTTTTTGCTTTCTTCAAGTTCAATGATACTAGTTCAATGGTAATTCAATACTTCTGATAACAATGCACCACTCCGGCTAGTTGGGTCACATACAGATAAATAGAATCAGATATTTTGTATTATTCAAATAGATAGAAATTTTATCATCATTATCGGGATTAGCACGAATGCACACCCTGCACAATTAACATAATTATTTTTCTATTAATTTTGAATTTTCGAAAAATACCTTGCTAAAAACACGCCTACGATCTCATTAGTACATGGTAGGTATGTTGTGTAGGTCCTGGGTCACGTTGTCACGTACAGGTAGGCATTTGGTGAATTAAAGTAGGATGTCAATATATAATTATATCAAATATATGAATATATATTCACATATAAGACGATATTTTTCTTGTTTTGTAGGACATGGTTTTCGTTCAGTCCAATTAAAATGTAATTTGATCTTTCACAAATTGTAACAAAAAAAAAGAAAAGGAAAACGGATTTTGTGGTCTCAATATGTTCTGAATGAGAGAAAAAATACCATGAACGACTTTTCATCTGGATGGTGATTTGTAAGGGACGATTTGTGTGGGTTTGACCCGTAAAATGGCTGGATCAGCTGTATTCAAGGCTGGTAAACATCTTCCAATTGAATTTTATTTGGTGAAATATTGTAAATCATCATCATTAATTTCTTGCTACCATTTACTCACATCTTAATTCTTGTTGCTTAAAATAGAACCGTATTACCGATACAGTACTGCCAGTTAATTACAAATATAGCACAGAAGAGATCGGGATGGGGGTTTGATTTAGACTCGTGTTTGTCACAGAGCGCTAGTAGCTCAGTAGTAAGGTGGGTCGCACGTTAGCTAACTACCCTCTAGCATAGAGAGTCATGAATTCCAGTCTCAGGCACGTTACACCTGCCCCGGATGACTCCCTGAGTTACTGGTAAATAGAGCTGGCACTGAATATGCCCCACAAGACATATGCACAAACATTTTTTCCAAGGGACGCTCTACCCAATAACCCATTTTTCAGATTATTATTACATTATTTCGTATATTGTACGTGAACATAATCGTATCGTGTGGGACACAGTGTGTAGTGCCAATAAACATTCAATAATAACAATGCTATTTGGTTATGGTTATTATAAATGCCCAATTGTAGGACGCGATTTTAGACAAGTTGCTCGAACTTAGAAACATTTGACAATAATTTGCTTGAATTTCTCTTGCCCAATTCATCTTAATTATGTGATAGATAAATCATAAAGATCTCAAAAGTATAAAGGTTCCCGACAGAAAATAATTGGAATAGAGAAGGGGGGGGTAGTTGTTTAGTAGGACCGTTAGCTCCGAGATACACGATTTTTCATTCTAATCGGTTCAACAGTTCCAACGTTCAGTATATTTTACATATTGACATCAGGTTATCTACTTATAAAATGTAAATAGGCAACCGGATCGGTCATAACTTACCATCACACAGAATCTCACCAAAAGCCTACATGCAGCATTTCATTGAAATATATTAGGGTTAACGAAGTTATCCAATTAAGAAAAAGTGAATAAAGTCCTTGGCGTCTTTTTTTTTCCACCGAAGAGAAAAAAGAAACTGATTTACTTATTCGATTGTCATTCATAGTTACGGCTAAATCACGTTGGACACACCGGTTCTAGAAGGATCACCGAAGAAAAGCAACATCGAGGCTGGTCAAACAATTAGGGATCATGTAGAGCGTCAGCCGTTGTGATCCAATTCATTCTTCTAAGGAGTGGCCGATCTCTACACTACGCTCATTAACGCAAGTTAAATGGCCACCACCCCCAACTCTCTAACTGGCCTGAAGAAATGAATGGTTGACCCGAGTTAGTTTCGCCAATCTAAAAATCAGAATATATACGATGATTATACAAACATGTACTTACTAATGCAATCATGGTTAGGAATATAGTCAGTATTTCTCAGAATAGGTGGCTTCAATGCTGCAATTTTTATAATGTCGGTGATGTTTTGCGGATAAAGCCAATATCCCTCGGTACAAGCGCAGTAATAACTGCCCGGAGTATTGATGCATGCGTGGTGACATCCACCTTTATTGACAGCACATTCATTGATATCTGAAACGAAGAAGAGACGTGGAAACAATCAAGTTGGAATTCAAGAATTAACAGTCAATGGAAAGGCAAGTAACGTCATTTTTAATCACTTGGAAGAGAAATATAAATGTAATATGTGTAAAATTATAACATTTTGCTCAATGAAAATTTAGATGTGAATTAAGAAAATCGGTAAACATGAGGCGAAATTATCATTTCTCTGAAGCTCCTAAATGTAGTATGTGGAGTACATACTACATTAATTATCAACATGGTTCCACTTGTATCCTGTCCTGCTTTAGAAAATTCACAACAAAATATACTGAAAAAACACAATAATATATACTGACAATTTCGTTTGAAGCAAAATGGTGGAATCAGTTGATTTTTATTGATTTAATTTTTTAAATAAGTTTTTAAAAGGAATACTTTCTAATTATATCTTTTAATTATTCAAATATCAGACTCGTAATATATTGTTTTATAAAGTTAAGTTAAAATAGTTTATATCTAAAAACATTATTTGGGTAATATTAGTGGTGAAAGTGCTGAAAACAAGGGAGGTAATGTAAATAGTAACTAGATGGAGCGTTGCGCATCTAGATTTTTTAAATCTAGATTTAGATGTTTATCATCGCGCGTCGATGTCAGAAATTGCTATTTAGATGATTTTTAAAGAGATGAATAATATTTTTTATTTAATTTATTCTAGTAAAATAATCAATACTCATGATTGCTTATTTATTTTACAATTCTTTATTTACTAGTATATATCCGTAAAAAATGATGGTGTCATTTATGTATGGATCGGCACGAAGGAGCCTAGGGCAATTTTATTAGGTTGTTAACTTTTGAGAATTCAAGTATCTCAACTCACCAGCAAATATTTCTATCTCTCACTTACTTCTTTTTTCTTTCGATTTAGTTTCAGACGACTAGCTTTTCTGTGACGCACTTTGTTATGTCACATCAGCCTCTTTTTATTACAATCCTGTTATTGTTTTCATTAGCAGTGTTAATCTATTTATCATTGACCAATCCATTATATCCGTGAGTTTATAACAGTTTTTATCTAGACACACATCTATACAATCATATAATTAAACATACTAATTTGCATATATGGCTTTTATATGGATGGATTATTTATATTGCATATGTTATTAAAAATGGATTCTTTAATTGTTCATTTTATTCATGCAGCCTGCACCAATTGTTACATTTACCGTGTAATAACAGGAGGTTGTTTAGATTGAATCTCAAATAAAAATAGCGCATTTATAATTATTATGTCGATTTATATATCTATTTCTTAATAGTTTAATTGTTCGCATTGAGAAACAATGGAACAGATATTGACAGTGAATGAACGAGACATGAGCTGGACATTGAGCAGTTATTAGTGCCTCTGACCAAACATCTGGCTGTTTGGTTCAATGGTAAGAGCAGTATCGCGTTAAGACGGCTTCCTATCGGGTGCAGGTTCGATTTCTGCAGCAGCCAATTTCTATAATTGTTTATCATATTTACGCTATCTGATTCAACTGACATATTCACTGTGTCATAATGGGAGGTTCGTTTGAATAGACTTTCAAATAAAATTGTACATGAAGTCTTTTAAAATGGCATGGGCACACTAGTTATAAATAAAGCAGGATAGGTCATGAAGAAGAAAGAGAACAAAAAGCGGTAGCTTAATACTTACCAACACAAGCATCGCCTTCGTTCTTAAATCCGTCTTTGCAGTCACATTGGTAGCTGCCAATTGTATTTGTGCACTTCTGGTTCAAATCACAGGTATTGCTCGAACATTCGTCTTCATCTATTTGACAAATATCAACTATTAATGACAAACCATTGAACAATTGTTAAAATTTAGATTGATTACCAAAAAACTAAACTTGTGTAGCCTCAGCACACTACACATTAATATTGATTATCCTCTATCTCGTGTTGTTTATCTCCTGGCACTTTTCTGACCTTAGTTCATCATCCCTATTCATCCATACAGACCAGTTTATATGTAATGTTGATCACCCACAAATAAAACCATTATTGATTCACAAGACCAGTGTGCTTTATAACACAATATTCAAACGAACCGCAAGTACATGAGTAGATTTTATAACCAATTATCTTCCAACTGTTACGGCCAAATCACGATGGAGACATGAGTCCTCTACACTAAGCTCAATGATGCAAACCAAAAGCCCACCGTCCCCTACGCCCTGCTGAATCCTTTGACTGGCCGGGCTGCGAGCAACATTGAATGAATGGAGCTGATAACTTACCATCACAGTGAGGAAGCGTACCAAAGCTACCATCTTCACCACAGGTAAGTTGTTGGTAGTGCATAAATTGAGTGCCCCGGATAAAATACCCTGGAGTACAAGAGACATTTATTGAATGGCTGTAATAGATGACACTCGGTGAGAGGATGTCAGCATTTTCAATTGTTGGCCGGGTACATTTCCTGGCTGCAAAGATAAAGACACGAATTATTCAAACGTAAGATACACTGAGCAAAGAGATTACATGGTGATGCAGAATTAGCAATAAATACACAGGCAACTTCTACTAGATAATCCCTGTGAAAACATTAATGGATATATTTAAGTTTCTATGTAATGAATTTTTAAGAAAAGAAACTGCTGGGTTCGTTTCAGTGGAAGAATCCATTATTTCAAATTGGTGAGTCGGAGGAATTTTTATCAGCAAAATTGTCGCCTTCAAGTGGAAGATTCTATTGTTACAACAGGGGAACAGAAGGTTCACACTGTTCAATATACAAGTAGATTGGCGGGATAATTGTATTTCAATGAAATACTTGTAGATAACAGATACGTTATAGATAAATAATATTTGTTACATTATCTTTTCAAATGGAATATCAAAAGTGTAGACGAATGGACAATTTTTTTAATAAGAAGCTAGATTTCGTGGCAAAACTTAGCAAGGTGGTCCCGATTGACTTTCTACTGACGTCACATAGCAGGTGTGAGAGTGGAAATTGGAAATCCACGCATAATCGATGTTTAAAATTGCGCACAAATAATAAGAAATAAAATCATTCACGTCAAAGAAAAGAAAAATATCCGTACCTCACATAAATGAATCACTACAGTCAGCATGCATACCAGAACGATTATGTAAAAATGTTATCTTTTAAAAAGATCTTCTATCTAAAATTTTCTAAAGAAAAAAAAATCTTAATTTTGGGCATTGTTGGTTAGTCAAAAATGATCATAGAGACCCCAAAAGCAATCTTTAAAAATAAAAAGAAGAAAAATTCAGATGATGCATTGTAGTGTACTTGAGCAAATTTTCAAGGATGTAGCTCTGAAAAATGTGACCAGAAGAGCCTAGACACAAACACGGATAAGCGAGCAAAGAGAGAAGAATCTTTAGTACACTTGGTTAGTTGATCAGATGGGTCATTTGTGGTGCTCAGATGATTCAATGCACAAATTACATTTATAGTTACTGCTCTGCTTCTTAACCTTTCGACAGATTCCCGTTGGGTACAATTGTGACCACCCTGTCAAGTTGTAGCCATTTGTTTTACTTACGTTCACAACGTGGAGGTAGTGATGACCATAGAGATGAATCGTTACAAACAATGGATTGGGGTCCAATAAGATGAAATCCTTTATGACAGGAAAAGGTTACAATAGAGCCATATTCATTACTGTCACTCTCCAGCATGTTTAGCATAGACGTTGGGATCAACTTTGGGCATAAAATTTCTGTAATTGAGAAATTAACTATTAGTATATCGAAACAAATTATAATCCAACAATATAGTACCCGTAGAAAAAAAAATACGGGATTATTTGCGTATGGATGATTTACGAAAATATATATTTCAGTATAAATGTATCTATTCTAAATAAAATGAGGTTTGTATTTTTTCCCCATCTAAATCGAAACAGAAAAATTTGATAAAATTGAAGACGATAGAAAATCGTTGAATTTGGATTAGATAGTCGAGAGAAATGAAATAGTGCACTTCATTTTTTTTATTGTCACAGAAACTGTTTGTCTAATATTTTGCTTACTGTTTGCTTGATATTTTGCTTAGTGTCAGTCGGCGTATGAAAGTAAAGTTTAAGATCAGAGTTAAGGGGACAGACGAGAGACTTTTTTTTAGAACTCACAACCCTCCATACTGGGATGTGTCTAGGTTAACGCCGGCTGTAATAAAAAAGCAACAAAAATTTAGAGGAAGGTAAACAGTGGCAAAAAATTGATAATAATGATTTACATTACTTACACCTAATAAAATAAATAAAATAGATTACTGATACTGAACTACCCGTTAATAACAAACATGGCGTAGAAGAAATCGGGAGAGGGGATGATTAAAAATATTCAAAAATTTCTGCGACACTGAAAAATCTCCGGAGGTGTCCCCATCCCTACTTCAGGAAGTCCTGGATTAAGACACATGCCAAAATATTCTTTATTCAACTGACAATAGGAGGCGTAAAGATAAGCATTAACGTGTATTGACTTACTTGTACACATTGGAAGTTGAGACCAACTCCCATCGGCTTTACAAGTGGTGTTTGTGCCGTGTAACCTAAAACCATTTTCGCAGTGGTATGTAACATGTGATCTGTATGAAATGCCATTTGAGGCCAACACAAATCCATTTGGTAAAGATGGAGGACTCCCACATGAAATTGCTGGAATAGGAATATTTATTTTATGGATGTAAGAAAATCAGACAAGATGATGGTTGACAGTGTGGGAATGAAAAGATTGAGAAAAGATTCAGACTTTTTCAGGGGTGTGTAGTGCATAAAGCATGAAGTGCAACTTTACATAAAAAGAACGTTGCCATCATTAACTTGAAATTCATATATTATATTATTGAAGGCTTTTTTGAGTATTAGGTCGTGTGGCATTTTGAGCAACAGATATTTACAGAAAAAAACTCTTCAGATGATGAGTGGCATGAAGGAGAGAAAAAAGGCTAAAAGAAATGACCATTATAAGATGGTGGCATGTGAAGCCACCAAATTTTCCGCTACTCCGTGGGGTTTAAATCTAGATCAATTGAATTTGTCTTATTCCGATGAATTCATCACGATATTCAAGATAAATATAGTAAACATGTTTTTCGGATCTTTGTATTGATTTCAAACACAAATATGATTCCTCTTTTTTTTTATAGATATGCTAAAATCTCTAGTATTCATGACTACCATTACCCAACGCGCTGACATACCGAAAAAATTGCCGATTCAGTTCTTTCAGAATTAGATCTGGCGCCTTTTGGGTGAATTTAACTCCTATAAGTCACTGATTGGTTGACATCCCGAAACAAAATTTTGAAGAAAGGGCTTTTATAAAAGGTGGATCTTATAGGAAGGTGCTTGTAATGGATAGTCTCTCTGTCCCAACATGAGATTGAACGAGGACATCTATGGTCTGACTTCCAGGGTTGTCTGTTTTATATCACTTTCTCATTTTTTCATTTCCTTGTCCCACCTCGCTCTGGTTTTTTCATCTTCTCTCTCTGTCTTCTTCACTCTACATCTACATTTTCTCTCAATTTTATTCTTGATCATGTGTTTCCTTCCTGTTTACACACAGACAAACACCGACATACAAACATATATACGCTCAAACACAAAAACACACACACACACACAAACATGCATATACACAAGCACAAACATACACGAACAAATACACTTTCAAATACATGCTAAGACACTGTCACACAAACACAAAGGCACACAAAAACATCCACAAACAAATGTAAACACATAAGCAAGCGCACACACACACACACACACACACACACACACACACACATATATATTTAAATGTCGACTGCAAAGACAAAGGCGTGAGAGGCTATGGAGAGGGTTAGATCTTTTGAATGACCTCTGACTTAAGATGTTATTTTGATTCCTTAGCAACTGAGTCATGGGTTGTAAAGCAACATCTCATTGTTAGATAATGCTAATCAGATGATATACCATTTCTTTTCAAGACATCATAATTTATGATGTATTTATTACTTCATCAATAATGTTATTCAAGCAATGTCACTCAGTCTTAAGTCAACCAAAATGTCAAATGAAGAGACATGAAGAATAAAGCTCTAGTCGACTTTATCGGACAAAATTGATCGACAAAAATTGGGTCAGCTAGAACTCTTTCTTGTGGTCTGGTTTGCAAAACCACACAACATGAAAAAATTGACGGCATATCGGAATTCTTTGTCGGGTGGAAGTGGTTAATGCATAAGGATAATAAACATTTCACAGAGCTTCCAATGTCATTACAAACAGGAAGTCTCATTTGTTTAATATCAACTTTTTTTTCAAACAATTCAAACTCTATCATTTTTTCTTTTTGTTTCGAACCAGTGGAAGAGGGGACAAATAGGAGAGTCTCTGTTTCCGTGCAGATATTACAGTTAAACCTGAAGAGGGCCGTAGAAATTAATTGGCTGAAACGTCGTGACTACATCAAAGATAAGAAGAAGAGTTTAAATTGTCTGGAGAGAATTTGGTGAGTCATAAGACAAGATTTTTCACGGATGCCGACGGCACGAGTGTTGAGCTAACTCTTTTGGTGATGGAACTGACAAAACACTTACCATTTCCTATATCCCTCCCCCCTCTCTCTCTCTCTCTCTATATATATATATATATATATGTGTGTGTGTGTGTGTTTGTGTGTGTGTGTGTGTGTGTGTGTGTGTGATTTACATATTTACATTATGATATCGTTGAGGAAGTGATTAATGTTAACAGAGGAGGAGAGAAAACATTAGGGCAGCTAGGAAATGCATCTCGCCCCGTTCATTTATTTCGGCGATTTTCCCCAAGAGCTGCAGGAGAAGCGCTCTGGTGAGCTCCCGTCGTACTGCACCCCTTTCCGTAAGTTGAATTGTGCCATTGTTCAATGAAGTGTCCACTTATCATGATATTTTCATGCACAATGTTTAATCAGTTGCAGGTTCAAGTACTAAACATTATTTTAATGAGTACACTATCCAAAGCTGTCCCGTAACAAATATCTTTTGGCGGCATGCTGTCTTAGAGGTGATCAATCAAAAAATGGAAAAAGCAGTGATGAACAAAGCTGCTTCTCTCGCCTTCCATTTGAGCAATGATCACTAAAAAAGTCTGGATTAAAAAAAAATTAAACAAGCACAGCACATACCAAGGGATCAATTTAGCATAAACCTACTTTGTGAATTGAACCCCCTGCCTCCACTAGAAACCTGTTGGGATTTTGATTCAATAAAAAATTTTTTTTTGAGACGTAACAAGGAGTGATTGTTAAAGACTCAGTTGGTGCAGCCTGTATGTTTGATTCATATGTACAAAGCCAGTCAGCCAGAGAGTCAGTCAGACCAACTTAAAAAACTGAAGAAACCTATGTCGACAGTTTTGATTGACGACTTCTCATACCTGAAGAGATTTTAGAAATACAGATAAAAATTGTGATATTTCAACGAAAACCAATTAATGGAATCAAAGTTAATGAAATGAGGATTTTAATGAGTTGATTCCCCAGTGCAGGGTTTCTTAAACTGATGAATGATTCATCCAAGGATGAATTTATTTTTTTCGTGGGGGGGGGGAACTACAGGGTAAATGAAGGATGAATGAATCATGAAGGGTGAGAGATTCAATTTACTAAGATATTTACATTTTTTTCTCTTTTGTAAAAAAAAGGAATTTTTTGTCCTAAACATTAACAATAGCAAAATGTTATTTCTAAAAATATCCAAGTTCTAAGAATTTTGTTTGCTAGATTTATGTAATTTACAAAGAAATCTAATAATTTTTTCTTTAAAGTTTTTATCACTCTTAGTTTTCTTTACATATTTTCAGGATGGTCAGAGAACATTAGTAAAACAAACACTTGAGAATAATAATTTATGCTTTTTGCTCCTGATTCAAAATTAATTATCTATGATATACACGAAGAAAGACAAAATGAAAACAATCAAAAACCCTAGTAAATATGGCCATAGGTCAATGAGATTTTGATATAAAGACTCGAGGATGAACGACTTAGTTTGAGAAACACTGTTTTACTGTTGAATGAATACTTACGCAAACAGTGAGGCTCCCAACTAATGTTCCAATGACCTCCTATCATGCATGTCATTGGAACAACTTTCAGATTGAAGTAAGATTCTTTAAATTCGTAACCTTCATTACACGACACTTCCACCTGTCGAGTAAACCTTTGTGGACCACCAAATCTGTTAAATGTTGATATCATTTTAACCACCAGACCATCCTCCTTAAATGTAGCACAATCTACAAAGAAACAAAACAGTAAAAAATTTACGGAAATTGCCAAGTGTCAGGCGAATAAACTAAAATATAAACCAGGTAAAAAAGATTTTTCTATACTAGAATATGGATTGGACGAAATCGTCATATCACCTCGAGATATTTTATTTCCGATGAATGCTGTTTACTCACTGCAGATGGAAGCTGCCCAGAATAGATGTTGTAACTAAAACTCATCAGGTTAGTCACTCAATATGGTCAGGTTAGTCACTCAATATAAACCGTTACGTGACAAACGTCTTTTGTCAGCATCTTAGGGATTATTAAAAAAAATCCGAAAAAGGGGTGATCAGTTTGTAAGTCTGACGGTTTTTCATCTTTATTGTTACTAATAATTACACAACTCACCATCACAATCGATAATTGAACAACCGTAGCGTCAAGATTTGAAGTCATGTAAGACAAATCCATCGAAGAATAAATATGGTTTGAATAAACTTTATGTATGACATCACTGGCGTTTTCCATTGGATAACATCTAAAACAGTGTTTTGAAAAACATCTAGAAACATCTAGATTCTGGAGAATTTTGGTGTTAATAATAAACCCATCGAAGTAAGGCTCCAAAAAGTTTTTTAAAAAAAGTTTTTTAAAAGGGTTTAGTCAAGTACTGATACCAACTTTCAAGTCTTCAGACAAAAAGGAATGGCTAGGAGCGCTGGAACACACAAACAAATACACACATATAAAAAGGGACAAGACTCTTCGCCAACTTTGGCGGCTTCGGTTGTGGGAAATTACTTTAAAAAGGAAGGTTGGGAAACTTAGTCGTAATAAATATTATCAAATCTTACCAGTTTGCATCAGTATCTCTTCCAATGCCAGATTAATTATCTGACAAAAGTAGCATATGCTATAGGTTCCGAAATTTCGAGGGACCCTCGCTAAATGCTTCAACGTTAACTTTTTCTGGGAATATTGATTTTACCCAGTGCTGGATATATATGTAACAAAAGTAGCATATGCAAGGGTTCCGCGCTAAATACTTGCAAGCTATCAATTCCGATTCATTGGTTTTACACTTGCTCTATTCCCATAGTACTAAAGTTTCCTCAACTTTTCTGAACGACTGAGTGTTAATGGTTAGCGATTTTAGCCAATTATCACCTTTAATTTGGGTCATTATTCTAACACGGCAATCAAAAGGATTTTGTTATCTATCTCATACATATACGGTGCATAAATACAAAGGTATTTGAAATTGAAGTCGTAGCTGCAGCGCAGAAATCCAAACGAGGCACTATACACATATTTGTCATATCATCTCTGTATAGCTACCGATTAGAATTAACTACTTGACTATGCAAGTAAAATATCTACGTGTTCTAATATTAATGAGATTTTTGTCTAAATTTAGGGCCCCTTTATGACATGTGTTACTGGCTGCAAACTAACCTAATCTACTCCTGGCACGAAGATATTTCGCAAAGAATAAGATGGGAGAAAAAACTCGTTTTAGAACTAGTGAGGAATATGCATGAAATTGAATCTATTCTAAAATGCTTATTAACTTAAGTTCTTAACAAGATGAAAATTGGTCACGTTTAATGGACGCATAATTGCGATTTCTATACACCACTGCCATAAGCAATACAAAAAGAGAAAAGAAGACATTGTCACCGGGTACGTTCCATCTAGATCACAAAATGTCATCTTATTTTTAAAAATAATAAGTTACAGTTTTTAGAAATTGAAAGTCGTTTCTATAAAAATTCATTTCGACGAAAAGTCGTTGTACCCATTCATACACGTATTGAACCGATAGACAAACTATACTCTATCGGAAAGTGTAAAATGATGAAGCTTTCTAACTCTAATACTTACCTTGAATGACAACAGCCTTGAAGCCTCTATTGTGTAAGATGATGCTTGATTCAAATTTAAGTAGAAGCAAACCATTGACTGATGTTGACATTGGTGGCATATGATGACCCGTATATGTTCCCAGGATATCTGAACCATCAGTTATCTGTATGGGTGAAAAAAGTTTATAGACGTACTATACCACGTTGGTGTATTTAACCAGCCCCCGAAGACATACATAGGCTCTCAAAAGTATTATTTTGCATGAAAACATATCATTGGACTACCAAGTCATCAAAAATTACCGCAATAATCAAATCAAACGATTGCTTTTATTTCACGCCACTGTCGTCAGTTGGGCACGTCGGATTCATTTCCGTTGCAGCTTGACAAGTTCATGGTGCACAATCTGATAAAGACATGCCTTTAATTTCATTACTTAAAACCTATTGTAGAGGGGAGATAAAAAAAAAGGAGTCTTTGTTGAAATTTTCACCTCTCTAGCTCCATTTGTGCGGCCTGTACGCGTGGCAAAATATACATAGCCAGCCGAACCGATTGAAAACTGAAGAAACCTATTGGTTGACAGTTTCAAATAAATAAAGGTAAGATCGAGGGGATCAATGGGAACTGGTAACCGATGCAACCTTTCCAAACCTTGACTAATATAATTGTGATTAAGTCTCATAATACATAAATGATTAGGCAACGGGCATGTCCATTTTATTTTTAAAGTACATTGCACCAAGTCGAAAACAAAATGCTTCAAAGCTGAACGAATAAAGCAGATATTTTGCACGATGCTATGTGTAAACATACAGTTGCAAATTCGTACATAATTATATCCGTAGACATTTAAAAAGGTACTGAAAGTTCAGAAGTGTTCAAGATATACCGTATATACTCATATATTAGTCGATCTCGTGTGTAGGTGGACCCTCGATTTATGATCACGAAATCATTAATCGATGGAATGCTCTTTTAAGTCAAGGGTTTTCTCTGTTCCTTCCCATTATGATTGAATTTCAACCTTACAAAATTATAATTTATGTATAGGTTGACCTCCAATTTTTGTCTAAAAATTTGATTTTAAAAACTCGATCTATATCATGAATACATACGGCACTTTCAGTTATAAAATCCATCTATTCACCACTCTTTATTCATTTATATTCTTAATTGGCAAAACAGTTCTCTGAGAATGAATATTTTGTATAACCCACCTCGACATAATCAGCTTCTTCTAAACCGAAATCTGTAAAGAAAATATTGATGGGTGGATCGTCTGGTTTTTTAGTTGTTAATTTCCACTGGCAGCCGACATCGTTCGGATAACGACTTCTACTTGGATTTAAGAGATTGTATCCAGGTGATGTTATGTTGCTGAATGGAGACTCAAGATGGATATTACAACCTAAAAAAGACAATCATACATCAATTTCAATTTGACAATCGTTTACACAGAAGTTAATACTAAATCTCAAAGGATGTGGTGCTCTTTTCTCTCAGATAAATAGGCATTTCTCTCCTTTCTTGAGCCATTCTAAGTTCACCATATATATATATATATATATATATATATATATATATATATATATATATATATATATATATATATATATATATATATATATAATGAGTATGTGGATACGATATCCGACAATATTAAGAGGACAATAAGGAAAATATTAGTATTTAAATCAAATTTATTACACTAATATGTTTTGCCTTTCAGCTACGTCAAAATAATACTTCTAAATGAAACAATGTTTTTCTAAGTGAAAAATGTCGCGCAATATCACATCGCGTGAGTAAAAACTTTAAGTATTTAAAATTAGGAGGAAACTGCAAAGCGTAATATGGATGAATATATTCGAAAAATAGGAGGGGTGAGAACTAACTATATAATCTTTCGAATAATTAAAATCATTTCCGTTTTATATTTGTTTCTGAATTTCTGTACAATGGGACCGCTCTTGTTCAGTGATGCCTAATCTTTTAATTACATTCAGTGAATCAATAAGTACATATGTGAGATTGGTTAATCAAATGCTTTTCAAAGCTTATCTCAGCGATACTGGTGAAAAAGAAAGTTGCCCCAAGTGAATTCGAACTCAAAACGATTACAAATGAATATAACAATTGCCTCAGCTACCAAGATATATAGACTAACTTGGGTATTTGTTGTAACTAGGTTTGAAAATCTTTTCCATTACCGCCAGTGAAACCACTGTTAGGGTTTATAAATTTGAGTATCTAAGAAAAACACATTTGCAGTTTCTGAGAAAATGCATCTGAAAAGTTACATTTAATTCGGTTCGGTAGTTAAAAAGTATTTGAAGTTATACAGAATTTGAAGTAAAAAAAAGCACTCCCAAAACTCAATTTTTCGAATTTCAAATCAATTTTTGTGACTTAATGCACTTAAAAAGTTACTCAGAGTGAAGGTCTCTACAAAATGACGTAAATTCTATTAAAATTCGTTGAGTTGTACACAAGTTACTACGCAATTAAATTCGTCAGTTTGTGCAAAAAGTCAAGTATCGCTCTGAAAAATATTTTTTTCACTTTTGACTTACTTTTGAAACTATTTTTTGCGAATGGTATTACTGGTATTAATTCTTATTCCCAAGCTCATTGTTTCACAAGCAAACATTATTTTCTACGTTTGAAACTATGAAAGATAAGATAAGCAAGAGATGGTGTTTGCAGGGAGAGGGAGTCTGGACTTACATTAAGTTGTAACTTAATTGGCACCATTTTTTTTTTTTTAGAGGTGTAAGACTTGGCCTGGGCTCAAGACTACCATATCGTTGCGTCACTACCTATAAATTAAACGCAAATCTATGTTAGAACGTCTTTGATTTCTGCAGGTAGCCGTACTATCCGGTGTATCTGTGCCTTAAAATACAGAGCCGTACTATCCAGAGGCTCTGTACTTGAAGAGGACGACGGCCATATTGTTCCAATCCCCTCCAAAGAGATGGTAGAACTATATAGCCAGCTTGGCATCAAACAACTTCAGATTGTTCAAGCCCTATTGTTGGAATAGTCTCGCAAGGGACGGGGGGGGCAGGCGAGAGTGCATTTGCCTGGAATGAACTCTCCTGTCAAATCTCCGACCCAGGAATCCTGCTCCCGTTTGTGCCACCGTTTGGTTTAAAGGGTGGGGGAATGGCCCTCAATGTTGGCCTGGCCTTGAAAAAAATCCCTTATTGAGGCTGGAGGAAAAATCTGCACGTAGCCCCCGCCGTCTATGACCCTATTGCTGTGGCAATCTCTCTCAAATATCTTCGTTCCCGAAGCCAAGCCATTCATATGGTTGGATTGTGGAAGACGATATGTTTTACCAGAACATAAAGTGCTATATTTTGTATACCAACTAGTAATGTAATACGTTTTACTTACCTTCCATGAACTGAATTCCAAATCCACCTTTAGATGCATCTTTAGAAGTATGAAGACAAATATGCACATGTCTACTATTTGAGACGAGAACTGTTGGTACTTTTGAGATGGTCAAATTGGCTATGACGTTATTCAAAGTGTCGTAGCTAACCTCCAGGTGGCCTGCCTTTCCATCGTCTAATTCAAGAAACAAAACCTGGAGACAAAGAAATTTCAAAATGATTCAGTAAATAAAATTTTAGCCATATCGGGAATGCGCAATAGTGCCCCTCCTTAACATGATCGAGTCGGCTTTCTACACAAAGCAACAATCTTAACTTCGTTATAACTTTTATAAAAACTCAACCAATTTTAATAAAATCAACATCATCCTGTACAGAATTATATTTTGAATAACTTTTTGTATTACACTAAATCACAAAAAATGTTCTAAGAAACGCTAGATACAAAGTTTTTTGCAAGAGATTATTCTACTTGTTTTTGCTACACTGAAAATTTATCAGAAATGAACGAATACAACTGAAGTTGGGCTAGTTCCTTTAATTAACTTCTAGGCGATTTTTTAACAGTGGTAATTTATATCTCGGTAAATGTATGTTTATGCAAGAATCAGCGGAGAAATCACTATATTTAATTCAAATGACTAGCTAATTATTTACTAAGAAGTTATACATGACTTCTAAAAAGAGAAAGAATCATAAAATCTACGGAACACCTCAAGTACAAGAGCAAAAATACCAAAACGTGCTGTTGTTGAAAACTAAGGAGCTGGCAAATAAAGCTAAAGAGGAAAAAATATCCCGTCGGAAACTACTGAGTCTTTAGTGCAAAGAGCAATAAACTTACTATTCTTGTTCAGAATAAACTTAGTACGCAAATCACATCAAAAACTTGATACCAAATATTTCACATAAGATTGTTTTTACTCTGATCTTCACTATTTTTAAATTGTACAGGTCACACTGACTATATATTGACTTATTTCTTGCCATGATATAAACTTCAAAGAACTTTAGAAAATATAAACTGTCATAGCAATAAGATGATTGATCTCAAACAGAATTTCACATAAGATTACCACGATAAAAAAATTAATTTATTTATTGATTTACTTATTGTTTTATTATGCCTCTTTTGGCATCTCCAATTATACACAGCATTTTACATATCAACTTCAAAACAGATAACAAAATTTATAAAAACATATTCAATGTACACATATACAAACAACACGTACAACTTGACACGATTCATTGATCAGACTCTCTTGAAAAGCTCATCAGACAGAGACCAAAAATGTCCTTGTAAGCTCATGCTCTCTCCATGATTTCTAAACTTATCTAAGTTACTTTCAAAACTCTGTACAGTATTCCTATTTTTAACATGAACAGGCAACCTATTCCAGAAATATATTATTCTGTTAGAGAAATAATTATCTATTAGATTTAGTTTTTGAAATCTGTCTTGTCAATAGATTTTCATTTTAAGGAGAGATATTAATGAATGGTGTACCATATTTAGAGAATCCATGAATTGTTTTGAACGTTACAATTACTCACCCCATTTTTCTCTCTAACAAAGTTGGTAAACCCAAGAAGTCCCATATTTCTCTATAACCAAGATCTTTTATTTCATTGATTAATTTGATTACTGTTCGTTGCGTGCTCTCTAGTTTTAAGATTGAATTCCAGTCCTCATGCCCACCCACCGGCACCCAAGACTGAGTACAGTATGCTATATGATATCTAATCAATGTCTTGTATATTCAAGCAATACCATATGCATCTGTTGAGAAAATATGTCTAGCATTCAACCAATTTTCTGATTAGCTTTTGACAATATCAGAACAAGGTTATTTCTTTTTTCTCAATCTTCTTCATTGTTAGTGCTGCATTTATGAGCATCTGCTTATGAGAGGAGTTACCCCAACCTTATTTTGGATAAGCCCTTCTCACCCGGGCAGATAGGGGGTTGAAAGCTGAAAAATCATAACTGAAATGGCGGATTGCAATTGTTTTATATAACGCCAACCTAATGTTCCTATATAAAAAGAGACTGTATTATCATTCACTGGTGCTGGCTCAAATATGTCACCTCAAATAGGTCAGGCCATGCATCTCCATCAAAGGTCAAGTGTACCATCTGATATCTGGATCATATCATGGGTCGTACTTGCTCACACTACAAATGGCAGTGAGTTCAGCACTTTCTCCACGGGTGAAATGCCTATCGAAAAAGTATTTGATACATTCAAAAAACATCCTTAATTTAATCCAATCAAAACAAGGATGAAAAGTAGAATCTAAACCTCTTTAACTACATAAAACGATAACGTGGAGAAATGGTATCATAAAATAGGTCTGGTTAGTCACTCATTAGCATTCGTCACGTTACCAACGTCTTTTGGCAGCATGCCGTATTGGAGGTGATCAATAAAAAAAAATTAGAATCAAGGGTGGTCAGTTGAGAAGTTACTTCTTTCTCACCTTTTATTGGATCACTAAGAGGTTCGATTTTTCAAAAATCAAGCGGGCAAAAACTGATGACCAATTTTGCGTAAATGTACTTTAAAAGTACCCCCCCCTGCTGAGAACATTTTTAGGGGGGATTTAAACACAAACAATTTTTTTTATATATTAAGGAGTAAATATTAATTTTAAGCCCTGTGGCTCCATCGGTGCGGCCTGCATGCGTGACGCATATATGCATACATACCCACATAGCCAGCCAGCCAGCCAGCCAGCCAGCCAGCCAGATAGCCAGCCGGATCAACTTGAAAACTGGAGAAACCTACGTTGATAGTTTTGGTGCCAGTTTTAGTTGTTTTCAAAACTTATTGAGTTTGTGTTTTCCCTGCCACGGTGTAATCTGAAATTTTGTGATTTTGACTTTGAATCGATTTTAGGGTCGGGATTCTACATTCAATCAAGATTTTGTTTGAATACCTGTACCCTTTCTTATAAGTTTAGGTGGGGGCTGAACAGAACATCTCTTTCCTAAATGTTGGATAAAACACACATTTATTACTTACTTTCAACGTAATGACTGGATTTGAAAAAGCCTCGATATGCCAACATTTCACCATGTTGGCTAAAAGAATTGGATAAAGGGGTGAGACAAGAGTTTTCATTGTGTTGTCTGCCTCTAAACGGGTTGTTCGGGGTCCAAGCCCTTTGATATCTGTGAGGAAAGAAAAAGGTATTTCAAAGTGAGTAAAATTTGAAATAGTGCTAGTGAAGGCGTTCATAAAATTACATACGAATCACTATGTGTGAGTGTGCACGCGCTTGTCTGTGTATGCTCATGTTATTATTGGCTCAAAATAATTTTTTTCGATAGCTATTATCAGTAATGATCATTATCATTACCATTATTTTTATCATTTCATCTTCAAAGTTCCTTCGTAAGATAACCGGATTTATCTGACCATCAGAAATACTTTAAAAGAAAATCAAACTACGCGAAATGTGCTGGTATGGTGGATAGGAGGCCGTGTTTTGAAGATTTGTGCTGCAGAGCTAAGGATTAACTGTGAGTAATAGTGAAAAAATAGCTGATAAAAATGGTATAAAAGCAAGGACAGATCCATGATTTTGAGTAGAGGAAGGTAAAAACTTGGAACAAATGTTAATTTCTCTATCTCTGTAGTCAGACAATGGATATAATAAAATGTTTGTTTTAAGGTTAATTTATTATTCTTTAGGGTTATTTTTTTAACTTAAAACATATCTTTATTTAGATATTAATGAAAAAAATTAACTGAGCAGGGATGAAGTCCGGACCCATAGGACCCCTGGATCCGCGCCAGAAAAGAAGGATCTTTAGAGCATCAAAGTATAATAAATAACATTTTAATTAATGAGATTTTCTTTTTATTCATAATAAACAGATTACGAGAGAAGAAATATGTAACTTGAATAATACCTGCAGATTCAGTCTGATTTCAATCTCAGTGTAAGAAATAACCCCGTGTCAGCCTATATTGACTCTCCCATAATTGTGGTTTCAAAAGTGTGAATGATGTTGGACACAATCCATGGATCAATTTAACATGAACTTATATTGCAAATCACTCACGATAAAAACATTGGGATGGTGAAAAAAGTTATTGACATGATAAGAATAAATGTTCAACTTTTCAGACCCAGCTCCGTTGGTGTGGTCTGTACATATGATGCATATATACAGAGTTAGCCAGCCAGACCAACTTAAAAACTAAAGAAACCTATATTGGCAGTTTCTAATAATGCTTACTCATGTCATTATCTATGATGTGCGATTAATTTTCATCTCCAAGCTCTTTCTGACTTGGAAGATAATCGGAAGACAATTTACCTAAAATTGAGCAGCAGTTCCTGATAAGACTGTGTAGCCCGATTTTCGAGCGATTATATCCGTTACAACTTTTGTAGGTGAAGTCCACGCCTGGATCTGTAGATGTCGTCATTATGCTGCCCTCTCTGCCGTCTACACTCTTTCACCAGTCTTCCCATTAGACCTTTCTCCTCTTTTCGCTCGTCTGGATACCTGCCTTGATGGTAAGCTTCTACAGAGGTCAATGCAATGACCTCCAACTCCCACTATCGGACACTATCTGGGCCTACACCATCAACTCTGGAGCCATAACTCGCAACTTTTGCCTCCTGAGTTACTTCTGACGCTTTGAGCAGAGACACTGCAGTGACATCTTCAGGCCCCAATTAGACACTGATAATACATTAATTTTCTTATTATACTTTTGCCTAGTCTACATAAATATTTGTTTGCGTTGTATTGTTACTATATATTGATAGATATAAAGAGCAACAGCGATGAAAATACAAAATGTTTGACTAAAATCATTCTAAACGTCTTCCGATGAAAAATGTAAGTCAAAATCTTACCATTTGTCCAGTCAGCCACGAATCCAGATGACGTTATACTGTGGTCTGAATAGAGACGGATAATTATGAAGTTGCTTTGGCTGTAGATTGTCACATCTTTGTGTGTGCCGGTCAATCTCCGGATCAAAGTACTGTCCTTTAGTGTTGATCCACCAGAAAATACTTCCAAGTAATCTGCACTATCTTCCAGTTGTATAGATTTGAACTGTTGAAATAAAAAGGATATCATCAAGCATTTTCAAAGCCAATCGTAACTGAAAAAATTAACAGACGCCTCTTTTTTACTTTTAGGAAATAAAGGAATCAGGTAGATGACGAATATCTAAGTAATCTCAAAGTTGCTAACGACATTGTCTTTTTTGCCGAGAAACCTCATGCTCGCCAAATAATGCTAGACTGAATGAAGGAAGCAAAAAAGTCGGTCTTCACATGAATTTGACAAGCTTTCGGCAGAACATGCTCGCCATTCAAGAGCAAGAGGATCTCTTCAGTTCTACAAAAAAGGGTATACAACCAATGCATCCCCCATATAGTCATCTATGAAGAAAAGATGTGTCCTCAAACTGAGGACCATGTAACGTTCACATGATAGAATCATATTCAACATCACGTGGAAAGATTACAAAGCAGTACAGTATATCAGAGAAAAAAACAGGAATCAAATAAATCATAAAATCGATTAGAAAACTCAAATGGCAACGGGCTGGTCATGTTGCAAGAATGACAAACAACCCCTGAACATCACTAATCAAAACGTGGATCCCCAGAAATCAAATGCAGAACTGTAACTAGGTAAAAAAGATGATGTGACGAAGAAGATAAGTTCAGAAAGTAATGGCTCTGCGACGCCAATTATAGGGAATTTTGGCAAAACTTTTTGGAAGGTTTACGACTAACGACAAACGCTAAAAGGCTACTGTTGCTGCTGCTGCTGCTGCTGAGTTAATGCTCATGGAAAAAATATCATGAATGTATAAATTTAGGACCTCGTTAGCCAGAGTTGACCACGAATGAACAGCTTTTAGTTCGTATGCCTGCGTCCTCAGCACAGAGGAAGTGATTTTCATAGGTTTCCCCTCTCCTCTCTAGGCGGTCACCAATCTAGGTACTGGCCAGGCTCGACATTGCTCAACCTCGGTAAATACTTACAAGAACCTACGTATCCAAACTATACATATATAAATGATTATGTTGCATCACCATAGTATCAAATTAAATATTACAGTGATCTCGACTAAACTATTTTAGATATGAAAACCTAATTAAAATAAATTAATTTTTCCTCTTCTTTTTCACTCACCATGAGTTTGATGTTAGTTCCAAGTCGGACTTGAATAGTCCAAAGGCAATCCATATTGCTCGTATATTTCTCCGAAGTGCCATGAAGTCGACCAATATCTTGTTTCAAGTAATATCTGCATTTTTTATCTAGAGGAACAAAAGAACGAATTAGATAAGGAATAACAGTACAATTGTTTTATGTAACTCTAACTGAATGTTCCCGTATAAAGATAATTCCTTATTATTCACTGGTGCTCGCCCCAGCGTGTTGTCCTGCGGTCAAGTGATAAGTCTCTGTCAATGCACAATCGGACATCTGGATCGTACAATGAGTCATACCTGCGTGCACTACAAATGGCAGTGAGTGAAACATCTCCTTCAAGAAGATACCAATATATATTCTGCGTATATCTTTTTGCACCTCAGAAATATATTTGTGTCCTCCTACCCCCTGTACTTGAAATACCCCCGGGAAAGCGGGATAATGATATATGACAATCGTGCTAGGTTTGTGTGTTAGCATATCTGAAATTATTATTAGGATTTCTGCCAACTCCTGACCCAGGTTACAAAAGAATCAGCCATTTTTCATCTTTCTGAACGGAATTAGATTTGAGGTGTACTTGTTTCGTTATACAATTGGCACAACAAAGAAACCAGCTTGTTTCAAGATGAACAATTTCAAGAAAGCTGGATTTTAATCAAAGTGCAGTCCACAAAGAACGTAGCAGACTGACTCAAATTTGTCTGACTCTATGACCAACATGATACACTGCGGTTAGAGTGTCTCCTATGGAGTGATGAGTCAGGTTTTGAGTTGTGTACCGATTCTCCAGTCGAAGGAAGATTTAATCAAGAGCGCCAAACAATTATCGGACAGCTTGCCCAAACGGCCCGGTTTTTTTTTAACGAAAAATAAGATAAAAACTATCCGATATTAGAACATACTCTTCATACAAACACTGCATCTACTGTTGTATAATATTATCGGATATTTCACTTGTTATTGTTAAAATAAAAGTGTAGTTGCAAAAAACATTTATAAAAACACCTTAGCTTATTGCCAGCTGGTCAAACGATTTCTCATCAAATTATTACGGTGAATATTTGGAGGTGTATGTATATATGTATATGTCCACTGTAACTAAACAAGAATCCTGGAAAAGTCTACAAACTCCTCAGAATAAAATCTTTGTAACTATGTTACGGCCATCGAAACACACGTTGGAGCTTTTGGTCATAATTTAAAAAGAACAGCTTGGTCAACACCCAGTCACCTTCAAGCTTGTATATACTGACAAGTATAGAAACAATATCGTGACATTAATAATGAACCGGTCAAAACACCGTGTAAACAATGCAAACAGCCATAAGGAGTTCAATTGTCCGAAAAACCCTTTGATTGTTAATGACCCTTCTCAAAACTGTAGAGAGTAAACTTTGAGTGGTTATCAACGAGTTACTACTTCCAATTGGAGATCAATTCTAGAATTGACCTATATGAAATATCTGCTGAGCAAACACATAGGTAGATAATTCAAATAAATGTTAAACTATGCCGAGAATATTCACGAGGTAGATAAAGAAGCAATAGTCAATGCACAGGTATACATACCACAGTTTTGTTCATCTGATCCGTCGCCACAGTCATTTTGGTCATCGCACATCCAATCTCGATGCAGACACTTACCACTTGAACACCGAAAGTATCCTGGAAAAACCGACATGTTTAGACGAAGATGCTTTTTAATCCTACACTTATAGCTACCAATGTGGTTTTATTTGTCTCCTGACACGCTTTAAGAAATTATATTGAGCCAATTAACAAAACGCAATAATATATACTGATAGAGACAAAGCTAATTTGCATAGATTTGATTTCTAGCAATCATGATACATTTTAAGCAAATTTTTTCGAATTATCTCTATAAGCTCTAATCATATACTTATACAATATTGTTTTATAAAGTTAATTTCAAAAAGTATGCACGACAAAAATATTATAGGAAATATAAAAAAAACTTAGTCAGGAAAGTGCTAAAATAAAAGGAAATAGCGACAACGAATTTTGTCAATTTTGATATCTTTCATCTACGTTTATATGTTTTTGGTTGAGTCTAATTGATTTCGAAACGTCAATGATAAGGTTCATTATTACATCAGATTAAAATGGTCGACAGAAAGACAATCAACTGGGAAATTATGTACAAATATTGAAGATCATGAACATACCTTTGAGGCAGGCTGGTGCCTGGCAGGCAATGGCGGCCAAACTTTTACAAGGCCTGAACGATAGTTCAGCATTATGACCAATAGCCACACAGTAACCTTTTGCCTTATCTGGCTGGCTCAGATCCCAGATGCCATCGAACGCAGACTCCTTCTTTCTCACACCTACAATTCAATTACATCGGTTAGAAGGGAAATGGACTACTGGTCATTGACTTTTTTTTTCTCTTAAAATCTTAATCCATACTTTTAAATACATGATGTAGTCACCGTTGGTACTGAACTCAATTCTAAACTACTTTTTCGTAAAAAAGATGCAGATATACATTTCATGTTTATATTAAGATATAAAACCATGTGGCAATTTCGCAGAACACACTGCTGCTTATCACTTGATATAAAATCATTTTATCGCAAGATTATAGCAGAAAAATATTTGGCTTGATTCATTTAACAATTTGATTTTATCAAAAAAACATTTTTCAGAAATGTAAGATCCAAAATCGCAAAACATGACAAAATGCATACTTTGTGTTGATTGCTATGACATTTGGTTCTTATTGCGTGGAGTTCTCAAAAGCAAGCCATACAAACAAAATTTCTGTTTTGTTATATATATATATATATATATATATATATATATATATATATATATATATATATATATATAACAAAGAGAGAGATTGACTCACCTGTCCACGACCACCTCTTCCGACTCAAAGACGTAATTGTTTGACTGATAAAGTCTTGTTCCACTTCATCTGCAGGATTTACAAGTTCGGCCCCGTTTCTTGATGAACAGAAAATTAATACAAATTTGAGCGAAAATTGGGAGAAGAAAAGAGGGAAAATGAAGATTTAAATTGCAATATATAATGGTGAACATAAGAGATAGTCACGGATAAATTTGAGAAAATTAATGTCAAATTCTTTGGGATGGAATTCGGCACAAAAATGTGTGAATCATCTTTGAAGTAAATATTTAAAAATAATAACAAATGATAGTATCATATGGTATTTGTGCAGGGAATAGAACAGAGCGCGTGTATGACTAGTAGATTAGGAAAGATTTTTGAAGGGCTTTAAAAATGGTATTCAACACCTCTCCCTTAATCACTCAGCACATAAGCGATAATCATGGATGAATTTGTGAATATTGATGGCACAAGGACTGGAATTGAGGAGCATAGGGGATTGCGTTCAAACCATGGGGGATCACTGAAGGTATGCAACGTCGAGCTTGCGAGCTGTAAGTGGGTCTTATTAACAATTTTTCGGTGATACATACAAACATACCAAATTGTATGGGAGTATTGTTCATTATGTATAATTTGGTCGGACTATTTTTCTTGTCGATGTGTTCATTTGTTCATAATGTTTCGGCTCTATACTCTACGGCTTTCGCCGGGTGTTGTTGATTCTATAATGTGTAATCCTTTCTTAGAGCGTATGCTGTGGTAGACACTCTAAGACAAAATATGCCTACCCATGAAAATAAGAAGTGAAGAACGCAGGAAAGCTGTAAAAAGCAGCGACATGTACAAATTTGGCATGGCAGACCATACTTGAAGGAAGCGTGATGGGCACAGGTCCTCAAGGGATGAAATACAAATTATTTACAGGGAAGACAATTGGCGAATACGCCACCTTCAATCGAACCAATTAGCCGGCCGAACATCGATATCAATACCATCTGGGGACATCTAATCATAAGGGAGTTCTTAGAAAAAGCAAACAGATGATCCAATACAAGAGAAGCAACTCAGAACTTAACACTGAAAACACAACCCCCCCACACACATATATATACATATACATATATATATATATATATATATATATATATATATATATATATATATATATATATATATATATATATATATATATATATATAAACAGTGGCGAGGTATCACGACTATACTCTCTAAGAAGCCAACAACACCGGGGAAATAGACTAGGAAAATAGTCTGAGCATATCATACATAAAGATAAATACACTCCATTCTAACTAAGTTCAGACAATAATTACAAGTATTGCAGTTTATAAGATGTATTGTGAAAAGTGTAAAATGAAATTGTATAGTTTTCACTTAATTCCTCAAAAATATCTGAATTGAATTTTGTTCTTAATACGAATTTTAGATTCATATTCATAGGTAAATTTTAAATTGATATTTATCATCAAAATCAGACAAGAAGTTTTTTCAATTGAGACATTTCTGAAGTATTATCAATTGCAATGCAGATGTATTTTTATGTAAATGTAATAGTAAATAGAAAAAGAAAGAGTCAACTGGTCGCAAACAAACTAAAGTGATTAAAATATAGCCTATAAAAGTACCTAGAACATTTTGGAGCGCTCACCTGATTGATGTAGGGGGATAACCTACCAACAAAAAGTTAATAATATCTATACTCGGCGTTTTCGATGCAATTAAAATTCGAAACTCCGAGAGCCATTTCGAAGTACCGGCAACACTGGCAGTCGTCCAGAGTGCCAAGTGCTAGTGGGAGCCTGTCACATGTCTGAGAAAGTCAAACTTTTCAAATACAAATGGGAAAATGGATAAATCAAACAAAATAAAAGCTGTCAAAATAAGAAAATTCCCTGATGGGAATCCAATTTTTCAGTATACTATACTTTGAAGGGTGCGACTTCCATCTTGTCCAGCACTGCCAAACCCCTAGGGTCGGCAACAAAGGCAAATCAAGAAGTTTCGAAACGTGACAATGATCATTTAAATTACTGAACATTTAACTTCGGTAACTTTGATAGTGAAGGTAGGCTTTTCAACCTATTCTCCATGGATGTCGACCAGGTACAGCATACAAGGTGGTCTCAGTGGAAATATACTACCGAAGTTTTGGTCCGAGCATTGAGCGCGACTCATCAGATTTTGATTGGGTCGTTTCTGTTGCATGAATACGTTCACCGAGAAGAAATGGTATGTTTAAATCGTTGGCAGTATCTTGTTATGTAGCCTTCTCTCTTCCTCTGGGGAGATATAAGGTTTAGTTTTTACCAGAAGGACAATTCTGTGTGGCCACTCATTCAGCAGGTAAAATGCCTCTGCACAGTTTCAAGATGCCTCTGATTTTTATGGTAATCAGAGGGAACAATATTCCAGCCTATTACGATCACTGAATATACCAAGCACATTTCCAATACTATATTCATATGAAGAGTCCATGTGACTTTTCAGGCATTTTCCAAGGTCTCTCACAATGGATATTGATTTTAGAAATTGTAAACTAAATACTCCAAGAAATGTCAGGGCAAATCAAAAGAAAAATTGTTTTGGTTCTCTTCTCCATCTTCATAGTCGCAACACGCGTATTGCGGATTCTACAAATATCCCAGCTAGCTGCCATGAGTGTGTGATCAAGAACATCAAACGTTTTGCTCGGATCCGATAAGTTTAAACAAACAAAACGAATATCATGTCGCTCTTTATGTACTTTACTATATGAACTTGATGTGTCAACTACCATATTTGCCGGTCTATAAGACGTACATTGAAGAAGAATCATGTAAATATTACAATGGATCTAATGCGCTGGTACTATGACTAGGAGGCTATCTACAGAAGTTCAAAATGAATATCGGTTAACATTGTAAATCATACGTCTTATATGCCAGAAAATATGGTATTTATATAGCAACCAACTTGGAAAAAATGATGAACCTTATGAAAGTACAATCGTAAAGTAGTCCTACCTGATACAAAACGCATTTGCTTCTTTCCACGTCACTTGTTCGGACCAAATTAAATAACAGTTTCCGAATTTGGCAAACCAACCTGTAAAAAAAAGAAATTGGTAGAAAAACCGCTCATGAAAGGAAATTTTTATACAACCAGTTTGCAAGTCTCGAAATTTGAAGAGATATGAATAATTGCACTAGGCCAAACATAGTGTTAATGGTATATAATTTTCAAAGGAATTTTTAGATGTGTCCACACATCTCTATTGGTCAGTCGGTCGGTCAGCCGATGAGTCCCAGTTATTTCAAGCAACAGAAACAGGGAGGAAAGAAGGAAGGAAGGGAGGAATGAAGAGGTGTGATGTCATCAAAATGTGTGAAGTCATTAAAAGAACTCTCCTATTGATTTTTACCAGCTGCTAATGATATCATAATAGGTCTGGATTTTTGTATTAAAAAAAAATAGAAATTGTCAGAAAAAGCCAAAAATGGTCATTAACGATTTTTATCGAAAATAAAACTTGCAGAATATTTTCATATCGCAATATTTTCAAGGATGAGAATCAAATGACTCGAAGAAAGACTACTTTCTTTTTTTGATGACTGATTTAATTTATATGTGTATCATCGTTTTACGCTTATACCTTGAGGGTGTCGTGGGTTTAAGTACACACGGTCAATATTTAGTGAGATTTACATCCGGTTTGGTCAGGCATATTAAAATCTCCATTCTGTTAGTGACAGATTTCTCGCTGGTCACACATCTAGGTACTGATCAGGTTCGACATTGCTTAAAGAGAACCAGTGTACCCAACGTAATTTTGTCCGTAATTCCTTAGCCTCGGGGAAAGGTTCCTCAATCCTAATCCTTGTGCAAAGTGCTTAGCAGAGAGGCATTGAGTACCATTTTGAATTCTTCAGTGTGACTTTGCAACGGATTGAATCACAGCCTACCGATATGGAGGCAAACAATCAATCATTGTGCCTCATTAATCGATGCTACGGATTTGATACCCAAGACGAACGAGAACGTGTGAGTAGAAACTTCACAAAATTCTCTATAGTCATTGCGACTATTGTCGCAAGGACATAAGATTGCTGATCTTTAAGTCTCGGATCGAATCCGGAGCTCCTTGGATTTGACTTCAGAACAGTACCATGCCTTAAGGGGTAAATCCCATTGATTATGGCACCACGTCTGTGTCCGTCTGGTCTTATATCAGAACACTGCAAAATAAGAGAAGTCAATCCAACTGAAATAGGAGAATCGTGTACATCAAGTACTCCAAGCAACAAATGAGACGACTCACAATTAATTTCTCCTTGATCACTATCATAGTTAAGATTAGGTTTCAAGTGCCACAGTGTTCTTTCAATTCTAGATACTTTCAATCTATTAGAGTCTAGAACACTCTGGGAATTTGCTACTTTTTCGAAAATAGATTTTCAAGTTCTATTGGCTACCTTTTTTTGGTACCTTCAACCCCAAACCTAACCCTAACCCTAAAAAATGTTGAACTAGTAAAGGATTTTGATATTATTTGGTCACTTTTCCATACCATGGACTCTAAATTCGATCCCAGCCGCAACCATAAAAATTATTAAGAGAATCAAAATTCAGAAGCTTTAGATTTCCCTTTTTTCTCTCTTTGCGTAAGTTTTCAAAATAAAGAGGATAATTCTCTCCATGCAGTCGTAAAATCTCATGAGAATCTCATAGAATCATTATTACTTGTGGTGTTGGAACCAAGATCTTGTACAAGGGAGATATTTCATAGTTTCAAAAATAATTTTTGACTGCAGGAGCAAAGTGCGCTTCTTAAATTGGTGAATGATTGCTTCAAGGGCGGATGAAATTGTCTTAGGGGGTGAATAAAGCTAGAGGGGTAAATGGAGGGTGAATGAAACATGAAGGATGAATCACTTAATTTATTCAGATATCTTTATTTTTCTTTACTTATAAAGGCAACATTTGTGGCAACCAAACAGAGTGAAAAAACATTATATTTAAAACCAACTTCACACCTTTCATACTTTTAAATAGATCTTAGTGACAATTGAATAGTGTCATGGAACCATCTGTGGTTCACCAATCAATCTTGCCCAGCCCAGCAAGCCAGGCAGACAGGGTGGGACTGCGCTAATATGAAAATAGATAACGTAACTCACAGTTTCTGGTGTCCTCCAATAAAATGTTTTTGAATGCATTGATTGTTTGGGAAGACAAGGTCTCTTCACTGGGAGCAATAATTAGTTTGGTCACTCGAGAGGAAAAAATCTGTTAATTTTTTGTCACTCCTAGTTTTACTTACATATTTTTAGTAAGTTAAAAGAACATGAATAAAAGAAACATTTATGAAATATGTTAATTTATGCTTTTCGCCCAATATACAGAATCAACGCTGAACGAGAAACGCGGCTTGATTCTCCAGTTTGATTTCAAGATTTGAGAAAATTTGTGGTGAACAATAAGCTCACCCATCCCACTAGATGCTATGTATATTAAAAGATGAAACAAATTTATAATTATTTTGTATGAATCTAAATGACATGATTGATTTTTTTGCCTAACCCAACCACATGAACGTAAATGCAATTGTTCTTTGTTTCATTGTTTTTGTGACTAGGGGAGTCGAGAAAAATCCTTAAGCTCTAAGGGTGCCGTAGTTCGAAAAATATTAGGGTTTCACTGTTTTGGCATTAGAAATACACGAAATGTATGAGGAACAGGTCTGGTTAGTCACTTAATAGAAACCACAATGAGACCTACGTCTTTTGGCAGTATGGTACTTCTCTTGCATTTGGTTGGGCAGTGATCACTTATAAAAAGTCTGAATTTTCAAAAAGTTTATCATGAATGTTGGGGATCACTTGAGCATAAACTTGAACTGAAAATCAAACACCAACGATAAATCCCTATACATTGGAGGGGGGATGAAAAAGTTATTTTCTGGACATAATAAGGAGTAAGTTTTGAAAAATTCAACCCTCTATTTCATTATTGTGATACATATATACATGCATGCATACACAGCCCAGCCAGCTGGATCAAGTTAAAAATTGAAGAAACCTTTTTTGATAGTTTTCGTGACAGTTTTGATCGACAGTCCCCAATACCTAGTACTTGGTTCTCCTGGCGATTGTCCCCTATAGCCAGCCTTGATAACAAAAGTGATTCCCAAACCTCTTCGAATCACGACACCTTAAGTGCATACGAATTTCTTTTACCGTGCCAGAAGTGAGAAAAAACTGAACAATTGCGTTAACGTTCATGTGGTTAGGGCAGTTAGGTTAAAAAATATGTATCATGTAGTTTAAATTGATAAAAAGTTATATATATATATATATATATATATATATATCTATATATATATATATATATATATATATATATATATATATATATATATATATATATATATATGCTTCCTCTTTTAACTGTTTTAATAGCATCTTTAATAGTATGGTAGTAATATTTTTTTCTTTGCTGCAAACGTGTTATCAATTAGTATTTGTTTTTATTTGCTGTATTTCGACATTCTTCTTTTAATAATCATAAGTGCCGTGGATGATCCTGTTGTTTCATCACTCAGTTTTTCAATTTTTTTCCTTTGGTGTCGCTCTCATTATGACTATCCATCAGCGTATTGGATCAAAATTACCTGGAATTATTGAAATTTTCGAATATCTTTCGTCGCCTTTTGAAGTTGAGTGCAGCACTCTCGGGGCTTGGCGCACACTTTGGGAATCTCTAGACTACAAGGTTGTCCAGTGTCTATTCCAAAAAGTAACATCCGTGTAAACAGCTCCCATGAAAATAGGCTTGTGTGATTGAAATAGAAACAATAGCAAAAAAATATGCACACCCAATAAATGTCTTCATTAACTTTCATCTGAAGGTCACATCGTTGTGTGGGACAGGAATGAGAATACAGGAATGATCATAAATATTCCAATGCATTTTATTGTTATAATGTTTTACTAATCATGTGTATATCTATCACTAAGTAATTAATTCCAATTAGTTACTGTGCATCATAGCAATAATCTCCAGATGTGTCGCCAAATTAAGTTTAATTATGCGTATCTTTCGGAAGATACTTTTCCTGAGTCAGTTGAACTTCTAGAACGACATTAAATACTTGGTTTTGTTTAAAAAAAAAAACTCGAATAAAGTGCCGCAAAAATATTTTAAAAAAAGTGTGTCCCTAATGCACTGGCTCGGTGATTATTATAACTCGTCAGAGGATTACAAGGTTTTTAGATGGAATTCTGTCATACACATTTACTCATAGTGTCCTCATAGTGTCCTCATCTTGGTTGTTACAGTCATAACGATTCAGCTGTTATACCCTCCTTCCTTCTCCAGGTGTTTGCCTCAGTCAGTAATCCTCTTGGAATTTCGAAATGGAATAGCCTCGAATTAGGAAACCAAGTGAGTAAGGGTTCAATACCAGCCTCTTGAGCTGTGTCCTGACTCTGCCTTTTGTGGCATTACCCCTCTGTCCCCGGACTCACTTGATTTCCAAGTTCAACACTATTCCAATACTTGAAATGAGTAAGTCTCTAGAATAGAGCTCAGATTATCCAACCTTCGGATAAAACTGGACAACTCTGAGTCAAACACACCGCGAATGTCATCTTTTTTCCACAGAAATGACTTTTTCAGTTTTTCTTTCGTCTAAAATTGTTGTGTCAAATATATTATATTTTTCTAAATATAATCATCCTCAAGTTATATATTTTTTTTGTAAAAAAGCTCTGAAGATTGTATTTCTTACATTGAAATAAATAACGATTTCTGAATCTTGGTATCAATCCAATTCCTTCCATCAATGTTTTTACTGCTGTATCGTTCATTTGGGAAAACACACACATGCAGTGACTGCAAACAGTATCCAATACATAATCATTGATCATCATCAGCCATTTCAGGTCCATTGCTGAGCAATTCTGACCGTGATTCCGCTAATCCCAGTCACATCATATTAGCAGCCTCATCCTTTTATCTTTTGTCAGACTCTGCTGATCACTGTCACATCTTACTGGCAACCTCATCTCTTCATTTTCTGTCTGGTTTCTCCTACTATTCATTGTACTCTCTATTTTTAAATCAAATTGGGAAGTTGCTTTTACTAAATGCTTTCAAACTAGCTGTATACGTCGTTTTATTTCATTTTCATCTTTCTGTCCAAAGTAGTTGTATTCTTGAACCTCTTCGAGATCACCATATATTATTCCTATGATCGCTCTAGGGGCATTAGAGTTGAACAATACTTTTGTTCTACTTCTGTTTATCTTTATACTTAACTTGAGGCTTTCCTATTCTGATCATTTAGTATTTTATATTACTCATCATATTTTCCTGATATTGATACGATATCGTCAGTAAATCGGAGATGGTTCAAATACCCTCCGTTTATTTCTGTTTGATTTTTGACATGAGGAATCATTACAATATAGAGATTTTGAGACTGTTATCCTTATTTTGGTTGTTCCTTTTAACATAAAATTCCGGTCGTTTTAGCTTACGGTCCTCTTCAGATGGGTGTCATGAATAGGTGGGTGGGGAAGATGTCTGAAATGTTAGGGTGGTGTTCATGTCAACTTCTATTCCACCTAAGACTATTTTCTGAAAGGTGCTTTATCAAGGCTTGCTGTAAATAGTTAAGGCGAAATCGTATCCCCTTCTCATTTTTATACAATTTGTGTCTTTGTGAAGTCGAAGTATTGCAGTACCAATATCGGATTTATTTTTATATAATTTTCATTAGTACTTAATTGATTTGAAAACTATCTATATATATGTTCTACTGAGTCAAGGAATTTGATTTGATAGTGGACGTCATTCCTTCTTGAATTTGCTTTTTTGTTGTTTTTATTCATTTATTTACTTATTTATTAAATAAAAATGCCTCAATGGGTATCTCTGATAACAATTTACATTAGAAATATGAATTCAACATTAAAACATTCTTTAATTCAAATATTAAAAAAGTATGAAACTTTATTGAAAAAATTGTAAGTCCATTAGTATAGAGAAACATACATCGGGCATATTTTACTTTTTTTTCTGAATTTTTCAATATATTTCAATTGATGATTCCAAAATTTTAAGGCGAACCTTTGAAAACCAAGATCACTTGTACTTGAATCCTATTAGATGATTTTTTAGATGAGAAACCAAGAAACTCGTTACATTCGGCAAGTCCACTGTTTAAAATGTTTGATATAAGATATTATAACCAGAAAACATGTTACCTTTAAGTGGAAGAGACCATGATTACGGAGAGGGGACTGAGAGAAATAAACATAATTATTCATTATATATAAATAGATGTTTACACGTCTGCACTTCTGGTTCTACTCTCCAACCCATCTCTATATACCTTTCAAGCAATAGCATATGATTTTTTGAAAACTATTCTAATCCACTATATTTGAATTAACTTTAAGATTCGTTCTCAGTTTTCTATCATTGACCCTTGTTTGCAGACAGATTTCATATCGTTGATCAATGAATTAACATCCTACTTTACCGTTTTTATCAGCCTCTTAGTTTCAACGAGTATTTATTCATTTTTAGTTGACACATAGACATGTGTAAGGCGTATTGGCATTTACTGAGCTTAGCTTGGTACAACACAAATAAATGGATGTTGGAAGACTATGTTGCACCAATCTTTCAAGTGAATAGAGCCTACTTGTTTCGAAACTCATTCGATCGCTAGCACTCTCCGAAACGATACAACTATTTTATCCACGAACCTAGACAGCATTAATTAATTATCATCAGGCCTTTCACGGTTGCCTCTAAGTCGATAGAGACTCTACTGACCTCTGCCATGTCTTACCTGCAAATCTTTTTATCTCATCTCTCCGTCTCATGCCTGGTCTTCTTCTACGTTGTCTCTAATCCCCAGGACAGAAATCTGTTATCTTTTCCTCTTGCTATATGTCTAGCCTATCTCTGATTTTGTTACTTGATTATTTCTATAATATATTTTACTCTGGTCTGTTCTCTGACCCATATTGATTTTTTTCTATCTATTTGTGTTAATTTTAAACATTGCGCTTTCTGTTGTTTTGAGTTCGTTTTGGGGTGATTTATTTAGTTTCCATGTTTCGCATTAGTATTCATTAAAACATTTTGCGCATTTAAATGTTGAGTCTAAGGGACGATTAAGTTAAAGGGTATTTGCTTGCTGTCTATATATTTTTTTGCATCATTGATATTATAGTATAAACCATAAAGAGAAAATTTGTTGCAAGATTCTTTACCTATCAACAACTGGTGATAGGAGGACAGTAGAGAGTAGTTTAGTTTTGAGATAACTCGTTTTGTTGATAAATAGATTGTCTACTATTATTCTCGCATGCAGTTCATTTTGTTTATGACAATATATGTATGTATGCAGTCGATTTGTATAAATGTGTAAATGTTCCAAAATTAGGTTTGGTCTAGACTCTTGTTATTTTCAATCTAGTCATTAGTTTCCTAATGGATCATAAGATCTGTCTTTTATTTATGATCAAACAGAAGATCATTTACTGCAGACGAAAATAACCATCAGGGAAATGTTATAGAAAAAAATGCTTAAATAACGATTCATACAAATTTTACTCTATCGTTTGAATTGACTGCAACTGATTTGATTTTCATCGTATCTTGCATAGTCGTACTATTTTCTTCGTCTATATTATTCGTTTCATTTACAACGTTTCGGTCAGCAGCTGCAGGTGCTCTTCCTAGAACGTATGCAAAAAGGATGTATTTGCAGGGGTGGCGGAGGACTACATCTTAGCTGTAACCCTGTTAGAAGAGTACATAAAGTTACTGTTATATAAAACGATTGTACTGCACTGATATCTTTTATTGTCAATAAAGTAGCAAGTTTTGAATCCACTCAGACGATATCACTGATTAGCAGAGGGATAGGACTTTTCTTTCGATGGTTTGACGTTTTATAGAAACTTATAAATACTTATAAAAACTGATAGAAACACCTCACTAGTTACTTTTTATGAAAAGATTTTTGAAAGTTCATCGGTACAAAAAAAGATCTGGAATGAATAGAAATGATTTACCTTGAGGACATTCGAAGGTCAACTGGCCCAGAGTTTCATTAGTACTTGCCCAACAAATATTGAGAGTCTGCAAAGAAAACGAATGGATAAATACATCATTTTTAGAATACACTGAATTGTTGTTAAAATATAAGTATGAGATATTTTAGTATGCTGTTCTGGGTTTTTAACCATATACATCTATATTCATACACACACACACACACACATACACACACACACACATATATATATATATATATATATATATATATATATATATATATATATATATATATATATATATATATATACATAACATAAAACACTGAAGAAATTTATATGAATTACATAGATATTGGGAAATGAGTGACTGAAGTGTCCTGAACAAAAATTTGAAAAGTTTAGCGTTTAAAGCTGGAAAACTTTCTAGACCACATATAAACGCACGCGCGCGCGTGTGTGTGGAGAGAGAGAGTGAGAGGGATAGAGATGTATGCTGATATATTCACATACATGTATGTATGGGTGTACACATGCACCCAAACGCTTGTGATATGATGATTTTATGTTGCACTGCCGGATAATGCTACAGCGGGGCCTTTGGCATATATTATAAAGGGTTCATCAGCCATTATATGTACCCTTCTGAACGAATGCCTTTCCTATCTCCTCCCATGACAAGCGTGATTGTACTAACTTTTACCGTGTCTTATCGGCAAAAATTTCTATCTTGTCTCTCCATCTTGTGTCTAGTCTCTTCCTACTGCGTTTACTTTCCTACGAGCACCATTCAGTTGGTGATTTGCCCCATCTGTTGTCTTTCTTGCTATGTGTCCAGTCAATCTCCATTTTTTGCTTAAATACTTGTACGATATCCTTCATCATGGTTCTCTCTCAGATCTATGTGGATCCTTTTGTATAGCTAAGTGTTATTACTAACTTTACTCGTTCCATTGCCATCTGTGTTATTTATAGTTATATATATATATATATATATATATATATATATATATATATATATATATATATATATATATATATATATATATATAATGGCAGAAAATCTGCAATACATTTTTCATTACAAATGACAAACAAGAGGCATCTTTTCTAATCTTTTACTAATCTTTTCTCGTTTTCATACGAGTGAATACACACACACACACGCACACACACACACACACACACACACACACACACATATATATATATATATATATATATATATATATATATAAATCTTTACAAATATATATCATACGGTTATGGTTAACCCAACAATATGAAAAACGTTGGAAGTCTTGATGAAATAATTTGAATATTTCATTTCGACTTTCCATCCGTTTTTCTTACCCCTCCTTCCACAGACCCTCCTTATTTCAGACCAAACTTGACTTGCACCTACACAGATACAAACGCATCCCTCCCACTCTTACTAAACAATCCACGACACAGAAATATCCCCGTGTCTCTCCTCAACTTCAAACCTGTAAACTGCACGCATTTTTCTCTGCATCACTGCAAGTTTCTCTGAAAACGATGGCTGGCTCCCGTTGAAATGTATGGAAACATACCCATGTGATAACAAATATTTCCGAAATTTAACACCTGTTTTTCTCTCAACTTTTTTCTCTTCAGCGTTCAATTGTCACTTTCATTAACGTGAACACCCACACCCACACAGACATCAACAGATATCCACATTCGCACAATTAAAAAATCATACTTCAAAACAACACTTTCTTTTTTCTTTTTTTTATTTGCTTTGAGAAAGTCCAGAAAAGTGGACGAACAATCGGAATAAGATACTCAGATTATTCTAAAAAGACTTACAATATTGTCATTCATTTTTCAATTCATATACTTATAATCGTTATACTAATAGTTACCACAACAAATTTGTGGTATAATGACGAAATTATTATTCAGAATTAGCTCGTTTCACTATTGTTATTCAGTTCTCAGCAAATACTGTTTTCGCATTTTCGTTAATTTTCATTTTTCAGTCCATTTTGTGGAGGTTTAACTCTAATTGTTATAATTTTGAGTTGATTTTCTTGTGACGATTACTATTTTATGTATTTTAATTTGAAATTCTATGTTTGATGTTTAGTGTTATTTTTTGTATCTGTCTTTTTTATCTTCAATAATGTTTTTGATAATCAAATGTATTATGGTTTTTCTAATTGTTTCGAGGTGTTATTCACTCAACATTTTTATTCTATTTCTATTTTAATTTAACTTAATTTTGTTCGTCTTTATATTTTAGTATTCTGATCAGTGGTGTTAATCTAGTGATTGGAATCTTCATTGTTTCTCTTGTTGTAGTTTTTAAGTAAGAATTTTGTTTCGTGTCAATAGTTCCCTATTACATCAGTTGTTTTGTTTATAAATGATATTTTTTGTTAATCCAATTATATGTAGTTTCTCTTCTAAACCTAATAACCATTTCTGGTCATTGTATTTGCACGTTGTTGTTGATTGCCAAAAATTCCCATTATATTATAAGTGTTTAATTTTCTTCAGATTCCTCTTGTATATAGACAATGGTGTATCGTTTTGGTATCTTTCATTGTTGAATGTTTTTCGTGGATATTAAATATTTATTTTTTGTTGTTTTTGTATTGTCCGTTCATTTGTAAACAATTATGGAGTTTTAAGATAAAAGATGTTAAGGTGACTTGCGTTGGTTATTATCGTAATGTTAGACATAAAACGAAAAACAGATATAAACCGAACCAGAAGAGAACATCATCCACATCGACGAGTTTAACAACAAAATGACAACCTCTCTAAGAGCGAACAAAGGAGATTCAGAAGAGACCAAACATCTTGGAAAAACGTAGGAATCTCTGATCACCAACAACAAGAGAAAAAATTGAAGCAACCGAACTAAAAAAAATCATCCCTGAGAAACAAAAAGCAGATCAAAGAAGATACACGACACCAGTCATCGAGGCTTGATCTTGTAACCTTGAACCCCTCCTCAATGTATTTTCAGGGTGTATCTCATTTTACAGCTATTCCCGTACAGAGCAACGGTGCTGATGTTTTTGGTTGTTCCCAGCAATTTTTGCAAGAACCGACTGACTACTCTCTCCAGTTCGGCAAAAGTAGAAATCGGGATATCATACAGAAGCAGAGGCCAGCGTATTCTTGGGAGTATACCTTGCTGGAAGACCCACGCTTTGAATCATCCTGGGAAGCCAGTCCTGTTGACCTTATGCAGTCATTTCTCACACTCCCTACAATTGTTCCTTATTACCGCCTCGTCTTTGGATGATGCATCAAATATCTTCCTAGGGCTTTTGGTGGGTTTCTCTACGAGGGTTGGAATTTGAGTGTCTTCTCTCCTTCAACACTACAGATATTGACTTCGCTGGCTTGAAAGACATCTTTTTCTACCAGCATCTCCAGTCCCTTCAGAATCCACCTAGCACCAGGAACTGACTCAGGTATAGTGCCTCTGCAGTACACTTTCAACAACTCTGATGGGGATTGAGACATATGCGTTAGCCAAGTCAAACCATAGCACCAGTAGCCTCCTTTGCTCTCTCTGGTTCCCTTCAGTAGCAGTTTAATGACTCCAGTGTACTCAATTACCCTTGAAACACCACTCTTCTGGACGGAGGTGTCGATGTAATTGTTCCACATGATCAAATCTTCTCTGAATTGTCTCTTAATTTGAGATGAGTCATTAACATTCCGACCATTTCGATCAATTTAATCCCGTCTTCCTATCTTTGATGTTATGAAAATGTTTCTTTCGATTCGTTCTACGGCCTTCTCGCGCGTAATATGTAAAACTTTGTATTATCATTATTTCTAGTATAATGTAATTGTATCATGTAATTCGTAATACACGTAAGGAAAGAGAGTCTATTTTATGTTCACCCCTGAGGAAAGCCATTGAATGAATCCGTCAAAACTGTGTTAACATCATAAATCTTATGTCTTTCATTTTGATCCGGAACTATTGATTCCCGATGGCCTGTTGATTAAAGTCAAGAAGCTATATTGAAATTCAGTAGGCAATTCAAATACGTCTTTGTTCACCTAATGAATGTGACCTGGAAGAAAATTTTGAACTAAATTATCTTATATGCGCATTCTGGTTAATAAATCAACAAATGTAATTTCTGAAAGTACCATTATCTTATTCCAGTCGAAAATCAATAATTTTGTTCTTGATGGTATAGCCTACTGACCCAAATTAACCGGCCACATTTCCAATTCCAATTGATTTGTAATTTGTGATCTAATTACTTTTGCCGTAATAAATCAATCATTCAAATAAGATACTTACATCTAAATTTGTTTGTTTAATTCATTACAACAAAAGTGATTAAATTACAAATTAGAAGTCGGTTGAAACGGGAGAGGTGGTTGCTTAATTTCGCTCAATAGTGTAAAATTTAATCGTTGCATTTCCGTCGTGTAAGTTATTCATTTAGAGTATTGAAAATACACAACTACGCACGCGTTTCATTTAAGTAACTTTATGTACGTATTGAAGTGTATTTAGGAATCACATTATCTAGACACGTTTTATTTAATAATCATGACCAAAACTTTCTCATGAAAATAAACTTTATTTGATGAGATATGAAGAGGCATCCAGAGTTTTCAAAACAACTATATAGGCAGTTATATACACAGGGCGTCTAAAAAAATGTACAAACATTTTTACAATGAGCTAAGCCTTTTGTAATTTAAGGGAGATAGGTCAGTACTTCTTCAGAAATGATACACAGACATATCTTATGAAAAATACTGACTTACCCCTCATTCATTTATCTAAATTTCAGCGAAAGTCCATCACTTTCGATTGATTATTTTTCTATCATACAGATATTTGACTGGTTCTAAATACAAAAAATCTACGTGATTTCATAATAAGATTCGTAAAAATATTAGCAGCGTACTAATAGTTAATGCAGACACCAGGAAATACCAAAGTCTTCTCTTCTTAAGAAGGAACAGATTAAGTGACAGGCAATTTATTGGGTCGTCACTCAAGAAGAAACTGAAGAAGACATAATTGGGTTGCATGCTAAGTATAGGATCTGTTTATATACATTATAATTTTCAATTAGACGAAGTAAATTAATTCATCAAGTACAGAATAGCATACTTTAGTAACCTTGGTTTTCCTAAAAATAATTGAAATAAAATCTTACTGCAGCAGGGTCAAACTCCACACATATTTCTGTACCGACAAGAGATGATTACTGCGACTTTTGTAATGTAGGGGAGAGTAGGCTAGATCACTTGCTTTAATAATGATTTATGTTTTGCGATGGATGATAGCGTAATCTATGTTTATGAGAAGTGTCAATAAACATCATACATATTACATTTCAAATAGCTTCTGTTAGCACCTTTTCTTGGGATAAAAATGTCAAGAAAACCTTCTCTTTGGGATGGTTGGTACATTGTAAACTGGGATATTGTATGCAATTGAGGCAGGGGGAAAGCAAAAATCCTTCAAAATGACAAAACAAACCTTAAACAAGTCATTGGTGTCGTCATTTTTCCTCACTGTTCTTTTTTCTTCCATCTTCGACCATATTACAATGTATCATTGAGGTCCACTCACATTATTTGTCCTATTGGACGGTCATGATATTCTTCAAATCCTACTTTTTACTCAAATACACTCATCTGTCTGGTTTAAATTGTTATTTCTCAATTATAACAATGCATTAATAACATCTGTATCGACTAGCAAGAGAACCAACCTGCCTAATCAGATTATACCAACTATCCCCACTGGTGTGGTAGGTTTTTTGTTTGTTTGGTTTTTCGAATATTTGAAAGATGATATAATAAACTTGACAAATTTCACAAATTCAAACGATCCATTCAAAGAAAGAAAGAAATTTCACAGGAAGTTTCCCCCATCAAAGTGGGAAATGTACTGACTGAATGCAGACATCATTTTCAGATGTAGTTAGATGTGTTTATTTATTAGAACCCTTGCGTATTTGTAACATAAATGTTCGTAGGTATGTAAGACTTGTCAGTTTGGCTCAGTCGGTAAGAGAGCTCCCTACCGATTACTTTGCCGTGATTTCAAATCGGGGATGGGGATGTTTATTTGATGTATTGGTTTGGTTTAACGCGACGGGACAGACAAACGGTGAACCAATTACCCAATGCATTCAGTTGGGGTGGAAGGTATGAATCGACTGTCTTACAATTGCATCCCGGGACGAAAAGTAAGCATGATTTTAACCATCTTCCAACATGGCAAAGTGAAACCCCAAATGGGTCACGCATTCTGCAACATAGCGGAAGAAGCGTCTATAATAATACATGCAATAAAGTCCAGCTTATTTTAAATTGAAAGAAAGAGCTAGGATGGGAGAGTGCACTACAAAACCATCACGATCATTTCCTGTCGCTCACAGCGAAACCAGTCTGAGGGTGTAAATGAGAGTGGATCTTTTTGCTTGTGTTATTGTGCGTAGTGTAGAGCTCGGTCATCTCCTCGGGGGGGGGGGGGTCAAGGAAATGACCATGAAAGGTTCACTAAATTCAATTTGTATCAAATTTTATTTGTTGAGATAAACGATTGAGCGTAGTGTAGAGATCGATCTCTTCCTCAAGAAGATTAAAAGATTCGCCATAGAAGGCTCTCTAAATTACTCTTAGCTGATTGTGGCACCTGAAATTCTAAGACGATCACTCATCCAGATACTGACCAGGCCCTACGTTGCTTAACCTCGGTGATCGTACGAGAATCGATGTTTCCAAAGCGATTTGGTCGTAACAATCAGGAGATGCATTTTACTGAACAGACTCACTGGCAGAACCTCACTCAACCACTCAAATATCTAACATTGTTTTGGAGTCATTATTCTTTGAATTATCCCCAATAGTATCCCAATATTTGTTGTTTTAATCACTACATTTCGGCTAATGCTAATTTTGGTCTTTCTCAGTTTAGTGCCGTATCCTTAAGTAAAATCCTAGTTTTGCTAACTTTCACCATCGCTCCAATTGAACTATCCATTTATCTTAGTGATAAAGGTCCGTTTTCAAGAGCAGAACACATGGATATAGTTAGAGATTCTGGAACAGAAGGGGTTTGGATCCTAAAGGGGCACCCTCCAACTTTTAATGAGATTTGATGAAAAAAGAAAGTTTGCAATCGACACGCACTATCACTGAATTGGTGAAAAACAATGCCAAAGGCTGGATTATTTTATATGCATTCCATGTATGAATTAATATGTCCTGGTCATTGTACAATATCAGTTGAGATGCAGTAGGTGAAATATAATTTGGGAAGTTTTTGAAGCCAACCAGGCCGTTTTGAAATAGTCCCACACATCCCTTCCTTCAGCCACGCCTTCTCACATGAATCTAATGATGTATGGAAAAAAACAAATTTCTTCCATGATATCTAATTTTTAAAGAAAATTGCATCATTCCTGATTACAGAAAATTAGCATTACGAGGTGTCTCCGAATATCTGGTGAGAAATAGTGAATATAATTCTATTACAGTTAGGCATGGGGGCGACATGTGATGGTGTGGGGGGGTTTTCCAGCTGCTGTTACAGGTAAGCTGCTTCATTGTGAAAAGTCAAACTTATTGTAAATATTTCAGAACAATCAAAATCAATCTTCATAATGAACAGTGATATTTTTTCTGTTTGTTCCTTTGTCCTTAACAATGGACTCTTCCATGTAATGGTAACTATTTTGCTGATAAAATATCCCATACCTACCATTGGAAACAATTTACTCTTCCACTTGGATGAGTTCAGTCACCTTCAAATAAAATCTCAAATGAAATTTATAAGGCCTAACGTTTTATCAACACTACTTTGAAATTGTAAACAATTCTTGAAATAAGTAAGAGGATGCGAATAAACCTCTCAAACTTGACAGAAACGTTGGGAGATATTTTTACAAAATACATTACGGTCTCAAGCATATATATATATATATATGATACAAATCAGGAATACAATATATGATTTGATGGGTTAATTTCATAAAGTGCTCAATACATTCAACATTAAACATCAAGTTCATTTAGAGTCGAGCTTAAAATATAATGGAGTAAGGATTCGCTACACAAACACGTTCATGTTTCTGTCCTGTTTGGACTTCTTCAGGTGAATGATTCAGTTTATTTTAAATCCTTACTCCATTATATTTCAAGCTTGAATGAATGAACAACAACAACTGGAATTTTACGACACCAATTTTATGAATCCAAATCAAGATTAATGTACAAATGACCTGAATTTAACCTCCTTTACTAAAAGAAGAAATCAAGGGAAGAATCACTCTAGGGTGGCAAGCCTTCGGCAGAGCAAGCTCATCCTTCAAAAACAAGAAGATTCCATTAATCCCGAAAAAGGGTATACAACCAGTGCATCCTCCCCTTAGTCATTTCTAGAGCTGAAATATGGGTCCTAACCAAGAGACTGTCTCACAGACTGAGAAGCATGCAACGTTCGTATGAGAGAATCATGCTCAACCTCACGTAGAGAGATCACAAGACAGCACAGTATACCAGGGAGAAAACAGGCATCCGATGTGATAATCTACAAGAAAACTTAAATAGCAATGGACTAGTCATGTCGCAAGAATGAAAGACAATACATGAACATCATGACTAACAACATGGGTCCCCAGAGATCACATGCACAACCGATGTCGGCAGAATACTAGATGGAGAGACGAACTAGATAAATTCAGAAAGTACTGGCTCTGCGACGCCCACGATAGAGATGTGTGGCGAATCCTGACCAACGACGGACGATAAAAGACTGATGATGATGATGACTGGACAGTAGGAAGTAATGACCAGAAATAGAATGATATCAGCCTTCTGAAAACATGTACGAAACCGGTTAAGACTTATTAAAAAACTATCACAGCTCGAAACCATAATTAAAGAGTTTTCTTTTCCCTTCTGTACACTTTATATATATATATATATATATATATATATATATATATATATATATATATATATATGACAGAATGATTACAAATTGTATTATATTATACTAAAACTCCATTTGAAATAATATCCCATTATGACATGGTGAATGTATCATTTGGTCTAGACAACGTAGAAAAAATTAGGCTACTGTAGGAATTAAACCTGCAACCCATATATATAGTCATAAACTTTGCCCGTTTGGCTGAAAAATAATTGATTCTTATATTCAGATATTTTGTGTTATACACAGAATATCAATTTTTATCATTGATATTCCAATTTGGATACTTATGTTGTACATTAAGTATTATGGTGGGGGCTTTCTATGGATTGGTTCGGGGATTTTAGAAAACAGTAAAGGCATTCTACCGTAGCCTCCCCTAGCTCTGTTGGTTGGACACAATACATATATATATATATATATATGTGTGTGTGTGTGTGTGTGTGTGTGTGTGTGTGTGTAAAAAAAAACGACTCTTTTATACATATAGTAAGTGAAAAAAAATTACCCGACACATTTCAAAAAGAATATTTTAGCATAATAATACACCCTCGAAATTAATAGAATTTGGATCAACGATTTCCGATTTTTCTACATAACCTTTCTGTGTTCAATTTTGTTCCAATGTATTTTGATTTTTGTATTTTTGAATGTTTGGTTCACATTCAGTAAATTATGAAGCTGTATAAAGATCTTATAATTGAACATTTGAAATACATCACATACATTTTGCACTCACTGTATATATAAGTGTGTGCGCGTCCGTGTATGTCTACATGCGTGTGTGTAAGAAAATATACATGCAGTATATAGGCACAAAAATGAACCAATCCTAAAATGGCAAAATATGAGCCAAGCCCCAAATGGCAAAATATCAAACTTTTATAAATTGGACTAGGATTGATATTACCCGGAGCGATCTACAGTATGCAGTGTTGTGAGTCCAATGTTGAAGATAAATACCGTGCAGGGGTTGCTTTCAGGAACTGCATGGCTGGTTCCCATCAGGCCAACTTTAGATATTCTAGAATTCACAAGACCTCGAATGCATGGGAAATCTCTGTTTCTCTATCAGATATTAAGAAAAAAGGGTGAAAGCTTTGAAACAACGAGTAATGTGGCCAGAAAGAAATCCCAAAGCCTCTTCTTGTACAGATGACCATCTGCTTCAATTTACCGTTCTCAAAGGGATAGAAAAATAACTGGAGAATTCAAGATCTCTGAAAATAAGGATCTTTCGAAAAGAACAATACGCAGGGGGTCATCCAATACAGGTTTTGTGTCTAGAAGATGTGTCAAAAATCGTTGCTTTTTCAGAAGAAAAATATCAAAGAATATGGAAAGTTTGATTCAAAGTGGTTCAGCAGAGTTGTGCAGACTGATAAATCAAGATTTCAGTTACATGGTGATGCTCCAGAGAGGTGTCTTCGAAGATCTGGCGAGAAATACAATTGTTATCGTATTTCTACCACATATAGACATGGGGGAAGATGTGTTATAGTGTGGGGAGCCTTTTCAGCTGCTGGTATTGCTCTCAGATGCTTCACTGGAAAGTTAATTGATGCTTCAGGATACAGGAAAATATTTCAGATTACTTCCTACAATTGAAAAGTTTTTTTTCTAACGAGGAACAATCAGATCTTATTTTTCAACAAGTTAATGCTCTTGTCTATGCTACAAAGACCAACAAGAATTGGTTCGAAAACAAATCCATCAGGTTCATGTTTTGGCCGGAGTCCGCATTAGAGAATATAACATTAAACACAGACCAAAAGAGAAACATTTTCCAACTACTGAACTGATTGAAGTCATCCACATTAAACGGAACATCATTGACTCTTCATTGAGTAAAAAACTGTCCTCAAGTTTAGCCACACGGCTTAAAGATTCAAAGAAATCGAATGGAAAAGCAATCCAATACTAAGTTACTTTGGATATTTTTTAATTCTTGCTTATTACCTGACTTTGAAGGCTTATTTTTTTTTGCCATTTTGGGGCTTGGTCCACTTTCATTTTACTCATGGCTGTGTACATGTATATACAGAATTAATAAACAATAGAGATTTTATGTAGTGTTTTTTTACACTACATAAAAAAGACGCAAAAGTAGTTCGTTAAATGGCAAATGCTCAGTTAAATGTATCAAAAATCGTCAATCAAAACTATCAACATAGGTTTCTTCAGTTTTTTACTTGGTCCAGCTGCCTAGCTGGCTATGTATGTATGTATCACACTTACAGGCCACACCAATGAAGTTGGGGGGGATGAAAAATCGGACAATTACTCATCATTCGACAAAAAAGTCCCCCCAAGTATGTTTTTAAATGTGGGGGTCAATTTGTAATGTAAGTTTCAGCTAAATCGACCACTTAGTTTGATTCAGATAGCATTCACGCTTGTTTTTTTTTAATCAGACTTTTTCAGTGATCACTGCCCAACAAAAGGTAAGAGAAGTAACTTATTCGTTGATCACCTATTTTCAACATGGTTTGCAGCCAAAAGATGCTGGTCACGTGATCTATTGAATGATTAACCTACCTGTTTTGTTAACATTGATGTCTTCAGTTTTGTAAACTGATTCATTAAAGTATTAAAAAACAATAATATTTTTATGCTTATACATACATTGTAACGAATATAACTCTGGTCTGCATTTAAATTACTGTAAAATCACTGGCAAATCCGGATTGTCTCGTCAAGTTTGTCTTACGGTATTTAAGCCTGACTATAAAACACAGTACAACACTCCTCTAATGAAATATGACACTAAAATAGTATGCAAAGCATTATTTGTTCTGTCATTAAAAAGACAAGATATAAGTTTCACACAAATATATTTCTCAGTAAAAGTCGGATCTTTCTAACTTTTGTTCGGGCAATCCAATCTCTTCTTCCCATCTTTGATGTTAGCACAACGTTTCGGCCGATTCATCCTACGGCCTCAACATCAAAGATGGGAAGAAGAGATTGGATTGTCAAAACAAAAGTTTAAAAGTTTATGACTCAAAGTTATTGACAAATGTCGATTCGTGAGCTAAAACGTACAAATATGACCACAAGATTTAATTTCCCAAATAAAATTGAAAGATTAATTTGAAATGTAAATAAGAACATAATTGTTAGATTTTAATTGTGGTTTTATTTCTTCAAGTTGAATTTACTTGGAGAATTGCAGGTCTGGAGAAATTGACTCTTTGAAGCATTCAGGGATAACATTGAGCAACTTTTTTTTTTCGTTCCAGCATAATATGCAGCGATGGAGCCTGGTCAAAAATTAAGGACAGATGCGTCAAAATGTCTTCATTTACTAGATTTTATCTTTGCTTCTTGTGCTCAAAATATATATTTCAAACCTCAAGTCGTTTGCGCAGTTCCCCGTGAATTACTGTTCTCACTCAGTCATTTCAGTTTTTATTTTCCTTTCGAGTCAGTTTGTTATGATTATTTGTACTCGTTTGATATTTTTTAATTTTGCATTTCTGGTCACCGCTGGAGACTGAGTGAGCAAGTCTCCTCGAGTCTCCATTCCTCCTCTTTGAACTCTCACAGTCCGCGGCAGGTGCTTGGGATTACGGTCACACACCAGTTGCCTGGTGGTTATCGCTGGAGACTGACTGACAGTAAATCTCCCTAGGTTTTCAAGCTCTCCTCTCAAATCAACCTCACTTGTCACAGCAGTGCTGTTATTTGTACTGTCTCCACCATTACTTTTTCTTGGCTATCAGGCCATTGCTACCAGCTGGGAGTCGTAGGTCTCATATATCCAGTACTCTCCTAGGTGTTCATGTGGTCCCCAGTAGTAAGTCTCCTCAGGTGTCCAGCTCTCCTCCTTTCATGTAGTCTCAATCCTTTCTCTTATCCTCAGCTCATCCAATCTTGTTTTCAGTACAGTTCCGAATGCACCTATCATTGCTGGTAGTATCCCGACTTTCATGTTTCAAATCATCTTCATTTCCTTTGCCGGGTCCTATTATTTTCCTAGTTTTTCACTCTCTTTCCTATTAACTCTGTGATCTGCTGGCACGACCATGTCAGTTATTTGGTAGGTTCTGCTTCCATTATCAATAATTACCAGATCCGGTCTTCTCTCTTGGATGGGTTGGTCAGTATGGATGTCAGTCCCAGAGTAATTTATGGTTTCCATTTTCCAGGGCTGTATCCGGTTTGTGCTGATACCACTTAGCATGGTTGAATCCCATTCGTTTGCTTAGTTCCCATTGTATCATTGTTGCTACCCTGCCGTGTCTGCTTTTAAACTCCTTCTAGGCTAGTTGACGACATTCACCGCTTAATGTGGTTTACGATGTCATCCCTTTCTCCATATAGGCAGCATTTGCTGTCTGTTTGTGTTCTGTCGATTTTCGCCTTGATATAGTTTGTCCTGATGTATTTGTTTTGGGCTGCCATGATGAGCGATTCTGTTTCTCTCTTCAGGTTCCCTTTGCGTAGCCATGTCCATGATCTCAGTCTTTTGAATTCTCCGTATATTTTTTCTGTTCACATTTTTCTTTCCTCGTCAGCTGTTCTGCTCCTTCGTTTGCTATTTTTTTGTTGTTCGTTGCACTGCTTCCGGCGCTTTTTATAATGCCTTCACTATTTGCTTGCAGACACATTTCTTATCTTGTTTTGGCCCTTTCTACATATTCTTCGACGCTGATGAGTCTTTTACCACCTTCTTTCTTCTTTACATACTGTCTATGTGTGTCATATCTTGGATCTAATGAATTGTGCGTTGTCATGAACTTTCTTCACCGGTCACTGGTTCAATGATTGGAGTCCTCCCTTTATCAATCCAAGGAATGGCCCCGTGCATCTTACTACCGATACTATGTGTAAATTCCTTCTATCAGATTACTGCTATTTTGTTTGGTTCTAATATTTTTATCATCCTAAGGTATTCTCTTCTTACTTTTCATTTCTTCTCGTTTTATCGTGTCTCATTCTCCCATGTATTTATATCAGTAATGTGTAGTCAGTGCTCTGATTTGTTTGTTCTTGTCCGGTAATTCCATTCCTTCTGCTGCTGTGAGCCTTCTTTTGTACATTACCATTAGTGCACCTTTTCCTTTTCAAAAATTCATCCCAATGTCGTCGTTGTATCCTTTCATTTTGTTGAACAATGTTTCGAGCTCTTCCCGTTCTTTGCAAATAGTTTTATGTCATCTATATATACATTTTATGTATATGAGGTGGTTGACTTTTCCTTTTGTTTTGGAGAATTGGTATCCTTCATTGTTTTCAGGAAATGTTGAGTGGTATCATGGCGAGAACAATTAGCAGGACAAAGAGTCTCCCTGGAAGTTTACCATTTTTATACTCACTTCTGCTAAGTTTTCTCCGGTAGCTGTCAAGTGCACTTTCCAGTTTTTCATAGCTATCAATCTCGCCACTGGCTTTCGAGTATCCAGCTGTGAGTGATCATGTTGTATGCTTTTTTGTAGACGATACACCCCATTGCAACATTCTTCCTACTTTTTCTTGCTTCTTTTACGGTCATCTGGTTGATGTAGAGCAGGTCATTCGCCTCTTTGGTTCCTTTCTGTTCTCCCGTAATAGTCCTCTTCTTTCTATCGAGATATATATTCCCTCTTTTATCTGTACGATCAGGACTTTCCACATTCGTGGTAGGCACGTGGTTGGTCTATAATTGCTTGTCTGCCCCCCCCTTATCAGTACCCTTTTGGAAGAGTGTCGTTCTAGCTTTGATAATCTAGTCTGGTATCTCGCCTCCATCTAGGCAACCTTGGAGTTCCTGGATAACTCTGTCGTGTAATCTGGTGAATTTCTTTAACCAATATCCGTGGATCCCATCAGGTCCTGGTGCCTTCCAGTTGGCTATTTTTTAAAGGTGTGTTTCAATGGTGGTTTTGTTCAATACTATTTCTTCACGTTTATTATTATCATCATCATCATTATTATTATTATTATTATTATTATTATTATTATTATTATTATTATTATTAATTCAATAATAATTTGCATCCGCTTAGATATATTAGTTGCTTTGATGTGTAACTTCCTCATCGTAAGCTTAACTTACTGGGTCGTGTTGGACTCGCAGATTAAGCATAATAAGAAAGTTCCCTTTTCGAAACAAATTGTGTCAGGTGGGTGGATACTAAATATGGAACGCAAAGATTGCAGGGCAAGTAAAATGAACCATTACTAACCGCTATAAAACCCAAGTGTTCATCCAAATAAGATGATGTTACGTATATGGTTTGATTGGAAGATGTTTGAGGTCTTCCAAAAGGTACTGTTTCAACTTAGATCAATCAAAGGTCATTATCGACGAAAATCGTTCAGAATTAGTTAAGAGAAAGGGCGTAATATTCCTTCACGATAATGCTAACCCCGTGTTTCTTTGATGTTTAGGCAACTATCGTTACAGCTTGGTCAGGAAGTTTCAACTAATCCGCCTCATTCATCAGATATTACACCTTCAGGTTACCATTTATTCTGGTCTTTACCGTTCAATTCCATGGAAGAATGCAGAACACAGTTCTTTGTTGAGAAAGAATAAACGTTTGGGGGGAGGGCGGAGTGATCATAAAGTTACCTGAAAGATGGCAAAAGCTAGAGAAGCAAAAATATATACGTCAAAAATAAAGATTTTTAAAATCGCATTTTTCTTACTTTATGAATGGAACGAGTATTTTGTTGTTAAGCCACATTTTTCTGCATTGTTGAGATATTTTAAATACTTCTTATGCAATTTATTTATTGTAAAAATGCCACAAAGATTTGCAAGGATTCTGCTAGTCATTATCATCATTGTCATCATCGTGGTTGTTTATAAAAAGTGAAAGATTTTCTTCCTAAATTCAAGTCGTTGGCATTTTTTTTATTTGTCCCAGATTCATTTCATGCGAAAATTGTTTTTGGTAAATTGAGGATATATGCCCCAGTGAAATACTCAGTATTATTAATTACTCATTTTACAATAGATTCAAGAATAATCAATGCTTAACTCATCAACTTCATAAGGAATAAAGGTGGCGAGGTTATTACGCCGTTGTTACAAGATTTTATACAATATATAAGAAAACTTTTAGTAAATTGCCTAAAGTTAATATATCAGTATTTTTCTTTATAATTTAAGGATTTTCTTTATAATTTTTCTCCTTGATTTAAAATTCGAGATTTTAGTAAATCTCTGGATTTAATCTTATACTGCAACAAGGAGCAAAAGAATTAAGGAACAACTGATTACTTGCAAATTAATTTTAAATGTTTTCCAAGGTTGTCTTCTCTCTGAAAAAACATTTCTCATTTCCCATATAATCATTAATTATACATTATGCATGATTAATTAATTTCATGACCTCATTCTGATGAACAGAAACCTGATTGACGATTAAATTAGATTAATCAAAGTAACCGTGTATAAACACTAATTCCTTCTTGAATTCTTTACGTTTTGTTGTACTACAAGCGATCAGAGGTGTAGCTGAAGGGAGAGAGGGGCTACCTAGAAAAAAAACTGGACCCCAATGGAGGGAAGGGAACAAATAGCTTTATAAATATTAGCTTACCGATTGCTGTTTTACAAAGATTCTACAATAACAAGGATGTATTTGTACATATGTTTGGCCTAATCGCAGAAATTGCCTAATAGGCGAAATTTACTTGGTTTTGTAAAAAAAAAAATGGTTTCACTTTGATTTTATAAAAGTTTGATTGAGAAAAAAAGTTGTAATATATAACTGCTTTGATTAAATGATTAAGTTAAAACTTCACATCTATTCGTTTTTTGTAAAAAAAAGTTAACATTTCACCGATAAGGCACTTTTACATACATGAATTGTTTGATTAACAATTCAGCCTTTTGGGTGTTTTTCACTAATTTAGTTGTAGTGCATGTCTATTTATTGCAAATATTTCTTTTTCATCAAATCTCAGTGAACGTTAGAGGAGGCCCTTAGGGAGCCTATCCCCCCCCTCCTCAACTCGGGCTCCCAAATTCCAAAATAAAAATAAAAAGGTGTGACAAAAAAGGTCGTTCATAATTTAAGAAGCTGATAAATTTTTCAGCAACCCATATTGTAAGCGTAGAGTTATGACCAATAACTGATATGGAACACAAATTAATACACAATTCTTGGATACAAACGAAAATGTAGCAAGTTCCTGGAAAACCAGTCAGTCCAATTTCAGAAATCTTTCAATCTCCAAACGGCTTTACATTATTCTTTTTTTTTTTTTAATCAGTTGGAAACAAATACTTTTATTATAGAAACAAATCTCGCAAAATGCTATCAAAATTGTGTAAACATCGTCTTGGGTTTTGAACAGAATCTATTTCGTTTCTTTTCCCTTCTTAACGTAAACTGATTGATAAAAAGTTCTATCTAAAGATTTTTCACGGTAAAATATTTTGATTTCTCTTAGATTAGAATATCTGTGTTGGTTACAACTTTTTAATTAAACCCTATTTTAATCAGTATCTAAAAAGGGCACATTGTAGGGCAGGTAGTCCCGATTGGAAAGGTTCACACCCTCGCACACTCGATGTTAAAAACGACCAACAAATTTTGCGAAATAATGGAATTCATGAAAGAAAAACATATGTAAATATATAAATGATATTATCATTTCTTTGAATTAAGTAAATTGTTGAATTTTTTAAATTTGTGAACTGTTTTTAACATTGACTGTGCGACGTTGTGAAACTTCATAATCGGGACCACCTTCCTTACATTATACCAAAAAATCTCCTGAGATCTGATTTCAAGTGATGGAAATAATACATTTACTTACAATCACTGTGGCCAGAACAACGTAGATAATTTGCGGTATATCGGCCATCCTCATCCAGACATAGAACTGTGTAAATTTGGTGGGTAGTGTTCAATGTTCGGGGGGAAAGGGTCGAGTGGTGTGCTCTTTTGGGAGGGGGTTTAGTCAAAGTAGGTGTCCGTGGCCGGGATGTTAAGCAGGCCCATCGAAAACTCCTGTCTAAAGCTGACAGACACGAAGCCACTAAAATTATTTTCCTCTTTATGGCTTTTAATTATCTATAAATATTTATGTCCTCGATCGCAATTTTCCAATTTTTTTTTCTTTTCTTTTCTTTTTTGAACTGGTAGTTCTGGTTCTTTGCGGCAAAGTTCTGTCACATCAGCCATGTCCATAGAATCTAAAACGACCAGAATAGATGCAATCACACAAGCGCTCTACATTTTTCCCATCTAACGTCAACACATACATACAGACCGTTCCATGCCTGAAGCAGATCCCACACAATGGTTCGAAATACCCATGTGCATTCACAAACTTTTATATACTCGCAGGCTTTTGTACAACTTATGGCTTGCTTTTTCAGAAGTACTTTTGCGCAAGCACACAAACACATTTACACATAAAACAGGTACAAACATATACACGTGCACACGCATACATAAATACATTCACAAATAAAACTAGTACGAACATGCACACGCACACATACACATGAAATTAATTCAGTCCATAGCCATGGGAAAATAGAAAACCACATTTGCATCGTTCAAATGACATCAGATATTTTCTAAGCAGAAAGAGCCAACCGGATTCTTCTATCGTTTCCCAAGAATCACGCCTATTTCACTAACGCTTCTAAAGACACACACACACACACACACACACACGCACACATGCACGCACGCGCACACATACACACACATCCATACTTGCAAACACACACGCACGCACACATAAAAACGCATTCACGTATGTGCGTACTCGCATATGCGCGCGTATGCACGAAGAAACGCACGCTTGCGCTTACACACTCACACACACACACACATACACACTATCTCCCTCTCAAATACCCGCCACATATATATATATATATATATATATATATATATATATATATATATATATAGATAGATAGATAGATAGATAGAGAGAGAGAGAGAGAGAGAGAGAGAGAGAGAGAGAGAGACAGGGAGAGAGACAAGTTTTCAAGTTGGCTTGGCTGACTATGTATGTATGTATGTATGTATGTATGTATGTATGTATGTATGTATGTATGTATGTACAGACCGCACCAATGGAGCGAGATGGCTGAAGATTACTCTGTATTATGCCTAGAAATAAACTCTCAGAGGAGGAGAGAGAGTTACACACACACACATACACACACACACACACACACACATACACACACACATCAAGGAGACAGAGATAGGATAGCTTCTATAATGGAATATACAGACTTAAATCTGAATCAAATAAGACAGCAACTATAACGGAAATTTGTTTCAAGAACATTTTTTTTACTCTCCCATCGATAGCTGTAAAGACATCGCAGTATGGCGGACGATTCTTATTGGCTTTTGAAAACAGAGAAAAGAGCACTTACCAGTTATTTCCAAAAAAGCCATCGACACAAAGAGGACAGGAATTAATTAACATATATGTCCCGAATCTCAAGTTCAAACGGAGGGACATCCCATTATAAACATCGTTTACGTAGAGAGCAGGAGGAATTATGTATTCGTCATATTACAATAGTTTTGCTATATACAAAGATTATTATTCTACCTTAAATAAAGTTCCATCTATTAATTGAATCTCAATGTTAGTAAATTGAAATTTTACACAAATTGATGACTTTAAATTTGTAACAAACCCTCTAAAAACACAACCAATTTCAATATCATTTACGTCATCTTGGAGCGACCTTTTTGTGTTTATCTTATTTGCACCCACTCAAGAAAATTGTCCTGAAAAACACTATATATAAATGTTTAGGGATTTTAGAAAAATCGAATTTGATATGATGCAATGCACGCCCAAATCAACTTTCCATATGAGCTTAGTTTGACCCTGCAAATATTTCTTCCTGAGAAAAACAAGGCTTCTCCAATAAGTCAACAGATAAGGAGAGTTTAAGTGTTGGAAATCAGCAAGATTTCATAATTCAGGCTCTAACTGTTTATATTCAATTATAAATATTTTCTTAAAAGTTTGTCTCGGTGGCGCAGCAGGTCAGAGGTGTTCATCTTGTATTTGGGAAAATGGTGGTTCGAATCCAACCCGGAACTACGTAATTTTAAACAGTAGTAGTTATAGCTTGTATTGATATTACAGAAAACAAAACGAGTAAGAAAAATGCGTATCTGCACAATGTATAGATATAATTGTAATTGTGAAAACTTTAAAATACTGAACGAGAATGTTTCAAGATAAAATAGACGAAAGATATCCATGCAGTCGCAGAATACGTAGCTATTTATAGTGGCATTCACTCACATGTAGCTAAACATTGTACAATAAAATTGTTCAATTTTGCTGTTTGTTCAGTCGATTTGAATTTTTGTCATGATAGTATAATAATTTCCATTCACCATTATTATTAGTGGTGAACTGATAGCAATTGTTGTTGAAGTATATTTGAAATGGTCAACCAAAACTGTCAACTTACGTTTCTTCAGGTTTCATGCCTGGCTTGCTTTGTAGGTATGCATACATATGTATATGCAGACCGCATCAATGGAGCTAGAGGACTGAAAATGTAAATATTTACTCCTTATCATGCCTAGAAAAACTTAATCTCTTTTTTAAAAATACCCCCATATATATATTTTTTTTTATTGGGGGTCAATATTTGCAATTTAAGTTTATGCTAAATTGATCCCTTAGGTTCCAGTAGCATTCACCCTTTTTGTTTGAATTTGGACTTTTTAGTGATCACTGCCCAACAAGATTAAGGTATCTCCCAGTTTCTCGTGACCTGCCTTACTATTTTGTTACTGTTTGTATTCCTGTTATTCATAGCAGAGCAAATTGGGCTTTATAGCCCTGTGAAGGCAACCAGTCTAGGAGGAAGACAACTCTGATTTCCCTGGGGCGATTTAACCTCCCTCCGACAGTTTCTGCAGCCTAGCTGATACCAGACTTATTGCCCTCTGCTTTCCTCTGGACTAGATTAGCAAGGGTGATAGGAGGATTCTGACGATTGGGTATCCCAGGATATCCATACGCTCTGCCCAGGCATACACCCTGGAGGAGACACTTTAATGTCACTCCATTGTCTGTCAAAATTTAACCGAGGCCATTTTATTGTTATTAGCATTGTGATTATTCATACTTGCACTCACTCATTAGGCGCTTCCGACTTACTGTAATCCCATTTTTATAGGGTTAATGTTATTTTAAACTCGTTCCTACAATAGATTATCAACATTTCACTCTCTCCGTGTTTCTTATCTAGTTATATCTTCCTACTTATTGTTTGCTTTTTTCTTAAACGACTTGTTTTTCATCTTTATTGCTTTACACCACTTACATTTCTGGCCCTTCGTCATCATTAATGTCTAGTCTTTTGTTCCTTCAAGTGGAGCATCGGTTTTATTATTGCGATGTTAATGAGACCTTTTTGTTGTCCCCCCCTTTGTCATGGATAACAATAGAGCGTGCGTCAAGGACTAGCCTATGTTTAAGCTACTGCGCCTGCTGTGACAGTGCAGCCTGATTCTCGAGTGACACGTTCTGTTGCAGCTTTTGTAAGTGTAGTGCACATCTGGTTAATGGCTAATGAATTTGTACCGGAAATTCTTTCAACATAGAACAAGTAGGATTGCATCCTATGAAGTAACGTATTTAGTTAAAATCTTATTCTAGTTTGAACTTCTTTGTTCAGTTATTTGTTTCACCAGATGGAAAATCATGTGTTGTAAGCTTTCATGTCACTAGAAGATCAATTAATGAACATTGCACCCCCAATGTCATGGAAGACATTAGAACGTGCGCCAAGGATTGGCCTTTGATTAAGTTGCAGCGCCTACTATGACCATGCAACCCAATTCTCAAGCGACAAAATATCTTACAGGTTTTGCAGGTGACGTCTACATCTGGCTCTGTAGGTGCTGTCACTACCGACTGCCGTCTGTGCTCTTTCTTATCTCCCCAACGGTCCTTGCTCCTCTTCTCACTCGTCTGGATACCTGCCCTAATGGCATGTTCCCATCTTCTGCAGTCTTCTGCCACAGCCCCTTAGCATACCGAGTTGATGTTACCTGCCATAAGGTCCCGTTTGCAAATGTCTATATAACGAAGAATAGGCCTTTCTGTAGGTCTGGAGTCAGTAACAAATACTTTTAGCACTTTATAAAACTCCTCTTTCTTCAAAATAATTATTTTTATGTTAAGGTTTATGCAAAAAGGGTAGTTGTATCAGACAAGCCAGTTTGTAATTAGTTTCCCTTAATGAATTTTAAGAAAGCTGTAAAATATTATGGATCTAATTTTGACTGCGTTGTTTGATTTTATATATTAGGAACTATTAACCAAAAATGTCAAGGTAAATTTCTTTTGTCTTCAAGTTGACCTGGCTGGCTATGTATACATGTATCGAGCTAGAGGGGCTAGGGACCGACAGTTTAAACATTTACATCTTCTTATTTCTAGAAAAAACGTTGTTTTTTTTACACTCTCCCCCAAAAGATTTTTCAGAATGGTGATTTAATTTGCAATGTAAGTTTCTGCTGAATGGATCCTTTACTTTATGTCCGATTGCATTTATGTTTGTTTCGAAAAATTCCGATTTTTTTTTAGAGAACACGACCCAACAAAAAGCGAGTGAAGTAACTTATTTGTTAATCGCTCCTTTCTCCCATTTTTCTTAATTGATCACCCCAAACACAGCATGCTCCTAAAAGATGTTAGACACGTGACGGTTTTCAATGAGTGAATAATCGGACCTGTTTATCTCTTTTTTCTAATTCAACTTCGAAATTTCTTTCCTAATCTATTCGTCATGCATTCTGTTCATCAGATTCTATCTAAAGAGTAGAAGTTACCCCTAAAAGCATGTTTGTAAGTAAACAATGATTTTGCTAAGAGTTCCATGTTTACTTACATCAATCTCAGGACGTATAACCCCGAAGATTGCTTGCCTCCATCATATATATATATATATATATATATATATATATATATATATATATATATATATACACTTACTTAAAGAACTCCTTTGCTGCTTATTTAGCTCGATGTCAAGTCATTTCTTTTGCATCGAATTGAAGTAAAATCCTCCCACTTTTCATTCCTAAAAGGAAAAGATTTTCCTATCAGTTCAAAGAATGAAGGGAACGTTCTCTTATGAAGTCCCAATATTTCATTACATTTCGGTCGGTTACCACAAAATAAGGGTCTATTTCAGCTTTTTAGTTATATAATGAATTGACCCCCGTCCTAAAACATGATGTAACTGTGAAAAACGCTAGGATTTGTGTAATTCTCTAGAAGATTTGGGGTGTATACTTACACTCAAAACAGAACTAAACGGAATATTCCTAGAACCATGTCATCGCCTACTGCAGACTGCAAAATATCAAAGACATGATCAGCTGTAACACTATAATAAACAAGAAAGTCTAACATAACACTATCCGTAAATCCTTTGAATTTTGTCAATCCTGCAAGAAAAGAAATAGTTTATGCTGCAACCTCCTTACGCACACTGAGACTTCACTAACTCTACCACTAAAGGACTTTCTACTTCTACCATAATTCTGACCATCGAAGCAAAAAGGAGATCTACCTCCAAGAATATAAAAAATGCAAACTGTAATATATAGGCAAGTCTGAGTGGCAATTCAGCATTAAACCTAATAACTATTAGAATTTAATCACCTAATCATCCCAACCTACTCCCAGTAGAACGACACTTCCACACCCCGCCCACAATTTTGGCACAGACGCTAGATTCACGATCATTGAAAAATAGAAAAAAATACAACTCCTGATCCGTCTAAAATTTTAGAACATGAAGATGTGTGGATTAACAAACTTAACAACCCAAACCACACCAATCTCTTACAGCATAATCCTCACACTCCTAATTACTCTATACTCACCAACTCACTATTCTTTAAACTATATCTCTACCCTGGCCGAAACAACCCTCAATATTCATATACTATCATTCCCTTCAACAACCCCACATTCAAAACTTGGGTTGCCACCCACGTATAATTGATGTAACTTACTTTCCCTTCTCCACACCCAACCCCACTTAATGTTTATCAAACTTTGGGAACTTCACACAGTCACACAGACCTTTACCTATATGAACCTATGTATGGTATTTCACTTGCACAACTCAAAGCCATGACCATTAAGGATAAAGATCATACATTTCTCAATGGATATTCGATCATACACAACAAGGACCCCCTTACTCCGCTATCTTGATTGACGCTTGAGATAGCCTCGTCCCTTACTTACCAAGTACCTGTCTAACACTGAATTACTATCCAACTCCCCAGTATCCATGACAACCAATGCTTAAGATAGCTCATCCCCTCTGACCAGCACAACTAATAGAACACCCTTAACTGCTGCTACCACTTCCAACAGAATATACAACCATACCACCATAGATTTCTTCACAGACACAATACTGTCCAGACTCACCATTATGATCTACCAGGAATCCTCTTCCTTGATTTCTATGGTTGCTTTCAAAGCAAAACATCTGATGCTAAATTTGTTTTCTACAGTAACCTTTCACCACTAGAAAGTACACACCAAGCTACTGAAGATGGGAACCCATTTCGAAACATGAATAGCATACTAATTAATCTCCATATACTTTCACTCCTGATTCTGTCTCATACCCTATTGTTTATTTTTACCCGTCTGATTCATTTATCAAATTATCCAGTTTATCTTTTATGTAAAGTAAATGGTTTATCATTCGCAAACCAAAAACTAATCAGCGAATGATGTCTTAATACAAATAACAGGAGTGCTTAGACAAATATTAGAATAGCAATTGCCAATCTTTGAAAACACACTTTGTTTAATTAAAACTCCCTAGATTCTTAACGTGGAACAATTTCCAATTTGGGTGTGAAAAGCAAAAACGTTCGTTGGCTCCAATCTGAATTGTGTTAATGTTTAACTGATTAATTCCTAATTACGTTACACTAGTTATTACTTATTCTAATACGTAGTAATCAAGGCTAAATTCATTAATTTTGTGAGGTATGAAAGCGATCATGTTTTGTGTGTGTACCTGCATGTGTGTGCGTGCGTGTATGCACGCGCCTGTGTGCATGGATAGTTGTATATGTGTACATGTTCATATGTGCACTTTGCTAGAATGTATTTATGAATGTATGCGTGCATAAATTCATGTCTGCACTTCTGAATATGATGTGTTTGAGAGTCCATCCGATTCTCTCACCACCTAAATCACTTATTAATACAAACTAAGCTCGCCTTATCCATGCAGATAGTGTAATAATTAGCACATCTGCCTCACATGCAGAAAATCTGAGGTTCAATTCTCAGTATGAGCAAAAGGCGTGGAAAACTCTTCGTTAGCCCAGCAGCTAATTGAGTACACTCTGAGCTGTTCGATTAGGATGGAGGTATCCCTTCGGTGGACTTGCATCCAACCAAGGGGGTTATTCATAAAGACTTGTAGGTATGAAGTCCTGGTCTCAATCAAACTTGAAACTTGCAAATATCACTAAGCAGACGCATGCAATAGAAACCGGGACTTTGTCACTGGCCTCCATACGCCATTGGGAGTTGTATCTTAAGAGATGGGACGCTTAACCTTTTTTTCAAGAACTAACACTGATTCTATGTTACTGGCTACAACCAAAAACTGGTTATTGTAAGTTATTACAGAATTCTGTGAGATTCTTGCGCTAAACTTTGTCATCTTTAAGTAGAAAGAAACATTCAGCTGAAGTTATCTACAATAAGTTCTGAAAAACGAAGTCTTTGCACAAAATATATGTATTGGTTGTGGCTGATATGTAGAATGACTCGATGCAACAAGATCTGTGAACCCTACATTCTATAATCAATCGCAATTTAATGATCACTTGAAAAATCCAACGCCAGACATGTATCTACATCTGAAATCTTCCATGGATGTTTCTTTAAGGAAGAAAAGATTGTCCATTGATTCAAGTGTGGGACTATGTAAAAGACTGTTAAAAAAGAATTTTTTTTTTTTTAATTACTCTGACTGAAACTTAACATCTGATGCGATATTCCTCGGCTGATAAGACGCTACAAGTGATAAATACACTCTTATTAACTTGGTATTTTCTGAAAAAAAGCATTTGATATTAAATGCATCTCGTGATTAGGGTTTGTGAGAGTTGGCAAAATCATCTCCTACAACTTGACATTGAAATGCTAAGACGCAGGATGATATTGAGGGCATTTTTCTGGAAAAAAATGCGTCTCATCAGTCGGTAAATACGATATATGAAGTGATATTTGATTGAGACATGTTGAGGCAAAATTCTAAGCAAGAACTGCTACCTATGATGGAGGCAAAGAAAGATTCACTGAATCATGTCGATATCCATTTGAGAAGCATGATACAAGATCAGTGCAATTTAGAGGATCTTATACAAATTAGGAGGTACTCAGACAGCTCCATTGTCTAGGAGAAATGGATTTGGCCCAAAATTTAATCAAGGCTTTCATAACCCTTTGCCCACCTCTCCACAAAATTTTATCGAAATTCATTGAGAACCTTTGGATATATCATGTGGAGGAAGATAATTACAGATTAGATGAATCCGCCTCAAAATTTATTCACATATTCCGTAGCCTATAATCCACCCTTCCACGAAATTTATGGAGATCTTTCGGAGATAATGTGTGTACAGACATGAGTGCATACATAAATCGATGGAGAAAAAATTTCTCTCAATCAGAAGAATTCCGAAATTTGACCACTTCTTCCTTAACCCCTTGCCAATTCTTCAACAAAATTTCATTGAAATCCATTGAAGGTATCATGCGGACAGACAGAGAGTAGAGGGATAACATACAAAATTTAACACATCTATTCTCATCGGTAGTGAAAACTTTATAAGGGAGTAACTAAAAAGCCCCCAAATACTTTGCAGTATATTGCTATTCTTTTCTTATCTTGAACTTTTGACAGCATTAGTCTTTTTTTTCCAGGTAATGCTGTGAAAATCTATCAAATTGACTTATATGCAGCACAGCAAAAAAAGATAAACAAGATTATCCTTTCTCTCGAACGGTCAGTCTTGTGATCTTGAACCCAACTGAAAAGATATCCGGTTTGGGAAAACACTTCCATTTTTGTGAGGATAACTAATAATAAAGACTTATCATTTTGGTTCTTTTTCGGTGAGAAAAGATATTGCATTGGTCCTATATCTTAAGAACATTGATTTTTTCTCTAAATAGGTGTTACCTCTCAGACTTCAGTTTTAGTGATGATTATGAGAACTATAAAAAATATTCTTACCAGTTTTCACTGAAAAAAATCTCTAGTCTCTCAAAATAGGATAATCTCCGCTTAAGGCAGAAATACATATATATCTAATTTTGTATCACTCACAAGACATAGGTTAACTTTTTACACATATTTCCTCCTAAATAATTTTGCTATGTTCGAGATTTTCTCCTTCCAAATTTTAAATTGTGAAAATATAAACATCTTTTTTTAAATCTATTTTGAAAATATAATTACCGTATTTACCGGCTTATGAGTAGCTTCGAGTAGTTAGACACAGGATGATTTCTAGGGCATTTCTTTCTGGAAAAATGTGTCATTAACCGGGATATACAGTAAATACCAGAAAAAAGAGTAATTCTTACCATTATCGCTGAGAGGAAAATGACTAAAATCTCTGTTGCAGAAGTTCTTAGTTTCGGATAGATGAAGGCCATTGGTGTAGAGCCCGAGTTATCCTTATCGCAGCTCTCGGGATAATAGCAGCGCTCCAACAAAGAGTGTTACCACTGAAGCCAGTGTTGGAAGGTGGCAAGCTCTATACAACAATGCTATTTTAGGAAAATATGTTCCTTAGATTAAAACTAATTATTTAGTTGTTCCAGATTATGTAAGAGCCTCAATTTCAATCGGTTACTAATTTGCAGTTAAGAAAATAATCGAATACTCTTGGGAATCTAGGTCACACGACTGCTAAGAATTTTTGCCAAATTTAACTCATCATCTGCACACATTAGAATTCTAGCAGGTCAGTGTGAACATTTAGTGACATTTTAATAGATATTATCATGATTTTGACGTTCGACCACTTGCTCTCAGGCATCTTGGTACCACACAAGTCATGAGAAAAAATGAATGAAACATTGCATCTTACTTCTCGTTATGCTTTTCATCTTTGGAATTAGACGATTAGGTTCAATACAAATTCCTTGAAAATGTATCATATAACTTACCAGTGGTCGGTTTGTAAGTACTCTTGGGTTCCTAATTACTGTTCCACCTCTTCCCCCACTTATTAATCTGGGAAAATATTCCCTACCCGCTCTTATTAGAACCCATGCTAATTAATTTCCGAGAACCCATCTCCTCCCTAATAGTTGGGGGAAAACTACAGATCTGTCAAAATTTTCCTATCAAAAGACAACTACCGAACAATCTAAGTGGAAGTTTCAGTATATCTCGATATTTCGAAATTCGGTGCAACTAAAAGACTTTAATTTACTTTTTAAAAAAAACAAAATGATTCTTTTGTTCTTTTCAAAACTGTACGTTTTTACTTTCCATGTGCCTACACCATCCTCTCTATATATCTCCTCCAAACGACTCAGTTTTGTTGAGATCCAACCAAATTTTATCAGTGGCTATAGTTTCCTTTCCCAGCTTATTCCAGCACCTATCCCTCTTATTGAATTGTGATAGATTTTCCAAACCTGACCTTATTCAATTATCGGAGATTTTCCTCCCCAGCTTATTAATTTGTGACAGATTTTCCATCCCCTATTTATCCTGTTCCCCAACCCTGGCAATTAGGCTAAGCGTAGTCGGCGTGGCATTGGCAAACCATTTTAGTTGAAAGGAATGGCGAACAAGTAGGATCACGAAGGCAAAGGAATGAGGTTAGGCTGTACAGATACCCGCATCCTTAAATGAGTTGTAGTTTTGTATACAAAAACGATAGACCTGTGATTGAGCAAAGTTTCGTATTCAGTTCGGATAAGATTAATGTACGTGAAGTTGTTGCAGGACTGTTAGGGCACCGTAACGCGTGAGTGAAAGCAGCAAAATTGGAATGGAAAAGGATAAGGTCAGGATTAGGGAAGAAAGTAAAGTGACCAATCCAGACCAATTCTACGGATGTTGACAACTGAGAATATAAATCATCTCATGTATTTGCCCTTCTCTCATCCTTTGCCTGTATATTCTCATTCTCTCCTTTATCCTTTCTAACCTTTGTGGCCTATCTAAATGCTTTATAAAGTGTCACATGTAGAAATCACCTACCCTCCCAAGAAAACTACACTTTCATTAAGCTGCCTGTCTTTTCTGTTCAATCCCTCTTCCTGTCCTATCATTGAACTACTTTTCTTTTATGTTTTTCTCTTCCTACCCTCTTATTAAACTACCCAATAGTCCCCTTCCTCGGGGGGTTTCGTTTCACTCTTGATTATCAAGGCCTGCTCCTGTCAATGACAACAGAACGATTCAAATTAACTCCGCACACCACCATCCCTACCTTTCCTCGCACGCACGCAAATCCTCTCTCTTATTAAACTACATTTCTCTTATGCTCACTAACCCATCCTTCATGAAAGTGTTGCATTTAAACGAATTGCTTATGCATAAAACATTGGAGAGGAGAGGAAAGATTCATTGAACAAACGTAGGAACCAAAAGTGAAGAATGTTTTTATCCTTTTGTATATGTGCATGTGTTTGAGTGTTCCAGCGCTTCTGGCCATACCGATTTGTCTCTAAACTAAACTCTAAATATCGGGTCTTTTGTCGGTTTTTATCTATGAATGTGTATGTTTATTGTCTCATTCATACTTCATCATATTGCAAAATGATTGAACTTGAACTATGTCGATTTATCAGAACTGGATGACGTACTCGTCTACGCCAGGTAAGAGGTCTAAATTGAATAGATAGATAGAAAACATAGCATCATTATCGGTTTGAGGTCGAATACAGACCAGGCAGAAAAGATTCGGACCGTAAGAGTCCAGTTTAGCATTATACTTTCATTGTAAATCTAAATTTCGCTAAAAACATACATCAATATTCTAAAACAAATAACTTGAAACATGCCTTTTAGTTCACAAATAAAAACAAATACCCCTCACTTCTGACCTCTTCAAAGCAAAAGAACTACCCTCCGCATTTGACCCATTGAAAGAGGGAAAGTTTCCCTCAATTTTGACCCTCCGATTTTAACCCAAAAAATGAAAAAAAAAGTGGGGACAGCCGATGGTGGGTAAAGGCACAGAGAATTGACGGTTAGTTGAGTTCAAACTCCGACTACGACAGTTGTGTTCATGTCGTGCTAATGACCTTGGGAAAGCCATGAGCCCTTTTCCCTCCCAGGCTATAAGCCCTTTTTTCTCATTCCCCTGCTGCGTTCCCTGAATGTAATATGGACCTCTTCCCTAAGAAAAATCAAAGAAGCAGCATACATTAGCATGTCGGCTGGGTGTATAAGTCAGACCAGTGCAGAATTGAATACGGTGTGGATCCCGCCACCAAAACATCGTGTTAACAACACAAATAAGAAGGAGCAAAATCGTTCAAAATGCTCTTTGAATGTAAATGAACCTTCTCAAAACAAACTAATTGTGTACAGTTAGGTAGGTCTGTAAGTAAGTGACGGCAATTGGTACTAGAGATGCTAGCGCAATCGGAAGGTGTAATTAAAATTCGATTTTTGTTTGATTTTAATGATTTTGTTTTGTGCGTAAGGAGGTCGGATGATCTAATAAGCAACTATCTTGCAAACAATGGCAGTATCGCTAAAACTGGATTTTTGTAGGAAAAAAATGTTAAACATCATATCTGTTACTAAACATAAGCCAGCAAAATATTAGAAACCGTCAACCAAAACTGCCAATATAGGTCTGTCGCAGTGTTCAAGTTGGCTGGGGGGGTGGCTAAATGTATTAGGCGTATAGACTTTACTAATGTAGCTAGAGGACTGAAAATTTAAAAAATTCACTCCTTGATATGCATTGTTTTTATTGGGGGGGGGTCAGTGATCACTATCCCTGAAAGGCAGGAAAAGTCACTTAATTTTCCAATCATTCAAGTGATCATCTCCAACATGACATTGAATGGTTGACAGTTTCTATCTATTTTTACATATTCCTTAATCTGACCCTTTTAAATTATGTAACTTATAAGAGACAGCTCGTTACATTTTGAGAGATAAAAAATGTTTGTTTTTTTTTAACACTGGGTCGACTTTTTTTGGTCATTTTATGTCCGTATGAACATGCGTGTGTGTAACATCTTAAACATTTTGAGTTTCATGATTTAAAAAATAGTTTTCACTTCAATGCATTGTGTTATGTTGTCTTATGAACATTTCCATTTAGCAAGGTTTCCTTACGTTTTTTGTTTTTGTTTTCCTGCTTTTGTTTTTTGTGATGCAATCGGGTTTAATATTGACAATATTCTTGTGGACCAGTCGACAGGGTAGGGGGTTTCAATCCCAACTTGATTACAGGTAATAAAACAAAACACGTCTTTATTTAGAATCATTATATCCGCAAAGAGCAGTAGTTGTGGTCTAGAAAGTAGTAGATGTAGTCTTAATTTGTTTGTGTATAATTTTTCCCTAATTGATGGGGTTTTATGTTTTAAAAACACTTTTATACACTGTTTCTAATTTTAGCAATCTGATCAAAAAATCAAAAGGGCACGACTTAAAAGTAAATAATATTTTCGATATAGAAAGGCTATGGATGTGCGTTACTCTGACTAAGATTATAAAGCTGGTGGGAAATTTCATGCTACTCTTGAGTTCAGGAGCGTGACTTTATCAATATGGTAGTCCTTCGTCCGAGAAATAAGATTAACAATATACAATTTTTGAGAAAAAGACAGAAAAGTTCTATTTATACAAAGATAAATAAAAGCATTGAGTAGATGATAAATCACTTATAAGAGACTAATATGCTCAATTTCATTTGTAAAAGGGTTAATCGAACGAATTCAATGTAAAAGATCCAAGAAAATGGATTTGTTTTTATTTTACAAACAAAATAAAAAAATGTTGATATAATTTGTATGTTTCCTTCCCCCCCCCCGGTAGCACATGTTCGCGTTCCGGTGGTTGGGGACCACTGGCATAATTAATGCAACAATCATAGTTGCACATAGACAAAGATTCTATTCGTAAAATTGAGTAAATTAATCAACCTAGAGATGGGGACGATTCATATTGATTAAACCATCAAGTACTGTTTCGCGACCCGGTGGTTGGGGAACACTGCCTTCATGAAAAAAATGTTATATTTCTTCGTTATGTATTTCGTTGCCATTTTTTTATGTTACTGCTGGGAAAAATGGTCATAAAATAAATTGATTTCCCACGTCCTGAATAAACTTATTTGTCGATTCGGATCTACCAACTAAATGGTTCTGCTTGGTCGACGCTTCCAATTCTCGGTGACTTCCACATTCTCACGAGATCCTAAAAGGTACGTTTGTTAAAAGAGGAAGCGATCCTGCCATTCGGAGCTGTGTTGCCAATGTACATGTTTTATATCTAAATTTAGATTACACTGGCTAACATTTTTTTTCATTCTTTTTTTTTTTTAACTATGATATAAAACTTGTTTTCAACTAATTTTAGGGCACTGATGCCAAAAGTAAAATCGTTTTTTGCCTATCAATCAAGTTTTTGTTCAAAGTCATACCCGGTGTCTGTATTGTAATATCAGCATAAAGGTCATTTTATCAATAGTCATCCTGATAAATCTCCTGAAAATGTAGTTGACGTAAGTGATGGGCAAGACGAAAGGTTCCATCAAGACATAAAAGAAATGAATCACCCCAGAAAAACCTACAAACGAGAATTAAATCCATGGAGGAAGAATATGTCATCTAATCATATAAGCCAATGTCTGTCAGCGTTTTCTGAGCATGGTATCATAATAAAATTAAAAGAATATTCAGGATTCCTTTTTGCCTATTCCCTTGTAAAATTAATTCAATTCTTGCAATTAATAAACAAAAATCAATGTGATATTCGAGTTCAGAAACCCTAAATTACTCTAAAACAAATATCAGTTATAAGTCAGTAAACATTGTGTTGACCAGTGTTATTTACCTCTGTCAACAAAGTTGGAAAGAGGCATATGTATTTGGTAGTGTCTGTGTGTCTGTTCGTTCGTTTGTTAGTCAGTCCAGACGATATATTCGAAAGTATTGAATGGATGTCGATGGGAATCCGTGAAAGGCTGGGCAATGGGGCAATTATTATATATTTTTTTTTTTTTTTTGATTGAGAGATATTTTTCCATTTTTTTTTTTGTTGTATTTTTCAATTGAATTTATATATATGTTAATGGCTGTCAACATAATATCTCGAAAGTTCTCAATGGATTTCTATTAATTTCTGTGGAAGGGTGGAAATATAGACAATGATAGAACTGATTGAATTTTAGAGCGGATCCACACATATTCATCTCTCCTATGTTTTCGTTATATGTCCGAACCACTTAATGGAGCTAAAGTTTCATATCTGTTGAAGGGAAATAGGAAATAAGCTACGGGAGTTATGATTAAATCGGATCCTTGCCCAGTTATCTCCCTTACGAAGCGGTTATATGTTAAAACTACATAATATTGCCAATGTTTTCCTGACTACAAGATATCTTAATTTCTGTAATAGATTCAGATCAAATTTTGCAGGAGGGGTGAGCGATAAGGTACGGAATGAATTATTTATTTTTGGAGAGGATCTATGAAGAATTACCCTTTACGTCGTACTTATATGTCGGAACCACATAATCTCACCAAAATACGAGAGAACTAAATGGATTTCAATGAACCTTTTTCAAAAGATGGACAATGAAGTGAGAAAGATGTTTAAAATTTGGGGCGAATACAAGAATTCGTTTTTGATTGAGAGATATTTTTCCGTTTTTTTTTTCAATTATATTTATGAATGTCTGCATGATATATCCAAAAGATGTCAATGAATTTCAATGGAAATTTCCGAAAGGGTGGACAATAGGCTATGGGAGGAATGATTAAATTTTGGAGAGGATCTATGCATATTTACATCCCCTGTTTGTCCACGCGATATCTCTAAAAGTTCTCAATGAATTTCAAAAATATCCTTGGAAGGGTGGACAGTAGGCTACGGAGAACTTATCAAATTTTGGGGTAGTGCCATATGCAATCATTCCACCTGAAAATTGCGTCAATAGTGGTATGTGCTAAGTGCTGTCTAATTTTGACTTAGTTGTGAGAAAAATTTTTTATATGTTGGATGTAAATTTAGATATTTTGATATGAAGTTTAGATATCTTTAGATAATTTTAACGAAATCCTGATGTATTGGATGAATTGAGTTTTACTGGTCAAAAATGTTCATGGGTACAGTGATGCAGAGCTCACCGGGGCCCCACACCGGAACCTCCATAAAAATAAGTAAATTAATAAAAAGACAAAATAAATAAACGAGATGAAACGCTTCGGTTGTTAGCTCCAGTCCCTAAAAAGTTAGTGCTGCACCCCTGAATATGTGGAATCATATTTCTTTTTTTTTTCTTTTTTTGCGAAATATGTTTTCGGACGTTTTAATTAGTTATTATATTATGCATGAAATAAATCATATTGCATTCCGGATGTTATTTTTGTTATGTTTCTGATGCCGGACTTCACAAAGCCAATGGAAGTAATAGAAAAAAAACACAACAAATAAGGGAGCTAATTCAGTATTTTCTGAATGGCGCTGACGTAGATTTTACTATTTCATCAGGTGATTAGTCCCGATAAAAGTAAGTAGCACCATCAATTCAATATAATCACTACTTCATTAATTTTTCGATGCTATTATTCATATTTTGGTGAAGCATGCAGCGAATAATAATAATAATAATAATGATGATGATGATGATGATGATGATGATGATGATAATTTAGATGGTTTTAGATTATATTTGCCCCAATTTGTCAAAAAGTTTTGGCAGCACTGATCCGTAAGCTATTTATGTTGTGCCATATGGAATGGCCGTTCATTTGGCTTTTGTCTTCATGATTGTGACCTTGACAAATTCTGAAACAGAAATAGTAGTCATACATATTTGACTGATTTTATGACATTAGTTTCCTTTCCAATGTTCTACATATGAGTCATAATACCAGTTTTAAAAAGATGATCCGACACTCTTACAGATGAAATCCTCAAAGGAGATCAGATAATTGTTTTTGTATGAGTTCAAATTTCGTTCAAATACTATTCAAGCTCTCATGAACATCAATTCACATATGGAACGGGGAACTTGCTCAGAAAAAAAAACAGTTCGATGTTGGTTCCACAAATTACATTCCGCATGCGCCTGCATTATGACCCTTAAGGACACCCTCAATAAATTGTTGATGATGAGATATTAAAGGATGTTCGCTCAAAGTTTACAGATTTCGAAAATAACTGAGTGTTGCCACCTAGCTTATTTATCCTTTCATGAACAACTATTTCATGTGGGACAACCGAATATTTTCAAGGTTTTTACTTTCTTCATAATTGGGATGAATACTGTCTTTTCCCAAGTGCATTGCAAGGTCATTGTCAATACGACGTATCTTGTTTCATCCATTCCCACGGGCCGTGGATATAAGAACGAAATAACAAAAAATAGCATTCATGGGGAAACTATGAATCATCACCACTCATATATACTGTGTTGGGGGTGATCAATCAAAAAGTTGGAGAAAGGAGTGATCAATGAATAAATTGATTCTCTTGCCTTTTGTTGGGTTGTGATCACTAGAAAAGGGCCTGATTAAAAAAACAAAACAAACAAACAAGCGGACACAAACTAGTGACTAATCTAGCATAAACTTATATTGAATATTGAATTTATTACTAAAAAACTAACAGGGGTAGCAGAAAGTTGAAAAAAATCTCAATCATGGTGAGGAGTGTATGTGCAAAATTTCAAATTTCTACTATGAATGCAAATGGTTGAGTGGAGTCCAGATAGATTAAAAGTTTCGCACCATTCTTTCTTTTCTCAATCAGAAATAAATCGTTTCATTGCATCAACAAATGGTGCCAGATGCTATCAAAATTATATAAACGTGGTCCGTTCTTTTCCTTGTTCCAAAGACACTGAAAAGGAAATATTTTTGCCGATAACTAAAATAGATTCAAAATGAAAAAAAAGAGAATCGTTTTTAAGTCATTAAGGGTACAAAACATTAACACTGCTGAAATAAGCGGAAGTAATATGTTTAAAGTTTTGGGATAAGAACGAATACATTTTCTCTACACAGCGCCGTTTTTTTTTCTTTCTTTCTCTCTTTTCTTGTTTTGATGAAAATTGATTCCGAAACTTGTCCGTAAAAGGGTGATCTTGCACTACTGATTTAAAACAGTACCCACTTTATGTTTTCTTTGCACACTGTTTTAGATATTTTTCAATTTGTAATATGTGCCTTTCTTTATCATTGCACCTGTATTTCTTGTACGTGTCTCTAATGTATTGGTTTTGACGTTTTGAATATCGTTTAAAACGATATTTTCCAATTTGTACAAATTGTTTCCGCATAGTCCACTTGAACATGGATCATCCTTCGAGGTGAATCGGACGAAAAGACCTTTCCAGAAATTATTTTCTCAAAAACAAAACAAAAAACCGGAACCCCGTATAGTTAATCATTCTTCCGCTGATTTCAGCAAGTTTACTTACAAAATATCAATTTGTTTGATTTAGCATGAAAGCATAGTATAGTGAAATTTAGGAAAGTTTGACATTATCAGAAAGTAGAAGAGATAATCATACATCAGCGTAAACTTTTTAGGTCCTGATATTTTTAGATTTTTAAATATTTAGGCAGCTAAAACTCATTGGAGACGAAGACCAAAACGGGAATAAAATCCAATAATAGGAAAAATCACACTGTATCATGCGTATAAATGATTTTAAGACACCGATGAATGTAAATTAGAACATTTATTTGATTTGGTCAGCTCAGATTTTAGAAGAATGTATCAAGTTTAGGATTGGTTCAACTATATCGTCTTTGCACTAAATTATTGAGTATTGAAGATTTCTGTTTCAACAATTTCAGGTACTACAATACTATCTATACCCGAGATGGATTTATTTGATTTCTGTCACGCTTGAAGAAATAAGGTCAGGCAAAATTCGCAACTAATCACTGACAAAACACAATAATACGTAGCGACGATTTCGTTCGAAACCAAAATGGCAGAGTCAGCTAGTTCGTATAAAATAACGTTATGGCAACTAAAACAAGTTTTATTAATTTTTGAATTATCTCTATAGATTCAAATAATATACAGTAGTGCGTAGTTTGATGCAGTTCGATGGGGACCACAGCATCGAATATGTAAACAGCAATTTCTCTCTGTGAACTGCTAAAAATATTTTTCTCTGAAAAAGATGACCGGCTCTCGTCGAAATGCATCGAACTACGCACACAAAATATAAAAAAAATGAGGTGCAACAACTATCTCTTGAGCTCTTCTCTTCAACATCCAATTGCCCTTTTCATCTCCATCTCTCTCCATCTCTCTCTCTCTCCTTTTCTATGTATGTATATATATATATGTGATGTGTAAGTGTGTGGCTAGACTGCATAGCGTAAGCCTATATTTCATATTAATGAATCTTTTAATAAAAGGAAATTATTATCAAGGGAAATAGTAAAGGGCTTCGTGGGAGATAATCGCAATAGATGGGTTTCCAATTCAGATGTTTTTGGTATATATTTTTGGTTGCATGAAGATGTCATAAATCATTATTTAGATGATTTTTAATAAAACAACTAACATTTTTTATTCAATTCATGGAATAGAATAATCTATATTTTTCTTAATTTATTTTTCAGTATTATTTATTTATTTTACAGTTTATTATTATTTAGTAAATAATTCAGGCTTCATGTATCGATAAGAGAAAGCACGTGATCATTGCTCCCTTGTGGACTGAAGAGAAAAGTCACGTCTGTTGAGTGTTGAACAAACAACAATACAGATGAGACCAGAAGCGATCGAGACCCGAACAAAGTAGCACGTAATAAAATCTGCGACTTTGTAAATGATACAATATTGAATTCTTTCCACAATTAGAAAGAGACACGTTTTCAATCATACAAACTTCTATCTTTAAACCTGTGGACGTGCGTGTTGTTTGAGAGTTTAGGTGCATGGTTATGTATTCATACGTGTATATTTTATCATGTTATTGTATGTGTTTACGTGCTTATGTACTTATGAGTAAATGAGTCCTTACATGTACCGTTATTCGTGCTTTTATACTTGTGTGTGGGTTTGTGCTCCTATGTGGGTGTATATGGAAGATGGGCTTACCTCTACAATGTCACCTTATTGCCTTGCACGTACTTTCAGATCAAGTCGGAGGATAGCGAATTCGGGGCTAAGAATAAGCCAGGCCTTTCATAAATAATCAAAGAAAATATCAACGTTCAACTACCAGCAAGTATTTTTGTATTATTGGAGTCCCATAGCCAGTCAGTAACAGAGGCAACCCACCAAACCATCGACCACCATCTCCACCTTACCCAAGACACCTCGTAGTACTAGTGGAAGTATAAAATAAGGGTAAATAAAAATTACGTGTAATCAATAATAGAAGTAAATATTTAAACAGAATGTTATTGATCCGATTTCTCTGATGATACCCACATTTAAAGAGACCAGCACGAATCTATCCAGATTATTTTTGAGATCCAACATCGAGGTTTTGATCACTCAACTTTCTACGATAATGTTTTTGATACTTTCCATTTCAATTTTGTTGCAGGTTCTAGCTGGCAATGTTCAAGCTTCCTGTAAGTACTTTCTGGATTCTCTCTAAGTTTGATGTAAACTTTATGCGATTCAATAACACGAAAAATTGATTTCCTCGGATCAAATTTTCAAATTTTTAAATCAATGCATTTACTTCCATAATTTAGGGGAGTATTCAAAACTAGGGCTGCTCCTGGGTTTCTTGGCACCCCAGGCCAGCTGAACTTCGGCACCTTTTAAAGTATTTTATCATCTTATTAATTTATTTATTCATGTTTTATATTTTACGGTGAGAAAAACAAATATGTATGGATACAACGTCGCGACAATTTTTTTTGCCAAATGTTTCTCTTACTTTCAGTGCAACAGAAAGTATTTAACCGTCAAATGTTTCTCAAAAATCTGACTTCACATCAGAGAATCTTTTCATTTTGAATGTTCTTGTTCTGTTTGATACATCCATTTTCCTCGTTCACAATTGTATTCGGAATTTTCTACTATCTGAGGTACATGATAGGCGCCTCCTTACACTTGGCGCCCAGGATGATTGCCACTATTTGGGACGGTGGTAACTGCATGACACGTGGGAATGGGTAAAACATATCACTTGAAGGGGATGATTTGGACATAGATTAAAATTGGGTTACATGAACTTTTTTTAAAAATCAAAATAGATATCTATCCTGCTTCTACAACAGAGATTAAAACTAAAACAAAGACTTCAGAATTTTTCGTTTCAGTTGGCTCGTTCGTAGCCAATCGGATTTCTCAAGACAATGTGATAACATAAATGCCACTCACTGAGGCATTTATTGACTTCAAGAAGGCCTTCAACTCGGTGGAAATTTCCTAGGTCATTGAGGCTATCACTCTACAAGGCGTAAACCCCGTAAACGTCAGAGTACTGCAACAGCTCCTTTACCAGGCAGCATAAAGACTAAAAGCCCTTTCAGCTCCAAAAAAGAGTAAGGCAAGGTGATACCAGTTCACCCTAACTCTTCACAGCCAGCCTTGAGAAACCTAGACTGGGAGAATAAGGGAATCAAAATAGACGGCGAATATCTGAGCAACCTCAGATTTGCAGACGACATCGTTCTTTTTGCAGAGAACCTCCACGAACTCCAACTTATGGTAGATTAACTGAATAAAGAAAGGAAGAAAGCCAGCCTTCCCATGAACTTCAGCAAAATAAAGGTCATGTGCAACAATCACGTCGGAAATAAAAACACAACGATCAGAGTTAAAAACGCAGAATTGGAGAAAGTAGACTACTGTGTCTACGTAGGATTACGAATCTCCATAGAATCCTCGAAAGAAAAGTAATCAAGCGAAGAATCATTCTACGATGCAAGGCCATCAGCAGAGCAAGCTCAACCTCTGAGAACAAGAAAATCCCATTAGTCCTAAAAAAAGAGAGTATACAACTAAAGCATCCTCCCGATAGTCACATATGGAACTGAAAGATGGAACTTAACCAAAAGGCTGACCCTCAAACTGAGTACCATGCAACGTGCACAAGGAAAAATCATACTCATCACGACTCACTACATAGATCCCCAGAGATCACATGCGTAACCGATGCTAGTAGAATACAAGATGAGGAGACAAGTTCAGGAAGTATGAGCTCCACGACGCCCATGACAGAGATATCTGGTAAATCCTAAGGAAGGTCTATGCACAAGGGCGGACAGTGTGAAACTGAGGAATATGATGAATTGATAGAAATATGATTGCCATGTTTTACGGCATATAAGACGCGTTTTTTTTTCAAATTTCTTTTTTGGGACACGAACATTTTGTCAGTTGTTTTATTGCTTTAATGTGCAATGCAAATAATGTAAACCGTCAGACATTGTGGACGTTAATACAGATTTGAATAGATAACAGCAAAATAGAATGACCCCATGATGTGATGATTTATTCCTATTTGCTATCTGTCATTAGTGGGTAAATACATCTCTATTTGTGTGATGCTTTTCAATACATCTTCCAAAGTTCAAATTCGTATATATTGGGGAGAAAAATTCGTTCCAGTTTGAAAAGCAAACACTGACCAACAAAACATCGCGTATTCTCCCCCTATTTTGCTGTAAAATATCGGATGGCTTCGAAGAATTACTAAGGTCTTAATTTGCTTAAAATACGCCTGATAGATATGTATATTTTCTATTTTGGGTATTTCAAGACTAATTGTAATACATTTTTTATTGGAAAAGATTGAATTTTACAAATAAGATTGGTGTAAACGTCTAAAAATAATTTATAATGAAGATGTAGAAGGAAGATAATAATAAGGTTTTTGCTTTATGAAATACTATGAATGTTATTTGAATTTTCCCGATCATTTTTGAGTTGGAAAAACCCATGTGAAACAATTCTTATATTAAATGAGCTTGTCGATAGTTGTATTTGCAAAATTGATGGCTTTCGCCTCTTGTTGTTCCAATCATTTCTGACAATAACAAAAAATGTTTTCGGACTATTGAACACCATGTTGTTCGTGTTGGTAACAACGTTTCCGCTGATTAATTCTATTGTCTTCTTTAGGTGTACTATCCGAATGTGATTGTAGTAAACAATTTCCCAATGGTATCAACACTAATAACGTAGGATTCGGGTGTTTTTCTTTTCTTGTTAGGCATGGATTTCCATACCCTGTCCCTGCTGAGTAGTGGAAACCGAATCGGGTTGAACTCCACATTTGTCTGACGCACACTCATCGTGTCAACACCACTAATAGCAAGAAAGTCTTCAATTATCCGAAAAACTCTTTGAATGTTAATGACCCATCTCAAAACTATAGACAATAACAATCATTATAAGGATTTTTACGTTTTCAAAATGTTTCTGTTCACTCAAACTTTTGTTAGAAGACTTTTGGTCAGCAGCAATTAATTTAATTTTACTGCTTTTCCAAGAGGTTAATTTGGAAATGCTACATGTACTCATGTATAAGTCGGTCTTATGTATAGGTCGATCCTTGATATTATGCTCACAAAATCACTAATTTACAGTAAGCTGTTGCTCATACTTCTTCCCATTATGTTGAATTTTAACTATACAAAATTAGTACTCATGTATAGGTCGACCCCTAATTTGTGTCCTAAAATTTGGTGTTTAAAATTCTACTAATACACGAATAAATACGGTTCTAAAATTTATTGATAAGATGGTTGAGACTGCTTACTCGAGTATGTTAAAAAATCAAGACTTAAATTTAAGTAGAATTAATGTTTTGGAACTGTATGAGCCTATGTCCGATTTTTCTTTCAAATTAAAATGTAATTGATATTTAAATCATGTAACAAAAGCTTCATGTGAATACATTTTTAAATTAATTGTTCGTGTGTCTTCTGTGTCCTTCCAGGTGATAATGAAATGTGCAACTCTGATGAATATGATTGCTCACAACTTCTTGATGGGTGTATGACAAAGAATGCTGTGGCTGCCTGTGAAACTAACGGAGTTTATTATTGTATTTTGAAGAAACCCAAAACTGGTGGTCCAGATTGTAAGATTCTTTTTTTTCTTTTTTTTTTTCGGATGCGTCTAGGCATCTCTATAAAACACTTTTCTGTTGGTCGGTTCGTTCTCAATATGCTAAATAACAGAAAGAGGGGGGGAAGGGTAATGTCATTTATTTACCAGCTGCTATAATGTTAGAAGAGAATGTGCGATATCATGAAGAGGACCCCTGTTTAATCAGATCTAAAAAAAAAAAAATAGATGACGTATTAAGCGTTTCTTTACGATCTTCAAGAATGGCTATAATTTTCAAAAATGGCTAAAACCTGGTAAATGTAATTTCTAGCTAACAGTATACTCCCCAAAGATCATACAAAGGCTTCAAAAATTATAAATATCAATAAAATAAATATTCCCATGTAAATGTTAAGAACGGTAGCTTTACATCGAGAATAACGTTATTTGAATGTTTAGAGCTTTAGACCGAAAATGATGTTATTTGAAAGTTAATACCTGATCAATAGGTTTCATATTCACACTTTTTGGAGCCTTTGCATGATTTTTTAGAACATATGTACTGAAATCTACCTATTGCAATTTTTTTGAAAAGGTTAGCCAATTTTAGCTATTCGAAATGGCCGTTCTCCAGAGTAAGTTATTGCGAAGATTGCTATTATTTAAAAGGCTCTTTTAGATGCTCCCATGTATCTCTATGCGAGACTTTTCGATCGGATATTGATATGAACTTTGGTTCAGACCTTCGAATTAACACTTCGTATCTCCTATTTCTCCTCCTCCGCCTACTACTATCACAACAAGTGATGATACTATCACTACTACTAGTACTACTACGCTTATTGATATGGCCTACCAAACTGCAGCTAAACACTCTACCACTGGGCCACGGTGATCGGTAATAAGACGCGTACAGTTTTGATATTTAGTACAACCATTTTATTTCGATGTGTTTTTTTACATCGTATTTCGTCATTTCTTATCATCCCTACCAACGAAGTATTTGGTAAAGTCTTTCCATCTGTCTGTCCAGGAGATATCTCCGAAAGTACTCAATGGATTTCCATGACATTGAGGGTGTGGATAATGTAGTAAGAAATGGTTGAATTATAGGGTGGATCCAGGAATTATCTTTTGATTGATATGTATTTTTCCTTTTTCTTCATATATTTATGTATACGCTTATATCTGTTCACACAAGATCTCCAAGAGTCTCCAATTAATTTCATTGTACTTCTGTAGGGGTGTGGATATTAGGCCATGGAAAGAGTGATTAAATTTTGGGGCGGACCCATGCACAATTACTTCCCCTATGTCGTAATTATGTCCATACCATATAATATCGCTGAAATTCCATGTATGTCCACACGATATTTCCAAAGGTTCTCAATGAATTTCAACGAAATTTCGTGAAAATGAAGACAGTAGGCTACAAAAGAAGTGATTAAATCCCTGCACAATTATTCCCCTGCACCATAGTTATACGTCCCCACCATATAATATCGCTAGAAATTCATGTCTGTCCACACAGCAGCACCGAAAATTTATCAATACATTTCAACGGCATTTTATGGAAGGCAGGGCAATGGACCATGGAAGAAGTGATTACATTTTGAGGTGGATCCGTACACGATTACTTCCCCTGATTTTGGTGTTGGCTCAAGTATGCGCTCTCTGATTGTTTTTTCTACTGAACGAAGCGATCTCAGTAAGTAAATTGTTGTGAATTTCGGAGATGCAGATTTTAGAGATACCTTGATTTAATATATATATAGCTACAATTCACAGGTTCAGCTAATTTGGGAGTAAGAACAGATAAAGAGAATGAGAATTTTAACAGTATATAGATAGAGTGGGAATGTCGTTACCCCTCTCAAATTAAGAAAGAAAACGCTGTTTCCACGCGTTCCCTCGGCACTGTAACACTGATTATGTACCTATTTCAGTTTCAGCAACGTTGTTCCCAGAATATGTAAGCTGTGTTGCCAATTTAGTGCTTTTAGCGTGGAGTTTTTTGTCAATTCTCGACCATTTTTCGCCATTTTTAACATTCTTTTTTGTCGTGCTTTGACCATTGGGCTATTTTTCTATTTAGCACTTGTCAGCTCTTTTTAACAGTCAAACTAGTGAGAATATTTTTTGAGATGCCAACATTTGAAAAAATGGTTAGTGGCTAAGTAAAGTTCTGACATGATGATATGGTTATCACTTTCTACAAAGACTAACACTTTGCATCTTTGGTATTTTAGGTCCTATTTGTAAAAGTGGAGCCTTTGATTGCAGCGCACAATACGGTAGCGAAAAGTGTAATCCTCAACTAACCAAAGCAATTTGTCCTGATTCTGTTGTCGATACAATATATTACTGTGTCCAATTGAAAATAGAAGATACTGCATCATCAACCCCCCTGGTACAATCAACCACTCAACCCCCATCGACCAGTGCAGCACCATCAACAACAGCACCAATCATTACAGAACCATCAACAACTGCAATACCATCGACAGTATCCGATACCACTGCACCACTATCAACCACTGCGGTGCCATCAACCACAGGATCACTCACTCCATCAATCACCGAAGCACCATCAACCATTGCAGCATCAACCACCTCTAAAACCACTCCAGTTTCATCAACCATACCTAAAAGCTCGGAACAATCTTCCACTCCACTACCAACAACCACTGGAAAAGAAATACCATCGACAACTCCTTCGACGGAACCAGGTCTGCCAGGCAAGTCAAATGAGAACTGTTTCATAGAGAAAAAAAACAAACTTTACAGTGGTGCACTGTCGAATAAAATCAAAACTAGGTTCAGGTAACGAATGAATTAGAATTCAGATAGAATCACAAAAGGTCTTATATCATTTAACTTATTGAAAACTTTCACCATTTTAATAGACAATTTCTGAAAGAAATGACCATAATATTCGTAAGTTTAGTACTCCATAGTCTGATTATTAGTTTTGCATATCAAAATCATGCGATGATTCGTTCTTTTACCTCTTACCTACATTATATATATATATATATATATATATATATATATACACACACACACTCTCACACACACACACACACATATATACATATATATATATATATATATATATATATATATATATATATATATAATGGTGAACTCTGGGTGCTTGTAGCTCTAAGTGTATTGTACATATTTTGATACAAGAGCGACTTCTATAGTATGAAACCCGGGCAGATGCCGTCGCCAACGGAAGGAATTTAGCAATGGATGTGGAGGGGGGCTCTGTGTGTCTGTGTGTGTGTGTGTGTGTGTGTGTGTGTATGCGAACATATATGGTCCGCCCGACTAACTAGCCAAGTGGGCTATAGAATCTAATCTCTTTACTCGTCTGCGTATCTGTCTGTGTGTGTCTCCAGGTGCTCCTGGTAACATTTGAATGCTATAACTATAGAAAACATTGCCATCTGAATTGCTATTTCACTATAGTAAATTTGAGAAAAAATCATTTAATTTAAATCAATAAAAAGTTGTCTATCGGTCTAACGCCACATATCGCTGAACCTGTTAAGCTCAACATTAAAAGGACAGAATGATTTGTGATATGCCCGTTAGATGTCGCTTTCTATCATCGTGACCATGCATCAGTGCACCTACTTATTAGCACGCCAACGAAGAGCGAAATGTGACACAAGGTCAAGTTTAATGTGGGAAGGTGGAGCATCCCTTGAAAAATAGCTCCAGCTGACGCAACCCAGATCGCGAAAGCGTCAGGACCCAACCTGTCTCTATTAGTGCAATGGGGCAACACTGCACCCGGGCAAACTTCTTCCCTGCAAATGGGCCGAGCAATAGAGAGAGTTTGTTTATTTGCATCCCCACGACTACTAATGTGACATGGTGTCCCACACGTTCGAAAACGTGCAGGCACAGAGTGTAATGAATCCCCACAGCTGCGAATTTGACACAAGGTATTTTTGAAATGGGGTCCCATTGTGGGCAGTGCAAAAATAGCACCAGTCTCTGCAACGTGAGTCGCAAAGGCGTCGAGGGTTTACCGACCCATCCCTTTTGTGCAATGGGATGGTGCTGCCCTGGGGTGAACTGCTTCCCCTAGACTGGACCAGGTAATTTTCTGAGGCCTGGGACGAATCCAAGGTCCCTAATGCTTAGCAATGCCTCAGTAACCCTTCATCGACATTGCACCAGCACCTGGGCTGATCGACTTCTCAGCCTCAAGACTGACAAAGCACATATCGACTTTTCTGCGTAAGGCATTAAAAGGGCAGATACTACATTTGATCTTAGCCAAGAGGCCGAGAAGCGGTGGAGATTGAGTGCAGTGAATTATGATTGTGTGGAACTATCAAGATTTTCAAGTATCCCGTAGCACCCCTGGGAGTTAATCGCAGGGTCCAAGGGAGCTATGGCACATACTTTGGAAATCACTGGACTAGAACATAATTAACATTCATCGCCATCCTTATCATTCAGTGTCCTTCGTTGGACAAAGTCTTTCCCCAAAGTCTTTCCCCAAGATTCGCGAGACCTTTCTATAATTAGTGTCGCTGAGCCAGTACTGTCTGAATTTCTCTGATTCATCATGCCATCTTATTTTATGCCAACCATAAGATAGGCAAAATAAAGCGAATGCTCAATTAACCTCAGTTTGGCTGACGACATCGCCTTTTTATCTGTAAACCTTCATGATCCCCCAAAATACTAAATAAACTGAATGAAGAAAGCAAGAAAGTTGGTTTTCGCATGAGCTTCAGTTAAACAAAGATCATTTATAAAACATGTTGAGGACAAGGACACAAGAATCAACACTGAAAACACATCAACATCCAATAATTAACAAGAGAAAATTTGCTGAGCAACTGGAATCCTATAAAATCATAACAGGAACAATATACAATGGATACTGACGTTCATTGCCCAAAATGCCCGGATAAGAAAATGCTAACCCCATCTATCACTGGTGATTTTTTTCTCAGCAAAGATATTAAATACATGAAACACCCTAAATGAAGAGACAGTCACATAAAAGAATATCAATATATTTTTTTTTAAATAACCATCATTCCGATATCGGGCATACCAAATTTAATTACCAATTTTCTTATTAGTTCAATTCCACCCCAACTAAACTGAAACTGCCTTAATGACGCCATTGACTATTGCCAAAAAAGGGCAATTTCAAGTACATTCGTGTACACTCAAGTATTTTCAAGAACATTAAGAAACATATAAAATCAAGAAACCCATTCATTTACATAATCTCATACATCATAGGATTCTTCATTGATCCTCAATTTGATGTTTGAAGCAGGATTATTTCTCAGTTTATTGTGCTTTCCTTACAGGACATCCATGCCTCAACAAATTTCCAGAACTTACGCCATCTGGTCCGCTTGTATGTTTACCCGGTGAGGGTACAAAAGCCTGTCCTGCACCAATCTTCACGCATGCTCCTCTCTTTGAATGTCTGCCGGGCAATCAATGCTGTGCTATGGTAGGTCTCGCTGAGCTTTTTCGAATTTGCATTATTAACACAATAACGCCCCCACACACTTTATTATGTGGTTGTTGGACTTCAAGAAAGACAATAGCGTTATATGTAAACAGCGATTAATCAAAAGCCAATTATGAGTGTCGAACTATTTCCCAGTGAACGAAGGTGTTGTTTCTATCACAAAATTAAAGAAATATATCAACATAAAAGCCATATCTCTAAATTTTCATGTTTAATTGTATAATTGGCTGTATGCTTCGTCCAATTCCTGTTATAACCTAATAAATTATATTGGATTGGACCATGTCAAATGGATTGACATAGCTAATAATATCTGTTAAAGAGTTGTAATAAAATGAGATATTGTGACATAACAATGGAACAGCAACAAATCAAAACTTGAGTCGAGTTGAATTTCGCCAGTATTTTTTTGCGCTTTCAGTCCTCTATCGATTTGTCAGTTTCGTGAAAAAATATTTTTTCTAATTCTACGAGGGGGTTCTATTTAAAATATAGCTGTAATGCTAACCGGGACACGTACTTTCCGCCCAAAGTACGTGGCCCACCATTTTTACGAATGAATGCCTCGAAGTTTACGGAAATTTACAAATCGCATACTTTAAATCCTTATTTCCGTGAAAATGACGGAAATTGCATTGTCAATAAAACTCTCCTTGTAAAAACTCGGAGATTCACAGTAGTAAGATATCATAGATTGAAATCACGAGAATCAATAGCTAAATATTCTTTTTATTTTTTTTCGAATATTCACTATTAATGTACTTCTAAAATTCTTTATTCGAACAATTACAAAGAAGAGAAATTAACCAATGTGTGACGTAATACTCATCCCATTTGGTCTCAAAATGTCTCTGAAATAAGTTAAATTCCAACATTTCTCTTTGGGAGAGGCAGGTAAAGCGTAAAACTCAGAAGCAGACACTCCTGCGTTCCCCCATTCATTATAGCGCCACAGCACCAGTTGAAAAATGAATCGTTTTTTTTTATAATCATAAAGTTACAGAATCTATATCTACTTTTTTAAAGGATCCTCCGACTACGCCTGCGCCAACGACAACTGCTGAACCAACCACAACACCTGCACCGACCACTACTCCTGAGCCGACAACCACACCTTTAATTACAACAACCACACCATCACCAACACCAGGTCAACCAGGTCAGACTAATTTAATACTGATGATGTTTTCAGGGGGGAAAATCATTATAAAGCAATTTTTTTCCATACATTCAAAAATTAGTTCTAACATTTACAGTTTATTCGATTATTCGATTTTTTCCACCTATTAAATTCAATTTGCAAGGCCCGAAATTCAAAATAGCGGCATGATAATTTCGTTCACGTCATTTCTGTCCTGAGATCCAGGATATGTATGGCTCACTGGAAGATTTTTTTTTTAAGCAAACGTGCTTTCTTCCGTGGATGATCTCATTTCAGGATCCTGCGAACTACTTACGAACGTGTCACGATATTACTACGTCTGTGACATTATCTATACATCAGTTGCTTCAGTGAATCAGAAGGAAGATGAAAGAAAAAAGTAAGATAGAAAGAAACCGAAAATAGCACGCGCACGCGCGAGAAAGAGAGAGAGAGAAATAAAAAAAGGTAGTTTTCAGTATTAAACCTAATCTCTAATCATCTTACATCTTAGTATAGTGGGTTCTTCAGTATCGTTCAGAGGGGCTGAATGTATGAGGAAAGATGACTTTTCCTGCTAAGTGTATATGCACGTACACGTTTCTGAAAAAAAAAACTCCACAAGTCACAAATATTGATACTCGAAAATGATTGAAATCAAACTGCATCTATCTATCTATCTATCTAATTTATCCTTTTCTTGCAACAATTTAACTCATTCGTTAGGGTGGGTATATAGTCTAATAATTTAAAAGCATGTATGTGTTTGAATAACAATCAAACTGTCTTTGAAGTTTCAAAATATGTCATTTTTCTACCCGTGAATTAAGACAGTGGTTGATTACCATTCAATTTTTCAATTTGTAGGTCAGATATGTGGTAATAAATATCCAGAGCTAACTCCTGCTGGTCTGATCCTTTGCCTTCCTGGAACAAATGAAAAAGCCTGCCCAGCACCAGTGTTTACCTATGCACCTGTTTTTGAGTGTGTCCCAGGATACCAATGCTGCTCTTATGTGAGTTGATAAATCATTAGAATTAATCACTTTATTTTATTTCTTTTATTTGTTCGAAGTGGTATTTCATCAAATTGTATATAGAGTTGAGTTTTTTTTCCTTCTGCATCAAGATTCCCTCATCAAAAACCGATGATGCATACTCTTCAAATGATGCGTACACAAAAACTCGTAACTAGTTGGCTTAGTTACTCGATGTCAAACAACAACAAAAATGGCAGTGTCAGATTTTTCCGATATGAAGATTTTTCATGCATTATAATCCTTTTTTTCTTTCTTCTCTGATTTTTTCAGCCCTAACCCCCCATAAAGGAAACTTGAAATTTAACACACATACATACACATACACCCTCAATGAGTACAGAAAACATTTTTAATTCAGCTTAGTGTCTGAATAGTTGTGTTCAGAGTGAAGTTCGACCCTGAAGTAGTCAGTCTTGTTCTAATTGATTATATCTATAAAAACTGTAAAGTAAATCTCAGTTATTCCCTTCAAACATTGTTTTTGCGACCAGCACAGTGATAATTTGAAATCTCTTTATTTTCAATAGGACAAGAGATGAATTTGCTTATTTTTGATTTTTCAAAGTAAGAAAAAAAATAATATATGAATATCGCTATCCTGGCCACAAAAGCAAAGTTTGAAGAGAATAATATCCATTTTCTATGCTTTTTACGCATAAATAATCAGAAAATAACACTCATTACCCAGGAACGAAAATCATCTCCAACGATGTAGTAATGGAAATATTCATTCGTTCGAAAAGTGATATCACTCTCTATAGTTTTGAGAAGGTTTGTTAACATTCAAAGTGTTTTTCGGACGATTGAACTTTTTCTTGTTGTTTGTGTTGTTTACACGACATTCCAGATGATCCATTCTACAACCTCTTTTAGGTATGCTCTCCGAATGTAATGGTAGTAAACAGAACGTCCACTCAAATAGTGTAATGGTTTGCGAATCTGTCTATAAGTGAAGACTGTAGAAAAATCTTCATCGGGACGAATTTCCCTCTGCACTTGGCAGTTAATTGAGTATAATCTAGGCTTCGTAATCAGGGTGGAAGTATCCCTTCGGTGGACATTCAACCTGCCAAAGGAGATGACAAAAAGAAAACTTGTGAAGACAAAGTCAAACTTGAACCTTACATCGACCACTAAGCTGATGATGGGAGTCGTCTCTGAAGAGGCAGACACCTTTCTTTATATCACATTCAAAGTACGGAGATTTTGACCCAACATTCAACTGTGAAAAAAATCTAAAATAGTAAACAACGGGATCTGGATTTAGTAACATATCGCTGCCATTTCGGAGCAAGGATCAGCCTTGTTCTTTGGACAAGGCAGAACAAAAAATTGAAGTAGATGTATATTGCCCCTCCTAACTCCGGGCGGTGTGAATTTCATAAAGATAATAATGCAACACAGCCAATGAAGGATACTCGTTCAATGTATCCAGGTGTAGGAACTGTGCAGGGATAGCATTATGGTTCAGTAAGTGAAAAAAGGTTGACTGTAATATTTCACATGTATTGCTCTGGAAGGACAACCAATTTAGATTGCGATCTTTTGAAGACATCTATTGTCGGAGATTTATATCAATGTTCTCTTGTATTGTGTCTTAAGGGTGACCATGTTTTCACGGGTACGTCTGGAGTGAGATGGTGGAGCCCATCCCATTCCAGGATTCCCCAACCCTATTATTTTGTGCTAGGTGCTTAGCTTTGAATGAATTATTTGAGTCTTTGATATGATTCAGCTATGGATTGAACCCACCATCTATCGAACCAGAGGTGAGTACTCTACCACTGGGCCATTCAAAGATCATATACCAAATCGATTCCGACATGAAACCAGAACTTCATCTACACACCTGGTAAAATATGGCAGATATCATCAAGCACCGGTTACAGGATTCCGGACACACTATAATTGCATCAAGTCAAACATGTCAGCTGTGCATCGCACTAGAAACATGTAGATTTTCAAGGAGCGGGTCTCAGTCTCCAGAATGTCAAAACAAACCTTGGGGAAAAAGTATTGGACTTGGAAAAATTACCCCATCCTTTTTACTCATCAGGCTTACAATATACGGATTATCATTTGTTTTAATTACTAATGCATTTTCTTAATGCCAGGACTTTTATTTGAATCGCACTTGCTTCCGTTAGTACCTCCTCTAGATGTTATTTTCCGAACAACTTTATACTGGGTGCCACAAAAATGTATACATACTTTTACAAAGAGTCAAATTGGAATTGAAACGAGATAAGTCAGTATTTTTCTTCAGGAAAGAAACACATACAACTATTTATAAATGCATGTGTGTGTTTGTGTGTCCCTTTTCTGGAAAAATACTGATTCACCTTTTTTGAATTGTAGAAGTATGTATTTTTCATTTTTGAGACATCGTGTGTTAATTTCACTAATACAAATTCGCGAATCTGTCACTTTTTCTTCTTTTAAAAATCCAAAGCTTATCTGTAATGAGCATATTTATTGTCTTCACTTTTTTCACATAATCTAGAAAGACATTGTTGCACAGTAATTTGTCATTATAATATTTAGATATTTGCCAACACTCATTAACTTTACTTGATTGAATAATTTATACATGTTTCAAACCATCAATCAAAAACTTTCATAAAAACTGTCAACGTAAGTGTCTTCGGCTTTAAGCGGGTCATGCATGTATGTATGTATGTATGTATGTATGTATGTATGTATGTATGTATGTATCATACGTCAGTGGAGCTAGAGGGCTCAAAATTTAAACATTTACTCCTTATCATGTCTAAAAGAATTTTTAAATGCCCCCTAAATAGGTTTCGGGGGGGGGTCAGTTTGCGATGAAAGTTTATGTTAAATTGGCCCCTTATTTTGTGTCCAGCTGTATTTACGCCTGTCTTTTGGAAATTTAGACTATTGTGGTGATCAATGCCCAACAAGTAATTTATTCATTGATCACCTTTTTATCCATTTTTGATTGATCACCTCAAACGCAGCATGCTGTCAAAAGACATAGGCCATGTGGTGGTTGCCATTTAGTAGATAACCAGACGTGTATAAGTTTATCATTATGTATGATCATCACCGTGCAACGCGATCTTTTTTCCTGGGTAATGAGTGTTATTTTCTAATTGTTTAAGTGTTAAAAATAATTTTCCGATTCAAAAAAGAATGGCTATTATTTCTTTCAAACTTTGTTTTCGTGTCCAATGTAATTGTTTTTCTTACTTTATGTGAGCGAACCAATGGGAAAATAGATTTCAAGTGATCATCCTAATCACAAAAGCAAAGTTTAAAGGGAATAATTTATATCTCCTATACTTGTTAGACGTAATCAATTGGAAAAAAACACTTGATAACTATGAAACAATCGAAAAAAATATGTTTCAAATTGTTTTTTTTAAAACAAAATGGAAATGGTAAATATTTTCGAGGAGTTGGTGGCATTATTTTGCAAAAAAAAACAGTCTTGCATTCCTCTAATTGGATGTCAGTGGTGCATAAGAGCAAATTGATCCAATTATTAGTTTTCTGCTACCACCAATTAAGTTGTGATTGCTTTTTATCGCAACTAAAGTCAGATCAGTTTCCCCTCGGCAGTCAGTGAATAGATTAACAACACTGGTAGTTCAGCATCGGTGATCCATTCTTTTTGAAATCTTTATTTATTTTATAAGATGAATTATGCAAATCACTATTAATATTATCTGCTACTATTGATAATAGTGATTTGCAGTGCTTCATCTAATGAATATAAATATTTTTCTTAATAGGATTACCGATACTGATCTACCAGTTAATAGTAAGCATGGCAAAGGAGAGGTCAGGATGTGGAATGAGTTTAGGGGGTCGATTTGGACTCGTGCTCACCACTGAATTCCTGTAGCTCGTCGGTAAGGCGGTCGAGAATCAGGCGACCAATATAAAGGGACGTAAAGTCGATTCTCACCTGGAAGTATTCTTTATTCCGATTCGCACTGTTAATTTATTCACTCACTGTTGAAGGGAAATTGGTTTGAGTTTAGCTGTGATTGAGAGAAAGGTAAATGGCAGCATAAAATTAATAATAGTGATTTCCACTGCTTCATCTAATAAAATAAATAGAAATGTTCAACTAATTTTGTCATGTTCTTTCAATTTCAGGCGCCAAACTGAAAAAATATCCATCCGAAAAAGGATTTTTCGAAAGGACTTTTTGAAAGTATTTTTTTTTTTCAAAAGTGTGTATCTCTTGAGAAGAAATAAATTGTTGTGACACAAAAAGTCTTATTGCGAATGAACTTTCATCATCATCATCATCATCATCATCACCACCATCATCATCATCATATTTTTATGGTATGCTTTTTTGAAGCCAAGCTTGCTCATCGACCTTCCAATTATGTGCGAATTTTAACTTTACAAAAATTGTTCCTTATGTATTTGCCTTAAAATTTCGTTACCAAAACTCGACCTACGTACGAGTATATACAGAATACAATTTTATATATGCGATTGAAAATGTATCTTTGAAGTGAACAAAGGATATCCGAAGCAGGCCGGAGAGTACACGGCCAAAACGTAGCGAAAAAAATGAATGACGTAGGCAAGAAAAATAGTCCACCTATGCCACACGCAATGGTTAAAACATACGTTATACAAAATTCGTTCAAGGATAATGGTTGTTCTCTGAGTGACAATGCAAAATTAGTTACATGATCCCATCTGAGTAAGAAGTAATTAGAAACGATTAACCAAAACTGTCTTCAAAACTGTCAACGTGGGTTTCTTAAGTTTTAAATTTGGCCCGGCTGGCTGTGTATGTATCACGCATACAGGTCGTGCTAATGGTGCTATAGGGCTGAACATTTCAACTTTTACTCCTCATTATGTATACAATTTTTTTTTTAAATTCCCTACCCAACAGGTTTTTAGTGGGAGTTCAATTGACAATGAGGGTTTATGCTGAATTAGTTCTTGGTTTGTGTCCGGCAGCGGTCACGCTTGTTTTTGAAACTACAAACTTTCCAGTGATCAACCAAAGGCAAGAGAAGTATCTTATTCACTGACCACCCCTTTTTCTATCTTTAATTGATCACTCATAACGCAACATGCTGCCAAAATCTTTTTGTCACGTTATAGTTTCTATTGAGTGACTGACCAGACCTGTTTTTTGCTCTAAAAATCAAGTCTTCAATGTTTTCTTCTTCTCATATTATGTTTTCCTATTTTTTTTATTGCAAAATGAGGAATCGTTTTAAAAGATCAAGATGGCGGGTGATCTAGTTAAAAATTAGCGTATGTTAATCAAATAAACTTATTGCTTTTTCTTTTCTACGATCATTTGACTTTGAATACTATCGACCGTAGAACGTAGATTGTTTGAACAACTTACTTATGTATGTATACATTTCGGTACTTCGTTTAGTATGAAAACTCGAGACCAATCCATCACAGGTGTCACAGAAAATAGCTGAATCAGTAGAGAAACATATTAACAACAGAGAATGACGTAGCTATGATTCCATACACGATGTTCGTGATCGTATAATTGTGTCAAATAGTGAATACCTTGATGATTATGAGTTTCTGTAAACACGTGTCATCTGAGGGCTTTCAGGTGCTCCAGTGCCTAAGAGTATATAAAACGTCTGCTTGTACGTATGTGTATGTGTGCAGGTGTGTCTTCGCCTTCTTGAAGCAGAAGGTTAAGTGAAGTACCCTTATACCTCGGTGATGCATCAGAACACACACACTTTAGCAGGTTACAGCGTTATCAGCAAATATCGCTACCATCGTACGTAAGTGAAGTGTGCAAGTGGAAATGTGTCAGGGTGTAAGTCAGGGTGTAAGTCTGGATGAGTGACCAATTAGGTAGACCAGGTGCCATGAGCAATTTGAGATCATGTAGAAAGCCTCCCATTGTGATCCCGCTAATCTTCCTAAAGAAGAGACCGATTTCTACTGTACGCTCTATAATGCAAGCCAAAGACCTGCTTTCCTCTACCCCTATCCATTGAACCCTCTGACGGGTCTTGTTGTGAACGGAAAGAAATGAATGTATATTTGGTTGCGATTATATATGAAATTTGATGTGCTCGTGTATGTGTATATGTGTTAGTGTGAGTATCTTTGTGTGTATATGTACAAACGACACGGAAAATATCTTGTTAAACTTGAATTAACTTGAGGAACCTTATGTCATTAAAGACCAAACTTACTTGACAATTTGTTGTAAAGTTTAATTTTGCTTTTGTATGTCTATGAATACATAAACACGCTTTGTAGGGTCCATGATATTTTGCTAGGAATAAGAGAACATTATTGGGGATGGAGGTTCTTGAATTTTTTCCGTAATTTCTCTTTAGTTTCAATTCATCTTCCTAATCTTGAAATGTTGTCCGGTATGGAAATAAGAAACGGTTAAATTGTGATACTTAATATATACCACATTTAATTTACTATTTACTTGGAAGTTTCCCAGAAAATCGGCTGTGTAAATAATTCACAGAGCAAGGAAATAAAATGAAATGAAATATATTAAATAAAAATGGGATAGAAATCAACGAATTCATCTTGCGAACTTCGACCGAAAAATGTGTGCTGGAGGTAATCTGAAAGGCGCTGATCCTGAATATGTCTTTATTTTTGCTCTGGGATGTGTAGTTCAAACATGCAGACAGACATGCACAACATCTTTACGTATTTAATTGTATTACCTTTCTTTAATGCTCAAACTAGATTCTCATTTAGACGATGAAATTGAGAAATCACGCCAGCACTTTTATTGCTGAGATTAAAGACTATATACAATAAATATTTGGTGAGCTTGGCAAGGGATCCCGTGTTGTTTTCAACATTTTCAAGAAACATAAACACCTCTCGTTAAAATGATTTATCATTATGAATCAAAGAGCAATATGATGAATTTAACCATGACATTTAATTCTGGATCAATTCTACAGCAGTTGTCACGTAAAATAACGGAAACTATAATATGGAAGACCAAATCAGTAGACTGCTACTACTGCTACTACTACTGTATAAATAGACATAGTGTTATATATATATATATATATATATATATATATATATATATATATATATATATATATATATATATATAACATAATCCATATTCTACTTTTAGGCAGAGAGGTGTCTTTTCGTTGAATCTTTAACAAAGCAAAATTGAAATTGTTTATACTTATTGCCTCAACACACTTTTCATTAAACTTTTGGAACGTATAACCTTTCAAAATAAAATAAAAATAAAGCGTAGTTTTAATGCCTTATTTAAAGTTTCAATGTTGTTGTTTATTGCAAGAAAATAGCATAAATTCACCCATTAAAAATACTTTTCAAAACAGGTTTCAGACTGGATTCTTTTACTCAATTGTTGTCATAACAATCCGTTTGATTTCGCCATATTGACAGGTGTTGACAGACAAAAATCTTAATTCTACAATTGAAATTTTCCAAAAATACGATAGCTGTTGACATAATTTTGAACAAAATTTAGTTATTTTTATGATTACTTCACTGAACTTAGGAAAAAATATTACTTACTCTTTACTTACTAACCAAAAAATAAATTTGTTCACCCAAAATGTCTTCAATTTACATGAAAGGTGATGAAAACTGATTGACAACGGAGACTAATGGTTCTTTTAAAGATTGTATGGACGACCAAAAGTGACAGAAAATTCGATAAATAATGCAGCTAACAGAAGAGCTGATATATAGCATCTCTATTCTATTTTTGAATGACGAATTCTTCTTTCGTCTGATTACTATTTTTGGTTAATTCTTATACTTACAGAGTATCGTTATTACATTTTAAAAAAACATTTCATGTTTAACTATTGTACATCGATATCATTTTTTCCGACATCAAATTCTTTAAAACTATTTTTGAAAAATCTACATAAGTTCTTTTATCGTTTAACATGCCTAAAACGTACAATATATCTAAACAATGAGGTAACTTAGTTTAAATTTCAGTCTGAAATTTTCAAGATTCATGTCATTGATTTTGCCACATTCAACTAATTTTTAAAAAAATCAACTGGATCTAAATTCTTCTGGAATTTATCTTTTTACAATCTAAACTTTTCGGTAACCGTTTGATATTTTATCATGATGTCATAAAAAAGAATAAAGGATGGATTGATTGACTTGAAAAATATTTCCATACATTTTTCTTACCAGAGAAGTTTAGGTAAGTATCATAATTTTGAGTGGCCTAATACATTTCAACATAAAATAGACTCAACACCTTAAAAGATGGATATTTTGGTTGCTCAAGAAAGTTAGTAGAACAATACCAATGACAAGCCATTTGGCCTCGTCATCACAAGATTTTCTATGGGCATTTTTATGGATCTTAATGCATTCTATAATCAACTTCAATGATACTTCCTTTAGCTAAAATTTGTCTTTCCAAATTTGGAAATGGTTTCCTCATCCAATTTGAGCGAACTGTTCTGACGCTTGGACAGTAAACAACAGTCACTCTTCAACCTACAAAGCAAACATTCGACAATTTCAATTACAATGAAGAATTCGAGCAATTTTTTGATATTTATGTTTGCTTTTTCACAGCTCAAGCAAATTCTCCCTGGATGCCTAGCTTGAGATTGGGGGAATTAGGGCGCCAGGGGCTTTGCTCCTTGAGGACCCTCATCATTTAGTGAGATTTTTTGGTGGAGATGTAGTAAGTGAACTAAATCTTTACCATTGGGGGCCCGGGTGAGTTTTCAGATAGCCTCTCCTCTTCATCTACGCCCGTGTTCTCTCTTGAATCAATCTCATTTTCGGAAAATCAAGTTCCTAATGACCATATCAATCAAATAATAAAATTAATTTTTCATGAGCCAAAAGAGGGCTAAATCAGGCTGGTATTGAACCTCTGCCACCAGACTCACTCGATTTTCAAATTCGACGCTATTCCAATGTCTGTGTCTAAGATAAAGCTCAGATTATCTTCCCTTTGGCCAAATCAGTTAACCGTGCTTGTTAAGAATACAAATAATCTTTAATCATCAGGCTTAAACATGAAAGAATGAGAAATAGCGAAATCTCGCTGATCAATAAAATGCGAATCACCAGAAAGTCACTGAACAGAAAAAAATCGCGTATCATGTCAATCTTCTAAATTCATTTTTATAAATTGTATCCTTTGTTAGAGAAAGCAGAATATTTAGTAAAGTGATTCTGAATCAGGGATGCATGCCCCATGAGTGGGATAACTAAATATAATGGGGGAACAATTTAGAATTTGGTGTGAAGAGCGAAAAGTATTTCGTAGCTTCTACTGATTAATTCCTAATTATGCAATACTATTAATAACAATTCATAGAGTTTCTGACAGTTGAACCCCTATTTTTGTTTGTGCTGTTAACACGACGTTTCGGTGGATCCATTTTACGGCCTTCTTCACATGTACTATCTGAATTTGATGGTGGTAAACAGAATATTTCTCCAATGGAAGCAACACTTACAACATTTGTTTCGGGCAACATCTTTTTCTTTCCTTGTTAGGCCTGGATTCCCATACCTTGTACTGGTTGAGTAGTGGAAGCCATGTTGGGTGGAACTCCGCACTTGTCTGACTTATACACCAAGTCGACATGTAGATGTGAGCTGCCTCTTTTACTTTTCTAGGTTTCCAACAAGGATATCATCCGAATCCAGTTTTATAAGGGTTTCTATCAATGAAGACAAAATTCTGTTTACCAACATCGAATTCGGATTATACCTCAAGAAAACCGTAGAATTTATCGGCTGAAACGTTGTATTAACAACACAAACAATAAGATTGAATTTCAATCGTCCGAAAGAAACACTTCGAATGTTAACTATAGACAGTATTAATAACTAGTTATACCGAAAATTCCAGATTGCTCATTTAAAACTAAGATTTGGTAAATTTCTGAATTTAACCTTGTATTATTATATTTTTTTCAACAATGAAATTGTTTTATTATAGTAAGAGGGACATCGAATGTTTTGAGCTGTCGAGGTGCGGCATGGAGTAGAAAAGAACTACTGATTTAGAAGAATATCTAAGAAAAGAAAAGAATACCATCAAGATTGAAAAAAAAAGAGAGAAAGGTTTTCTGCTTTCAAAGAAATTAACAAAATTGTTTCTGCAGATTGCAAATATCCACAGCTACATACAACAAACACGGACACAATACACACATTTACAAAGCACACATACGTATACAACACAAGTGCGAGACTGAATTTAGATAAAGAATTTGAAAGCTACTGAGAGGAAGTAAGAAGAAGAATGCAGGTGGCCCACATCTTCAGAGTTCAAGAAAAGTAAACAACAATCATCATCATCGTCGTCATCATCATCATCAGCCTCTTGCCCTTCGTTGGACATAGACCTTCCCCCAAAACAACAGAATACTTGTCCATTTATTAGATCTGACGAGACAACCAAGTTTCTTAATAGTAGACATTGAGTTGCATTCGCCAAGGAGGAGTGACGCTATTTGCTATTTATATAACAACATTTTTGATTCACGGCCGATAACTGATTTATTTTCCTTTGAAGAGTACTTTGGTAAGTAATGGTATCTTCACTTCTAATCTTAAATATGAGAATACATTTATGAGATTTCAATTCACATATATATACTTATTTTATTATTATAAATGTACATAATTTGTAAATCATAACAGAGCCAATTAATATTATGGCTAAGTCAAGCAACGGACAACATTTTGATAAACATAGCTACATATACGGTTGGTAATTTTTAAAAAATGGCTTAATTATTATAAAAAAAATCATAAATGGTTGCTGATAGGGAGTAAAATCAATTAAGAACTTTAATTTTCGACCCCAAACTTCATATATATATATTTGTAGGTGAACACAGATGTAAAAATTTGCTTCCTTTCGGTATATGATTCATGGGCTTCATGTAAATGAATTCGAAATCTTTCAATTTGCTAAGCAAGAAACAGCGTTCTGTTTTTGAGTCATTTTTCTTGCTTTCCCATCAATCCTTTTCCAGTTTAATTCGTGTTCTTTATTTCAAGGTGATACATTGAAAGTGACAGTTGTGATTACTACAGTTAAATTTCCATTTGTTCGCTGACTTATCGCACGGGCACACTTTGTAGTTGCCCGGGGCCCTACGTTTTTTTGGGCACCGAAATTCACTTGGAAAAATAAAAATTAAGGTTCATGTTATTAAATAGCAAATATGAATAACCTTGTCAAAAACTATGTTTACGTTCACATTTGAATCAGTTCTGGACTCTTTGTTGAATCCATGAATTAAATCCAGAACGACGTTACGGCCTGCAGACTAAATCGAATACATTGTTTTGCCCAGGGACAACAAATATTCTTGAAACGCCATGCGTGCATTCGAGAAATCTAATTTACAAAAGAAAGTCAAAATAAAACAGATTGTTGCATTAGATTTGGAATAATATATTTTTGATTCTTTATTTATGCTTATTAGCTGAAAATAATATTGATCTTGAATATTTTGTGCTGAAAGGATTTATCAAAATGAAATGATCTTTTGACTGATTTAATTATGCATATTAAATAATAAACAAAGCAGATTCATTTACTTTGATTGTTTCATCATCATCATCATCATCATCATCATCGTTTTGGGACAAAGACCTTCCCTAGGATACGCGAGACCTCTCTATTACGGGCGTCGCGGAGCCAGTACTTTCTGGACTTCGTCACGCCATCTTATTCTCTACCGGCCATAGTCATGCATATGATTTCTGGGGATTCATGTTGTGAGTTATGATTTCCTGCGGTTGTCTGTCATTCTTGCAATGACCAGTCCATTGCCATTTAAGTTTTCTGATAGATTATATGATATCTTTGACTTTTTTTCTCTGATACAATATGTTTTCTTGTAATTTCTCCATGTGATGTTCTCTTGTGTACTTTGCATGTTTGAGGGTCAATCTCTCAGTTAGGTTCCTTGTTTCTGCTCCAAAGGTGACTACAGTATATCAAACGAATATAAAATTCAATTGCTAATATATCAGTGTTTCCAAAACTTTTCGGACTGCCGTCCCCTTCTAGAGTATATATCTTATCAGCATCCACCGTGAAGTCAGGCATTAAAAATAACTTTTGATAATTTTTCTTCTAATTCTTATTATCTAAATAAGTCAATAGAATTCTTTAAATCTAAAAAACGGAAAATAACTTATCTTCAAGCAGCTCTACTGTAAAATCAGCTTTTCAAACACACGACTTGAAGGTAACAATTCATATTCTTTGCTCCTTACCCTCTTCAATACCCAATTGTCTTCCAACGCCCCCTTTCTACCCAGTGTCCTTTTTAGTTATCCAGCGTCCCAAAGTTGTTGGTAGTGCCCACTTTGGGAACCACTGAAACCAATTTATGCTTGTTTTTTCGTTGATAACGTGAGACCGTATTCTGCAAAATAAATGAATTTCACGGAAACCATTCATGGCAAATTGGTTCAAGTTTCCTTTGTTGAATAATATTAAGTTTGCGTCTATTTTTTCTTTTAATCACAGCATGATATTGGAACAAGAATCATAAGTTCAACAATGAGTCCACCATCCGTGGTAGTTGTAGTAGTAGTAGTATGAAGAGGAGGGGTGAGAACAAGTAGTTTTCCATCGATTCAATTGAATCTCATACTTGTAAAATATTGTGTTAAGGAACTTGTCTTCGAGTATTATTTCCAATGAGAATCGTAGATGGCCCATTTGGGGGGGGTGTTTTAAGCCATCTTTGGCTTTTTTAAAACACAAAAAACGATTTCGTACATTTGAATATGACATCATAGCCGTTGGTTTCTCAATGAGGTCACACCTGTCATGACATCGCATCTTCTGATTTCTTTTGTTTAACATTACTGAGATCGACCGACCAACTGAAAGGCGTCTTATTGAAATGTGCAGACACATCTATAAAAATTGATTTGTTTCGTCATAAGGAATATATGAATATATTGGGAAGAACTGTGGAATTCGGATGTGGAGAGTGAAAAGCCTCCCATGGCTCAAAACTGAGTCCTACCTTATTAAGAGTAACAATAATCTTCAACACACTGAGAAGAGTGAACTGATAGGTAAAATCTGCATTCTCCTACCGGGATTTGAACTCACAGCCACCTGATTACCATGAAGCTGTCTAATGGATTGAGCTAAATTGACCAGTATTATATAATGACAAAAATTGATCACGGTTTATTTCATTCTAATATATATTGACTTTGTGAGGTATGAAGGCAACGAGGTAATAATATGGTTACAAAATATTGCACAATAAAGAATTTTAGTGAGTATTCTAAACTCAATAGACCTGTATTTATCACAAAGAATTTGTCATATGATATTACAATTTTTTTAATAGTAAGGGGGGGGGGCTCAAATCTTCTGAGTTTTCGAGGTGGGGCACTGAGTAAAAATGATTGTGAATCACTGCTTGTAACCAAGGCGTCCAGAATAATCGGGGAAAAGAGCAGCATTTAGAATACACAATCCAACATAAGAAAAAGCCGGTGGATTTTATGGATCTTGATCGTGAGAAAGTTGACGAAAATATCCACATCACTTTCTCTCGATAGCACAATCTTTCCCTGTAAATAAAAAGAAAAGGGTCTCCAATAAGACAATATAGCTTCGCTATATATAAAAGTTGGGAGGTGTGTGGTGGCTAAACGGGTAACATTACGTAGAATGGACTCAGCTACCCAAGTTCAAACTGTGACTGGGATAGTTTTTGTTCACTTCGTACATACCATTTGAAAGGGCATGAACACATTCCCCCTTGATGAAGTGAGTGACACCACTTCAGATGCTTGTCAACTATAACTCTATCTCACATATTGCGAACAAACCTAGTAAGTAATAATGGGATACGTGGAGTCCGAGCAGGGACGGCTGAAAACGTAGCCAGCATAAGGACACAACTGAGAACCTTCATTCAACTCTAATATCGTAGTGAAATAAAATTCCATCCATGCAATATATAATTCCATGTTCTTATGATATTATAATGAAGTGTCACTTAAGCGACATCAGATTCATAAACAGAGCGGAGCATATGATTCGTGGAGATGGTATGCAGCATTTGGTATGTCGATTTGTCAAACAGTGACAGATATCACCTCCATAGATGCAAGTGCATCTAAAATACTTTTATTTGGGGCATTATACTTAGTAATCAAGCCACTGATAGCATTTTTAGCGAGTCAATCTTGGTACAATAATCAAACTCATTTTATTACGAATGGATTATATGTGGAACAAAAATTAATTTTCCTGATTAATCCATTTATTAATTTCTTGTTGCTTGTACCCAAACCAGTGAGAGGCTTCACAGGGGAGGGGAGATAGGGCATTTGGCTTGTGTTATTGGAATCGCCACGGAAGGCTCGCAACATGATCCCCAGTTACTTACAGCGCCTGGGATTCTTACTGACTGGGCTTGATGTTGTTTAACATTGGTGATCACACAAGAACCAGTGTGTCCAAAGCTATTTGGCAATAACACTTTCCGTGAAAATTATCATTGACATCTAATATCAACTAGAATTTCAATTCCGTTAAGTTTGCCTTGCAATGTATGTCTGTACGTAAATATGGTTTTATGTATGCTCTAACATCATGTTTTCCTATTTCAGAAAAAAATTTGAAGAATGCAAGCAAGAGCCATCATCTTCAGTCTTTTTGTGGGCAGCACCTTATTCCTTGTGATCTGGGCACAAGATCATGCAACTAAGCACCAACCAAACCCTCATGGTTCTCATGGAGCAGGACCAGACCCAAACCGACCCTTTCTGACCCTATGGAGAAAGCGTGGACACAATGCCGTCAACTATCAATATAATATGCATAAACCTGTTCAGAATGGCCAAGTTGATCAACGTGGTTCAGTAACCCTTTTTAAACCACCCCACAAGGACAATCAGCCTGACCGGTCGGGATTCGTTGTCAGTTATCGTATCAGCCAAGATTTTGATTCCACCAAACCACTTCACCATAATCAAAATAATAGGGTGGGTACTTCGGGTAGTGTGCCGCACGGATCCACTCATGCTCGATCTCCAGTCCATCATCAGTCGAGACCATCGCACCATACACCACAACATCGTTATAGGAATGACAATCATCTTTATGGAAATGCTGATCAAGCAAGTGGTTCACGTTGTTATGACACCATTAATTCCAACCAAGTTTTCTGTTGTATGCCATCCTACAATGGCGGGTCCCAAAGATGCTGGAGGCAGAATAATGGCTGGGATGGAATATTCTTTTGAATGCCATCATCATTTGACATCAAATGTCATTTAGAGCTCAGATCAAAGGTGAATCAGTAAAAAGCAGATAATCATAGTCTTTGACAATTATAATCATAGCAAGTTATTGTAGTTTTAAAGTTGATTTTTCTTTTCAGCATGAATTCATCATAAAATAGTTATTTGATTGGATCAAATGTAGAATCGGGGCCCCAAAATTGATTCAAGTCAAAAGTGTAAATTTTCAGATTACATCGTGATCAAAATTTAGTACATTTTAATCAGAACAAGGATGAACTGAAGAATTCAGACCCCTTTAAATATATGAAAGAATATTGTGAAGAAATACTTACATTTCATCGTTGTTTTGATTGAATTAGATTAAATTTTGATTACGGTGTGATCAGAAAATTTCTGCCTTTGAGTTGAATCAATTTTGGGACCCGGGATACATTTGGCCTGATTGAAATTTTGCTTTAACTATTTTGGGGTCTGAATTCTACACTTGATCGTTTTGATTAATTTGTGTAACTGAGACTTGCAATAAAAAGATTTTTCAAAACACCTATTTGTTGAATTATTTTTTTTTTAAATACACAATTTGTTGAACACTTACGAACGGCTCAAGTACCACATTTTTATGTCGATTAATTTGAGACCTGAACATCCTGATTGTACTTTCAAGAAATATCTAACTTATCAAAAAAATTAATGTTCACCTGAATGTTTCTGTATAAGTCAATGATAGTTGTCTTCATATGATCTTCAAATATAGGTTTAAAATATAATTACAAAAAATTAGGACGGGTCTGATTTGTCAAAAGAAACTGCCCCTGACCAACGTCTTTTAGCAGCATATCATGTTGGTGGTGATCAATTAAAAATTGAAAAAAGAGGTGATTAGTGAATAAGTTACCTTTTGTTCGAATTTTCAAAGAGCAAGCGTGAAGGCTGTCGTACACAAACTGAAGGGCCCCCAGGAAAAAATGCATAGTAAGGAGTGAAATTGTGAACCCTCCATCTCCATTGTTACGGCCTGTAAGCGTAACATGTACATGGGTAGCAAGCCAGCCTGTGTCTCTTAAAAAATGAAGAAACCTACGCTAACTATGTTGACATATTGCCGAACAGTTTCTTACATAAATATATATGTGCGAACCAAATTTTACCTTTGAGCTAAACAGCCAGCTGGTAAGTGACATCATTAACATATAATATTTAGCCGATTTTAGCCATTTTAAAGACAGTTTTAAGCCGTAAACCATATTCAGCAACACTAATTCATTTCCTTATCCAGCCTGTGGGCCCACTTTGTCGCCAACTTAGAGGCCTGTGACCCAGCACCATATTAAAACCATTATGTATGCCCTTAAGGGTTAAACAACAGAAGGAAGCTGATTTCAGCATGTCTTAATTCTTGCTTAGATGAAAGCGATTGAACCCTTGTGTAATATGGGTCAATATTTATATCTATATTTATTCATATTTATATTTATAGATATATGTGAGTATGCGTCATTTCACTTTCAGAAGTAGCTATGCGAATACACAAACACTCAAAGGAAACAAATTACGCCACTGAGTATTCTCACATGTATAATTCCAAGAAGCCTATCCTAGTTTTCTCCAAGATAGTAATAAAATTCTATCCTTTTTAGAAACGTTTATTTTCTTTACGCAGTTTCCAGCAAGAAAGACGTATGGTTTTAGCGAAGGTTCATAAATAATTTAATGAAAAATATTCTATTGGAGTAATTTAAAATGAAATGAAGGATTATGAACACACGGAACGATAATAGTTTAATTATAGATACTAATTTTCTTGATAGGAAACTGAAATGGGAAGATTAGCACACGCACAAAATGGAAATATTTCTTCTTTGCAGTTAGTGTAAAAACATCTAATAACAATTTATGTAATACTGCACATATGGAAAAGAATTTTCAGTTTTGTGGCAAAATTTCTAAAAAGATTTTAAAAATTGAAAAGAAAGCATGGGGGAAATTATAATTATATTTCCCGGTTGGTAAGACGCATTTTTTCACTGAAAATATATTGCGGTGACAGAATGAATAATGACACTTCAAAGTTGGAAACTTGGACTTTCTAGTTACGGTAAGCTATTAAATCTGAAAAATATGTTTATTCGAAAAATACCTTCATAATTACAGAGTGCTTCCTGCGAACCGGGAAATACAGTATTTAAGGGATCTAATGATTCATTGGCACAAGCCTTTTTCTTGGCAGGACAGAGGAATATCTATCTCAGCAACAAAGGTGAAATGAAATCCCATATCAGAAATGGTTGAAACTATATACGGTAATCATAGAAATATTTCCTCGTTAAAATGAAAATCATTTTGCATAACGATAGTCACATAGAGACCACATAGATAAGAACAAAATCTTTAACCATCGACTGATGGTACTCACTTGACGGTCGGATCTGTTATAACTTTTTGAAAAATAATAATTTGTACGGTGATTCATTCTGCTGGAGAATACCCCCCCCCCAAATTTCTAGAAACAGCACAAGCTTTAGAGCTCTACTCCCCAACCTGAAGATCGCAGACCAGAGACTTGTACCGGGTTGCAAATCAAGTGCTGCTAGTCTACAAGAAAACTATATGTTTTGGCAATATTGCCACTTCGTCGGCCAGTCTGCAGAAATATTGTCAATATTAAATCAGTCTGCAGCACAGGACGACTTAAAGTCTTAGAGCATTAAAAGTGTCAAAAACAATGGATTACTCTTGTATCCTTCTGCACTTAGGGCACTCGATTATAACTCATAAAAAATGACGTTCTCACCTTAAATGAACTTGTTTCGCAAATAGATGAGATAAATTTTATAAAGATACTTGTTGGATCAAGTCAACCTTGGCAAAAAGTTATATTCAAGGAACACGACAGCAATTGATTCCTTTAGGACCACATGAGCTAGACACAATGCTATGTTTCTAGAGTACTTGATGAAGATGGATCTCATTCTCTCTAGCGAAATTAACACGCTAAAAAACTCTCTACTTCCAGGTCTTATAATGTTTGAAATATCTTATTTTAAGAAATCTTCCATATTATAAAATAATCTAAATCGGAGTTAACTATGGGGTATTTATGTTTTCTTAAGGATTTGATAATTATAGTTTATCCCTTCCAATCGATACAGATATTAAAGTTGGATAAGATCTCTGAAGCTAAGCAAGGTCGAGTCTGGTCAGTACCTAGATGTGTTACCGTTGGGTATTACTAGGTGCCGTAACGTAGCTCCGACCGACCTATCAAGCTGGATTTGGATCCTGCTAATGATTGCCCGTGTGTACCTAACCTCGTGACACCATCGATAAATCTATAAACAGAAAACGATGATACAAACATACATATATACTATCGATAAAGATGCAAGTGTAAACATTGTTAGCAGAAAAAAGATCAATGTTAATTGCTTTTATTGAGATCTGGGTGATAAATGAAAAGAGCGAGGTAGTGATACCCCTATCAAGAACAAGCAATCATATCATCTAGCTAAACATTTGTGTGGCCTAAACACATAGAGAGGAAGATCATCAATTCACTTGCTATTTGGATATTTGACTGATGTATGAAATAGAAGAAAACATTTCAGATCATATTCGCTTTATCGGTGCTTTGAAATTACTTTTAATTTTCTTTTCATTGTATTAATAATTTGTTGCTAATAGAAAAGGGTTTCATTCTTTACACAGCACTGAGTTTTTTTCAGTTGATTTTGAGAACATCTGGAATTGTTTGATTTGAACTTCTGTTCGCTAGTTGACTTCAGTGGCTCAAATTGATTAAGTGGCCGGGCGTAAATTTGGCCTCCCAAATGTGAGTTCTATTCTTACCTGAAGTGAAGCTTACTCACTGCCGAAGGAAGCCGGTCTGAGTAAGAATTGCAATAGAAAGCAATCGAAAAATTAAGATGAAGATAAATCGTGCTCATAAAAATGAATAATAATGGTATCTGGATTCATCTGTAGTTCCTTTTAAATGATTCTGGAGACAACAAAAAGCAAAAGCGATCACTCAAATATCTTGTTTATTTTCTCTCTTTCTTGATTCGCAACTCTCTCTAGTTCTAGACTCTATCACGATTGGCCTGCATTGCACAAAACGGTTTCTTTGATAAGAATTGGACTGGACTGTGAAAATCTGCAGCTTACTACATCCGTAGTTCACTGTGAATCTGTAAACTTGGATCCAGAAGCTCCGAATTTCTTGTTTCAGTCAACAACTAGTGAGTTTTGTCCGAGATTTCTCCTGTGCTTTTTTTTCTACCCTTCCGCTGGCTGAACCATCAACTTCACTGAATGGGCTTCCCATATCACAAGTTTTTCTTAACTCGGCTTGCAAAATATAAAAAAGTCTTAGTAGTGACAAGCACTCGAAATGGTGTCACTCCACTATTCTGGCCAACGGTACCTAAATATTCTGAGGCAGTCACCAATCTACGTACTCATCTGGTTCGATGTCGCTTAAAGTTATTACGTAATAGGTGCCCATGAGGCTCAAGGACAGTAATTTGGGAGTTCTCTTGTGCATTGTAAAGTATGTGTTGCGGGTTTCTGTGTTCAGTTTTCTCATGCTGGGAGAAGGAGAAAAGAGAAATCTACGTAGGCTGCTCTTCTCACCCCAGAGAAAGCTATTTAAGATTCAAGACTGGCTGGCTCGAAGGGGTAATTAAGAAGAGTTGCGGGATGCTCAATACCAGATTTCAACTGACCGTGACAGGTGGAGAGGAATAAAATGCTCGCTGATGTGTGTGTATGTGTATGTGTGTGTGTGTTGGTGTGTGAGAAAGAGAGGGAGGTTGCCACGCATTTTGAGCGTCGTTTTTATCATCGAGTTAACGAGTGTGTGAAAATTCATGATAGGAAAATAAAAGTTAATACACTGCATTGTTATTGCTTCTACCCGATTTAGCAATAGTTTTTACCCTTTTCTGTATCAGTATTTCAACAGCGGGGAAAATTTTTGCGAAGAATTGCCCAATACGTTTTTCATAAAAAAGGAAGTAACCGGGATAAACAAACGAAGGCAACCGAATACTTCAAAGGTTTACTTCTGTATGACGGACAGAAAGTAACGTTGCAGAAGTTACAATATAAATACAACCCACTCTGAATGCTAGGAAAATGATTTCTCTAAGTATTGAATTTTTAATTTTTGATAAAAACTAATATGTGCAGAGGTTTCCAGTGAGATTGATTTTCTGAAAAAATCGTAATTAGGTAAAGATTTTTGCAAAAATACCTCCGCTAAATACGGTTGTATGAAAAGATCTGTTTACATACGACTGACGACGGCTTGCTACTGTTGATAAATAAAAAAAACATCAAGAGTTTGGCTAAAATCTGAACGCACTTATCAAAAATGCCTCCATGGGACTATCTCAGGCAGGTCTCACGTTCTATTTCGATAATATGCGCATACAAACATACCTACAGACAACCAAATTATACACACACACACACACACACACACACACACACACACACACACACACACATATATATATATATATATATATATATATATATATATATATACATATATATATAAACTGAGGTACCTGGCGTCACAGAGGAAAATAACTTCAAATTTCACAACACAGTGAAAAATATACGCGTCAATAATTGTTTCTTTACACAACACAACAAATATAAAAAAAGATTATTTACGTTAAGAGCTTATTCTTTACTTCTGGTCCGCATTATTAGCTCATTAGATTGATGGCTTGAGTTGAGTTGAGGGAGAAAACAGAGAAAAAATTCTCCTGGAGAAATCTTTTTGTGGTTTCAATCAAAAAGACCCTCCTTTACCTTTTTTGGAAAAGTGCCAGGCTAGAAAAAACATTTTGTAAATTTCTTTTTCGTGGTTTATATTTACGGTATATATTTACGGTATAAATATAATGAGTACCCTTACTTTCCCTCCGTCGAACGAATCTTTGGCTTTGTAGTGAAGAAATATTTTATTTCTAAATATGTTCAGGTATCAGGTTTTGAAATAACTGTTTCGGATGATCGTGCTATAGACTACAGTTCAGCATTGTGGTGAAATAGTATATAGATTCCCCCGTAAAGCCTTACAAAATACTGAAAGTAAAAAAATACGATTTTCGGCTTTTTAAAAGCGACTAGAACATTGAGATGACGATAAATGGTTGTCAAATATTAATAATAATGATTTGCAATACTTGATCTACAAAAAATAATAAATTACAGATGGTATCCGACCTACGTGAGGGACCGAACAGAAGATTATAAGTAGGAAGATCGTAACTCGAAGGTGTTGCAGATTTCCTTGTTGCATCAGATAGTTTTTTTTAGTTTTACTTGCAATTTAAAAGTTGTTTTTTTCATTTCGACTCTGAAATTTCGTTCATTGAACAATCGTAAGTCGAGAACTATGTAAATACTTTCAACTTTACTTGAAAACAAGATAATCTGTGATCTATTTTACCTGTTCGTAACAATTAGAAAAAGGAGGAGTAGAAGCGAAACCGACTCACCGTGAAACATAAATAGTACTTGTACTACTATTATTCTCAACTTAATTTGACGCTTGCTCTTTGTCAATGCATGACGGAAAACTCACAAAACTTACAAAAAATTGATTTTTTGTAAGAGATTGTTGTAGCAATCAAGAGAATAATGACTTGGGAATATTCTAACGTAAATATTATTTATTTCGAATACTTGAGTTGGAATGATTACCTCTGGTGTCCTTGGATGACTTCTGTGATGAACCTCACATAGGTTTATATTCAACGAGTCTCATCATCATCAATCTTTTAACGTCCGTCGTTGGACATGGACCTTCCCCATGATTCGCCACATCTCTCTATCACAGGCGTTACAGAGCCAATACTTACCGAATTTGTCCAGTTCATCTCTCCATCTTGTATTCTGCCGGCCTCCGTTGTGCGTGTAATCTCTGGGGATCCATATTGTAAGTCGTGATACCCATCGGTTGTCTGCCACTCTCACAACATGACCAGCCCATTTCCATTTGAGTCTACATGCCAATTATTATGTAAATAGCCTAGAATAGGGGTTTCCCCACCGAGGTACGCGTTCCCTTTGGAAATAACGATGTTTGTAAAACGCTACAATTTCCAAAAAAGATCACGACCAACTAAAAGTAACTCGTGTGAGTTATGAACAAGGTTTTTTAGGTATTTGTATGACCGAAAACAAATTTCATGATTGATAATGATGTACAGGTATGTTTCTCTGAAACTGCGCCTAGAATTGAGTTGCTTGATGGAGAGAGCCAAGCTCACCCACATCACATTTAAAACGTAACGAATTAAATGAAATAACTAACTAATACTTTGTGTCTGTCGTCTGTTCTATGGTATTTATTTGCACTATATTCCTCACAGGGGGTGCATAAAAACTTTCAGACAGGACGAAGGGTTACGCCAACAAATCCGCAATTTTCAATCATTGAAGATTTTGTCAGGTTTCATCCCAATCAAATACCTCACATGGTTATACGATTTGCATCCATTAAGTCAGAGCCATATCTATGCTGTTTCACTGCTCTAACGTAATGCAAAAAGGCCATTTATTTTGTGTATGTATGTATGTATGTATGTATGTGTGTGTGTGTGTATATATATATATATATATATATATATATATATATATATATATATATATATATATATTCTGGAAATTGGTAGTTCGAACTCAACCTTGAACCACTTGTTTTTGAACAATGGTAAGAAAAATATGTACCTGCACAATGTGAAAATAAAATTGTAACTTTCAAAAATGCTGAACAAGAATACTTTAACATACAATAAACGAAAACAGATTAATGCAGAGGCACGAACAAGCTATTTATTGTGGCATTTGCTCACACGGAACAAAACTTCGTAAAATAGGTTGTTCGATTTCGCCACTGCATCACTATTCTTTCTTCAATTTTATGTTAAAATATTCTTGGTCAGTTTTCTTTTGTTTTTACGATTATATTAATACATTGTGCAGGTACGCATTTTTCTAACAGGTTCTACTTTCTTAATATGTACACACTACGTCCTCCACACAAACTACTGATGTTTTTAAAAAGTATTTTATGTTCTAGAAATATTTTATTTTTGAATATAGATAATTTTTGTGAGTCGGTGTAATTAAAAAATTACTTGCAATAAAGGTCTCTACAAGTTGACATGAATTTTACCAAGACTGTTTGAGTTTTAAAAATAGTTATTGCAAAATAACGATTTACCACTATTCGAACTACAAAAGCAGAAATGCTATCTATTTCCTAGAATGCACCCTCACGTAGGGGAAGCAGAATCACAATTTGCCATTATACTTGATGATTATAAACATAGAATTAGTACATTATTCAACAACAACCTACTACCGGTCGAACAAGATAAAATGGAGAAAGACATACACAACAGAAACATAGAGATATTAGGAAGTCATAATGACAGATGGATTATACGCCATGATTAAAAGAGCTCAACAGTAAATTAAACCACCTGAACAATTCCTAACTCCACCAAACAATTTGAAACAGGACACATTATACCACGAAAACATTTGATAATCCATCAGGCAACAGAAAATATTGTTAATGAAACTGATATAGGCATCAAATTATTGAACACTGCAGTCAACCCTATACGAGAATTAATTTCAAAATGTATGGAATTTTGCTGTTTATTTTATCAATAGTCTAGGAATTTATTTGAGATTCCGAGTATTTTCTTTAACATCAACCAAGATCATCAAAAAAGCAATTTATATAATCTGAGTATCTGAGTATATAAAAATGACTTTGGTCACATGTGTGCGCAGAAAGATATTTCACTCGAAGACACACACACGCACACCCACAGAAATTAACACACTAATATGCTCGTGCGCGCACACAAAACACTGTATCAAATAACCTTACTTGTGTTCCTTACATACCAATTCGAAAAAAGGATTGATAACCGAAAATAACCTTGAGGAGGTGTAATGCTGATGTCCCTTGCATACACACACACACACACACACACACACATGCATAAATATGCACACAAACATACCAACCACCTAACATGACACTGAGAACTGCTTATCTGCATAATATACTATTTCATATACTATTCTTTCCTGTGTTCAAGCATGGGGGCAACTAGTGGTTAGAAAGCAATAGATAATAGGCCCTATAACATCCACTCACCACATACATCAACAATTACACAAATAATCATATGCTACTTAAGATCATACACCAATAATGTCGAAACTAGTTTGCTATCAACCAAACATAATAGGATGAAAGTATTGAAAAATTAATTTTTTCACAGTTATGCACTCCTGTTTTACCTTTAATTTACTGATACATTTCATACACAAACACACAATTACACACACACACACACACACACACACACGCACACACGCACGCATATGTGTGTGTGTGGGGGTGGGTGGGTGTGTGTTTTATGCGCATAAACTGCAATTTTTTTTAATACACATCTTGATTGCAACCAGAAGCCATATGGGTTTTTTTGTTGATAGCTATTTTAATTGCCCAAGTTTAGTCCAAGCCCCTCTGTTTTTCTATCGTAACAACAGCAATAACAATCCTCACCGAATTTCCTAACTCCTTGTATTCCGACTGAAGATGATTACTGCAACTTTTGTATAGCATATATAATAAATACACGATTATAAAAGATATATTTTTTAGTATAAATTTATCTGTTTATTAGAATGAAATAAGCCACAGCATGCCTGTGAGATACATTTTCGTGAATATGTAAGACTTGTCAGTCTGTCTCAGTCGGTAAGAGAGCCGGCTACCTATCACTGAATCGTGATTTTAAATTACAATACGAAAATGTTAATTCTACAGATGTATCTATTCATTAGAATTAAATATGTCCTTGCTTATTTCTAGCATAACCTTTACTACGTATGTAATAATTGCTAATTTAGCTCAGTCGTTAAAATGTACGACCACCAATCACTTGGCAATGGAATATCAATTTTTACTCGCCTAATTTTGGTGTGGATTGGTTTTGAGTTGATGTTGCTGTTCTTGTAACGATAAAAAAAAAGTTTGGTTTGGACTGGTGTTTGCCAATATCTGCTCGTCGTACTGAAAGAAATGTTCAGAAATTATTGACATGTATATGTTTTAATTGCAGGACCATTTTCTTTCATTTTTTTTCCATTTTCTCTTCTCATTATGTATCATAAAATCTGTATATACACTGTAAACACTGAAGCTGAATATACTTGATACTTGCTAAGTTTAGCTTAGTTTGACACAAGGCTACAGCGTTGGAGCACTCAGTGACGATCGAATTCATTGCACGAGTAATAGTCAGCATCATAAGCTTGTTACAATACATTCCAGAATGTAAAATTAAGGATTTAAGGAAATTACTGAAATGTTCGTACGAAATCATCAGTTTCGTTGTATTACTGTAACATTGTCACAATTATGTGTAATCCTTATTTCCACAATCCTACTGTTACATCGACACAAGTATACGAAATCTTGAATTTCACAATCGCAATGTAACATCGACGCACGTACACAAAATCTTTAGTTTTACAATCTCGACACAAGTATATGGAATCCTTACTCTCCGTACCATTGAAACATGTAGTTTCATGATCTTACAGTAACATCGACAAGTTTATTGAATCTATGACTCGCCCTACATCTGATGAATGACTTTCATGTGATTAAACATTACAAGTATTTGCTTGACTCACAGATTGCATACAAGGGATGATTAACATTCCAATCACAGTAAAAAACGTATAATATTCTGAACTTCTTTCTTACAGAATTTAAAGTATGTTCATCAATTTAAATTAATTCTATGGACATAATTGCGAATTTTAGATGAAGCATAAAATAAATAGCTCGACAGAAGAAAGTCAAAAATCCAAATGATGCATCCACATGTCAAATGTTTCACTTTTCTAGAAAATCTCAAAATTATGATTCAACCTAACTCCAAACAATTTAAACTTACAACTCATAATGTAACGATAATTTAAAAATGAAAAATATTCTCCACTTGCTATTGTGGATCAATTATTTTTTAGATAACGTTAGTGTAATTAAGTAAATAAATAATCCTCTTACGCAAGCTACATCTTCAGTTGTCCGTGATAAGGCTCAAAATATCAAATTGCAACTTATTCGTCTCGTTTGCGATCCGTGAAATAGACTTAGAGGCAACAAGCACCTGAAATGGCGTCATTCACTTCATTCTGCACTATTTTATCCATATTTCGGAGGAGAGATGGGTTCATGCCTCTTCGAAGGGTATTAGTGCGAAATTAACACAAACTATTTTGAAGTTTGAAGTCGGTTCGTAGAGTCCATTCTCCGAGTTGATATCCGCTCGGTCATCCACACCTCAAAATTAAGGCAATAAAGCAAGCTAGCCACACATACAATAATTAACCATGTGCAGATGTCCTCTCTCAAGCTAAGGAATGCAAATGACATAGCAAAATAAATTTCATTTATGCAACTGATGTAATGAATAGAATTTCATTCATGTTCTAATGACGTAACAAAAATGCTGAGTCTAAAGAATAATATAAAAATAGAAAAAGAAACAGATAAAAGCAAAATTAATAAAAATCCATTCGTGAACAACAGAACTCCATTCACTTGGTTTGCTGAATGTAAATCTCTATTATCTATTCCTATATGCAAATTAGTATGTTTAATTGTATATTTGTTGTGTTATAACCGGAAACTTATGATTGGTTGGTCCATGTGAAATAGATTAACAGAGCTATGAATAAATAAAATGTGTTGGTCTATTGTCATAACAACGAAGATTACAGTAATATTTTAATGTGTCCATGTTAGGCCTTGCCAAATAAACGTCACTGAAAGAAGACAAAATAGTGGTTCAGTTGGTGAGTGAGCAAAAGAAAAATTCTCTCTTTCACCGAGCTTTAGCCAATTTTATGACCGTCAGACAAGAAGGTGTGACACAGTTGCTTTATAGTTGGAGACCTTTCTGGCTAGATTCGCACAAAAAAGGTCAAAAAACATCGTAATACTGTAAGCAGACACCAAAAAACTATCAAACTACTGCTGCAATAAAGTCATCATGGCTCAAAATTTAAACGTAGCCTAACAGAAAAATTCATGGCCAAATGCTTTTTTAAAGGTTAGAATTGACAAATTCGGCCATACTTTTTATCATATTTTTTCAATACATACTATCCACCTTTTGTAATGAGATGCATGATATTTTTGATAAAATAAGTATCCTACTATGGCATTTTTCATACTGCACTATATCAGTTGTGATTTTTCTTACATAGCACGTTGTCTTAAAGCGTTATGTCCTCCCTTTTAAAAAGCTTGAGCTGAATTGAGACTTAAAAACACTTAAAATCAGAATACTTGAAATCATACATAGATGACACTGTTATTTTCGACGAGTACATGCTAGTATACGTATAAAAATGCTGTGTATCAATATATTCTATATATGCCGTCATTGTTAACGGCGTGCGTGAACTAACAATACAAAAGGCAACACATGGAAATGTTACGTTAGAGAAACGCAAATGAAAATATTAAACGAGTTTTTCAAAACGATCCGCTATTAGCCCCAGTTTAATTTTTTAAGCCTTCACCCCCTGACTTTGTGGTTACTGATTTTATTTTTCCCCTTGGATAATGATTGTATAGTAATAAAAAAAATAACTGCAATCCATAAGATTGGTCTTAATACCTATTGTGCTTGCTGTGAAGGAAAACTTGTTTAAACTAAAACCGCTTGACTCAACACGTAATCATGAGCCTGAAAAACAAATTATACATTCTGAAAAAGGTCTTCTCGAACATCTCTTTCCAGCCGGATATACGAAAATGTGGAAGAGTCTGATCAATGAAACTGTGACTGCAGAAAATATGAATGTTTTCAAATCAAGGCTCCATAAAGAACTCTTAGACAATAATATGTTCTGCTACAACTCTATCAAAATATCATCAGTGTGCTAGTTGTGTGTTCTGTGTTTGAGCGATGAGTATAACGCCAAAAAATACACTGATGACTGACGATATCAGCAGATCCGACTCAGAGGGGGCAAAAGAGTTTTTAAAAGAAACTCTTCAACACCCGACCCTCTACCACCTCAATACATACTCAAGGTAATTGCAGGTGTAATTGAAGATAAATAATTTAGTCATGTTGCTCCCGAACGAAATTCTTTATCAAGGAAGAAAACTTCAAAAACAATAGAAGTCAATATGGCAGCGTAAGAAATTTGAAATTCATCCTGAAACTCCATATGCTTATTCTCGATTTTTATGATTTCAAACCTCAAAATTTTACTGAATTTAAAACAATAAAGCATATCGATTTAATGTGATGTCTTTCCTCGAAAAAGGCAAAAACCAAGAACATTTCAAATGACAAATCATTGAGTTGCAACAACCAATGTGCATTAAGATACAAACAAAGTCTCCTCTAATTTCTAGTAGTCATTCTGCGCAAAAATCTCATGTTGTGGAAACTTTTTCCTTGAGATAAAAATATGCACACACTGAATACTTGTGCAAATGTAAACCTGTTTCTTGAAATTAGTGGAGTACAAATGAAGATTAGATGGTATCCATGTAAAATAATTTTTCATCAAAAAAACGCTGTCGTAGAAATGATTGTTGTGAATATGGAAGAGGTCATATAGCAATGGAGCAGTAGACAGGAGATGGCTACACATGTGTACGCAAATAAACGTGCATGTACAGAAACATATGTTTTGATATGTATATGCGCTTATTCGAACATAAACTAACAGATCAACAATCGAAATTTCATAAACCAATGGATCTTCAATAAAAAATATCATAAACTGATGCATCTACAATCAAAATATCGTAAACTAATAGATCTACAATCAAAATTTCATAAACTGATAGATCTTCAACAAGAATTTCAGTCAGAATTGCCCAGCTCAACAAGAGAACACAAATCCTTCGTACATTTGCTATCTTATATGTTACTCGCAGAAGTATCCGGTCTTGTCCGGGTGTCTGAATATCAAAAATCAACACAACCACATGAGTTCACTATACCTTGTATCAATTTCTTTAAAAATATTCTGAAAATCTTCAGATGATCCGGGAATGTGGATTGTATCTGAATTGTTGCTTACAATTTGCAAATCATAAATAAACAAATCTTGGATCTAAAATGAAATTCTATTTTTACAACCTACGAAAGGATTTTCTTTGAAAAATATTTTTTGTCCAAAATACTGTTAGTGTATAAAACTTTTTATCTGGGCAAGTTTCTCTGTGCACTCAGAAGGTCACTGAAACACCCCAAGCTTTATGATCAAGGTGGAAAATTTGGGAATTGAGTCGCACCCTCCCCCTATTTTGTAAATTCTTTTTCAAGAATTATTCCCAGTTGGGCCTTTCCCAAGGGAATCAATGTTAAGTGAACGCAGTTGGAAGTTTCAATTTGGTTCACCGATTTCATTTTTCGCGCTGCTAATCACTTAGTCACTGACATCGCCACTGATATTTTTTTTTATAAATAAACGTTTAAATCCAATACATAGACGTCTATAATACGGGCGCTTTCGATTTATGCAGTGTTGAGTAAAAACGTTTTGCAGTTTTGCCAGAAATACCTGTTTTGACATTAAAAAATTGACCTGTGACAACTTCTACCGATCAAGGAGATCATCGCCACCTATCCAATGTTTATCCTTGATTCAACTTATCCTTAAAGCGTCCAGGGTCCAGTTATTTACCGACCCATAAGACGTTCTATCAAATTCGAAGTGAAAAAACTTCCCTAGATATTTGTATCTCGCGTTTTACAGAGCAATTTTGAATATCATTTTCTATAACTACAAGATTTTTATTCAAATGGTGAAGCTTTACAAAAGTTATTACGAGTCGTCGATTTTCGTAAAAACTAACACATATCAAGGGCAGAGCGTTGAAATATTTTTATATTTTAATCTCTTCGCCTTACAAATCAGGCGTTTTTTCATGATTATAAAGAGGTCCCGAGCCGGGGAATGGACTGGGTGAGCCGAGTTCAAACCTTGGTTAGAACAGTTTGTGTTCTCACTAATGGCCTGAGAGAAAAGACCCGAATCCATCTCTCCCTCAAGCAGGTTGAATTAAATGACACCCTTTCGGATACTTGTAACTTCTAAGTCTAATGCACATATCGCAAACATAATGTGATATGTGAAGCCCAAGTAGGGATGACTGAAGCTGTAGCCAGCGTAAGAGATTTACTTATTTCATGGCAACATAGCCGCATGCAAAGTTATTCATTAAATATATTGATCTTTGAACTGTCCCATATATCTGAAATTATTAACGATAGATTCATGTGGTTTTCACCAGTCGACATGTTTTGAAGATTCCTTTGGATTTTCAAAAGAACGCTCTTTGAAGCCTGAACTCAGAAACTAAATGATGATAAAAACATGGGGTTTTCACCAATCAATAGTTCATTATCTGGAGATTTATTATGAATGTGGCATATTTTTTACAATTTCAAAATTTATTACGTACATGATGATTTTTTTTAGTAATTTGGGAGTTATAGTGGTATCTAAGAAACGAATCATCTTTGCTTATACGGACGTAAAATACGATAGCTGCACACAGCATACAGACAACGTTATTTTACATCCATAAAATCCAGGATCACCCCATTTTCTGTGCATCTGGGGACTGGGTAAAGATTTTCTTAATATGTTCTCGATAAACGACAGAACATCGCAAAATAAGTAAAACTCGGTTTTTGCAAGCACTTACAAAGTACTAAAACTTAACAATGTAATATGAAAAATTTTTGTTTACATTCGTTGTGCAAGCAAGGGGGTATTATATCCTCACTATTAGTGAAGATATCCATTGCTGGTAATTATAATATTTGCTGGTTGTATGAACTTGATCCCAAGTGCCCAACGCTTGTTGAACTGTTTTTGTGTTGACTAAGCTGATTTGAAAAGCACTCTTGACGGTAGGCTGACCGTTGCACGATGGACTGAAAAGTCATCCAGGAATGCATACAAAGACACACAAGTGCACCGAGCGGAAGGATGAGGTTGATTTGAATTTGATACAATCTAAAGGAAGAATAACTATATTACTTATTTTGTTATTGTTTGAATGTCTTGCACCAATTGCGTAGCATGTCACACGTGCTAAATGACAATAGGATTTTTGTTTTTTGGGGGTTTTTGTTTTTGCTGTTTACTTCAAGTGGAGGCGTTAATTGTCCCGAAGAGTAACTCCGACTCAGCGACTGGCCTATAAATATGCCGGCTGAGACCACTGACCACATCAGTTCAGCCACAGCCTTCAAGACAGAACAGGTGAGAATCAGTCTACTGTTCTTCATCTTAACTCTCCTTTCGGTTTTTTCGTTTCATTCTCTCCCTATTGTCCCTTCTCTTTATCTATCTTAATCTCTGTCTTACTTCTTTTCACTATCCATTCTCTCTATCTCTCTCTCTCTCTCTCTCTTGCTCCTTCTCTCTATTTCTCACTCGCTTTTTCTCTTTATCTGTCTCTTTCTCTTTCTACTTCTCACTCTCGCTTCCTATCTATCGCACACCCTCCTCTTCGTCTATCTCTCTCTCTTGACACTTCCCTCTATCTTTCTTGTTACTTCTCTCTATTCTATTTCACTCTCTCTTCTTTTTTATATCTCTCTTACTCCTCCTCTCTTTTCCATCCCCATCTCTCTCTATCTACCTCTTGCTCTCGATTTATCTATCGCTCGCTACTTCTCTCTACATTTTTCTATCTCTCTCCCTGCTACTTCTCTCCCTCTCTTGTCACTTCTCTCCATTCTATTTCACACACACACACATACACACACACACTCTCTCTCTCTAGCTACTTCTTTCTATCTCTGTTGCTCCCTCTCTATATCCATCCCATCTCTCTCTTACTACTTTTCTCTATCTTTATCTCTTGCTCTTTCTCTATATCTATCTATCCCTCAATATGCCTTGCTCTCTGTCTCTCTCTTTCTCTCTCTCTCTCATTCCTATATATGTACCTCTATCTCTCTTTATCAGCTTCTGTGGTCAACGTAAGTCCACTGCTGGACAAAGGCCTTTCTTAGCTTCTTCTATGATAACCATGATTGCGTTAACCTCTGTTATGCCTTACCAGCGTACCTTTCTATCATATCTCCACCTAGGGTCTGACCTCTTCGTATAGCATTTTCTATACCACAGGCACAAATCGGTTAACCCTTTTGTGTGTGTGTGTGTGTGTGTGTGTGTGTGTGTGTGTGTGTGCGCGCATTTGCATGCATATATTCAAGGAAAGATAGATATAGATATACATACTCTATTTCGCTGTATATATAAATATATATAGATAGACATATAGACGTATATATTCGTAGAGGTAAACAAAGACATATGCATTTGTCAGTTGAAACTCAAAATCAAACTAATGATAAAAACGTGTATTAACTGCATTTGAGTCTACACGTATATTTAATTCTTTATTTTGACTATTTTCGCTATGTGTTTTTTTATTCGCATTTTTATTTTTACTATTCGGTACTGTTATGGCTAGTTAAGCAACGTCGAGTCTGTTCAGTGGCTAGATGAGTAAAGAACTGAGTATACCAGATGCTGTATGCAGCTGTGGATAATATAGAGAGCCTCCCGTGGGGATCTCGCTAATGCTCCTTGCAGAAGATCGATAATGCTATCCCCGAAACGTTTGACTTTCCTGATGAATGAATGAATGACTATATCGTATTTTTCATGAGACGCATTTCTTATCAGAGGATTTTCGTTCTTCACAGTTTTCCTAACTGCACGTCACCGATAATCTCTATGCGTGTCGTGAAATTAAGTAAAATTTTGTATATCTTTCGAAACATAGGGTCAGTTGGACTGCTTGAATGACATGATATACTTGGTTTGGTTCACAAAACTTACATGTTGCAAAAAAAATCATTTTTAAAAATTGTGGCGCCAATGCAAAATGTTTGGAAAGCTCTGTTCTAGCTGTACAGTTAACTTATTTTCAATCATTTTGATTAGGAAAGACATACGTTCATACATACAGTGAGAGTAAAAAGTATCCGGTACACATTTCAAAAAGTTCATTTTAGCATCCTTATAAAGTTTCGAAATTGACAGAATTCAGACCGAATTTTTTTGGAAGTACAAGAATCAAAAAAGAATTGAAACAAGATTGAACATTGAAAGGTTATGTTAAAAAATCAGAAGTCACTGATCCATATTCTGTCAAGTTTAAGGCGTATACGAATGTTAAAAGAAACTTTTTGGATGCACTCAATATATATCTGCCTACATTTTACTTTTTCATTCTACGGTTTATTCTCTTGGTTGAAGTTCTCCATTTTCTCTTCTAGATCCTTACACCAGCTGATTCCTTCCCGAAGAAATGTTGTTCAATCGACTGACTACCGCTGCCATCATGGTAGTGACCCTCACCGTTTTGGCTGCAGCTGAGAGTGCAGTTCTTCGTGAGAAGCGTAGTGGACACGACGGTCATGACGATCATGGAGGCCACGCTGCTTATTACAATGAAGAACAACATCATGGAGGGGAACATCATCACCACAAGAAGGCAGGTGGAGAATATGCAGAACATGGAGGTCATAAGAAACATGAAGAGCATGGCATGAAAGAAGCATACTACACCGGTTACCATGACAGCGAGCATGACCATAAAGACAGCTATGGTCACCACGATCACAAAGAGGAACATCATAAACACAAAGACGGCATGCTTGAGAAATATGGTGCCTACGCCGGTCATGGAGGACACGCTGCCTATGATAACCATCACCATGCTGCTGGAGGACATCAGAAATACTACGCTGCTAAACATGGTGCTTATGCCGCCAACAGTTATGGAGGAGGACATGGTGGAGGACATGGTGGTTTCGGAAATGGAGCTGGAGGACATGGAGGTCATGGTTACGGATATGGACATGGAGGACATGGTGGAGGACATGGAGGACATGGTGGAGGACATGGTGGACATGGTGGCTATGGTTACGGAGGTTACGGACATGGTGGCAATGGTGGATATGGTTATGGCCATGGTGGTTTTGGTGGTGGTTTCGGCGGTGGTCACGGAGGATACGGCTACTATTGAGAAATCTTTATGCATGAGACAAATTAGAAAAAGTGATGATATGTACAATTTTGAATACTATTGAGTATGAAAAGTATTGTACTCTGATATGAACATCAGACAAATTTTGTTTTGTTTTATTATTATTATCTTCTGTTGTATTCACGTTGTTATTCAATAAAGAAATATATAAGGAGTATACTCTTGTTTTTGTCCTTCTTCTGGAATCTTAGAGCTTATCGTCACTTCTGCATTGTTTTTCATTTCAGCGTACGCGAGACATTGTGATAATTTTTTTTATTATGTTGCCGCCCAAAGCATATTCATTACAGATTTTTGCAGACGAAAATCAACAGAAAATTGCACAAAACAATTAATCAGTAAAATTAATTGATGAGAAACAATTTGATTTTAGCTTGATAATCGAATAGGAATACATGTGGTCATTGTTCATAAAACTACTAGCCGAGACACCAGGTGCTACTCCGATAAAAATTGAAGTTCCTGATTCAACCCGACCCGATCAGTTCCGACGCAACCCGTTCCAATCCATCCCACCCTGTCCTGTCCCCACGCAACCAGTTGTCCTATTATGCTTGCCCATCTAAGAACGACACATTCTCTTTTGTTGTTTTTAAATATTTGAGGTGTGCTGTAGTTAAGTTGATACGTTCTGATTCCGGATACGTATTTAGTTTTGTGCTGAAATGCGTAGTTCTCGGGTTATAAGAGTACAAACACACAGACAGAGACATACAAACAACTTAATATATATTGAAGTTCGATATCACTGTTATTTCATACATTCTTCGGACTTCATATTTTTGTTGTTTCGAACACAACTTTCTGGTCGATACATTTGTTCTTCCTCAGGTGTATTATTGAAATTAACTCCCGTATACCATAGAGATAAGTATATGATGAGCAAAAATAAACCTATGACTAGCCTAAGGGTCGGCAACCATTTGGCGTCAGTGAGCTGGATCACTTATTAATAAGTGGATGGTGTGCCAGATAAAAGCTATAAAGATCTTGAAATATGGGAAGTATCCAATTCAAAACATCAAGTTATATTTTGCCTCAAATCCAAGTAACAAAGTCATTTGCACTAAACAAAGGATGCCAATCAGAAATCAAAGAACATATATATATATATATATATATATATATATATACCAACTTGAATAAATTTTGATTTTTATGTAAACAAAGAGGGGTCAACGAACTTATAAAAAAAAGAAGCTACATGAATCACACTACGAGATATGAAAATTTAAAGATATATTTAATCATTATTTCCTCAGATGTGTTCACGCATCTCTAAGACACTTTTCAGTCTGTCGATCGGTCAATCGGTCAGTCTGTCGGTAGGTCCCACTTATGTTAAACAATAGAAAGAGGAAAGAGCGGATTTTGTGTTTTATTTACCAACTGCAATGATGTCATACGAGGTGTGATGTCATCAATAGATGATGCATCAGGTGTTTACTCTTTTCAGTGTTGCGATTTGACGACAAAAATGGCTAAAATCGGCTTACTTTTCGATTTCCAGCTGACTTTATAGCTAAAAATCTTATATATATATATATATATATATATATATATATATATATATATCCATTTAAAGCCAACTTACCATACACTATGACCCAAGAATAAATCATTAATGAAAATTGTACGCTTACTCAAGTACTCTTTTTGATAGACAGATTTCCGGCTAAACCATCTTCATTTTATTCTTCCTCCTCGTCTTGCTACTACTACCAGAGCTAGTAATGCAACTACTACTAGATTACCTTTGCAATTGGAAATTACTGATATGAACGTAAGGATGGTGGATGCGTCGTTGAACTTACGGTTCTTGTTCAATAATGTTAAAAACAATTGTCAAAAACATTTATAAGAATCAATGAGTATATTTAAAATAAAAAAAAAATGATTGCAATAAAAATAAAAACTTTCAAAGGCTTTTCGTCAATTTTACAAATAGATTATTCAGAAAATTTTTGTCATATATGTTATATAGTACTAAAAGAATAACTCACTACTACGTACGAAGGTATACGCCGTGGATAGGTGTTTCTATTGACACCTATTGATAGATTAATTAGTTCCTGCGTTACATCGTCCCCAGAAGTTCAATCAGCGTTTGCCCAGACGCGGGCGATTTCCTCCTGAAGCCTGGCTTCCGGTAGACAATAACAGGGTCGACCCCAAGTACCAGAAACCCAGGTAGTCGCCCGGGGCGCTGAATACTTTTGGATGCCTGTCTGAGACCGTAGTACGTGCCAAATACAAATGAGAAAATTACTGAATTAAAAAAATCAGCTTGCCCAGAGCGCCAGGAAGCAGAGCTCCGGTCCGGTAACTAATAACAATAAATATTAGCTCTAATTATTGGTGGTATGATAATTTGATTATTGTAGCTTCTCATGCAGCTAAAGAGTTTTTTTCGTAGGAATGGAAATCCGATTATATGATAATATATTGTTGAAAAACATAAAAGGATTCGTTTGTGTCCAAGATGTTTAATATTATCGGGTGCCTGCCATGTGTCTGAGACAGTAAAACTTACAAAATAGGGAAATTACTATATTAAACAGAGTAAAAACAGTCAAAATAAGGAAAATCTTTCATATGAAGCCTGATTTATTCAGGGATATCTGGCTGTTAAATACTTTCTGTTGAGGTAAAAGTAAGAAAAACAATTAGCAAAGAAAATTCTCATGACCGACGACAAGCTCAATCAGGCTTTGAAGTACGCCGGAGATCAGCTTACCCGGATCACCAAGAACAAGTGCCAGGACCCCGGTAACCAATAAAAATAAATATTGGCTCTAATCATTGGCGGTATAGTAATTTCATTACTGCAGCTTCTCGTGCACCTGGAGTTTATTTTCCGATTAAATGAATACGTCTTCTTGAAAAATAGAGAGGGGTTTGTTTGTATTCAAGATTCCGAATAATTTCATTTATTCTAGACAATCTTGAAATTTTTAGATAATTTCTGACATGCTTATATTTCCAATATATATCCTCAATGATTTTTTCTTTTCATTTCAGAAGCTATTTTTTTATAAAATGATTTATATATCATGAAAATAGAATTCGTTATTTGTTTAGATGTGTACCCACTTCTCTATTACGCGCTTTACGGTCGGTCGGTCAGTTGGTTCCAGTTACATTAAACAACATAAAGAGTAAGAAGGAGTATGTGTAACATCATTCAAAGTGTTAGATCATTAATGCTTTGATGTCATGATAAATGTGCGAGGTCTGCATTTTTGTGTTTAGAAAAAGCCCAAAATGGCCCCAAACTCCAAAAATGACCATTTATGATTTTTATTAAAACCTCTACTCGCACAATATTTCCATACTGCAGTATTTTACTAGTATGAGAATCAATCGATTCTTGTTCTTGTTTTTTTTAGTATAAATATCTGCATTTATTTGAATTAAATAATCTTTGCGTAGATATCGTATACGTGTAAGACTTGTCAATTTAGCGTAGTTGGTAAGAGCCTACCAATCAGTTTATCTTGATTTCAAATCATAGTCAAGAAGTGTTAATTTTTGCTCCCCTAATATAATGTGAAAATTGTTCTGGTTGTCCCTGCTAACATACAAAAACAATTAATGATATTTAACAATTAGCGAAAAAACATTTCTAAGCATCAATATGTATATTTCAAGGAAAGTAATGATTACGTTGAAAATAAAAACTTGCATAGATCATTCGTCGATTTACAAATAAACATTGAAAATTTAAAAAATGTATAACTTTTTCGCCAATTTTATAAATAAATTATTGGATTGGAGTAAATAAGCTAATTTGCCATTTATATTTGTCAGCACACCAGATATTGTAAGGTCAAGATTGAAGTTGTTTGGATCTGTAGTTCTGAAGAAATCTAATGCACCGTGATTAGTCGACAATTGACCATTAAACAAAGTTGACAATCGTCAGATATATTATACATTACACAGCGCAGTGTGGAGTTTAAAGTCTTTGGGATCGAGAAATCTTATAAAGAAAGAAATAAAAAACGACGGATTGTAGATCTTTTATCTAAAATTATAGATATGAATCTTGAAATGAAATCTCTAGATTTGCAATAGATCTGAATTTAGACATAAAATATTTAAATTGGCAACACTAAAAGAAATAAATGATATAATTCAAAGGCGTAGTTCCGTACGACGGACGGAAAATTATTTTCTGTGACAATTATGGAAGGCACACACCGTCCAAACATGCAACTTCGGGGAGGGGCACCGCCCTAGTTATATAAAGCAATCTATTTTTTAACCACGATAGTGAATATAATTGTAAAACCAATGGCCCACAGATTATGTATTGCAGGAGTGGGGGCACCATTTCCCTACCTGTTGAGGTTAAAATAACAGACAACAATACCGTGAATTTTATGAACTCGAGCAATTTGCAAACATGATGGCCTCTGCTCAGTCACTTTCGCAGTCCTGCGGAAATCAGTGAGCGGTGCGTTTGACACCAGCTTGGCTGCAAGTACCGACGGCAGGATGTTGAGTTGGGAGTTAAATTGCCCTGATGGGGCTCCACTCTTTAGTTTGGAATCAGTGTTGTTCTCCTAGACTGGGTGCCTTCCCAGGACCAGAGAACCCAATCTGTGCTGATATTTAGCTCATAGCCGAGGAGAATCAAAGGATTCATGTCCTTTCCTTAGGGCAATAGGGCGAAGTGAACATGATTGGTGTTTGAACTCAGGTCGCCGATTCCATTGTCCGAGCTGTTACCGCTATACCAAACGTACTCCTGAATACACGATCCTATCGGACAAACCCAATCGTTTTACAAAATATAGAACACCTATGTTTGATAGTCAAAAGAAGATCACAACAAAAATAAGGCTCCATGAATAGAGTTTTTCAGGGCCAGCAAAGTCCTCACTGGTGTACCTTACAGCACAATTTATAACACCATGCAACGTCATCTTTGTTCCTAGATAGTGAGTTTCATTTTTTGATTGCCGATGTCTAAAAAATATAGAAAATGGTTATTATTCCTTTCAAATTTTGATTTTGAGGTCACCACAGTGATATTCATAAAAAATTATTTCCTTACATTATATAATTAAAGATACGCCAATTCGTCCGTTGCCCAATTAAAAATAAGTGGATTTCAAATCACCACTCTACTTCGAGGGGTGTAATTATTGATATTCTCTATACTTTGTAGACATTCTCAATGAGGAGAAACACTCATCACCCAGGAACAACAAAAATAAAAAATGATTTTTTTAATTATAAAAATATGTTGCACTATGAGATAAGTTCTGAAATGATGTCTTAAATAAAGATTTAGGAATGATTCCAGTAACATAATCCAGTTTCCATTAGATGCTGTGTTCATTGAGAAAAGTATACTAAAAGCTATCGTTGCGATTGTATCTTGCCTTGGGAATCATATAGGTACGTATTTCCCATCATCCCAATCATCATTATCGGCAGCAGCAACATTATAAGTCTATTGCTGAATAGAGCCTCCTCCATTTCCTTCCATGACGACCGTAATTGTATTTAACATTGCCATGCCTTACTGGTACACCTTTTTATCTCATCCCTCAATCCTATATCTGGTCTTCTCTTACTATCCAATGGGCACCAATCGGCTATTCTTTTGCTCCAAGTATTCTTGTCGACTATTCTTACTAAGTGTCCAGCCCATTTCCATTTTTGTTGCCTAATTATTTGTATAATAACCTTCACTCCAGTCCTCCCTTTTATACAGAAAAGGATCAACATGGATCCAATTTCCCAACATAGTTCCTTTTATCTATGTGAGTGTGTGTGCGCACAGATGTTTTACAAGCGGTGCACATTGGAAATTGTAGTGGAGACAAAGGGTTAGTTACTTGAAATAGTGTAAAAATAAATAAGTTGAAGGAGTTTTGATTCTACCCTTTCCAGCAACTATGATGATGATGATATCATGTGCTGGGTGTTTTTTTATTAACTTATTTCTACAATGCATTATACAAATTTAAGAAATATTCATTAATGTTTTATCAAAAGGAACAAACTGAACAAAATAATGGAAAATCTAGAATAATACTAATGCAATAATACTCGTATCATGTTAAAACATACCAATACAGTTTTATTAGCCATGGAATAAAGGTTGTGCCCAAATTATTTTGAAACAAATCTCAGTTTACATTTGCAAAAGCATTCAAGGTGCACAAGAGGAAATTGCATAACGTATGGTTTTTGCGCACATTGACTTCTAAAAATTAGAAGCAACATTGTTTCCTACCCGTTCCAAACGATATTCGATCCCAGGTGGAAAAAAAGCAACATTTCGATTGTTGATTTTCTTAAACATGCCCTCTCCCGCAAAGTTTAGTAAATATCAAATAATCGTCGCCATCGTGACAGATAAGTTGAAATAATCTTGATAGATTATCTAAAAAGACACGTAATGGTTCTGAGGGCTTATCATGAAGAGGTTTTTAAAAAATTGAAAACTGTTTTGGCGAGAAAACTGTCAAATAGGTATTTCTTTCTATCACAACAATGCACCCGCTCATTCTTCAAGTAGCAAGGGTTGTCCTTCGAAAATTTCGCTGGAAAACCTTACCCCATCCACCCTACAGCCTGGATCTTGTCCATCATTTTTTCCGTCATTTTGACATGATGTAAATAGAGAAGCACATAAATATTCAGGGAAAGTTTAGAGAGATGGAAACACCAGCTCAAGCGTGTATAGATGGAGATAGAGAATATGTCGAGAAACAATAGCATCACCGATTAATGTTTTTTATTATTAAATGTTTCTATGATTATCTAGCAATACTTTCATATATATATATATATATATATATATATATATATATATATATATATATATATATATATATATATATATATATATATATTCTGGAAAAACATACAGAACAATTATCTTAAATATTGAATGTTATAATGCATCTACTGAAAGTTTAATATCTATTTTTCAAATTATTTACATAAAAGAATACGTGTAAATATTCTTTTTTTTTTCCTCTTAACTCACTTACAAAATTCATGAGTTATGTATTGAGTATTTAAATCCAAGCGAATGGGGAGAACTCACACCTAATTTGGTCAATTTTTGATATTTTTACTCTTTTACGTCATCTAATGAAAAAATCGATTTCCTTTCGAATAGTTTATGATAACATAGCATTTGAAACTATACGGATTTTATTAATAAGAATTATTTGCATCATGCAAATGCTGTATATTATGGAAATATTATGAAAATATTGTATACAAAGTATAATTAATGTAAATATGTTCTTGAACTTTTACCTCTATTAAAAAAATTGTTTTTTTTTTCAGATTTAGGTGAGCTCTCCTCCCTTGTATATCAATTGATGTCCATGAAATATTCGCCATATTTTCTTTGTTTTCCTTTTTTCGAGAATGTTTTTAAAAAAAATCAAATTTTTTATGATTGTTCTTTTTCAAAAAAAGTGCTTCCACCAAAAAAAAGTTCTTGCTTTTTCAAAAAACACTCTTTAGGAAAATAATCTCCATATATAAACTGTACGCTTTCTATTTTATAGTTAATTTCTTGGGAATTTTCAATTTATTCAAGCTCTAACAAGATTTCTATTCGTCTGAGAAATCAGAATGGTTCATTTTATAACAATTGGTATATTTTATTCTAACTCTAATATGATGCAGTAGAAACTGTCAACCAAAGCTGTCGAAAAAACTGTCAAAATAGGTTTCTTCAGTTTCCAGATTGGCCCGGTTGACTGGATTTGTTTGTATCACGCGTGCAGACCGCACCAATGAAGCTAGAGGCTGAACATTTAAACATGTATTCCTTATTATGTCTAGTAAAAAGTCTTCTTTTGTTTTTTTGAAAATCTCCCCACACCAACAGATTTTTTGTGGGGGTACGGTTTTCTATGTACGTTTATATTAAATCGGTCCTTGTTTGTGCCCGATTGCTTTGTTTTTTGTTGTTGTTTTTTGTATTTTTTTCTAAGTAAAAATCATGCTTTAAGTGATTCAACAAAAAAGCGAGAGAATTAACTTATTCGTTGACAACCCACTTTTCTGATTTTGTGATTGACCACCCCAACAGGTGGTTATACTGATTATTCTGCAATGGGTAACATTTTTGATGATGTTCCTCTTGAATTGGTGTCGTTTTATCGGGAAAGTCATGTGCATCAATCACATCAAAAATAAGGACATTACTGTCAAAATCGAAGATGCAAAATTGGGGAAAGTAGACCACTACATCTACTTAACACAACGAATCCCTATGAAACCCACGAAAGAGGAAGAGTTCAAGTGAAGAATCGTCCTAGGATGGCAAGCTTTCGGCAAAGCAAGCTCCACCTTCAAAAAAAACTATCCCAATAATCCTAAATAGAAGTGTATAAAACAAATGCATCCTCCCGATAGTCACTTATGGAGCTGAAACATGGAACCTAACCAAAATACAGACCTGCAACAGAGAAGCGTGCAGCGTGCACATGGGAGAATCATGCTCAACCTTACATGGAGAGATCACAAGACAGTTCAATATATCAGAAAGAAAACAAAGAGACATCACAGAATCCATTAGAAAACTCAAATGGCAATGGGCTGGTCATGTTGTGAGAATGAAAGACAACCGATGGACCTCACGACTCACAACATGGATTCCCAGGGACTACATGCGAAACTGAGGCCGACAAAATACAAGATGGAGAGACAAATTCAGAAAATACTGGCTCTGTGACGCCCATCATAGAGAAGTGTGGTGGATCCTGGGGAAGGTCTGTGTCCAACGACAGACGTTAAAAGACTGATGATGATGTTGATGATGATGATGATAATGATTATGATGATGATGTCGGAGTCAAATAGATGATCGACAACTACTGCCTGAGTTCAGTGTTATTACTAATATTCTATGACAATATCCATTATATTTCATTGAATGAAGTTACATACCATGAAATCTAAAGTGACTTTGATTAGAATAAATGATTTGCCTTGCAGGAATCTGGATCTAATTTCTCCACATTGATTTCTCTTTGTCTCTGATATTCTCTCAATTTCCCACGGCACTTTTCTAATTAACATTAATTGTTTCTTCCTGAACAATTTTTGTTCCTCTTTGTACAGAAGACTTAATATGATTCCCTACAACAGTGTTTCCCAAGTTGGAGGGAGGGAGCTTGTGTGTCATTTTAAAGCATAAATTAAGATGCCCCACATGAAATGGCCGGCTTTTTTTCTTTATGATTGCAATTTCGACTAATTCTGAAGCAATAAATGTAGTTATACATCAAGAATGTTAATTTTGCATTTGAAAGCTCAATCATATTGCCAACAATTTGACAAAATGCATCCAAAATTAGCTAGACAATATCCACCACTGGTAAACAATCAGGAGCATATTTTGTTGCACGATGGTGTCAGACCACACATTGGCAATAAGATCAAAACAAACTTGCTGCAACTTAATTATAGAATTTTATTTCCTCATCCATATTCATTAAACTTATCTCCAACAGATTATTACCTATTCCAATTCCTTAGAGCTTTTACTTTGAAATAAAAAGTATGTCAACAAAGCAGTCCTAATGCCAGCATCTGAACATTTTTTAGACAATAAACAATAATTCCTGTACACTTGAAGCCCAATGAAAAGAAGTAATTGGAGCAAATAGAGTCTATTTTTATCAATAAACTAGGCTAATTTACATTTTTTTTCTTTTCATAAAGGGCCATTTCATGTGGGACAACCTAATATTCCATCTGCACACCCCGTAACGTCAGTCAAAAATGATACATTGAAAATTAAATCTTGTCAAATCTGCTCGATTCATACGGCTACGTGTTTCCTCACCACGTTATATCGAATACGAGAAGTGCTATTTCAATATCTCCTACGCATGAATCATATGTCTGAAAGACTGATTTTACAGTAGAGCTGTTTGAAGTTCAATGATAAGTTTTTCGTATCGTAATGAATTTATGTTGATTTAGTTTTGATAAAATTATCTGTATGAATTTAAAGTATTCTTTGAATCAAAAGAACGCAAAATAGTTAAGCTTTAAATAATTCTATTATAAAGATCAGTTTTTCAGAAATACGACTCTATGCGTAGGGGGTATCGATTTGTATTATTTACCCCTGGCGACCCTCACCATACCCTATCTTCCAACTCCCGCTCCCCGTCGCTTTCCATCACCCTCCTCAAGTCTTCAAGCGCTCCCAGGCGAGTGATATCGCCAATTTTTGGAACCACTGTCTCATAATGATCGAATTTCATTATTCTTCATTTCTCGATGTTTACCGAGTTTAGTGCGACACAAGGCCACATTTCCGTTCTTTCTTCTTATATTTCTACATCATCTCGGGACTTTTTCACTTGCTTTCTTGTCTTTTTATATCTTGTCTTTGCCTTCGAGTTAAGAAGCAAACGACTGAACTCGACCACCGAGAAATGGAAACAAACGAGAAAGCAAATGAGGTGGAATTGAACAGAAGATTTGGTTTTACCGGGATGGTCACTTCAAGCAACTCCCATGAGCTTTCAGATACTTAAGATTCTCACCCCCAAAGTATCCTGTTGACATAGAAACGTGTATTCTACCAGTATTTCCTGGGACGTTCTTAATTAATTTTGCCATTCATTTCTTTCTAAATGTTTATATTAGGCGGTCCATACCAATGGGAGCAAGAGGGTTGAAAAATGAAACACTTACTCCTTACTCCTTTAAGTCAAGGGAAGAGGTTTGAATCCTTTTCTGCTTATTTGAAATTCGCCCTTCCAAATAGGCTTTTAGTGGGACAGTTTAATTTTCAATGTAAATGTATGCTAAATCGATCCTTTAGTTTGTGTCTGGTAGCATTAACACTTTTTGTTGTTGTTATTTTTTATAAGGCTTCTTAGTGATCACTACCCAATAAAATGAAAAAGAAGTAACTTATTCCAATTTCTTCCAATTGATCATCCTCTAAGATGGCATGCTGCCCAAATACGTTGGTCATGTAACGGTTTCTAAGGAGTGACTAAGTTTAATGTTATTTTGTTCATCTGGTAATTCTATTATATATATATATATATATATATATATATATATATATATATATATATATATATATATATATATATATATAAAGAGAGAGAGAGGAAGAGAAAGAGAGAGAGAGGTATAGATATATATCATAATCCTCTTCCGTATTCATACGAAATCTCATTCCTCCACCTACATTTATACTATAGAATTTTGAACTGATTTGTTTACTGCCATTTTGGATTTTTACCCCCCAAAATACACTTCTTTTTTAAATGTCTGGTAAAACTTAGTAACAGTGGTCCCAACTGTACGTCACCTGACGTCATGCAGCTATGAGATCTGTCGAAGATGTATGAAACGACTTAGTAACATTATAATTTATGTATTAACTTCTGTTTTTCTTCCATGGATTCTCTTATTCCTTTTTATTTAAGCGCCATTTTAACATCGAGTGTGCACAGGTGAGAAATTTTCACACTCATGCTGTCAGCAGGATTTCAATTGGGACCACCTTCGGTAAGTTGAATCCGTAATTGCTGTCAGGTGTCCTGCAGAAATCCGTGCGATAACTCCAATTTCTGTTTATTCTGCACGACTTATTGTTATGAACTGAGTAGCCCCCGCCAAGCAGGTGTGCTGGAAGAGGAGGCTCGAGTTAATTGCAGCACTCAACCACCCTGGGTTGATCCCCCGTTCGAGTGACTCGCCCATGGTGCGAGGTATATGGAGCACCTGTCAGTTGGCCTCTTCTTCAAATATTGCAACTGACCGCTTGACCTATTCTCTCACATGTCCACTCAGCTTCGCACCCCTTCCTCTCCTCCAACACTTCGGTCTTTCTTACAGTGATGATGAGTGGATATCTTCGACTCAAGATCGTCTTCATCGTCATCACTCCAATCAATTTCCAAGGATCTACATGCAAACAATCGCACTTACATTGAGAAAAAAAACATGTGAAGTTCTGACGGTTACAAAGCATTTTTGGTAAGTAAACATTGTTTCACATCTTGCATACTCTTACGGTATATGGGGCGTTCTCTCTCTCTGAAAAATTTTAAATAAAAACAACTCCTTTTTCATATCATACCTTAATGGGGGACATCCACTTATCCAAATATGCATGCTTTAATAATTTTAACCTGAATGCATATGCAGAAAAATGTCTGTATCAGCAACACCCACACAATGAGGAATTTAAAAGTAAAACTCAGAGCAGGTAGTAGTGGTTACTGGAGACTATAAAAGCTTCGAAACTTTGTAAATGGATCATTTCAATTCATCATCTCGTAACTTTCCACTCTCGGAATCAGGTAAGCAAATTTGGTTTATAATATCTTATCTGTTGTTGCACTGACAAACAGAAGGACATGTATCATGATTTATCTAGGAAAGATAATTTAAATGAAGAAGCTAAGATTTCTCAAACAACCCAGGTATCCACTTCGATTCCTCATGCCAGATCGTTACTTTGGCTGCAGTTACTGAATCAGTCGTAAAGATTGATTGTCCCAACGCATATACAATTGATAATCTGTTATTGTGTTCGGGAGAAATCGACAAGCCTTCTGTTGAACATGATCCTAATTATGATAGAGATAACGTAAGTATACGTAACCAACTATTGCTTATAAGTGATGACTACTGATAGTATGTGATGAAACCGTGTCTGGACTATCCACCGACGAACATCCCTTCTACACGAAGGGACATTTCGGTGAAAATCTTTCCTTTTTTTTTTTTTTTTGTCGATTTTTTAAAATAATTAATTAACCGGTGTACGTTATCTCGAACTGACATTTGGGTTTTACTTATGAATCTGTATATTCATTTTCTCAAAATATTTATAATTCATGTTGCAAAAAAAAAATTACGAGTCAAATGACTACGCCTCTTAAAATATATTCTCATTTGCAACAAATCTTATCCTATTTAACAATTAATATTTTTGGCTTTAAACTTATTTTGATATTTGAATAGTCAGTTTCATCTTCATTATCTCAAAATTTCATAACACTGTGCAAGATGATTTTCCTTTTTTACTACAGCGTAATGAGTTCTATTTTCTACCTGAGAACGAAAAACGCGTTTCACGGTATAATAATAATTTTTTGACGAATGATAACTTAAATAACTTAATAACTTTTAAAAACCTGCAATAATATACGTAATTGATCGTACTATTCGAACCCTTAAACAATACCAGTTCAAATGACATGGAGATCGGAAGTATTTACTCTAATTGCCTAAGCTAGCACCGATAAACCGGCTAAGCCGATAATTTCTATTCTCTCAACATCCAGTCATTTAATCAAACTTGGTGCTTTGTCTTTTTTTCCTTTTTCTCCACAAAACAATTGTATTTCAATTTCTCCATCCAAATTATGCTAATCTATGTCATATATACTCAGCACATAATATTGGTATGATTCTCATTCTCAATGGTGGTTCAAACATTTGCTTTTTATTTACTTTAGTATCCTTTCGAAATATCGCATTCTGAACCTTGAATTATCTCCCTTATGTTTTTTGCCTAATTTTGTATTTGGGAAGCTATTTTTCGTTTCATTTCTGATGAAATGACTCCTAATTCTTGTTTCAGAGGGTTTATCGGGGATTAACTAGTTGTTATGATATAATTCAGCATTTGCGATAAAAAAAAATATATCATTTGTAAAACAAAACAAAATAACAACCCTAACTACCTTGACTTTGGAAAGTTTTGCATCAGAAAAACGGCACCAGGAATTCAATATGATCTATTCCCCGTCCTCAACAAAAATAATCATTGCACTAAAAAACAAACGAAAAATAGCTTCCAAAATGTAAATGATTCATTTGGCAAAAAACATAAGGTGGGGGTGTAATTCAGGGTTCAGAATGTTTTGAAAAGTATACCAAACTTGACAAAGGCCAAACATTTTATGCCGATGGAATCTGCATGATTTTGCTTTTATAATCCTTTTGATCTGATTTCTTACATTAGGAATTCGTTTCAGATAGTCGTATAGAAAAGTGATATTCTTATGATAGCTAATGTAATTACTTTCCAGTACGTCACACTCACTTGATTAAATCATCTCTGCTTATAATTGCTATTTATTGAATCTAATCTATGAAATTGTTCTTTCGATATGTTGTACGTATACATGCACATATCTATCTTATATCTTATCTGGAATACAAATTAATAGTCTAATAAATGGGTATGAATTAATAAGTTAGCACCATTATTTCTCTAGTGGATAGCACCAAAACATCACCGGTGAACGACGGTGTTGTTTTCATGGCAAAATCAAAGAAACTATGTGTAAAACATCATATAATTATATGTTGAATGCAAATTGAAGATATTGAATATTTTAGATACATTAATTATGTCTTATAAGGAAATGCTGTTTTTATTCACGGTTTCCTGGACGAAAGGGCGATAATATAAAATGTTGAAGTCCACGACCAATCCGCATTATACTGCGAACTGCGCTATTACAAACCGTGCCTGAACGCCTTTTATTCGTAATAATTATTCCAAACTTGGTTATTCACTGAATTTGAAATAACTATAAGTTACAATCTAAACTTTTTCCTCGGTCCCGTAACTTAGTACAGAGTTTTCGGTCACCTGAACCGTGTCGTTGTGACACCCATTTTCACGGATCACGGATATGTCTTGGACGAGATAGCCTGATGGACTCCATCACTCCCCTGGGTTCCTCAGTCCTACTCTTTATGCTGTGCTTAGCAGAGAGGCATTGAGTACCATTTTGAAAGTATTTGGTATGACTCGGCCATTGATTGAACCCACGATCTACCGAACTGGAGACGAGCACTCTACACTTGGTGATCGGTTCGTCTAAGCTGCATTAACTTAAATATGCGTAACTATTTCATTTTCTTTTTAATTGATTGATTTCTATAGTTTCTTTATATTTTGAGAGGATGGGTCAGGTATATAAGGTGTACATAAATCATCTTTACATCTTATCAACTAAAAATCTATATTAAAAAAATACAAATATCAACATAATTGTACCGGATTTGTTGCAGAATAACAACAAAGTATTAAAATTCGTTTTTACAAACATTTGTGCACTTCTATATGGGCGCTATTAGTGGCATGTTGCACAGCTAGACGATATTCAATCTCCAGCTGTATACATGAATTCCTCAATTAAATGTTCCTTAATCAGTTAATCAGAATGATTCTCTGGTCACCTAGATCATCTGATGCAACTTATATGTATTTATACTTGTGGTACTACATCAAATATGAAGCAAAAAATCTGCCAAGATATACCCATCATTCATGAAGAGATGCTCTGACGTACCTGGCTGGAAATTGACTACCGTCTAGATGTGCTGTTAGCAACTAATAGTACCCATGTAAAAGTGTACAAAGAAAACTTTACAACTTTGTCTTCGTTCTGCAACAAACCTGGAAGAATTATGTTGATATTTGAGTTTTCAATAGATTTTCAAAGATGATTTATGGACACCTATGATAATAGTGACATAAAGATTATTTTTTTCAATTTGAAAGTATTCCTCAATTATCATAGCTCACAACAATAATTTGTTGATTCGAAAATTTAGCTATTCACGCTCACGATTCGCGGCAGGCGTTCTGTGTCTTAATTTCAATTCATAAAAGCTGAAGTAATATCTTATATAGTGTGTGTTGGTTGGTTGCTTAGTCACCCACGGGAAATAACTTTCGTATTTTCATGCAAGAGTTACTTCCTTCATAAGACTTCCCTTATCACCTTATTTGTATTAGAAAGATAATTGTACATTATGATATCTGAATTTCTTGATAATTTCTCAATTGAAATAACGTCTTCTCTTTATTTCAACCTCTTTTATCTGATTACCATGTGTTCTTATTTTTATTAATTTCTTTTCTTATTCCAGCTTTTTGAGAATCACCATGAAATTTTGCCTGCTCTCTTTAGCCTACCTGGTTGCCATGCTGGCTTTTGCATGGGCCGGTGGCCATGACCATGGTCACGAGGAGGCACACCATGGCAAATATGCTGATCATCATGAAGGTGGTCACTATGGGCACGAGGCAGGAGAAGCCCATCATGGTGAACACGATGAATATGGCGAGCATGGTAATCATCATCTAAAAAAGACCTATCATGCCGACCACCATGACAAAAAGTATTACTATTCGGATGGTTACGGTAATTATGGCCATGATGAGGACCATTACGGACACAAAGGAGGCATGCTGAAAAAATACGGTTCTCATTCTGAATATGATAAATATGGTAAATACGGCGGACATCATCATGCAGCTGATCATGGAGCTTATTACGGTGCAGGTCATAAGGCAGCTTATGGTGGTTATGCAGTCTACGGACATGGAGGACATGGAGGACATGGTGGTGGACATGGAGGACATGACGGTGGACATGGTGGACATGGAGGATACGGTTATTATTAAAGGATTCTTGCTTAAGGCACAGAGGATACGGTTATTATTAAAGGACCGTTGCTTCAGACATGGACATTGAGAAGGGTTAATGGCCAGAAAATCGTCTACTATTAATAGAAAGAATATACCATTTTATTAAAAGCAAATGCTAAAATGGCTGTGTACGGCAACACTTTTCAGTGATAAATCTTTAACCACATTTCTCGTTTCTTTTTTGTTTTTCAGTATGTAAAGTGGAGATGAATGATAGAAGAGTGTTAGAGATGTCAAATTTTAAAATCACACTGTGTCATGGAAGACACGTGCAAAATAGGTTTTTCAAAGAGTGTGATAATATCTCTCAACAATATTCTGAAATCTTGTTAATGGGGCCTGAATTCTCTATTTCATCATTGTTTTGATGATTTAATCAAAACAAAGATGAAATAGAGAATTCAGACCCCATTAACAAAAATTGAATGTTGATCATTCTGTGTGATCCAAAAATGTGTACCGAATTAAGTTTTGGGTCCGGATGCTTCATGTTTAAGCAAGAAATAGAATTTGCCGATATGGAGCAAGTTTTATTGATATGGGGGTCTCCTAAGCGAGAAATCTCATTTGAGATTTCATTGATAAGTAATTGTAGAATATTAGTATTGATTTTAATAATAACAACATTATCTTAAAACAGGTATCTCAAACATTCTTTGCGCTGCAGACCAGTTTAATATTGATAATATTCTTTCGAATTGAACGACGGGGTGGGCAGTGTCATGACCGAAATATATGTGATAAGTCAAGTATAAGTCACTAATAAGAGGCTAATGCACTCAAATTCGTTTATAAAAGGGTTTATCAAACGAATTTAATGTTAGACTACAAGGAAATGATTTTTTTTTATTTTACAAAGAAATATTGCCAAATCATGCCGTTTCCTCGCGGCCCAGTGGTTGGGGACCACTGTCTTTAATGATAGAACAGCAACCAATAAAGGTCTAAATAAATCAGTGGAATAATTCAGCAGGACATTTCACAAGCCTGACTGGTTTATTGGTTCTTGCCTGTTTATACCTTTACCAAGCTACATATTGAGGTCTGTTTTTAAGGATTTTAGAGCAACACAAAAACGAGCCGAAGCTAAATTCATATAATACAAGTTAACAGTTTACAGTTATCTTTGCTTCCAGTAAAACTTGAGCAGTGTATTAGTTAGCGTTTTCTTTAGCTGTGCCAACTGCTGGTTGTATTGTCATTAACAGCACCCACAGAGATTTTCTAATTAAACACTTGAAGAGACTCAAATGGACTTGGCAGTTGGCCACTTCGTGCTCATCAAGTTCATTAGTTGCCGCAATTATCCGGGTCACATACTTGGAAAATGCTCATTAAAATAGTGGTTTTGGCTTCCCTAACGAACTAGGAAAATGTCTGCATAAAAAGATCTCCCAGAAGCAAATTACCCAGCCTTGGATTTAACTTACAAGCTCTAAATATCAACAGCAAATAGTAACTAGCCTGTTAGAGAAACTTGTAACGATCTGAAAACTCGCCCTACTGAGCAGATAATTTGCAGCTAAAAAAAGAATTGATAAAATAAGTAGATATATCAGATAGTGTCTGATTTAATTAGTTTTTAAAAAGTGATACTTAATGCCTAGTTTCCGTGTGTAAAATGGAGATAACACCTGTTAGCCTTAAAATGAAATAAAGATTATCTCCTGAAGTAAATACATGAATTATATTGTTATTGCTTTCCAAGGCGCACAAATGAAATAAGTAAAACACGTTTATTTCTGTGTGTCTCCTCAATGTTTAACACACTAGCCCCTTCTAGGTTGCAAATAGCGCAAAAATGAAACAATTCATCAATTTGATTTATTCAGAGCAATAACAGTATAATTTCCGTATTTACTTCTGTGTTGTTGTTTTTTTTTTCTTCTAATATGGGATATATTCATTAATTCCTTTCAAGGTTAACAGATGGTAGCATTTTACGCACGGGAACAAGAAATATACCAAAGTGATAATTGTGACTTTTAGAGGTTTTTTTCGTGATTTCGAAAAAATGTAATACAGAGCACTAAACAGAAAAAATATAGTCATTCTTCATCTTACTGTAGCCCCTCTCTATGAACAATAATAAAGTACCCACTGTCAGCGCGATAAAGGATTTTCCAATCATCAGCCGATATCTCCTTCTTATTCTCCCCTCTCTATGAATAAGACCTAGTCACCAGTTTTCATCAGCGCCAAAAGGATTCAACTTGAAAAAAAATAGACGCAAAAAGGTTTCCATTTTAGCATGAATTTGATTTGCAAATCGATACCCCTAAAAACATATTTTGGGGGTAGATTTCTAAAAACTAATTTGCTAAAATCCTTTTTTCCGAATCACATTGGTACACAAAGAAAAATGTAAGGGGTTATGTTCTGTGATTTTTGTCACAGATGGATAGTGAGGCATTTGGCGAATTATCATGTGAGAGTAAATATCATATTCATACCTCCCATAAATGAATCACCGTGGCCAACGCATGTATGAGAATTTCATTTGAAATTGTCTAAAATTATCTTTTGAAAAATACCAATTCAAGATCTGGGCTCACAGGGCTTGACTGGTAGGTCGGTCAGGCCATTTGTGGGGCTACGGTGATTCGATATTTGTTTACTATAAATTTGTCCTTCAATATGTTTGTTTTAATATATATATATATACACACACACACACACACACACATACATATATATATATATATATATATATATATATATATATATATATATATATATATATATATATATATAATGCATGTAGTTGGATTTTTTTATATAGGACACTATCATAATGTTATTTTATACTACACATCATCTAATTTTTTTTAAACAAAGGGCTTATTTTGTTGAGTGTTTTCTCATGTGAAAAATAATGTCGGATTTTATTATGTGAGGAATTAAGTGACCTGAAGAGAGAATGGATTAAGAGACACAAACAGTGTTCCTGAAAAGAAAGAAAGACGTTATCTTAAAAGAGAGGGACATAATAAGAGAGAGAAAGGATCTCATGTGTTCCACATCGTAAAATTACGAAGTCACAGTCGGAATGGAATAGTTATATAAATTCAAATTATTGAAGAGGAATAATCGCTATTAATATCATTTCGCGCTTAATTGGCATAATTTATTAATTACCTTCAAATCAAGTGCTAATGGCTCTACGTTTCTTTTCGAGTTTATTGCTTTCAAAAGTTGTCTTGTCGATTTCATTAAAAGCTTCTGTAGTGAATTATTTCCCTCATTTCTTAGTTATTTTTGTAGCAACAATAACAAAGTCGGTAGGCGACATTCATATCTTAAATTACTGATAATTGCTAATCAGAAATTTATCAGGAAGGTTTATAATTGACCAAATTAATTGACCAAATTGTTTTATTAACTTTATTTATAGACACGATGGAGAGAAACATAACGAGTAAAGGTCGACAGAATGAACACAGGTTTGAAATTCTTTCTCTGCTGATATGATGATCGAATAACAGTAGCCCCACAATTGGCCAGCCCGACCAACTACCTCAATGGAATACAAACTCTTCTCTTTTTGCTCGTCTGTCTGTCCGTTTGTGTGTGTGTGTGTGTGTGTGTGTGTGTGTGTGTGTGTGTGTGTGTGTGTGTGTGTGTGTGTAGGCGCTCCTGGTCAGGTTTTTTTATGCTAAAGCCTAGGAACTATCCGAAAATAGGGTTTTACGGGGGGGGGGGGCTCAAAAAAGTTATTTCTTGGGTGTCTATGGTCATTTCGAGACCAACAGAGACCAAATCTTGTGCTGGTATTTTTTAGATCATTTAAGATAAAAGATGTATTTTTAAGATGATTTTCGATGATATTTTAGATAATTAGTTCTTGTACACACGCAGGCTATGATGATTCATTTATGGGAGAAACAGATATTTCTTTGATCGAGAACGCGAATAGATTTGTTTCGTAATAAATTGATTTGAAATCTGAACTGATATGAGGAGGTGTTAGGTGGCTGAGTGGATAACGAATGGGTTCGGCGAGCTCTGTCTTCAGTTAGGGGTAAATAGTACTGAGTGAAGTGAGTGACACCATTCTGGATGCTTATCACCTCTAAGTCTATTTCACATAATGAAATAATCAAGACGAGCCAAGTGGGGAATAATGTGATATACTGACCCTAAGCAGTTGAAGCCATAGCCAGTATAAGGGCACTGTAAAAGCTTATATATACTCACATATTATCCTGCCAATTAATTGTTAGTCGAATTCAAACCATAACCACTCTATTACTTCTTGAGTTAACATTTCAAAATCTTTATCAGAATCTTCAAGATTTGTGCTTGTTGTTACTAAGCTAGGGGTATTTAATTGAAAGTCCCTTTTTATATTTATTATTCACCTGCTAACTGATCGAAGTAAGGGAAGCATTAAAATGGAATTGAAGATGAACGGAAATGGGACACAAGTAAAGTTCAATAATATTCTTAAACAAAGACCATGGACTAGAAGGTGAAGATTTGAAGCAGGTTAAGCGATACTTAGTTCGGTTTATAAAATTAGAGGAAGACCATAAAAAAGCAAAATAAAACGACATATAATGATGGATAACTATGAGGGCTACGTACATTCCAGCACCACTGGTTCAGTGTAGTCGGCAAGACTAATAACAAGACTATCTAAGACGTTATCTTCCGTTTGGTTTGGAAAATATGGCGCAAAAAATGAAATAAAGAAATTTCAAATTTTTAATTGTTTTGATGATTTAAGAAATTTGACAGCTAAGGTTAGGGTTGGGGTTTGGGTTGGGGTTGATGCTATCAAAGAGAGTAACTGGAACAAGGCTATAGTCCATGTAGTTGCCATCTCGGCCTAGACATAATGACTAAACAATTATCATTAGAGTAGATAGACTCCAAGATCGGGTAGAGACTCCATCTGCATGGATCTTTTACTCCTGCAATGTGACTCAGAACCTGCAAAACCTGATGGTACAGCTAGGGTGCCCTGGGTTAGTGCTAATAATGCTTCTACTATGCCTCATAGCAGTGGTGCCTCCAACAGAGCCCACATCAGATGATGAGGGTTGTATCGGAGTCACTGCAGATGTTTGGAGGTGCGATTTGCCTAGTGGTAAGGGCGTAATTGGTGTAGTGGTCGGGGCTGTTCATGTTCACTTCGTACTAATGCCCTTGGAAAAGACAAGAATCCTATAACAATGGGTAAACTACTAGGGCAGATTGTGCTCTCTTGCCTTGGGAAGGCAACTAGTCTACTACTGGGACAACTCTGATTGCAAATGGGGGTTGACGCCAAATTTGATGTTGCTCTGACAACTCCTACAGCCAAGCTGATGCTTCCCTCTGAACTAAATCAGAGAGGCCCATAGGGTGGGGCTTATAACTGGGCATCCCAGGATCTCCATACGCATCACCCAGCCTTGTGCCCTGGAGGGGACGTTCCATTGTCTGTAAAGATCGGAGGCCATTCAATTGTATCAAGTTATTCAATGAATAGACTCCAGGGATTACTCTTAGGAACTTAATTGCCGAGGGTTCAGAATACCAGGGATGGAAAATAAGTCACAATTTGATTAGAGCACAGGTGGTTTGGAAACAATGATCACCGACAAAATTTAGTTAGTTTGAACAAAACAAATTCCTTAGAGAAAGATTTATAGTTGAGTTGCGAAAGACTCATGGAAAGTAAAAACGTAGGTTGTTGGAATGAACAAGAAAATTGTTTTGTTTTCGAAGAAATATCAAACTGAAAAGTCTTCTGGTGGTACAAAAAATCGTTGAAATTAGAGGATACAATTAAACTTGAAATAAACAAGTTCTCTCCCTTACATTCTTTACAATACTTGTCTTTTGATGAGAAAATTTTGACAAATCTGTAGTTGCCCCCCTCCTGCCATCTATTACGGAGGAGAGAGTAAAGACAATAGGAAAAATTCAACAGGGGTGGGGGCTGATAAGAGCAGATGGATTGGAATTTTTTTCAAAAATTATTGTGGGGAGTGCAATTCAGCAAATGAGAGTATCATTATGCAAAGTTTTTCTTTAGACTGTTACTATTCTTCTTGGAGAAATGACAAGTGTTATCTGCCCTTCTTTCAAACCGAAATGGCGGTGTTTACGAATTACGTGCCTTACGGAGGCGCGATTTTTCCTCTAAAACCCCCTCATCCCTATCCCGTGGCACCAACTCCAGATTTTTTTACACCAGTTAACAATGAAAAACATGGTTTAAGACCTAGAAATTTACTGCACCCGAAATTAGACTGCGAAATTAGCACATTCCGGCCGATCGCCAAGATATCCGCCCCCACAGCTCAGCGGACGGAAGAATACCTATTTATTACCAGAAGACGACCGTAGAGTACATCGTTCTAGTACGTTGTGTTCTAGAAATGAACTAAGATGAGGACAAGAATCCGAAAAAAAACATTACATGATGATAGACATTAAAAATTGATAGATTAAAGCTCCTCGTTTCGTGGATAAAGACCACAAGGAAACAGTGGCAAAAATAAAAGGCTAGATTCACTTTTGATAAAGACCCATACAAGTTTAAAAAGAAATTGTTCGACGAGAAGAGTGGGATCCTTAATCTGAAGAAAGAAACCATGGAAGTACACCTTCACAAAACATATACCAACCCTCAAACTGGTTTTCTCTGAGACATTTCAGTAAACTCGATGAGACACATCCACCAGAGGTAGATTTTTGCACTTTATCCATAAATCTCCTTGAAGTGGAAGATTTTGTCCGGAAAGCAAGAGAAAAAAGCGTTCTGGGTATCAACGGTTTGTCGTATAAGGTCTATAAAAAAAGATGCCCTGTAGTTGTGCGACTACTGTGGAAGCTTTTTTCGAAAATAAATTTATCGCAGATGAATGGACCCGAGAGGACAGAATCGATATTCCAATGGAAAGGGTCTCCAAAGATTCAAACAAATTTCGTTGCTATATCGGATCTTTTTTTAGTTCTTGTGACTAATTAAAAAGTAGTACCCTTACGCTGGCCACAGTTTCAAGCGTTACTGCTTGGACTGCACATATCACATTACTACTTATTCGGCCCTTTTGCAATATGTGAAAAAGACTTAGAGGTGACAAATAGACTTTGAAGTGAGAAGTACACACTTCAACCTGTGCTATTTTACACATAGCTGGAAGTAGAGATAGATTCATGCCCCTCCCAAGCAAATTGAATACAAACAGTCCTAGCAGAAGATTTGACGCAGCTTGCTGAGTCCAATATCCGGATCGTTATCCGCTCGACCACGACTTCTTGTGAAGAGAATATCAAACTTAGTTTTTGCCTGGATACATCTGTCAAGATTTTATCGAACATGGAGTGAAGCCGCAGGAAACCTGAAAGAATGCCACGGTCAATTAATCAGTTTAACGTGATTTGGTTAGACCTTGAAAAAAAACAAGAACCGTTGGTTCAACGATGCATTCAATATCCGAAAAGCAAGTAGTCTTGTTTCTCACACTTGTGAAATATTGAAATATGGAAACATTCTGCAACAATTATTTTCAATAGAAATGCCATTCTTGGCGATTTGGGTGGTTTGGGGCTTCTCTTAAATTCAAAAATTCTTTTATCACATCATTAGCGGCTGGTAAAATAATTGATCGGAATGGTATGCTTATGATGACGTCACCTTTTAACGATTCTGCACCTCTCCCTTCCTTTCTATTTCCAACATGTGGACTGAAAAGTGTCTATTAGGAATGTATGGATACGTATAAAAATTTGCTGTACGACTAATGCACATTCTGTTGTAATCAGATGCCGGGGTTTCATTGCGATTTCGAATTCGACATACCTGACAAAACTCCAATTATCATCGAAGGAGATTGGCTCCGAAATCGTACAGAAATTGCATTTGCATAGCTCTGGTACTCCCACACTGTGACGAATAACCAACAAAACTTTGATATCCTGAGGTACTGCTGGGCGACCTGAGTGGTGATGATGCTTTGGCTTCGAAACCATACTTGACCCCATGGTCATCATCAGCTGAGGGTTCATTGGGGGCATCACTGCTGTTTTCACTGCGGCTGTATTAATTTATATATATATATATATATATATATATATTGTTTCATGCACAGACAGCTGTTTCGATGTATTACATCTCTTCAGTGTAGCTGTAGACTTTCCATTATCCCATCCAGTACCGTGGGGCAGAATTGAATATTGTATCATCCACAGACAGCTGTCTCATTGTATTACAACTCTTCAGTGTGGCTGTAGACTATCTATTACCCAATCCCTTCCCCTTTTCTTGGCCTTTTCTTCGCGATCAAGGTGTAGTATCTGTTCCACAGCAGAGCCTGAGGCGCAGGTACTGACACTTGCCCGTCGAATGGGCCGGTGATCGGGTTGTGGCTGGTGTCAAGACCAAGTGCACCGTCAGCCAATGAGGTTTTACTGAGGCTGCGCACTGCTACGCGCATTGGAGGCCTTTGGACTCGTCCTTGGGCTCTCCTATTATTACTCGGCCCAGCAGCGGGGGATCCGTCGCCCCAGGGTAGCACTGCTCCGTTGTCACTCAGAGGAGCAGGTCCCAAAGTGGACGCTTTCGTGGCGGGGGTTGTTTTAGGTTCTACGGTCACCTGGCAACCAAGTCGCGTCGGCTGGAGCCATTTTTGGACGGATGGATCCTATTCATCCCACGATTAGCCTCGAGCTTGTGTCACATTCTGCTGTAGTGGGACAGCGAATAAACACCCAATCCAGTACCACGAAGTAGGATTGAAACCTTCGCATCAGATCCAGAGGCTGGCATCTTACTTCTGGACGGTCAGTAAGGTTGAATTTAAGCGATATATCTACTCACACATAAATCCCCCATCCACCGCTGTGCTCTATACATAATGAAAACGTTGTTTCTAAGAATCTAATTCCAAGACTGCTGTTTACGAATTTTCCTTTTTTTTCTGTATCAATTTTTTGTCACTTTAGGTTTTCTTTACATATTTTTTGGATGTTCAAAAATCATGAATTGGATAAACACATGAGAAATGAGTTAATTATGCTTTTTGTTCTTGATGCAAAATTAAGTATCGGTTCTAAGCGAAGATCTACCAACTGAAGCCATTTGGCAAAGGGGTCTGCACCATTCACAGATTTTTCCAACAAAGTTGGCTAATACATTGTTGGATTTTGCTGAAATTTGGTACTGGAGACTTTAGGGCTGAAGTGTAACATTTTTATGAATCGAACTATAAAAAATGTCATCACACTGACAACAGCTTCAGTCGTTCCTGCTTAGGAAGCCGATCAACCGAATTTTTTTAGAGCAGAGATAGTTTAAACTGGCTCTAACTACGCTGAAAAGTTGTAATGAATAGAGATAACTAAAAAATATTCCTTTTAAAATTCATTATATGTGCTTTAAAATAAATAGAACTGTTATTGTACAATGAAGTCTTTGGTTGAATTAGTTAATTGTGTTGAATATAAAACCAGATTTCTGTTGAAAGTTATAGCTTGCTTACTGATTAAACGAATTATGATACAACGACGGAAAGGTGGAGCTGATGGGTGACTAGTAATGTATAAAATTATACACAGAGGAGAATAGGATGAAACTAATCGAAAGCATAATGAAATTTGGTCTGAGGTCAATGATATTTTGTAATAAGGACTTGAGGTTGAATGGCACTGGAAGTGTCGAGTAAGAATACTTCTCTATTATATGCTCATGATACAAAATGAATGAAAATGATAAATAATAAATGAATGAATGAAGATAATCAAAAACATAATGAAATTTAGTCATGGCTCAATGAGATTTTGTAATAAAGACTTAAGGGTGAATGACACTGAAATAGTTGAAGAAGTACTACTCAATAATATGCTCATGATACAAAATCAATGAAAATTATAAATGATAGATAAATAAATGAAAATAATAAAAAACATAACGAATTTAGTCATGGCTGAATTGAATTAAATTTTGTAATGAAGACTTAATGGTGAATGGCATTGGAATAGATGAAGGAACATTTCTTTATAATATGCTTATGATACAATAATGAAAATCGTAAATGATAGATAAGTAAATAAAAATGATCAAAAACACAAGGAAATTTAGTCATGGCTCAGTGAAATTTTGTAATAAACACTTGAGGGTGAATGAAACTGAAATAGATGATGAAACACTCCTTTATAATATAATACAACATGATAAAAAATAAATGAAAATCATAAATGATAAATGAATAAAAGAAAACATTCAATAACACAAAGAAATCCAGTCATGGCTCAATAAGATTTTGTAATAAAGACTTGAGAGTGAATGAAACTGAAATAGTTGAAGAAAACTGCACTATAATATGCTCAAGATACAAAAATCAATGAAAATTATAAATGATAATTAGATAAATGGAAATAACCAAAGACATAGGGAAATTTAGTCATGGCCGAATGAGATTTTTTAATTACGTAAATTAACCATTGTAGCTTGTACGTGTACTAGAATTCGCAACCTGAAATAAATATTTGAAATTATCTAAATGCAAGTAGATCTTTTGTTCAAAATTATGTGAAAATACTAGCACAAGATTTGGGCATTACTTGCCCCACAATGACCGTAGAGATACAAACTAGTATTTCTCTAAAAAGAAAAATGGTTTCAGATGGTACTTAATGGTGTACTTTTGTTGATTTTCAAGGTTGTAGCCCCCCCCCCCCCAATGTTACCAACATTGCCAGGAGTCATACATACATAGACATTAACATACAAAGAGAGAAGGATCTATAGTTCACTTGATTGGTTGATAGGGCAGAAAATTTGCTGGACTATGTTGATTCGATATTGATTCTAAGTCTCTTTTTAACACCTGCTCTCTAATCAAAAAGGTGCTAAACCTTCATGCTACTGAAAGCAAAAGTGTCCACATTTAAACAAGAGATTCCAGATGTTTCAGGCAAGATCACTTAATGATTATTAATTCTTTTAGCTTGGGAATAAAGTAAGAAAGGGTCAGTTGGTTGCTAACCTACTATCAAGTTCTAAGATACTAATCTAGGTCAGATCCATTCAGGCAACTCAATTTTGTACATCAGTTCAACTTGGTCACATCAGGGACAACGTATTTCTTTTGTATCTGATATTGATAAAAGTCAATGCTTAAAAAATACCAAAAGCAAGGGCACGGTGTGGCTAGTTAGCACAGGGGCAGGTTGAATCACTAGCTTTAATTTTTGTATTCACCAATTGATGGCACCCCTCTAAGCTTCATTTTGAGCAGAAAAATTTCAGACAATCAGAAGCAGAAAAGTTTTACTTGTAAAACTTTTTTTTTTTCCATTCTGGTAAGTAACTTTTCCATTTTGACGAACGAGTATCTAGTTCATGCTTTGATGTGCGGTTAGTTATAGTGCAGTCTATGTTAATAAGTAGAGGTAGTGATAAACAGTAGATATACATCTACTGTTAGAACCCCTTTCTGGGAATATAATGTAAAAAAAACATATATCAGTGTGTGGTTGGTACTTTGTAAGCAAATTTAGGCTGAGGAAAAACAGAACGCCAGCAAAATAACAAAATGAACTTCAAACAAGTGAAAAAGTATTCAGAGAAAAAAGTACGAAGGGGATGAGAAAGAAAAGAAAGGGAAAAGCAAATAACACCACTGAATCCGAGCAGACATTATACCCCTAAAATCTTAATTTTTCTCAAGTATATTTTCTATCAGTATAAATACTTCTGTCTGGTTGAAAATTTTATCTTTTTCAATTATCTAACCATATAATGAGGTTATATTGCAAATCTTTCAGTTTGTTTATTTGTTTGTTTGTTTGTTTGATTGTTTGCTCAAATGGGATGCGCAGCAGTACACACCGAAGAAAGAAGTTTTTGGTTTTTTTTTAAAAAGAAAGATTTTTAAAATTCATCAAAGTCGACAAAAAATTACATTGAGCAAAGATTTTATTGTTATTTTTCACAAAAGTCATTATTTTCCTTACATTAAAATTCATCTCAATAATTCATGTCCGATCAACCTTAAGAACCAGCTTGATTTTAGTTGAGACTTTCATGCAGCTCACATTTCGTAGATTACAATTATTACATTCAAATGACCTACTGTATTGACTTTTTTCTCTTTACTTTCAATTCATACGTACACAAATAACATAGGCATATTCTAGTAACAATATGTTCATCACACCTGTACGTATTAGCAAGAGAACTAACTTGCCAATCAGATTGTACTTATTATCCCCACTGTTAGGGTAAGTTAGTACACTTTTTATGAGTATTTAAAGGATGATTTTATAAGCTAATATCATGGACTCAAACCCATCCAAAGGGAGTCTCTCTTACAAAGTAAGTCTTATTTACCTTTTAATTGATTACGTTACAGCTATCCAACTGAAAAATGTACCAAATAGCCGAAGTCTCACCTTTATGCTTATATTGGCCTTTGTACATAAGAAAGGCAGCCTGATAAATAAGTGCCTGAAATCAAGAGAGAAGAACTACTCACCAACAAGGCGTCCTATGAAGTCTTTAACAAACTTCCATGGTAGTTAAGCCAGATGAAAATTATCGCTAAAAAAAACAATAAAACACTGACTTCTTTTCAACAATCCTGATATTTGACAGAATATACCGATATTGCACTTATTAGGATTTCCTTATGACCTACATAAAATAGCCAAAAGTCATTCCCCGTCTCCAATATGTCAGGTGTGCTCCCCAACAAAGCCATCTCATCACAGGGGCACGTGGGGCCATTCGATTTTTGCGGTCGCAAAATTCAATTTGAAATTTGGGGGTGAGGGGTAAGAGCTCCAGTTCATTGATTTTCCTGGAGGCCTTAAATATTCGTAAGATAGCCCTGTTCCCCATCATATTCTTCAATATAATGCTCTCGTAGGCAGCGATTGACCAGAAGAAGTAAACCAGGGAATAGCACCAAGTCACGCATGACGTTCTTTATTGTGGAACTGACTATATTAGAGTTGACTATATTATCACAATTACTCGGGCAGCACTTTGAGAGAGGGGGAAAAGAAAGATTAATGCCATGACGTCATGTGATGTCGACTTGCGACCAGGAAAAGCGAGAAAGAAAGGGAAATTGGAATTTCTCTGGCATCCTCAGATAATTTACTCTTTCTGATAACACGTTTTTTGGGGATTTTTTTCTGACAACGCTTTTTCATCATATCATTTACCTGACCTCATATTCATATTAAAGCTTCTGTCAGAGTGAAGTTGGACTCTGAACCAGTGAGTCCTGATGAATTTGATTACATAAAACAACTTTAATACGGTCTTAGTCTTTTATTGATAAAACAGATATTGACCTTTTTTATCACAACCTAACTCAGGCCCTTAATATACGATGGTAAATAAAGAGAGAGGACCAGGAGCTTTCAGTGTAGATAATCTTTTTTCCACGTTTTTTGTCATGTAAGAAGAAATATATAAACATACTTGCCACTGTTTTGTCAAATTTGAGGGGGTTTTCTCAGGGAAAAGCAGGGTATCCCTACCAGTATATATTTTAAAAGACTGATCTGGTTAATCGCTCAGTAAAAACCATCATGTGACTTACATCTTTTGGCAGCATGTTGTATTAGGAGTTGATTGATGGAAAGATTGGGGGAAAGAATGAACAGGTTACTTCTCACGCCTTTCATTGGGCAGTGATCAAAAAAAATTTAACAAAAAAAAAAAAGCCTGAATGCTCCGGGAACAAACTAAGGCATCAATTTAGAATAAATTTACATTGCATATTGAACCCTCACTGAACACATATTTAGAGGGGGAAATTTTTCAAAAAGATTTCTTCTAGACACAATAAGGAGCAAGAGTTTAATTTTTCAGCCCTCTATCTCCATTAGTGCGACCTGTACGCATGATACATACATAGCTAGCCAGCCAGCCAGACGAACCAACTTAAAATCTGAAGAGTTCTATGTTAACAGTTTTGGTGACAGTTTTTTAGTAGTTTCTAATACAAACATTCATTTAAGGATGGAAATCCCAGTATAAAATACTTGATTAAATCTATAGCTAAATTCTGCTGCTTGAAGCGAATCTATTAATCAGATTGACGATTAAAACAAATGATGCTAAATTGGGAACAAATAGCTTCACTGCCCACACACGTATATGCATACATCCACTCCTCAGTACCATTTTTGGATGCACAGACCAGTTTTGTATCTCATGAAATTCATTGTTTGTTGAAGTGTTGCTAATTTAGATTTTTTGTTTTCAATTTTTCGAATCTGAAAATCACTCCCAAATTAGAAATTTGGGAAAAGAAAACATTGGTCACACTTGTTTGTTGATGTGGGAACTATCAATACGATACCTTCCCCATCATGACCATCATAAAGAACCATTCTCTTAATAAAGACGCGATGGTATAAAAAATGCCATCTTGCGTGAAAAAAGTTTATACAAGCCCTGTGTCTGTTTGATATGCAAACTTTTGGAGTCACCTCATGAAGACAGAGCACACACTTCCACTCCAAACCCTAACTCAACATCCACGTCTAATGTATATTCTGTACGCAAGTTTTTGCCTTATGTGCAAATCAGCTTTAGGCTATAAAAACCTCATGGATCTTCTGGATTGACTCATAAGCAAAAACGAAGTCTTTCAGGTGAGAATATTTTATCTAAAGACCTCACAGTGAATGAAAAAAGTATCTGATTCACATTTCAAAAGAATCATTCTTATATATTCTACAGCTTCAAAATTGACGGAATTTGCAACAAAGATTCAGAAATACAAAAATCAAAAAAAAAAAATATTGATACAAGATTAGACATTGAAAATTTATGAACAAAAATATGAAATCTTTGGTCAAAATTCTGACAATCTTCATGCTGTAAAGATGTTAGAATGAATACATCGGATACTTTTTACACTTACTTTAAATGTTTCCGCTCCTTTCTTTCTTTCGCTATCTTCCTCTTTCTTCATTTTTTTGCTCTTATTTTTATTCATATTATTTCATTTGTTTGCTATATATGAACGTTTGACTGCGCATAATTTGCTTTTACAGCCACATCGGGGCGTTGTTTTGACTTAGGAAAAGTATGATCGATTGATCAGTATTGAGTTTAGGTAAAAGTTGAGAGGATCTTATCTTACTAGATGCGCCTTTTTTCTGCAGCGATCAGCGCAATAGAATTTTCAGCAAACATTATTTTAGGTAGACTTTAGAGATATGCCATTATCATCAGCGGCAGCCTTTTGACGGCCGTCGTTGGACATAAACCTTCCCGAGATTTGCCAGCCCTTTCAATCGTGGACATCACAGAGCCAGTACTTTCTGAACTTATATAGTTTGTCACGCCATCTTATTTTCTATTGGCCACGGTTTCGCGCGCGTGTGTGTGTGTGTGTGTGTGTGTGTGTGTATGTGCGTGTAAGTCGACCGTTCCAGCATAAAGAATATCCGACAAATTGGTTCAGCGCAACCTTTTTAAGGAGAGTCAACTGATCCAGCAAATATTGGACTAAATGAATAGAACCTCATGATTTTTGGTCAACTTATATGGCATATACTGTATATAATCGCATGCTCGTAATTGACTTTTAAAACAGTACTTGGTTTGAATGAAACCTTCACGTATTTTGCCTGTAGTATTTCAACCTTCAAAACAACACACACGTAAATTTTTGAAGCTATGTTTACAATTTAATAGTTCTGTTTGGTCTCAACCACTGCAATGATTAGCTTAATTCATGGATATTAATGAGTTGAGTCATATCCTCTGGTGTACATCTCAACAGCAATTCTATTAGACAAGTCTAGAAAAGTTTTTTTTGTTGTGATTTATAAATCACTGAAACATTAGAATGCTGAGTATGCAAGCTTTACGACGGTAAAATTTGTTTTTATTAAAATAACCAGTGGTTGAGGATCTTTGTATTTCAACGTTTACATCTTTTATATCTTTTTTGCCATAATACAAATTTCCATTGACATTTTTTTCATTTCAAACATTTTCGTTCTCATGATTTTTACTTCCAGATTGATTTGCTCGTCAATTCTTTCTCCGCCAAAATGAAATTCTGTCTTTCTGTTGCCATCCTGGCTCTTGCCACTGTGATGGTTAAGGCTCAGTTCTATGGAGTTGCTCCATCCCACAATGTCGTAGCCGAATCTGGAGCAGCAGCAGTCCATCATGACGCTCAGGGCGCTTTTGCTGAAGAGGCAGCCTCTGGACTGCTTGATGCTCACCACAACGAACATCATGACATGACACATGATCTTGCAGATGGCTATGGATTGAATGAACACGACGAGGAACACCATGGACTGAACGATGGTCTGCATCAAGAATATGCTACCCGTGCTACTCAAGGGGAAAATGCTGTTCATGACGATGTTGGCCAACGTCATTCTGCTCTAGCTGCTGCAAATACTGGCTATTTCAGCTTTGGTCCTTATGCTGCCTTTGGTCATGGAGTCTATGGACGTGGACTCTATGGACAAGGAGTCTATGGACATGCCCTCTACGGACATGGACTCTACGGACAAGGAGTCTACGGACATACCCTCTATGGACGTGGACTTTATGGACATGGACTCTATGGACATGCCCTCTTCGGACATGGACTCTACGGACATGGTGCTTTTGGATATCCTTTGAATGGCCACGGTTTGAATGCTTATGCTCCTTTGGCCGGACATGGGGTTCATGGTCATCTTTGAAATATCTTTTGAAAAATTGTTATCTTTCAATGATGTATTTTTGCTCAAATGAATAAAATGATGATATTTATAATTTTGCTTTTTGTATTTTTATTTAATGTGTTTTTTTTTAATCATTGATGAGATATTGAACGGTGAGAATGAAGATTCTCGACAGAGGCTTACACTTTTTTAACCGTGCTGGTTATTCTTTACCGTAGAAACGATGACCCCAATTGAAAATTATATAAAACAACCAAATTTTAAGAAGAAAGCAAAACTTGTTAAAATAAATAAAACTATAGTAAGGTTGATCAACGTAATGAATCGGCTTTCCTTTAGTAGACAAATGTCATCAATAACATCAACGATCAAGAGGCAACAGTTAAAAAGACATTGAGTGTGAACAGAAACAGGATTGCACCAATGATATTTTCTCTTAATATATACATATATGTGTGTGTGAGTGTGTGTGTGTGTGTGTGTGTGTGCAGAAAGAGAGAGAAAGAGAATTATTGGGTACCTGATGAGGATCTAACTCACTATAGTATCCATGACCAGCGAAGGTTATATATATATATATATATATATATATATATATATATATATATATATATATATATATATATATATATATATATGCTGTAAGTAAGGTATTCTCTTTATAGAAAAAGAGTACTCGATATATATTTTTAGATATAGCTAGTACAATCATTATACTGACGGATACTCATGACAGGCCTGTTTCACGATCCTACGATCTTCAGTGTTGTGTTACGATCGTGAAAATCCATCAGTATAATCTACCGTCTTGTTAGCAAATATGCAACTTATTTTATTCTAATAAATATATCTATAGATTAACATAACTCAACCATGTTTTGAAATCATTACCAATTGAGTGGCTATCCGATAGTATAGCGTTCCCATAAAATGTCGTATGTCGTAAAATGACGGGGCAGTTGCCATTAAGCAACATCGGGAAATCTTGAATGTTACCGGATTCAAAAATACTTGGGGTAGTTTCTCAGGCTAAGTCGTTGGAGGTCGTGGTGGTGGGGGTTACAGGTACAGGAGTCTGATATGTTGAAGTGAGGAAAAAGGGGTGTGCACTGTCTCTATAACGGCGCTCTGCCAAAGAAAAGCTGTCGCTTTTTGCCTTTTTTCGTAAAAGCAAAATAGTGGCGGGAAGCAAACTTTTAAACAGTGGCCACTATCTATATTTGAATTCTAATAGATGATTTTTTTAGAAAAGGAACTAAAAAAACTCATTACAGCGGGAAAATCCATCATTTCAGACGGTGGGTAGAAATAATATCAGCAAACTTGTTACATTTAAGTAGTAGAATCTATGGTTACGGACGGAGACCAAGAAAATCACGGTGTTCAATACATAAGTCGATTAACAGAAACATGTCATCATTATTTTTTTTCCTCGGGCTGTCATTTTTAAAGATATCATAAACAATTTCTCAATTGACTGGTTTGGAAAAAAAACACAGCTCTAGTTAGTCATTCAATAGAAATTGCTTTGCTCGGAATTATCAATTAAAAAGTCAGGGAAGGTGGGGATGGTCATCAATGAATAAGTTTCTTCTCTCTTCTTCTGTCGTACAGTGATAACTAAAGTGGTCCGATTTAAAAACAAAAAACAAAAGAACAGGCATGACACAAAATGAGGAACCAACTTAGAATAAATTTACTATGCAAATTGAACCCACCATTAAAAACCTATTTAGGGGAAGAGGGGAAAAGGCTTTTTTAGATATAACAAAGAGTAAATTTGGGAATTGTTAGCCCTCTAGCCCTATCAGTGCAGTCTATACGCGCAATACATACGTGCATATATACATACACAGCCAGCAAGCCAGCCAGGTCTACTTAAAAACTGAAGAAACATATGTCAACAGTTTTCTTTGAAGGTTTCTAATAAGAGTAATACCTGCAGTTCATGCAACAATGTATAAATTTAAGACAAAAGCATTGCGTCTAATACAGGTTGATTTTGGACATTAAAAATGGATCTCGTGCAATGAAACAATTTTAATAAATATCCTTGTTGCAAGTCTCGATAACATATGTTATTATGGCAGAGAAGTCAGAATAAAACCATTTCTCCTACTAACCAACAGCCTGTAGAGAAAATAGTATCCACCTGAGATGGTGAAACGACTTTTGAATTTTAGGCACTATATCACCTTATCATATGGATCTATTTAATTTTCGAACGGGCGGCGCTTGTAGCACACTATCGAACATGGTCGATTTTCTGTTATGGTAAACGGCAGTGGTTCTTAATTTTTCTTAGTTTCGTGTCCCACATCAACAACTCAAAAAATTGACATCCCTCTTGGTGATTTGAAGAAAACAAATATATATCGCGTGGAGAAAGAACAACAACTCATATATCTCAGAATACTGACAAACTTTTCCTTCGTTAAGACTGATCATCTTGCTTTTCTTTTAGCACATACAATTAGATATGTACGCAAAATGATTATCTATTCTTAACTTTGGATCGTAAAAAAAGTTTAGCTAACATTCATTGTGTAAGCAATAGAGTATTATATCCTTAAATGGTTTAATGAATATAACAAGAAGCATTAGCGTATGATGACCCTAGCAAAAAAAAAAGAATTAAAATTTGATATTACTAGCTGGGAACCTGCTCGATTTATTTTTCATAGTACGTAAAGAGTTCATGGGACATTTAGAAATATTTGATTATTATGGTTGTTAGTTTTGTGCAAAACATCGAAATTATATTCTATGAAGTTACTCTCTCGTCTTATTGAATAGAGACAACGAATGTGACAATAATATTCAACAAACGTGCTAGTTTTATGTCTAAGCATATTTGAAATTATTGATAATCTTTTTTCCCTAGATCCCGAGCAATGTTACGAAATAATCAGCCATCTGTCATGTCTTTGTGTTATTACTGTTGCAATATTATTATTCTGAACGTATTTAAAATTGATGGGGTTGTTTTGTAGTTCACCATTTTTCGTGTATATATTCCTAGAAAGTTACACTAGCATTCTTCGTTTGGAAATGTCTCCAGAAAAGTCTGAATTTCATGCAAACGTTGAAGTCTAAAGCTGCATTGTTGGTCTTTGTCAATCAAAAATACTTGTCTGGATATTCAGAAACTTTTAAAGTCTGAGGATATTCAGGTTCCGTAGCCTACAATTAAGAGAATGGGCCACACATTTCAAGTGACAGGTTCTGCGAGAAACCGAGACACACTGGGCTCAAACTATACCTCAAGCGAATGTATTCTGCGACAACAATCCCAATTTAGAAATCTTTATTAATAGAAGGAAGATTTGCATGCAGACATTCCAAATTGTGTATGCAAACATTCCAATTCTATTTATTTAACCTGGACAGCTAATATATAAGCATTCCAATTTGAGTACACTGATTTGGTTTCTCGATAATTGTGAATTCCAATTTGACAGCCTCAATGTGGTTTCTATTAGGACTGAATTAATCATTGTTAAGATAAATTATGCATGGAAAATTAAAACTTACCCATTTTAAGAAATGAGAAAATAAGGGAATCATTAAGAAAACCGTCTTTCCAAAAGGTGCATCTTTTATTCCCAATCGGGTGTTAGTCTAAAACAATATTCGCTAATAATTGTACGTTCTAAATATTTTCCTGGGAAGGGATTTTTTCCAAACCAGTACTTACAAAACCAGGGAATATTTATGAAAGAATTGAAGAAAATTTTATCTCTGTTTTTCTTGTAATTAGTATTTTAGATTAAGCAATGATGTCCAAAATATTATATAATCTTAAACAAAATTGGCACTTTCTTCTTCTTAAACATTCCCATTTGTAGAGTGAAAGTACAATGCCAGTGGACTAACGGAGGCATTTTCCTTAAAAAACACATTCATAATTTAGTCAAGCGTCAATCTCATGCCAAACTATGAGATTTATGTCAATAAACTTAAAGAAAATGGATAAAATGCAAGTAAATAAAATTCCCCAAAAAACAGGATTTTGCAAAAAAATCGTTTGATAAACACTTGATTGAAGTTCAAATTCAAATGCCCATTACTTGGTGAATATCAAGAGTGGAATAAAAATGAAAACAGTTCCCGAAAGCCAAGTGTATTTAATTTCTGATTCCGAAGAGAAATGCAAACTTTCTAGAGAATCGCCAGAATCATAAATGTCCACTTGGCGAGATTACAGAAAGTTTTAAAAAATAATTTTTCTAGAGTATCGTGAACATGCCCCTACAAACTGCCCCAAATATTCATAGATTCAAAAAAATTAACTTGTTACATGAAGAACAATTTCAAGTAGACTGAAGAAAGTTGCGTTTTCATCGAAGTCGCGGGTAAGAAAACTTGCTACACGCAAAGAACGTAGCTCACTGACTCAAATTTGTCACTTTAAGGCCACCATGACACGCAGTTGTTTGAGCTTGTTTCTGGAGTGATGAGTCACGCTGTGTACCGATGCTCCAGAACTCTGTCTCCGTAGGTCGAGTAAAAGATTTAACACAGAATTCCTTCTTTCAATAGTGAAGCATGTGTATTTTGTAATTTCTGTTGCAATTTCTGCATCTGGTGTTGGCAAGCTAGTGTGATGCAGGAGATCCATTAATGCTGAGAACTAAGCCTGGACAAGATGTGTGGTGGAAATAAAAGGCAAGTGGGTATTTTCCAACAGAATAATGCTCCAGCACACTTATGGTTTGAGCGGCAGCCTTCGTCCGTTATGTTTTGGCCTGATCATAACCTCGTAGAGAACAAATGAGTGTGTATTAAAGCCAAACTGGTTGGGAGAAAAATTGGAGGATAGTGGCCAGCTGTGGAAAGCAGTCAGAAATTAACTCAACAATATTGTGCTGCAGATTGTTAACAGACATCAGACAGCCTACCAAGAAGGCTCGGTTTTCTGGAGAAAATCAAGAGAAAAGCTACCCAATACTAAAAATCAAACTAAAACGTACCCAAACGCAACATGCACTGTTATATAACATTGTGGAATATTTCGCCCATAATTGTTAGAATAAAAAATAATTGCTAAAAAGTTGATTAAAAAAGTTTGGCTCATTTTTATCCTGGAGTGTACTAGCTGAAAACTCGCCTGTAGGCTGGGATTTTCTACTAGTTCCAGCGGGAAGCCTAATTCTAGATCCATTGAGTATTAAGTATACATGTCAAATTTGGTTTGGCGAGTCAGACATCTAGCATTAAATCGAAATAGATAGAGATCATATCATTATCATCAGGGTGAACGTGAAAGCAGACTCTGCATTTTTTTTAAATCGAAAATATTTTTACTTTAAAACCTTCCCCTAGTTCCGTTGAGTATGTATAACGAATTTGTTTGGGCGTTGTCCATGCTTGGGTGGTTTCTATTGCGTGATAGATATACGGATTATATTAACTAACAGTTATCAAAAAATTGTCAAATAAAGAAAATATTTTGTTGACCTTCAGGCAGAAATATATGGAACTCAGCCCAGTATAATGTTCACCTTGAAGTGAACACCGATGCAACACATCCAGACGTACTTAAAAGTGTGTAAATAATGCCTACATAATGCTAAAATCAAATTTTAAACTCATTCTTTAACTGATATTGTTAAATCAACTACGATGATTAGGGATTAACCAGGGTTGTTAGATTTGACCAGAAAGGGGGGGGGCGTAATCCAAGCTTTATCTCAACGATTTAGCTTACACAAGCATAAGGATAGCATCAAATTTGTTATTACTCCTACTGGTCAAATCTAGCAACAATGAATTGAACTTATCAAGAGCACTTTCGAGCCCTCAAATTTTACTAAACTTTGTGAAATAATTACTTTTCAAAAAAGGCTCTGAGATCTTACATCGTTATGGTAAAAATCAATGCAAAGATGAGCGCAGAAATTGTGACCAAACCTCCAAGATATTCAGAATGTGAATCCGAAAAGAAAATGGATCCTCTTCCAGATTCTTCGTTATTCATCAAAGACTGATATTACAAATGATAACCAAAAATAGCAACCAAACATTATTTCGTAAGTGCATTTCAGCAAGCTATGCCATTTGTAAAAATTGGGCAACAATCAAATAGCAACAATCAAAACAGAAATATTGTCGTTACTAGTGATAACAATCAAAAGAAATTTTTTAATGCTATTAAGCCATCATTACCGTAATTCATTTCAAAATTGTTCTACAGAGAAAATTAGGCAGAAAAAAATCTGGCAAATATCAACTTCGTACAATGGCCACTTGTTGAGTTATGTCAGTGCACACACACACACACACACACACACACACACACACACACACATGCGCGCGCGCAAGCACACACATATGCGGGCATGTACGCAGGGATTCCTCAAACTAAAGTTAGGTTGAAAAAATTTGTATAACTAAATACAGTGACTCCCAAAGTGTCCACCGCAGCACCCCATGGCGCGGAGGAGTATTTGAAACTTTTGATTTCAGGCAATCCTGCTTCAATAACCTGACTGACGCACAGACATAATGATAAGAAACGACCTCAAACTGACATATAACAAATCACTCTGTTCATCCAGTGTTTAACTACAACTTCACAATTTCGGTGGATAGACAAGGTTTACATTCTGGCTTGTTCTAGCACTGGGTCTACTATTCTCGGTAGCATATAAACAATTGCACATCATCCAGGGCTTTAATCAATTTTCGCCACAATCAATTCTAACTTAATTATCAATTTCCATTATCTGACTGGAAAGGAAGAAGAAATGAAAATGTTTAATTGTGAGAAATTTGTGTACATCGTTAGAAACCGGGAAATAAATTCAATAATATTTCATCAAATGTCTGCATTCCTGTCATAGCATATGGTCACAAAATTTCCTCTGGTTACTAATCGGATTTCAGAGTATGTTTTGGCAGATTAGTTTCTGAAAATCCCAAAACTTTTTAAGCTTATAACGAGTTTCAATTTCCAATGTGAGTATAATGCTAAACTTGACCCATACTTCGTGTCCGACAGGTTAGCTGAACCGAATCTTTATCCTTTTATTTATCCGTATAAAGTAGACATAGAGATGAGAACTCATCCTAGAGTGGGTTTTCAGCTAGTTACTTATGATTGATCAAGCATAAAATTGTATGCAATGTCAAAGAAACACATATACTCATTTCCCCACATGCACATGCATTTATACACATATATACACGAGTCGATATGTAGTTTTAAGTATAGTTGTATTTACATATATGTGCATATGGGTGTGATGTTGAGTTGTTCTTTAATTGGTCAAGTAAAACGGAGATTACAGCGCCCAAACTCCCTAGATTACTGTATTTGTTATGAAATTCAGCTTTTGAACTTGAATTTGACTTTGTTAAACCTGCTACTGATAGGTCCATCAAGGGACACATTTCTAAGAATAAAGAAAAATATGATTTTGTGAAATATCGGCCGCGTACCTGACAAAATCTTTGCATTCTAAAGATATATTTTTGTGGCTAGGGATTTGACTTACAACAGATAATGTCTCCCCACCCCAAATGTAGGATATCTTACAAAGGGGCTCTAGATGAAGAGAATACACATAAATATTAACTTGCATGTTAAAGTAGTTACATCCCTTGAAACAGCAAATATATCTGACATGCCAATTCGTTTTGATCTTTGAATGCAGGTATGATTCAAGTGTCTAATATCTTCGCACTTATACATCGTATATGTATAACAGAGAAACTACACTCACAATGACTACTGTGTAAAAATAATAACTCCAATTAGAGGTGATAATTGGCTAAAATCGCTCACCTCAAACAGACTGTCTTCCATAATAGTTGAAAGCTGTATAGAACTATAGCAAGTGCAGAATCTCTGACTGTATTGATAACTTGCAAGCATTTAGTGCGGAATCCTTTAGATTACGGAACCTGTTCCATATTCTACTTTTGCTACATAGTTAATCAGTCACTGGTGTGCATACACGTGTGCATATATTTCAAGATTAGTTGTGCTCTTATATACACTTATTAATGCTTTTGAAGTGAAATATATATTTATCAAGATTCGCGTGCACTTCAAATAATTCAATAGATATGTCCAAAACTAGTCTGAACACTTGGTGTTACGATACAACAAATAAACAACAGCCATTTTTAGTTCCATAGACTCAACAATGTTCTTCCAGGTGCTACTGAAGTGGTGCTAACAAACAAAGCGAGAGAGTACTGTCAACACCTTTGCCTGCCTATCCTTAATCTCTGGGCTTCTTATTTTTAATCTCTCCCTCTTTATGTGACACTCCTAACTTCACCTAATGTTCAAGTGATCTCAAAATTTATGGACCCAGTCGAAGCATTCCTTTTTTTGTTTTGTTTTTTTTCATTTGTTCTAAATTCCCTTACAAAGCAATTTATCAACAAAATATCGATGTCATCATTTTCAACTTTGTGACCATTAAAGACGCTTTATTTGTTGTGTTGCATTCAGGCTTATAAAGACGAGTGATCGCCTCCAACCAACAGCAGACAACATCGCAAATCAGTCATTAGTCACATCGTGCATTGACCATCAGGTGAGCAATCTTTTTATCCGTTTCGGCTATTAGGATATGATGAACATTTTATCTGTACCCTTATCATCTCAAACTATTTGTCTTCAATTCATTGATAGTTTTTTTCAAGCAGTGACCTTACGCTAGCTATGGCTTTAACTATCCCTACTTGGGGCTCTACATATCACATTGCTACTTACATGGCCCGTTTGTGATATCCGAATTAGACGTAGAGGTAACAAGAAGTGGTTTCACTCACTTCACCCTGTGCTATTTACACATAGCTTAGGGTAGAGATTGATTCATGCCTTTCTCATGGGCATTAGTGCAAAACGAAACACAAACTGTTTCAGTCGGAGTCTGAGCTCGGTTCGTTGAGCTCTTAAGACATTTGTGCCCTTCTCATTACAAACTAATCGCCTTCCATTCATAGATATTCGTAAGTGAATTCCGCTCTGAAATCAACTATTCTAGAATTATTAGATTTGCTAGTGCTAAGTCTTCACTGTCGATCACTGTTACCCAGTGGTAGATTGCTCGCTTCCGGCTCGGTAGGCTGTGGTTCAATCCACTGCCGATTTATACCAATGCCTTCAAAAATGGGACTGAATGCCTCTCAACTACGCACTTACATGGATGAGGATTAAGGAGCCTCTCCCCGAGGTTAAGGGGTTACAGCAAAATCTCGTTGCATACATTTGTTCTAATAATATCACCACAGTTGAGCTATGTTGAATTTGGCCAGTACCTAAATGGATGACCCTGGGGAAATACCGAGTGCCATACGTAGAACGAAGCTTCAAGAGGCTTGGCCAGCTAGAAGTAGGTTTTGCCTGTGTGTACCTAAGACTGCAACACCATTGATGCGGGTATTAACGGAGAATGATGATTTATACATAATACATACAATCAACTTGGTATATTTTTATTCTAGAATTATTAGATTTGCTAGTGCTAAGACTTCGGTGTGTCATTCAAGACACTTACAAAGTGGTTGAAACAGATCCAATACTTTTTGAATCTGTCTAGTTCAACACATTATCTTGTTTTCTGATAGCCACAATTTTGCATATGATCTCGGGGATCAACGTTGTTAGTTGAGATGTCAAGCAGTTGTCTCTTTCAACATGACGAGTTCATTGTCATTTCAGTTTTTCTTATGGTTTCTATGATATTTCTGACTCGTATTTGTTTTATAATCTACTGTGCTGTCTTATGATCTCTCCAAATGATGTTAAACTTGATCAATTCCACGTTTCAGCTCCATAGCTGACTACTGGAAGGATGCATTTGTTGCATACCCTTCTTTTCGAAATTAATAGTGTATAAGCAGTGCCGATATCTACTATATATTTGACTATAAGGACACAAAAAAAATTGGTAAATGACATCCATTCTACTACTAACCGTATATCTTCCGATGTTCGGTTTTGAACAAATTTAGTCGATGATATCTAAATGGTATTTATACTTGCTGTCAAATATCATCGTATTTACATTGATATCTATCAAGCACTAAGATCAACCAAGTTTCGGAATTTCCAAACTTCACTTTATTCAAATGGCAATATAATTAAGTTAATGTTTTATGATGAAGTAAATTCTGACCCTACACAACACTGTTAAATATACAGATATGCGCCATTCTGGGTTCACCCATCTTACAATAAATTATCCACATGTTGCACGTCCGTCTATCTTTGCATAACTCAAGAATGGGCGTGGTTACTGATATTTTCAACAAGTTAATGTTTTGAGAAATCATCCTAAAGAAAATAAGTTTTTTAGTGATTTACAATGTAAATTTATGATAAATTAATCCCTCATTTTTGTCGGGCTACGTTCACATTTATCGAAAAAAAATACTATTACTTTGTTCCAGGTCTTTCACCAATCAGCCAGAATCTCAAAAAATGCATTTCCACATTTTTAAGTAGATACGAATGTATTGGGGTAGTGTATAAATGTATCATAGACAGATAGACAAACAAATAAATCGTGAGACGGACGCGTAAATAAGAATATTGGTTTCATCAGTGATTGTCAATTCTCTTTAACAGAACATCTTATCAAAATATTACAAATATCTAAGCAGCTACATGGATCCCTTATGCTGGCTTCGTCATCAGCCGTTCCTGCTCACATGTCACAAGTTTAACTTGGCTTGCGATTTGTAAAATAGACTTCGCAACATGTATCCCAAGTGGCGACAGTCAGTTCATCATTCTTGCGCACAGAATACAGTATTCCCAAGCGGTCAACTATCTAGGTACTGATCAGGCTCAACGTTGCTTAGCTACAATGATCGTACAAAAACTGGTGTTTCCAAGATGATTTGACCATGACTATTATCAAAATCAACTTTTTTTTTTCATAGCAGAAATGTATTCTCACCGTATTAATGAAAATAGCAAGTAAGTAATGCTACCATCGTTCATAGTGTAAATTCATTTAATTCATTATTTTTTTTTTGTTTTTTTTTTTATTTCTCTTGCAGATATCCACCGATTCCACAAAATGAAGTGTTTCAGTTTCGCTATCTTCCTTGCTGTTGCAATTTTGGGAGCCAGAAGTCAATTCTATGGGGCTGCCGGCGCTCCTTTCCATAATGCAGTCAATGCAGCAGAGTCTGGAGCAGCTGCAACACACGATGCTCATGCAGCCTATGCTGCATCAGATGCCGCTGGTCTCCTCGATGCTCACCATGCTGAGCATCATGACAGAGAACACGATTTAGCTGATGGCTATGGACTGCACGAACATGACGAGGAACACCACGGATTGGCTGATGGTCTTCACCAACAATATGCTACCCATGCTGCTCAGGGAGTAAACGCTGTGCACGATGCTGCCCAACAACATAATGCTGCCCTTGCTGCTTCCAATGCTGGACATGCTGGCTTAGTTGGATTTGGTGGATTTGCTGGACACGGACTCTATGGACCTGGTTATGCCGGACACGGACTTTATGGAGCTGGACTCGCCGGACACGGACTTCATGGAGCTGGACTCGCCGGACACGGACTTTATGGTGCTGGACTCGCCGGACATGGACTTTATGGTGCTGGACTCGCCGGACATGGACTACATGGAGTTGGATTCGCTGGACATGGACTTCATGGAGCTGGTTTCGCCGGACACGGACTCAATGGATATGGTTTTGGTGGTCACGGTTTCCATGGTGCTCTTGGTCATGGTCATTTGGGACATGGTTTTTATGGACATTATTAATCATTCACGCATAAACGCAATCGCTACAATTTTCAACTGTTCTGAGCTCAATAAATCTGATTATCAAATTCTATTATCTTGTATATTTTTCTTTCATTTTTATTAAATTAAGTATTATAAATCATCATCAATGTCTATGACTGCTATATACCTTCATCTCAATTTTTAGTTTCTTTTTATCTTGAGTTCAATTATCACCTGGAGCGAAAGTAGCGATAAAATGCAACTAAAATCGAAGATGGAGGTAGATAGTGCTCATCAGAATCCAGACATGAATTTACTTATTTGTTTATTTGTTTGTTTGTTTGTGGTCAGATGGGATGATCTCATTGGCTGATTTACCTCCTACTATGACTTGATAAAAACTACGTCACAGAAACTCTTAATTTTACGTGTCTGATCATCGTAAATTGAAACATCTTGAGAAGAGTTGAGACTTTTAAAATGCTTAGAATTAGGATACTTGAATTATTAAAAACAAATTACCTGATAAAATAGCTTTAGGTTCCGTACATGAAAAACCCTGTCATCTCGGACAGGTATATTCTAGTCAATAATAATGATATATAGTCTTGTGTTTGCCTCTTTGTATTATTGTGATCCTGATTGAAATCCTTTCAATGGTGTCTTTCCGAATAATGGCCGTATATTATACAGCCACTTCCAGATAAGAAGTTCCCCTAATTTCAGCCTGAGTTTAATGGTTTTAGATCACTGTTTTTTGTTGTTGTTGTTGTTTTTTATCTGGGTGCTGTTTTTGGATGCTTGAAGTTTCGTTTTACTTGCGAAATTTAGTGCATTTTTAAATAGATAATTTTTTTTATGCTGTCATCATAAGTGAAAATAGGCCACGTCTAAAACTACCAAAGGTCAATTTTAGAACTTGCACGAACACTATCAATGAAAATATGACTAGAAATAACCATCTTTACCTGGGGATTCAATTTATTCACTCTATTCTGATCTCATAAGCCAAGTTTGATGGGAATAATTGCCATTTTCAATACTTTTCAAACATGAGCAATTAGAAAATAACACTCACTACAAGAAATTTAAAATGCGTTGCATGGTATTATATGATAAAATATATAATAAAAAATGACAAATCAAATTTTTGGGGGGATATATTTCAACATGAATAACACTTTTACATTTTGATGTCTGATGACAAATGACAATTTGGGAATTAAGTAAATGAGAGTGTAGTGAGAAGAAAGGTGTTGAACATGCTGCGTCAGAAATTCAGAAAGAATCTCAGTCAATCATCCGGATGGAAGGTTAATTTCGAAGCATTTTATCCTAAATCTTGCAACCACACCAATACCTGTATAGACAGGCACATAGATGAGTACACACACCTACAACCACATACACACAGACTCACTTATACTCACACACACACATGCACATACATACATAAACACCACTTACGCACAAACACACAGTTACATTTACCACTAAAGAAAACATACAAACACACACTGTAAAGTAACTGTAACTCAGCTGTTCAATGATCGAATCTAGCTGAACTTCAATTTTCGTAAAAATGTCCAACGGATGACATTGGAAGAGAGTCGCAATATAATCTTACGATACATTTAAGCAGGGACAGTACTTCGTACACTTACTTCTCATTTTAAAGGCTTTTAGTGTGTCTCAAAATGACCCCGAAATTGTCCATACTTTTTTTTAATTACCCACGGAGGCTTAGTGTGCCCTGAAACACACAGCTGCACAGGTTCACTCCGACCATCTCTGTAGAGATGGACCCTCACCAACTAACACCTACTGTTCCAAACCCCATCATGGACCAGCGTGATAGGGTATGGCCCAAAACTACCCGCAGTTAAAAAAAAGTAACACAAGCCGCTCCTGCTGGGTCAGCGGATTTGGATCAAACTCAGCCACACTTACTTTGGTGAAGCTGATGTGCTCAGAAGGCAACCACACAAACACAACTCCAATAGTATGTCAATCCTCTTCTAAAACATGTGAAATAAATTGGAAACACATATCGTGTTCGTTACTAAGCAGAGAGATCAATCATTTGAGGAGATGTGAAAGGAGCTGAAAGTGAACTTTGAGAAAAATCAATCTCTAACATTATCCAATGTATGAATATTCATAATGTCGAAATTCCATAAATATTTTTGCTCCGTACAAATAAACTTTTGAAAGTTATACTGATATACTTTATGAAGTTTATATCCAAACTGAAATCTAGTATGTCTCCGCTGCCCATAAAGAGAAATATTAAGAACTTCATTTTCAACAATAAAGGCAATGGATTTCAACACAAAAGAGCTGGTTAGTCACTCAATACAAACCGTCTCATGACTGACGTCTTTGACGACAAGCTTTGTTGAGGGTGATCTATTGAAAATTCGGGGAAAGGAGTTCAATGAATTAGTTACTTCCCCCATCTTTTGGGGGGAGGTGATCACCAGAAAAGTTCGAATTAAAAAAAAGAAAAAAAAAGAAGCATGAAGACACAAACTGAGGGACCAACTTAGCAACAAGTTTCATTGAAAATAGGACCAGCACCCTACTAACTATCTATTATGGGTGAACTTAAAAAACAAAAAAGAACGTTTTTCTAGACATGACAAGGAATGAATGTTTAAATCTCAAGTCTTTTAGCTCTGTTCGTGCGGTCTGTGTGCGCGACACACACATAAATAGCCAGCTAGACCGACTTAAAAACTGAATAAACCCTTTGTAGATGTTTACTATTTTGATGTTGCCGGTTTTGGTTGACAGTTTCAAATATTAGAGAAAAAGGCCATATAATCTTGGCACTGTAATAGAGCCTCATAAGTATGTGTGTTTTGACAAAGGAAACCAATTGGACTTGCTAAAGGTACTTTCAGTTGGAATATCTTCAGTAACATACCATATCAGTTGCAAAAGATTTTAGCGCCAATCCTCATAATGGTAGTTTTTCACTGTGGTGACCTGGTCAGAGGAAATAAGATTTTCATCAAATATGAGAATAACCTATATCATTGGGGAGAAAATTTCATTTTTAGTAAGGGTTACAAGAGAATCATATGCCTCAGAGCAAGCCATTTCAAGCTATTTACAATCAGATACCATAAACCCTTGTTTTAAAACTGTGTGGAGATATAGCTATAACATAAGCGAGGTAATTACAGATGGATCTGCTCCAAATTTTGATCACTTCTTCTGTAGTCTTCCATACCATGCCCAATAATTTCGAAGACTTTAATACATCAATATCACCAAAGAAAAATATAAGAGACTAATACAATGAATCGGTTTTCCTATTTAATTCAAACTCAATTCAAAAGATAGTGAAATCACATGTGTATTCGTTATGAACCAAAGTCAACTCCTCTTATTTTAAGCCACCGAAAAAATCGGAACGAAAAACAAAACTCATAAATGTGACTCTTTCAAAAAAAATATCCATGGTATTTTGAAAAAATATTAGAGGCTGATACAATTAACAATGAGCAATAAAACACAACTGTAAACTCAATTCAAAAAGTGGTAAAATCGGAGGTGCATCCGTTATAAACCCACTTATTTTCAGTCACTGAAAAAAAAGAGAAATAGACTGGATCAAACTCCCTTTCCATCTTCCATTTGAAGATGATAGCAGCAACTTTGGTATTGCATGTATAATAGAAAAAATATCAAAAAAATATATGTTTCTGTATTCATATACTTATTATATTATTAGAATTAGATAAATCCTCGCAAATCTGTCTGATAAATTTCGTAGATTGGAAAGACTTGTCATTTTGACAAAGTCAATAAGAGCCGACTATTACTCACTTCTTTGAGATTTCAAATCACGGTAGAGAAATGGTCATTTTTACTCCCCTAAATTTGATAGGATTTTTCTTGTTATTTTCGTTGCTCTTGTTACTCTAAGAAAACAGAGTCAAGTCCAGGTTTGGATAGAAATTTGACAAATTAAAACTTAGATAAAAAAAACAGAATAACTAAGAATATGCACGAAATCATAGCGTTACGAACTTGACGGAAACCTGCATTTTATTGTTGTAGAAGAAAACTTTTTTTAAAACAAATTTTTTTTTCAAATTCTGAACAACTTAAATCACTTTTAGATCTTGGAAGTATATAATTTTTTTCAAGTGTTTTCTTTAAAAACTTAAAAATCATTTTTAAAATAAGAAGAAATTTACAAGCAATGAAAATCCACAACTTACTTAAATGTTGTAAATAGAGATATTGGAGAAGAATAAATCGTCTTAAACCGAAGTCAAAAAGAATGCACTTCATCCATCTTTTTTTTTTCTAAATCTTGAAAGAGAGTCAGCTTTTGGAAAATTGAGAACAGGAATTCATTTGCGAGAAAAAAAATAATGACAATCTCAAAATTTCTATATCAATTTATTCCTGAATTTTGAAAATGTCCCATTTTCATTATCTTCCAATAATGAACTTCTTGAGGAAAAAAGAATTTATTTGAAAGAAAAAAATAATTGATATGACTCATCCTATTATAATTCACCAAAGGCCCATGTGTCCGTCCGTCTGTATGTACTCGCTTACTGCAAAAACTACTCGACACAAACCAATGAAATTTTCTGTGAGTACGGATGTTAGCCTGGGTGATGTTTTTTTAGCGAACTAGTATTTTGAAACCGACTCTAATTTTTTTTGTGATGGGGAGCTGTTTTACATATTGCTGTACAATTTACAGCGTAACTATAGTGCTAACTCTTTACTTTATTGATAATTCATTTATCCAAAATACAACATTTGGGTGTTAGAGGTTATGAACCTTTTCACTTTTAGGGGTCAAAATTAAACATTAGCCTGCTCTTCTTTTTACACTTGTACCCCTCTCTTTTTGGAAATTAGCCCCACTTTTTTTAACTTTAGCGCTCTAATGACCCATTTCTTTTAATAATAACCCCATTTTAAACATAATCCTCAGTTTTTTTCACATAATCCTCTATTTGCATGAGCCTAATGTCTTTTTTTTTCAACATGAGCTTGATTTTTTCTAACAGTGCAAAGAAAGAATTGTATTAAATCAGTTGTTTTTAAACTAATTATGTTAAACACTCTCTTTCTATTTCATAGATTGCTTTTTTGAACTGTGATTGGAACATAATAAAAAATATTGGACATTTTTCAAAATTCAGAAATAAACTAAGATGGAATTTTGGAGATTACAAGAATTCAACTAAAAATAATTTATTTTACCATAAAACATAAGAACAATTAGGATGACATCCACTTATGCGATGGCTATGCGCAGTCTTCGTGTAACAGATCACACCGGATCTTTGTTGGTAATTTTATAAATCGGTCTGATTTGGCGTGACTCTTTGTGCTGAACACATAATAGACACGGTGCTAATGATAGATGATTATTATTATTATCATTATTATTAATATTACTATTATTATTATTGATGTCAAGTAGTATCTTTGCATAGCGAGTTTCGGCTTGTAACTTAAGGCAGGCGACGATGTTACGACTTAGTAGGAAGTGGTATTTTTTTTCAAGTTTCTGCTTTCATTTCATTTATACAAGATGAGAGTCAATACAAGATCAATAGACGAATCAACACAAGAAACAGTGCATAGTTGTATAACTGACAAAATATTCACATGGACAGTGCTTTGCAAATGATATGGGCATCAACAATGCCAAACCTCAGTACCCCTCATTGGCAATATTGCACTGGCGTACCCGGTCTGAGGAGCCCCACCAAACACCTACGGCCCAATGGCTGTAAAAGTGCAGATTCTAAACCTTGATCAATGCCATGGTCCTATTCACTTGCCTTCCCACAAGGGCAAAGTGTGATACTAGATCGTTTTTAATGTAGGATTGAGTGGAGCGCCCAGAGAAATAGCTCCAGTCTCTGCAATTAAAGTCGCGAAAGCGTTGAGACAAGCTTAACCCATCCCTCTTTGCGTAATTAGATAGCATCACTCTGAGGCGAACTGCTTCCCTCGACTGGGCCAAATAATGATGTGAGGACCTAGGTCGAGTCCATAGGCCTCAATGAGCTCACCAATGCCGAGACTCAGTATCCCTCGTTGGCTACGACTTTGCACTGGTGCACTCAGTCTGAATACACCTTCGACCCCCTCCGGCCCATTGGATGTCTCAGCATTGCTAAGTGCATTTGAGGACCTATTACTAAATTACTCGGCCCAGTTGCGGAGAAGCAATTCGCTTCGGGATGGCGCTGTCACATTGCACTAAGAGGGAGAGGTCGGGCATGTCCTGAATCTTTCGCAATTGCAAGGACTGGAGCTATTTTCTATGGGTTTTCTACTCCATCCTATGTAAAAAACGACCCTCAGTCGCATCCTTTCCTCGTGGGGGTTAAGTTAAATAGGAAAACCGAGTGCACAGATGCAATGCCGAAGCCAATGAGAGCTACAGAGGCTCGGCATTGTTAAACGCATTTGAGGACCAATGGATTCGTCCGTAGGTCCTAATTCACTCGGCCCACTCGTGGGGAAGCAGTTCACCTCGGAGCAGCGCTGTCATATTGCACTCAGAAGGTCAGGTCGGGCTTGTCTTGACGTTTTGCGACTTTGGTTGCAAGGATTGGAGCTATTTTTTATGGGTTCTCCACTCCATCCCACGTTAAAAACGACCTTGTGTCGCATCCTTTTCTCATGGGGGTTAAGATAAATAGAACCCTTTTCCGGCATACAGGCTCTGATCGAAGTGTAGTATCTGCACCATGGCATTGCTTGTCTTTGTACGTATCATTGGTTTGTATGGTCGAAATGTAGTCACTTGCAACGTCCCCAGTGGACCACCCTCTCCATGCCTGTTCCTGTATTCCTTATAAGATAATTTGCTACACCCGTTTACTATATGGTTGATTGTCTCACCTTTATGTGTACATAATCTACCCTTGCTGTACTCTTGTGTCTTGTCAATCTTAGTCTTTATAGATTAGTCTTCAAATTCTGATGACGTTGTTCTGAGCAGCTATCAGTTTCTCTCTTTAGAATTCCTCTGCGTAGCCATGTTTGTATTGTTTGATCTTCAATAGAGTTTTTCTTTTCAAATATCCGTGTAGTTATTTTTTTCCTGGTTTTTGATTCTTATTTTTGCTTTTCCTGGTTCTCTACCCCCCCCCCCCCGTGTTAATTCGATTGCTGTCTCTGGCTGCAGTAATCAATATTCCCTTACTCTTTCCAGTTTAACCCTTAAGTCTCTAAATTTTAGGGTCAAATCAGTCATCGATGCTAATAAGTGCTCTTCTTCCCACATTTTTTTTTGCATATGATCAGTCGACGTTGTCTCTCGGTGCATTGTCAGCAGTTTTTTTAGTTCTGTAATCCAGGTTTCTGAGTTCTTTTTTTTGTCCAGTTCAAAAAAGTATCTCACTATGGAAACTGTCCGTCTATTCATTCTTTGGGTCATGTTTCTGATGAAGTGTTTGGTTCCAAGTAATTTCCTTGTTCTTCTGCCGTATTTTTGCCTACATTTTCCTTCCCTTCACTCTGATTGTGTCTGCTTCCAAGATACATAGATGTTTGTTGTTTTCTTTTTCGTTGAGTGTTCTACTGGTTTCCACGTTGAGTGATTCTATTCTTTCAGTCATTTGTTTTCCTTTCGTGCATCACCAACATTGTGCATTTGTCAATGCCGAACTCTATTGCAATGTCTTGACTGAAGATCCTGACTGTGTATATTAAGGCTTCCAGTTCCTTTTTATTTTTTAAGAAAAAATTCAATAAGAATGCACAAAACTAGTCTGAACACTTGGCATTACGATATAGCAAATAAACGGCAGCCATTTTTAGTTCCACCAACTCAACAATGTTCTGTCAGGTGCTACTGAAGTGGGGCTAACAAACAAAACAAAAGAACATAGTCAACACCTTTGTCTGCCTATCCTTAATATTCAGGCCACTTCTTTTCAATATCTCCCTCTTTACTTGACACTCCAACTTTTCACTTAGCTTTTTCTTTTTTGTTTTAAAGTTCAAGTGATCTCACAACTTATGGACCCAGTCGAAGCCTTTTTTATCCTTCTATTTGTTTTCAATTCACTTACAAAGCAATTTATTAACAAAATATCGATGTCATCATATTTTATTCTGTGACCTTTGAAGGAACCTTCATTTCCTGTGGATGCATTTGGGTTTATAAAAGGCAGTGATCGTTTTGAATCGACAGCAGACAACATCACAATCATTCGCCACATCGTGAACAGTTTAACAGGTGAGAAATTCTTTATCCGTTTGGGCTTCTACAACATGAAGATGCGTAAATCTTTAATTAGTCAAGGATATGGGCTTCCAGGTATGGCCAAAAGCCTATTTTACCGTAGTTTTACACCACAGTCTCAACCAGTTCCACATTTTTGGGCATTGTGATTCTGATTATCGTTTTATTTGTGTCTTTACCATTACAAACTAGTTGTTACACACATAAGGTCGGTTTTTAACATATGTAGTCGATGATATCTCGATGACATGTATACATTGGCCGTCAAGTATCAGTGCAAGTTAATTCTATCCTCTTTATCTTTGGGGTTGCATCCTTCAAAAAACACTCTGTAAGTGTAAAGACGTTACGCATATTTATTATATCCACTTACGTGCTTTTATGAAATCTACGGATGAGATAGAGGCGTGAGAATATTAACTCGGTATCACTGTCAATATTTGAAAAACCGTAGCGTCAAAATTCCATCGAATACTAAATTTGATCAGGATAAATTCTTCATATGAAATGACTGGCATTTTTCACTGGCTAATATAAAAAAAATGAGAGAAAAATATCTAGAACATTTAGATTCGGAAGAATCTAGTTGTCATTATCAAGGCCTTAAAAAGTTCAGAAAAGCTTTTTTCCAAAAATAAAATAAGACTAAAAAAAAACATTTGTAGTGGAATGCTGATGCCAATTTCTTTGTCTTATGACGAATCAATATTGCCAAAAGCGCTGAATTACACAAACACACGTAAAAAGTGGCTATGGTTCCAAGAAATTTAGTAATCACTATCATGCTTTTACGAATTATTACATTGTCTGAAACCTGGTTTTCTACGAGGCCCATTTCGATGCATTCGTGTGTGATCAAGTAAATAGTGTCTTTATGCTGGCTACGGCTTCAGTTGTCCCTGTTTGGGCTCTACATATGCCGTTACCTGCTCAGCCAACCCACTACTCCACGTGTGTGATCGTGCATATTTTTCCTTATTTATATCGATAATTTGAGCAGTCCTATTTAAACCAACTTTATCGACAAAAAAAGTCCCCTTCTTCTGGCTACAGCTTCAGCCGTCAGTGTTTGGGCTCCACATATCATATCACTTCTTACTCGACCTTTTTGTGATATATGAATTATATTCAAGTGCATCAACTAATTCCTGCTGTGTTAATGTACCAATAACAGAGGAGAAGATGGATTCAAGTATATTCTTAGGGTATTAGTGTGAAAGAAACAGAAAATATCTCAGCTAAGATTTGAATTCGGCTCGCTAAGTCCATTGTCCGTGTCGTTATTCACCTGGCTACGCTGTAACTTTCTGTCTATAAAAACTAAAGAAAAGTAAAATGCTATAAATATTCACGGTATAAAATCATTCATTTTTTTAATTTCTCTTGCAGATATCCACCGATTCCACAAAATGAAGTGTTTCAGTTTCGCTATCTTCCTTGCTGTTGCAATTTTGGGAGCCAGAAGTCAGTTCTATGGGGCTGCCGGTGCTCCTTTCCATAATGCAGTCAATGCAGCAGAGTCTGGAGCAGCTGCAACACACGATGCTCATGCAGCCTATGCTGCATCAGATGCCGCTGGTCTTCTCGATGCTCACCATGCTGAGCATCATGACAGAGAACACGATTTAGCTGATGGCTATGGACTGCACGAACATGACGAGGAACACCATGGATTGGCTGATGGTCTTCACCAACAATATGCTACCCATGCTGCTCAGGGAGTAAACGCTGTGCACGATGATGCCCAACAACATAATGCTGCCCTTGCTGCTTCCAATGCTGGACATGCTGGCTTAGTTGGATATGGTGGATTTGCTGGACACGGACTTTATGGAGCTGGTTATGCCGGACACGGACTTTATGGAGCTGGACTCGCCGGACACGGACTTCATGGAGCTGGACTCGCCGGACACGGACTTTATGGTGCTGGACTCGCCGGACATGGACTTTATGGGGCTGGACTCTTCGGACATGGACTACATGGAGTTGGATTCGCTGGACATGGACTTCATGGAGCTGGTTTTGCCGGACACGGACTCAATGGATATGGTTTTGGTGGTCACGGTTTCCATGGTGCTCTTGGTCATGGTCATTTGGGACATGGTTTTTATGGACATTATTAATCACTCACACATACAATTTTCAACTGTTCTGATTTCAATAAATTCGATTTTTAAACTGTATTATCGTTTACATCTTATTATTTATTTCATCAGATGAAGAATTAAAAATCATTATTATCAATTGCTTTAACCACTATCTACCTCCATCTTGATTTTTTTGTTGCTTTTCATCATCAATTCAATTCCCAGCAAAGGCTTATTTTTTCCGATCTACACTGTTCACACAGTGCCGAAGAAAACCGGCCATAGTAAAGCTTTGATAAAAAGCTCTAAAAAAATCAAGATGAAAGTAAATAGTAGTCATGAGAATCAATAATGTATTACCTTATGTTTGACTTTTTGTATTGTTACAATTTTACTTGGAAACTTTTTTTTCGATGATGTATTTTCAAATGCTGATGATAGCTGTGTATTTTGGCGGATACAACGGGACCCCAATTTCAGTGAATTTAGTCATTGTTTTTATAACTGGCCTATAGGTAGGCACCATGTCGGTAGATGTTTTTGGATGCTTCAAACGCCATCTTATCTGCCCGGATATATGGTATTTTACAGATAAATAATTCTTGTTTATGCTGATACCATAGAACATGCTCTAACTCGGTCCATACAAATGTGATGATGATGATCATCATCATCAGCAGCAGCAGCAGCAGCAGCAGCAGCAACAACAGCATCATCATCATCATCATCATCATCATTTTGAACACTCAGCGTGAGATATGGATCTTCTGTAAAATTCACCAAACCTCTCGGTCGTAAGTGTTGCAGAGCCAATGTCTCAATTCAGAACTTTCACAAACCATGTCCATACAAATAATGCTAATGAAATAACCATCTTCACCGGGAGATTTCACTTCAATGTCCTGAAGACAAATTATTAGGTTTACCGGAAAATAATATCGCTTCTACTTTAGGGAAAGCAAACCTCTTTTATTAGGAAGCATTTACAGTCTACTCAATTACACAATCTCCATCTTTATTTAACATAGTTTTCCACCTTGAGACTAATCTTTCAATCCTATTTTTGTAAAAGGAAGCTGACTTTGGGGCAAAGAAGTCTGAAAGCCCAAGTTTGACCTTATCAATATTTTGGCAAAATAAATAGTATCTGGTCTAGAGAGCTACGTTCTGTTAACATACAGAAAATGTTTCTCGTCTCCAGTAATAATTCGATGAAGATAGGGCTTCTTTCCCTGTCTGCTCAACAGTTGTGCCATCAACAAAGCCTTTAATCAGACTCTGGGGTTAGGCATGGTTTCGTGACGGAAACATTTTTTCCAACGAACCCAGAGCACTCAAGCAATACAGGCCGTACCACCGGACCTTTTTTGGTTTCCCGTTCTCTAATGATAATCGATTAAATGGGAGTAAAGTGAAATGAAATTAGTCATGAATTAGAATCTCAGTCGATCACCCCGAATCTTATTCTTCAAAACCTGCAGCGCTGCTAATACGTGTACACATAGACATATGCATAAATACACAGACATACACAAACGCACGCAAATACACGCACTGAAAAATACAAGTAAACGTGCACAAACACACTCAACTACACATACATTGTGAGGTAACTATCACACTCCTGTACAATAACCGAATCTAGCTGAACTGGACTCCTCTATTTATGGTAACAACGACCCCGATTCTGACTCCTCTGTTTGCAATTAGACTAATTATGTAGTTCGCATACCAATTGAAGACACTCGAAATACAGGGAATTTCAAAACTACCAAGGTGGATCACCAGGCTACTTTTTAGTGCCCTAACCAATTAGAGTTTGGGCTTGATGGCCAAAACTATAATTTTTACATTACATGCTTTTTCACCATAGTCATCTTCTACAATACCCTAACACAGATGATATCTCTCCCCTGTTGTGATTGTAAAGTATTGAAAAACTGCTGACTTTTCTTCTTCAAAATCCTTTGACATTATGAATTTGTGCAAAGGTGTTAAAGTTCATGAATGTGTAATGTTTTAAAATTTGAAAAAAACTAGAAAGCACTCAGAGATAAACTTACTTTTATCAACACCATTGCCAATGGGAGTAATTATGCATGGATCTGCTCCGAAATTCAATCATTTTTCTATAGCATCTTGTCAAACTTTCACCAAAATGTCATAGAAGTTCATTAATAGCTTAATATCGTGTGAGCAGACATAGAATTTTGGCGATATCGTGTATGTGTTGAGGGTATTTGTGCAGGGATCTGCTCCAAAACTTAATCAGTCCCTTGTAGTCTACAAGTTCTCCCCTTCAAAAAAGTCAAAGAAATTCATTGAAAACCTTAGAGATAACGTGCGTACAGACATGAAAATTTGGCAATATTGTAAGGTTTGGGCTTATAACAATTAAATAGTGGGTAATGGTACATGGATCAAATTCAAATTGAATCGGTAGCCTATTCTACCCTTCCACAAAATGTGAATGGAATTCAATGGGAACTTTAGAATATAATGTATGGACACTTATGAGCTTATATATCAATGTATTGGAAAATATATATATATATATCAATCAACAGAAAGGATTTCTCAACCAGATCCAAAGATTTTCCACATCTTTCTTACTCCACTTCCTATCCTTCCACAAAATCGGAATCCATTCAAATGACCTGAAAATGTCGAAACTTTAGATAAAACTTGAGGTAGTAAAAATTGAGAAAAAATATTGAACACGTTAGATATGTTAAATTCGAAATTGTCAACAGTTTTACAATTTGATACCACAATTTAATTCTGTCATTTGAGTATGGACTAGAATTTTATTCTAACAGCATTTCTTTTTATCTATCCATCTCTGTGTGTGTGTGTGTGTATGAATGATTGTTCTTTAAGATTTTAAAGTTTACAAATATTCTAATAGAGATGGATAATTTTGTTAATCTCGAATTGGTATCCTGTTTTTCAGGATTTTCTCTAATGGTATCATGGTTAGCACACATAGTAATGGGGGACAGAGACCTCCCTGAAAAATTCTTTATACTTACCACTGCTAAATTTCCTCTTGTAGCACCCAAGTCAACTTTCCAGTTTTTTTTATAGAGTTGGCTATGAATCTCACTTCTGGTTCGCTAATCTTGAATATCCTGGGGCATTCGAGCATCCGTACATGGGGGATCATATTGTGAGCTTTTCTATATTCGATCCATTCCATTGTAACATTTTTTCTTAATTCTAGGATCATCCTGTCAATGTAAACCAATTGCCCCTTTGTATTCTCTCCTGTATCATTTCTGTTCTTCTGGTAATAGTCCTCTCCTTTTCATGGAAATATACATCCTTTCTGCTATCTGTCCGGTCAGGATTTTTTGCATTAGAGGCAGGCACGTGATTGGTATATAATTACTTACCTGGTTCCCTCTCTCAGAGTCCTCTGTCGTTCTGCCTTTGACTATCTAGTCTGAGACCTCACCTTCATCTAAGCAACCTTAGAGTTGGCGAATGAGCCTGCTGTGTAATGTGGTGAATTTCATAAACCAATATCTGTGGATCCTATCAGGGCCTGGTGCTTTCCAGTTGGCTATTTTTTAAAGGTGTGTTTAAATGCGGTTTCATTCAATACAATTTGTTCACCCTTATCTATGTCTAAAAGTTCTCTTTTGATATTATCAATGCATTCTGGAGTTTCGTTGTATCTTTTTGGATACCCTAATATGTCGTTCTGGAAGTTCTTTGCCTCTGAGGCATCCGATTATGTCTTTTGTATTATCTTGTATTTGTTCCATAGTTTTGCACGTGGTCTGTTTATGTGCAATGTATTTCATCGTACCTCTGTTGGGGGGATCTGTTTCTATAATCTCGTTTCCCAGATTTTTTTCTTTTGTTCGTATGGTCTGAGATTTCTCCTTGTGTCGTAAAGAAGGCCATTATCTTTTCTTTTGTGCGAGTGGTTGTTGCTCTTCATTATGTCGTTAGTTTCATCATGTTGTAAGAGGCAGTTGACATGTCCAGTTGACTCTTACTTTTTTCTAGTCTTTGCTCCTAGGGGATGACAGTGGTTTCTTCTCTTGCATCATTCCTTTCAGGATTTGTACCTAGGTTTTCCTTCTTCTATTGGGGTGTCGACGTATCCTTCTTGTATATGGCTTGTATTTTGGTCAGCTTTTTTTTTTCTTTTGTTTGAATCTGTTCTACTTTGTCGTCTATTATGTTAGTTTTATTGGGGTATTCCTCCGTGGGTAAGCTTTTTTCCAACATTCTTGCAGATTTCCTGCAGTTCTATCTCCTACAGGCGCTGAATTGATGTCTCTACAGTGGATTTTCCCTCCTTATTGTGAGCATATTTTCTCTAGATCTCTGTTCGGATGGTTTGCTTCTACAGTAGCAATTATTTGCTAGTTTGCTGTCGTCTTTCGCCCATTTTCTCTTATTCTGACCAATAGCTGCTTGGTGATAGTTTTGTCCCTCTTGGCAGCCATTAAAGGAGCATGAGCCGGAGTGTGGGTCAACAGTAAGTCGGTAACGACTTTGCCCCTCCTGAAGGCCATTAAGGGAACACGAGCTGGACTTTCGACCATCAGTTACATGATGACGACCGGATCCTTCTTGGCGGTTAACAAAAGAGCACTTGCCGGTTATGATGTAGAAATCTTGAATTTGTACTCCATTTTTTACAGTAATTTGAATTTGTTGTACTGTCATATTTGCTTGGTTTGTGGTACTGCGAGGTAGCACAAGACCTTGGTGGATTGATTAAAACTGTTTTCAATCAGAACAATCACTGAGCTTCACAGAGCTCCTCATGATGAGAAATCATATGGGTATGTACAACATTTTAAAGGAGTGACGGTGTGATTGCCATCCATCTATTACTCGATACCTAGTTCTTGAAGCGTTAAATCTATAGCTACCTTCCCACCATCAATAGCAACGTGTACGTATTGCAGTTATAGTCATTTTAAAATATAGCTATGTCAGTGTTTTGATGTTAGGATAAAACATAATTTCTCAATCAAGTAAAGGGAACTAACTACCATACTTTGAAACTATGCTTTTATCCGATGGACGGAAACGGGGGGGTATAGTTCAGCAGTATAGTTACATCGTGAATATTACAACCGCCCAAAAAATCATTTGTTGGAAAAGAAGTGAAGGCTAGTGAGTAAAACACTTTATACCCGTATTTTCGTACAATGGATGGAACGTGGCCTTCCAGTTCAGAAGTATTATTAAATCGTAAATAGAAGCCTTAATGGAATAAAATAAGCATCCAAATTACAACGTTATTTCGAACGAGGAATGGAAAAGGGGGATCTAGTACAGTAGTATATTTACATCGTTGATAGAAACCTACCAATCCTCCAAAAATCGTTTTGGGAAAATTATTTCACAACAATGTAATGGGAAACAACCACAATAATTCAAAGTCGTAGTTTTTTACGATAAACAGAAAGAAAAAGTATGTTACTATAGTATAGACACTTGGTGAAAAGAACCCACCGACCTTAACCTCAAAAAATTCGTGTCAGGGGAAAAAGTGTACTCCAACGATGTAAAGGCAATATATATATATATATATATATATATATATATATATATATATATATATATATATATAGATAGATAGATAGATAGATAGATAAAGAGAGAGAGAGAAAGCTTATTTTTCTTCCGAGATTTGGACTTCTTCAGAGCAACTGGTGTAGATTGGAGTGAGAAAACGATGGTAAGTCTACACGAAGCAAAGCACATGGTAGTATTGTGTTCATTCAACATCGCATGTTGTTTTCTTTAAAAGTTATACTTTTTTTTGTATCTAGGTTCGGATTTGTACTAGATGTTATATATGATTAAATTGGACCCCACTGAACATTATTTCAGACCATAAGAGACTCTTCAAGTATGAAGAAAACGCATCCCAAGAAAAACAGTTGATATCGAGTTTATATATATGCAAATATATAATTGGATTTCTCGACATCTTTTCGCTATTTCTGTCCTGAAATAGAGCCTGAATTCTTTGGATCGGCATTGTATGGAAAATGTGTTTATTTGTCTCTGTATGTTTTTTTAATTCCAAAACGTATGCAATTTTTCTATCTTTTCGGTGTTCAGTTTTTGAGTTTGCACCCGGGGTAATTGATCCTTTCCTACAGGCAAAGGTCTTCATTCCTCAGTTTTAACACCTCAATATTTTTCAATCTATATATAAAATATATAACTGTAAGGTGTTTGTATGTTTGTCTACCACGCCATAAAAAGTAGTATAATGCTTTGAGGAGTGTAAAGTGAAGGGAAACACACCCTTTAACAGATCAAAAGTGAAGCAGACTTTTTCCTAAATTAAAAAGTTCAAAGGAAAAAAAGTATTTTAAAACGTTTTAAAGGGGTGCTCTATTTATAATGTAAATTATAACGCAAAAAACCTATCGTTTTCATGTCAATACTAACACAAAAACGCACACACACACACACACACACAAACACGCACACACACACATATATACATATTAAAAAAAACATGACGGTCCAATTAACAGAATTTTATACACAAAAAGTGGACTAGAGCCAAGACTATCTTTCCATGAACATGAATAAGAGCAAGCAACAAGCTTCTTTTAGAGACGAACATTTTGAGGATATTTTGAAAGTATCGACTTCACAGATATCTCCAGAATACGACAAGAATGTAGCCGAAAAGTGATGTAACATATTTCATTGAATTTGAAATGTCATCAAATATAGCGTAATTTATTGTCGATTAAAGTAGACAGGGAGAAATTGACAGTGCAATTCTATGCAATTAATGGAAATTTGTTTTTCATCTTGACTTGGACTAATTTCTTCCTGCAAAACCAAGAAGAAACGTGAGAACAAAACGTTTTAAATTGACTGTGTATATTAAAGTTTCCAATTCCTTCCTGTTTTCAGCGAAAACACAACAGAAATTCTCAAAACTAGCAAATAAATGGCAGCAATTTTTAGTTCCATCAACTCAACAATGTTCTACCACGTGCTACTCAAGTAGGCTTAACAAACAAATCGAAATAACACTGTCAACACCTTTGCCTGCCTATCCTTAATATTCTGACCACTTCTTTTCAATATCTCCCTCATTACGTGACACTCCAACTTTTCACCTAGCCTTTTTTTTTTGTTTTAAAGTTCAAGTGATCTCACAACTTATGGACCCAGTCGAAGCCTTTTTTCCCTCTTATTTGTTTTCAATTCACTTACAAAGCAATTTATCAACAAAATATCGATGTCATCATATTTCACTCAGTGACATTGAAGGGAAGCTTCATTTGCTCTGGATGCATTCAGGTTTATAAAAGGCAGTTACCGCTTTGAATTGACAGCAGACATCACTACAATCATCCGTCACAGCGTGCACTGTCCAAAAGGTGAGAAATCTATATCCATTTTGACATGATGATTGTTTCATTGGTGCACTTATCATTTCAAATAAGTTGTCTTCAATTTATAGATAATTGCAGGTGAATTTCACTTTTATATAAACTATGAATTACGTCTTTTATTCCAAACCAGTGGTCCTTAACCATTTTGCCGCATGCCTCGCCTGAAAAGTTCATTTCTATCCAATTTGGCTTTAACGGCATGAAGATCATTTAATTTGCAATCTTCTCATTTCAAAGTAATTGCCTTCCACTAGTAAGATATTGCAATTGAAATTTCGCTCTAAAATCAACTATAAAATATATCTTTTATTCCAGACCAGTGGTTCTTAACATTTTTTTGCCACATGTCTCACCTCGAGAGCCCAAAAAATTGATTTAGTCATCACTATCCAAATAATTTGAATATATTCCATGCGGCAAATTCTGGGTAAAAATCCTCATATATGAACTTTGAGACACTTACAAAACTTTTGTAATTTCCTAATTGTGTAAAATTACTTCATTGCTTCTACATCACACAAATTGAATTATTTAAGCACCAGTTACTAAGGAATCTATAGTAAAATTAGAAATCAATACAAGTGCACAATTGAAAATTTATATACATTATAGAAAATATCAACATTTTTCCTCGATAGAAAGCTGTTCTCACCTTATGTATGAAAAAAACAAAAAGTAATGCTACCATCGTTCATTGTGTAAATTCATCTAATTTTTTTTAATTTCTCCTGCAGAAATCTGTCGATTCTACAAAATGAAGGGTTTCAGTTTCGCTATCTTCCTTGCTGTTGCAATTTTGGGAGTCAGAAGTCAGTTCTATGGGGCTGCCGGTGCTCCTTTCCATAATGCAGTCAATGCAGCAGAGTCTGGAGCAGCTGCAACACACGATGCTCATGCAGCCTATGCTGCATCAGATGCCGCTGGTCTTCTCGATGCTCACCATGCTGAGCATCATGACAGAGAACACGATTTAGCTGATGGCTATGGACTGCACGAACATGACGAGGAACACCATGGATTGGCTGATGGTCTTCACCAACAATATGCTACCCATGCTGCTCAGGGAGTAAATGCTGTGCACGATGCTGCCCAACAGCATAATGCTGCCCTTGCTGCTTCCAATGCTGGACATGCTGGCTTAGTTGGATATGGTGGATTTGCTGGACACGGACTTTATGGAGCTGGTTATGCCGGACACGGACTTTATGGAGCTGGACTCGCCGGACACGGACTTCATGGAGCTGGACTCGCCGGACACGGACTTTATGGTGCTGGACTCGCCGGACATGGACTTTATGGGGCTGGACTCTTCGGACATGGACTTCATGGAGCTGGATTTGCCGGTCACGGACTCAATGGATATGGTTTTGGTGGCCACGGTTTCCATGGTGCTCTTGGTCACGGCCACTTCGGACATTACTAATCAATCACTCATAAATACAATCGCTGCAATTTTCAACTGTTCTGATTTCAATAAATTAAATTTTTATAGTTTATGATCTTTTTTTGTTTTATTTTTCATTTCATTGATTTTTCACCCTCATCTTAATTTTTAGTTTCTTCTTTCAGTTCTCACCCGAACTGAAAGTTGCATTAAAAAGCCATTAAAACCTAACATGAAAGCAAATAAACATGCGAATTAATAATGAATATGTAATACCTAGTATTGGCCTTTTCATATTATTTTGATCCTGGTTTGGATATTTTCAATGGTATGTTTTTTAAGTAATGATATTAGCCGTATATTTCGGTGGATATGATAATCTACACGTAAGAAAAGATTACGATTTCAGTCTGAATGTCATGGCTTTATCTCAGTGTTTAGTCACTGTTTTTATATCTGGCTTATAGGACATCTTTTCGAAGGATGTTCATTTGATGTGTCGTCTTTCCACCAAAATATACGGTATTTTACAAATAAATTGTTCTTTCTATGCCCATATCATAAAGTGAAAAGGCACCAAGTCTGAAATAACCAAAGCTTTAATTTAGAAATTGCATAAACTCTGCCCATACAAATATAACAAGAAAAGAACCATCTTTAATAGGAGATTCATTTCTTCGTTATCATCATCATCCTTTTTGCGTTTGGGCATAGATCTTCTCCAAGATTTACCAGACCTCTATCATGTGCACTGATGTGCCAATATTTTGATTGAGAACTTTCACAAATTCTGACCATTCAAATATGACAAGAAAAAAACTATAATGATAATAATTGCCATCATTATTCAATGCAGTTGTCAATCTTGAAAACAAACATTTCAGTTTCTTCTTTATAAACGGGAGCTGGTTTTGATGCAAAAAATCTGATAGCCCCAGTTTGGTCTCAACCATATTTTCGTGTAGTAGATAATGTCTGATCTGGAGATAGCCATTAGTTCATCTACTTTCTGTTGGAATAAAGAAACAATTTCTCATCCCCAGTAACAATGAAGATAGAGCTCCTCTTTCTGTCTACTCAACAGAATGTTGATTTTCGTTGGCCTCTGTTTTCAACTACAAGTTAGTGTGAGTCTCAAACACTTTATTTGCTGACCTCCCCGATCTGTTGGAGATGTTTGGGTTTTTTTTACAGTACAGTATGTTGACTTCAGTTTTTCTGATAATTCTTCGAAAATTTGACAGGGATCTGCCTTTACAACTAGGCACAGCAGGCCTTATATTGATCAAGACTCTCTAAAGGATAAAATTTATCTGAAAATGGCCGGATCAAAACTTTGAAAAAAAGATACAAAAATGAGAATAGTAACTACTGAGAACAAAAATTTAACAGATTAGATATCTTTAATTCAAGATTTTCAACTGTTTTACAATCTGATACCATAATGTACCTCTGTCATTTGAGAATAGACTCGAATCTTACTCATTCTATCTGTATTTCTCTCTAACTTACTATCTGTGTATGTGTGGAAAACATTTTAGATAAAATTTAAACAAGGACCGAGGATCTTTCGAGACCCTTGATAAATAGATTTTACGCTCCTCTGTAGTGAAATTATTCAATGAACAGCTTTGTTCCACTTTTTTAAAAATTTTATTATTATTATTATTTGCAATCTCACACCAGTTGCCTGGTGGTTACCGCTGGAGTTTGAGTGACAGCAAGTCTCCTCAAGTCTCCAGCCCTTCTCTCCTAGTTCTCATAGGCCACAGTAATACGGCAGTTTACAGTTTCACACCGGTCGCCCAGTGGTCATTGCTGAAGGCTGGGTGACAATAAGTCTCCTCAGATCTTCAGTCAACATCTCTTCTCTCTTTTGCCTATCATGCCAGTGCTGTGGTTTACATTTCCGCTTTCATTTCCCTTCCTCTGTTAGGTCACTGTTAACAATTAGTGTTGCAGTCTTTATATTTCTAGCAATTTCCTCAGTTTCCGCGCAGTTCCCAGCAGTGCTGTGGTCTGTACAGTTTCAATCCTTCCCTTATCCCGATCTTCTCCAGCCTCACCCTCAGTGTCTTTGTGACAGTTCTTAGTGTGCCTACTATGACTGGCACTACCCTGGCTTTCATGTTCCACATCTTCTTCAGTTCTCTCGCTAGATCCTGGTATTTTCCCTGTTTTTCACTCTCCTTCCTCTTTACTCTAAAGTCTGCAGGTACAACCACGTCTACTATTTAGACTTCCTCTTCTTGTTTACGATTACCAAGTCCGGTCTTCTTGCCTGGATGAGGTGGTCGGTTTGGATGTCAAAGTCCCCGAGTAATTTGTGGTTGCCATTCTCCAGGGCTGCCTTTGGTTTGTGCTGATACCACTTTTCCGCATAGTTGAATCCCATTCGTTTACTCAGTTCCCAGTGTATCATCGTTGCTACTCTGTCGTGTCTGTGCTTATACTCCTTCTGGGTGAGTTGACTGCATTCACTAGTTATGTGATTTACGGTCTCATCTCTCTCACTGCACAGGCAGCACTTGCTGTTTGTCTGTGTTCTGTTGATTTTTGTCGTTATATAGTTTGTCCTGATGCTTTTGTTTTGAGCTGCCATGATGAGCGATTCCGTTTCTCTCTTCAGGTTTCTTTTTCGTAACCATGTCCATGATCTCTTGTCTGCCACATCTTGTATCTGTCTTTTAAACTCTCCGTACAATTTTTTCTTTTCTCATTTTTCTTTCCTTGTTTACTGTGCTGTTCCATTGTTTTCTACTTTGTTGTTTGTTGCGCTGTTTCGTACACTCTTTATGATTTCTTCACTGTTTGCTTGCACGTACTTTTCTAGATCTGCTTTAGCTCTCTGGACACAATCCTCTATGCCGATTAGCCCCCTGCCTCCTTCTTTTCTCAATGTATAGTCTATCTGTGCCATCTCTGGGGTGTAAGGCTTTATGCATTGTCATAAGTTTCCTCGTTCGCCTGTCCATTGATTGGAGTTCTTCCTTTGTCCATCCTAGGAATGGTCCTGTGTATCTCACTACTGATATAGCCCCGGTGTTCATTCCTTTTATTAGATTTCTGCTGTTTAATTTGGTCTCAAATATTTTCCTTATCCTTCTAAGGTATTCTCTCTTCATTTTCTCCTTCATCTCTCCCCGTTTTATCGTGTCACATTCAAGGACGCCCAGGTATTTGAATCAGTCTTGTGCAGTCAGTGCTCTAATCTTACTGTTGTCAGGGAGTTCGATTCCTTCAGCCATTGTGAGCCATCCTTTGCGTATTACCATGATTGCTCATTTTTCTATTCCAAATTTCATTCCGATGTCATCACTGTATTCTTTTACATCGTTGAACAACATCTCAAGCTCTCCTCTGTTTTTGCGAACAATTTTACATCATCCATGTACATTAGGTGGTTGACTTTTCCTTTTCTTTCGGAAAAATGGTATCCTTTGCTGTTCTTCGGGATTCTGTTGATTGGTATCATAGTTATAACAAATAATAGTGGAGACAGCGAGTCACTTTGGAAGATTCCCCTTTTTATACTTACCTTTGCTAAGTTTTCTCCTGAGGCTGTCAAGTCTACTTTCCAGTTTTTCATAGAGTTTCCGATGAATCTAACCATCGGTTGGCTGATCTTGAACATTCTAAGGCATTCGAGTATCCAGCTATGTGGGATCATATCGTGCACTTTTTTGTAATCTATCCATTCCATTGCGATGTTCTTCTTCCTGTTTCTTACTTATTTTAAGATCATTTGGTCGATGTAGAGTAATTCATTTGCCTCCTTGGTTCCTTTCCTGTAACTTTTCGGTTCTTCTGGTAATAGTCCCCTTCTCTCCATTGATATATACATTCTCTCCGGTATTTATCAGGTCAGGATTTTCCAAATAAGTGGTAAGCACATGATTGGTCTATAATTGCTTGCCATATTCCCTTTTTCAGGGTCTTTTTGGATGAGTATGGTTCTGCCTTTGGTCATCCATTCTGGTGCCTCGCCTTCGTTTATGCAACTTTGGAGTAGGTGGGTTAGTCTGTCATGTAATGTGGTGAATTTCTTGAACCAATATCCATGGACCCCGTCGGGACCTGATGCTTTCCAGTTGACTATTTTCCTGAGACCGTGTTTCAGTCTGGTTTCATTCAATACTATTGGTTCTCCATTGTCTATGTCTTTGAATTCTCTTTTCAGGTTCTCAAACCATTTCAGGGTTTCGTTGTGTCTTTCAGGTGCCCCCATATGCTGTTTCAGTAGTTCTTGGTCTCTATGGCGGCTGGTTTTATGTTCTGTCTTCTTTCTCCGTTCAAATATCGGTAAAACTTTCTATCGTTGTTTTGGAATGTGCGATTTTGTGCGTATTGGGCCGTTCTTAGCCTGTATCTCTTCAGTCATACCTCCTTTGCTAATCTCTTCTGATGTATCTCTTCCACTGCAGTGGGGATGCCTTTTTGTGTTATCTTGTATTTGTTCCAAAGTCTTACTCGTATTCTGTTCGTATGTGGTGCAATTCAGTAGTACTTCAACTCTCTGGAGTTGAGAGATCTGCTTTTCTAATCTTCTTTCCCAGTTGGGTTTTTCCTTCCTATCATTATTTGGGGTCCTTTCTTGTGTTGTGAAGCTTTGTGTTACCATTTTTACTCCAGCGTAAATCAAGTTGTTGAGTTCCAAAAGGCTGTTCATTTCAATATGTTGTAAGAGGCAGTTGACATGTTTGGTCACTTCACCGAGTTTCTTTCCGTCTTTGTCTCTTAGTGATGTGAGTGCTGTTTTCTCCTCTCACATGATTTCTTTCAAAGATATCTGGGTTTTCTCTTCTTCCGTTGGGGTTTCGTAGTCTCTCTTTGGTATGTGACTTTCTTCGGGGGTTTTGTGTGGAATTCTTCCAGTTTTGTCGTTTGTGTTGGTTGTGCTGGGAGGTGTTTCTTTGAGTGTGTCACCTTCTTCCCTCTCTAGATTATCGTGGATCTCTTGTTGTTCAGTCTCGGAGAGCCATTTCTTTTTTAGGATTTGTTTTACTTGGTCAGCAAGGCGTTGGTTTGATGCCTCCACAGCAGATTTTTCCCTCCATATTTTGACCATCTCTTCGTCTCTTTCTTTATAGTAGCCACTCGGTGAGGGCTGTGCCTTTCCTGGGTGCCGTTGGTGGTATATGAGTTTTGGCCAACAGTAGCTAGGTAACGACTGTGTCCCTCTTCAAGGCCATTAAGGGTACACGAGCTGGAGTTTTGGCCAGCAGTCACAGGATGATGACCAGTGCCTTACTGGTGGCCAACAAGGGAACAACTGCCGGTTATGACACACAGATCTTAAATCTGTGCCCCATTTTTTGCGGTAAAATGATTTGGTTGTACTGTTATGATCGGGGTTTTTTGGTTCTTTTAAGGTAGCACCAGACCATGGTGGGTTGGTTAAGACTGGTGTGGTTTAGTAATAACCTCTGAGTCGAACCGACTCTTACCACCCAGTGCATGACCTCACAAGGAGGAGCCATTCAGGTGTACGAAAAATCTATTTGTGGTGATATGTTTGTCATCCAACACCTAATTAATAACCTAAGACACTGAGCCTAGCCTCTGAGGGTAGTTACATGCATTTAAAAAGGTCATGCGTCTCCCTTAAATCTTTCAAGTCCTGACATTATTATTATTATTATTATTATTATTATTATTATTATTATTATTATTATTATTATTATTAGCGATTTCACACCAGTTTTCCAGTGGTTACAGCTGGAAGTTGAGTGACAGCAAGTCTCCTCAAGTCTCCAGCCCTCCTCTCCACACTCTCATAGTTCACAGCAATACTGTGGTTTACAGTTTCATGCAAGTTGCCCAGTTTTTCACAAATAATTTTATATCGTTCTTCTGGTAACAGTCCCCTTCCCTCCATTGATATGTACATTCTCTACGCTATTTGTCCGCTCAGGATTTTCTGGATGAGTGGTAAGCACGTGATTAGCCTTTTCAGGGTCTTTTTGGATAAGTATGGTTCTGCCTTTGGTCATCCATTGTTGTACCTCGCCTTCATTTAGGCAACTTTGGAGTTGGTGGTTGAGCTTGTCATATAGTGTGGTGAATTTCTTAAACCAATATCCGTGGATCCCGTCAGGTCCTGGCGCTCTCCAGTTGACTATTTTCCTGAGACCGTGTTTCAGTCTGGTTTCATTCAATACTATTGGTTCTCCATTGTCTATGTCTTTGAATTCTCTTTTCAGGTTCTCAAACCATTTCAGGGTTTCGTTGTGTCTTTCAGGTGCCCCATATGCTGTTTCAGTAGTTCTTTGTTTCTGTAGCATCTGACTTGATGTTCTGTCTTTCTCCGTTCAGATCTTGGTAAAACTTTCTATCGTTGTTTTGGAATGTGCGATTTTGTGCGTATTGGGCAGTCCTTTGTATCTCTTTAGTCGTGTCTCCTTGGCTAATTTCCTCTGGTGTATCTTTTCCACTGCGGCAGGGATGCCTTTTTGTGTTATCTTATATTTGTCCCAAAGTCTTACTCGTATTCTGTTCGTATGTGTTGCATTTCTCAGTAATACTTCATCTCTCTGTAGTTGTGAGATCTGCTTTTCTAATCTTCTTTCCCAGTTGGATTTTTCCTTCCTATCATTATTTGGGGTCCTTTCTTGTGTTTTGAAACGCTTTATTACTTTTTTGGCTCCAGCTCAGATTAGGTTTTTGATCTCCAATAGGCTGTTGGTTTCAGTATGCTGTAAGATGCAGTTGACATGTTCGGTCGCTTCTCTTCCTGCCCTTGTCTCTAAGAGTTGGGAGTGTTTTTTTTTTCTTCTCGCATGATTTCTTTCATAGTTAGTATCTGAGTTTTCTCCTCCTCCGTTGGGGTGTCGTTGTCTCTCTCCAGTGTGTGCCTTTCTTCGGGGATTTTGTTTTTGTTTGGGTTTCTTTAATAATAATAATAATAATAATAATAATAATAATAATAATAATAATTTTGTTACTTTGTTCAACTTAGATATCTGAGAGTCCTCGGTGGAGACTGAGTTAGAGCAAGTGTCCTCAAGTCCCCAGCCCCCTCTCCGCATTTCCACAGTTAACGTATGGTTTCCATTTTCTTACCAGATGGGTAGTGATCATCGCTGTAGGCTTGGGGGACAGTAATCTCCTGATATCTCCAGCCCTCCTCTCGGATTTTTCATATTTCACAGCAAAACTATTATTTGTACTCTATCAACTTTCCCATGCTTTTCTAACATTTATGCCTTGTACTTTCCAGCTGTTCAGTCATTGCTGACAACTGGAAGTCGTTAGTCTCTCATTTCCAGAACTCTCCTCGGTATTCTTGCAGATCAAGTCGTGCTGTGGTCTGTATAGACGCAATCTTCCTCTTTACCTCTATTTCCTTCAGTCTTGACTTCCTGACTTCCATGTTCCACACTTTGCCCAGCTCCCGGACCAAGTCCTGGTACTTTTCCAGTTTTCACAACTACCAAATTTCTTCTTGCATGGATAGAGTGATTGATATGGATACTGAAGTCCAAATGCAATACTTTCCAGGGCGATCTTTGGTTTGCACTGGCACCATTTATCTACATGGCTAAATCCTAGTACTAGTTCTTGTACTCCTTCTGGGCTGATTTTCTACATTCGCTGGTTATATGATTTATCATCTCAATCCTTTCTCCACTGAGACGGTGCCTGATGCATTTGTTTTGGGTTGTCATGATTAGGGGCTGTTTCTCTCTTCAAATGTCTTTTGCATAGCTATGTCCAAGTCCTTTTGTCTGCGACATTTTGTATCAGTCTTTTGAATTCTCCATGAAGTTTTTTTGTTGTTGTTTCAATTCTTCTTTGCTTTTCAATCACCACCAGCCTTCTTCTATGTTCTGTCTTCTATATATCTTCTATATATCCGGACTTGGTATAGGAGTGGGGCAAGTTGCTGTTGTACAAATGGTTAGTAGAGTGGTAGATACTATTTTTTGTAGAAGCCTTGATTTTCAGTCTTCTATGTATCTGAACTTGGCACAAGGGGTCTCCAGGGAGGGAGCTGGCACAATCTATCTATTTATACAACAGTTCTTGGCACAGAGCACACTGGTCATTGTAGAGAGTTGAAATTGGGGGGGGGGCATTTCTGAATTTCTAAAAATAGTATATTGCCAGTGCTGCCAATTTAGCATTTTCCAGGTTGAATTTAGCGCTATTCTTGGCTTGGCTGAGCGAAAAAAAGGGGACTGGTCATACAAGTTGTTATTAGGGCTGTATGTACAATCTTTTTGTCAAAGACTCAAATTTCACAGCTAAACACTGGGTGGTGGGGATTCATAAATCAAAAGAGAGCATTCATTACAATAAAAGGAAGTGTCAGCCGGTCATTAAGCTCGATGCCAAGTCATTTCCTTTCTATCGAATTAATTATATAGGAATTTTATAACTGCGTAATATCGGCTCACGAGAACCATGCTATAACGAACCATGTTATATCGGGGGATGTCAATGCCAAAACATTAAATAGGTCTTTGATTCGTGCAATATATATATATATAATATAAATACAAAAATACATGATTTAATATACATTACTCATTTATCTTATTTTTATACTCTTGCTAACATATTCCTCAATTTTCGTTATTATTTCTTTATGGTCAAGCTGATTGGCTTGATGGGATCAGGATGTCTAATCATGGCATTATTCAACTGTCTAAAAATTTTACTCATTTCACCGTCTTGATCGACCATTCTTATAACTAAAGAAATAATTTTCGATATAAAATCAATAAATCTGAGGGTAGCTTATGATATCCTTGTATATAATAGATAATATAGTTCCATAAAATATTTAAGATGAGATACTACCTGATCTAAATTGCATCTGTACGATACGGAACGGAAATACATCTCGTTTGTCAAACAATTTATGGACAAACATTCCATCTTCAATTTTATTATGCAAATATAGGAACGTTGCTTGCATTTAACACTTTAGTTCAATATCTTCAGTATATACAGCTCTATACAGTTTTCCGAGTTCTTCCCCATCATTTAGAGAACATATGTCATTATTAAACGGGTCCAACCTAAAATTCACGAGCTCTCTTTATATCAGTTCTAAATAAAGACGACATGAATATATATTCATGTTTATGCAAATACAAATTTTCCTCGAGAGTGAAGAATCAATCCTCATAGAAATACCTATAATATGATGAAATAATTGATTACCTATTTCAAATTTCCCCAAATTTTTTACCTATTTCAAATTTCCCCAAATGACAAACAATCGCCTTGATGGTAGAACATATAAAGTTGTTCTTGCCATTTTTTTTATTTACACCAGTTTTACAAAAATTTAGAGTTTGTAAAAGCAATATATATTTTCCATTTCCCTACGACTAATGGTGATTTTGGAGAGATCTTCATTAGTTTTTTTTTTATATACTAATCGGTGTGAGCGCGAATGCAAACATTACAATATCATTCTTCAGTTTCGAAACACACGGACATTTTTGCATTCTTTAAATTAGACTTTTAGGGATATTTTACATTATAGTAATATCGTAAAAAAAATAATCCTAAATCCGTGTTTTGGATTAATGATTTTCAAGAAGTAAAGAGATGTAACTGAATACTTTGAAGCCAAAGTTTCATACGGAAAGAGAGGGCTCAGTTCAGCAGTATCGATACATGGTAAATGAAACTCCTTCTTTCACCTTCAAAATTCGTGTTTTGGAAAAAATGATTTCACAATGACTGCAATACCTCGAAGTCGTACTTTCGTACGATGGACGAAAAGGGGTTCAATTCAGCAATATAACTACATCATGAATAGACCCCCCCCCCAGTGTTAGAAGAAATAAATGCCACAATGAAGTGAAGGCTAGTAAGTAAAATAATTCAAAGCCATATTTCCGTACGATGGACGGAAAGTATAGTTGAATCGTAAATAGATCCCTCCTACGAAAGATTGTGTTTTGAGAAAATTTTTTCTCAATGTAATATTTTCGTGTGATGAACAGAAAGAAAGAACAAAAAATGATGAACGAAGCCAGAGTTTTAGTATACATATAGTTTGTTTTTTCTCATTTGTATTGAATACAGAGTGTTCCATATGTTAGAAAATCTTCGTTGAACGAAAATGAAAAATAATTCAATAAAACAGAGCTTAGTTATAGTGTGCGACTCATATAGTCAACTTGGAGCTCTGTATAAGCCTAGCTCGGGCTTGCTGGACTTACGAATGTACATAATTTTTATATTAAAGAATGGTGTCATACTCATAATTTCTACGATTTTATAAAATTGTAATTTAGCCCCATGCAGCCTGCGGGTAATTTTCTGCGATTAATGTGTACCTTCCGCTTTTTAGTTGTTCAGTATCCTTCGTCTACTTTTCCCTTCATCTCGTTCTGTTTGATTGTGCCTTCTTCCAAAATAACTAGATTATATTTATTCACTCCACCGGTTTTGTTTTGTTTTTTGTTTTGTTTTTTTTTCGTTTTTTACATCACCAGCGTTGTGCATTTCTCAATGTCGAATTGCATTCCAATCTCTTGATTGAAGATCCTGACTGTATTCATCAAAGTTTGCAGTCCCGTTTTGTTTTTAGCAAAGATTCCATAGACATTATTACAACTAGTCTGAACACTTGGCATCATGATATAACAAATAGACTGCAGTCATTTTCAGTTCCTCCAACCCAACAATGTTTTGTCAGATGCTACTCAAGTGAGGCTAACAAACAAAGCGAAAAAATACAGTCAACATAATCACCTGCCTATCCTTAATCTCCAGGCCTCTTCACCTAATGTTCAAGTGATCTCACAACTTATGGACCCAGTCGAAGCCTTTCTGTTTTTCCTTTTATTTATCTTAAGTTCACTTACAAAGCAATTTATTAACAAAATATCGATGTCATCATGTTTTACTCTATGACCTTTGAAGGAAACTTAATTTGCCGTGGATGCATTCAGGCTTATAAAAGGCAATGATCGTCTCTATCGACAGCAGACAACACCAGAATCAGTCATTAGGAACATCGTGCTCTGTCCAACAGGTGAGAAATTCATATTCATATTTTAACTTTTACGACATGATCGTTTAATTTGAGCGTTCATCATTTCAGATTAATTATCTCACGTTCATAGATAATTGCCGGTGAATTCCACTCTTATATTAAGTATGAATTGTATCTTTTATTCTAGATCAGTCGTCATTAACCTTTTTGCCCATGCCACGCCTCGGCATCTCAAAAGAATTTATGTACTCCTAATTATAAAAATGAAATGTAAATATAAATCATTCGGTAAATGAACTACGAGACACTATATTTTCTAAATGTCCTAATTGTGTGGAATTGTCGCTTTTATATATCTCTCAAATTAAATTATTTTAGCATTTGTTACATGTTCAAAAAAGTTACTGTGAAGTTATTATTGTGCAATTATATATTGATTGTATTGCATATAATATCAACATTTTTCCACGAGAGAAATGTATTCTCACCTTATGTATAAAACAATAAAAAGTAATATTACCAACATTCAGGTTGTGAATTTATTTCATTCATTTCTTTCTTTTTTTATTTCTATTGCAGAAATCCATCGATTTCACAAAATGAAGTGTTTCAGTTTCGCTATCTTCCTTGCTGTTGCAATTTTGGGAGCCAGAAGTCAATTCTATGGGGCTGCCGGCGCTCCTTTCCATAATGCAGTCAATGCAGCAGAGTCTGGAGCAGCTGCAACACACGATGCTCATGCAGCCTATGCTGCATCAGATGCCGCTGGTCTTCTCGATGCTCACCATGCTGAGCATCATGATAGAGAACACGATTTAGCTGATGGCTACGGACTGCACGAACACGACGAGGAACACCACGGATTGGCTGATGGTCTTCATCAACAATATGCTACCCATGCTGCTCAGGGAGTAAATGCTGTGCACGATGCTGCCCAACAACATAATGCTGCCCTTGCTGCTTCCAATGCTGGACATGCTGGCTTAGTTGGATATGGTGGATTTGCTGGACACGGACTTTATGGACCTGGTTATGCTGGACACGGACTTTATGGAGCTGGACTCGCCGGACACGGACTCTATGGAGCTGGACTCGCCGGACACGGACTCTATGGTGCTGGACTTGCCGGACATGGACTACATGGAGTTGGATTCGCCGGACATGGACTTCATGGAGCTGGTTTCGCCGGTCACGGACTCAATGGATATGGTCTTGGTGGCCACGGTTTCCATGGTGCTCTTGGTCACGGCCATTTTGGACATTATTAATCAACGACTCATAAATGCAATCGCTTTAATTTTCAACTGTTCTGATATCAATAAATTCGGTTTTTATACAGTATGATCTTTTTTATTATATTTTTGATTTGATAAAGTTTTACAAATCGCTATTATTATTATTATTATTATTATTATTATTATTATTATTATTATTATTATTTTAGTCTCTTCTTATCGATTTTTTTCAATTCCCACCCAAACTGGAAGAGTCGATAAAAAGCCACTAAAACTTAAGATGAAGGCAAATAATCTTCATAAGCATCGATAATAATGATGCAATTCCTTGTGTTAGCATTTTTTATCATTGCGATCTTGGTTTGGATCTTTTTAATGGTGTATTTTCAAATAATGATATTAGCCGTATATTACAGTGGATACGGTGACCTCCCGATAAGAAGATAACTCAACTTCGTCTGGATGTCATGGGTTTAGCTCACTGCTTTTTTATCTGGCCTTTGGAACAATACCATTTCGGTGGTTGAATAGTTGATGCTACAAAGGTCTACTAAAGTATACGATATTTTACAAATAATTGATTCTTGTCCTTGCCCATATCAAAGTGAAAAGGTACCAAGTCTAAAACTACGAAAGCTTTGACATGAAACTTGCACAAATCTGTTCATACAAATAAAACAAGAAAAGAACCATCTTTGACAGGAGATTCTCATCATCGTTTTTTAGTGTTTGTCATAATGTAGACATAAACGTTTCCTAAGATTCTCCAGACCTCTACCATGGGCGTCACAGTTCGTATATCTCAATTAAAAACTTTCACAAACTCTGACCATGCAGAGATGACCAGAAAATAACCATCTTTACCAGAAAAGTCACTTCACGGACCAGAAGACAAATCATAAGGTGTACTGGAAAGTATTATCGTTATTATCTTAGTAAAAGACAAACATCTTTTATTAGGGAATACTTATAGCATAAGAAACCGAGGCCGACACAACACAAGATGGAGAGATGAACTTGACAGATTCGTGAAATACTGGCTCAGCGATGCCCATGATAGGGAATTGTGGCGAATCCTTGGGAAGGTCTATGTCAAACGACGGACGTTAAAAGACTGATGATGATGATGATGATGATGATGATAGCATAATCAACTACATTATTGTCATGTTATTTAATGCAGTTGTCCATCTTGACTTTCATCTATGTAAAAGGAAGGTAGCTTTGATGCTGAGATGTCTGCTAGTTCATTCTAGCCTCATCAATATTTTCGCATAGTAAATGGTGTCTGATCAGGAGACAGCCATTGGTTAGTCCACTTTCTGTTGGAATAAAGAACATATTTCTCGTCCCAGGAACAATTCGATGAAGAAACGACTATCTTCCTATCTGCCAAGCAGTTGACCTCTATTTACAGTGGCAAGTTTGTCTGGATTGGATATATTAGTAAAACCTGTTTATTTGTGTTTGTGTTGCCGTGTCACATGTATCAATGAGTGTGTTGATGAATCGTGTCTGTGTCTATGTTGTATGGTCATTGCCTATAGAAGATGAGATTGACATAGATGCATGTGCATGTAAATGCCTTTAGGTGAGTGTATAAGTATGTACAAAAATAGATGTATGTACATTTCTTGTGCCATTTGTGTGTGTATAGTCATGCACATATTTGTGAAACCCATTCGTTTATTTTTGTGATTGTCGTATCGTGTGTTGTATTGGGATGTGATTCTCAATCATATTGTGATATTTACGGGGATTACTAATCTGCTCTGATTAGATGTTGAGTAGCCCTAATAGTAGTAATACCTTATTTTGCTATAAGCTTAGCAGGATGCAATGTATTGCGGAAGCTAGGGGACTGTGAATTGTGTCGCTTATTGTGATTAGTGCTGACCATGCATCTGCGCGTGTCTTAATTGATATGTTTGATCATCTTGGTTTGCTTTAGATTAGAATTATGAGCCATTTCATTGCGATGATAGACGAAGGTGTATCGACGATCATCCATTATTATTGCACAAAGATGTTCATATATTGTTTTTTAAGGATTTTTTAAGTTTCCCTCGATGTACATTTTTGGACAGCCGTATATACCCGCTTTGGAGGTCGTACCGCCCTGTGGTTTCCTAATTATGTCTCTTAGGGGTTTAGACCTTTAGTTAGGACCTGCAAACCTGATGATTAATATGTCGGAAGAATGATGCGTCTATTTACGTTCTTACCTCAAGGTTTAATGTTATCTATTGTAGGGAGGCGCTTTTCCTCTGATGTTGTTTATAATATGATAGGGGTAATGGAAGGTTCTGAGGGGTTTGTTCAATGTATTTTCTTCTTCATCTAGGAACTTAGGGCTACATTGGGGCTCTATGATTATACCTGATTCTAGTACTACGGTGTGAATAAAAATTGAGTTGATGACTTTTGTTGGTGAATTAGCGGTAAAAGCATTGTAGTTGTTTCTTGTATTAGGATGCCGAGGAAAGGGATGATGTCACACATACCCACCAATGTCCATCACATCAACTGCAAGTGATCACCCGACGATAGCGCAGACACACATAAATGTGATTCAGTACTGCACTCATTAATACACACAAATATGGCATCACAAGTAAAAAAAAAAAGGGCTCCACTAATATGCCCATCACTACACACATACGCACAAAACACGACTTATGTCGAAGATAAACATACATCTATTTTCGTACATACTCATACGCACACATACCGACACCTATACACACATATGTCTATCCCTTTAGTCAAAGGCGACAGCCATAAAACCACACTCCCTCCGATGACGATAGACGCAGGTGATCTATATCGTAATTGACATATACGCACTTAATTGTACGTGTGATTACACAAGGAAACGTTTGAATGCTAGGACGGATGCATGTATGCATTCGGTGTGGGTACTCGTGTGCTAGAAGCAGTATGCACTGTGCGTTTCCTGTATCATATATCTGACTGAAATGACATAGACTGGTTTCTGACTGTATACTGTATATCAACCGAACCTATGCATACCATTATATGAGCATTTACTGTGCATACAGTTATGCACTTCATGAATATATTGCCACTTCGCCACACTGATATTTACTATGCACATTTCAGGCACGGCTATGTAGATGTTTTATGAATGAAGTGCACAGATACTGCGTCTAGTTTGGACATAGTTGTACGTATACAGACAGCAATCTAGCAGAACGTGTATTATTATGTGGTTGCACCCTATTCATTAGACTGCAGGTTGCATGAATATACTTCTGTGTGATTGTATTTATATGTGCTATGCTTTTTCACACATTCATATAATCATACATGTACGTACTACACATTTCGACACATATATGTGGTTATAACTTCTCCTAGATGCACATGCGTACTCACTCTGGATACGAATTCCCCTAACTTAGAAGAAAAAACATGACTATCTCCCATCCAACAAAGATTGCATGATAACAGATATATGATCCCTCATCCCATTACATCCACTCGAAACATTGTTGATTCCAAGACTCTCCATTTTTCTTTCTCGCTGATGTTATGAGGGTCACTTCCTACAAAACGTCCGTGAATCAATACCTATTCATTCAATCTGTGGCGTCTCCATTGTCTATGAAGATGTTATCTACTAATTCAATATAACCTGATTATATATATATATATATATATATATATATATATATATATATATATATATTGCAGAGTGCGCTGTAACGGACTGCGTTATGTCAGGTAATGCAAACTAAACTACAATATATTGCGTTATAACTGGGTTTATAACGGGCCACGTTCTATCCGACCCCCAAAAAATCGTGTTATGAGAAAAAAAATTTCAGTGAAATAAAGAGAACTAATCGCAATACTTCGAAGCTGCAATTTCCTGCTATGGACAGAACAAAAAGGGTCAGGTTCAGGAGTATAGTTACATCGTGACTGAATCCACCAGCTCCCCCTTCATGTTTGGAAGAATGATCACTCAAATGAAGTGAAAGCAATGGCACAAGAGTCCCGTTCAACAATATAGTTGAATCGTAAATAGAACCCCCTTCAAAAATTGTTTGAGAGAATAATTTCTCAATTAATTACCATAATACTTCGAAGCCTTAGTTTTGTACGATTGATGGGAAGAGAGAACAGAAACAGGTAAACAGATATATATGTACGTATGTATATATATCCGACAAGATGATGAGAAGAAAGTTGACGATTAGGAAAATATATTTCGAGCGAAACGTTACCTGTCAAAACCAATAAAGAAATTCAGATGCCCTATATACATCGTGAAGTACCAATATAATAGAGCATAGCCATAACAAGACTCTTTATGGTGACCAAAGACTGGGAATATTCTTGCAATCATCAAATCCCTTATTAAATCATACAAAATTTCACTGATTATACTATAAAAGAAAATAATACAACGATTAAAAATCGTCAAATAATTTTCAAAGTTCAAATCCACAAGTGTCAATAATAGTCGGGTACGGTAGCCTGCGATAATGAACCAACCAGAATGCAGATAGGTGGAGGTAGATTACCAAAACGAGAACTCAACGACTTTGGATGAGGAGGATGGAGAGTACGAGTATGATTGCGAGAAGGAAGAGTTGGAGATCAGAGAGATAGTCTTCGATTCTCTCCTTAACAACAATGATGATGATGATGATGATTAGTTTATGGTACAAAAAACTTGATTAACTGTCAAAATCAGGGTGTCCCCGAGGATGTAATCAAGATTCAAACATAGATTTTCACAAATACTACCAGTCAGCGTAAGGTCAGGTCGAGGATAAATCCTTGCTACTGAAACCATGTAGCCCAGTGCAACCTGCCACTTGATACTTGGAAGAGTGATGGGGACCACCAAATAGTACCAACTGCCAAGACATGGGCCAGAATGGTAGGGTATGGCCTCAAACTCTCCATAGTTTGCAAGATAAAAAATACACCGACCGTTCCGTCTTAGTCATTGGTCCCAAAAGGTCCAGCGCATCACTTGCTTTTGGTGGGAGTGATGTGCTCAAACAGTAACTACCCAAACACAACCGTTCCTGGTGGACCAACAGTCTCAAAAGGCCCAGTCACAACATTTATTTTAGTTGGGGTAATGTGCCCCAAGTATAACTACCCAAACACAACCCCAAGAGCATTACCAAGAAAACAATACTATACATAGGAACCTACAACGTCAGTATTAGAGGAATGAAAAGACCTTGGGGGGAATAATCGAAATAAATAGCAAACATTTTCTATATAACTATGGAAGGGAAAATAGAAAACGAAGCAGAATAGGCTTTCTAATTCATAAAAAAAACTTCAACACCCAAGTAGGACTAGGTACTGGGAAATGTAAGGATACAAAATACGAAACGAGAATGTCGTAGATCTTACGAATTTTGCAACAGCAAACGGGTTCAAAATCATGAACGCGTTCTTTTAAAAAAAGCTAATAGAAAGTGAACTTGGAGGAGCCCTAATCATGAAACCAAGAACGAAAGAGACTACATCCTTGATGAAAAGAGCAACGCCGTTAAAGATATACAGGACCTAAATAAAGTCAATGTAGGAAGTGAACGCAAAATGATAAGGTGCAAAATTCAAATTAATACCAAATTACAACGCAGGAAAATGTTCAACGCCAAACTGCAACCATTTACCGTTCAATAACAACTCGCCCAATCATTCAAACTGGAACTGAAGAACAGATATGAACTCTGCACCGAAGCAGAAGAACTCAGTAACAATATAACGACCTCCCGAATTGAAGTAGCCAGTATGTTTAAGCCAAGGCGCTCAAAAACCATGAGCAAACTATCAGAAGGAACAAAAAATCTCATTAAAAAAATGCAGGAACCTCAAGCCATCAACAACAATAATACAAAAGATAGAGGCAACAGAGCTGAACAAAACCATCCAAAAGAAACGAAGGGACAATTGAAGAAGATACACGACAGGAGTCATTGAAAGCATTCTTGAATAAGGAAAGGGGAACAAAACTATTGGAAAATCTTTCAATTCAGGAAGAAATCTTAATAACTAGTGTGCTCGAAGTAAATGGAAAACCGACTACGGGATCGAATTGTCGAACGTACTCAGGAATTTTACAAAAAAACTCTATTCCACATAATAGAGGACACAGAAAAATGAACCCTGGACCTGATTAGATCACCATCGACCTACTCAAAAAAGGCTGGAGAAGTAATCACTAGAAAGCTAGCCATCCTATCCAACTTATGCCACAAACAAAGTAAAGTACAAGACAAGTGGAACACTGCAATCCTGATGCTTTTATACATATAAGAAACCTGGAAGACCTCAACCACTACAGGCCAATAAGCCTACTCAACTGCATCTACAAAAACTTCACCAAAGTGATCACCAACCAAATCGCCAAAACGCTCGATGAAAACCAACCATAGGAACAAGCTGGCTTCAGAAAAAGCTACTCAACTATCGACCATCTTCATTCGATAAACCAACTAGAGGAAGAATATAGAATGCCACTGGCTGTAGCATTTGCTGGCTTTAAAAAGGCTTTTGATTCAATCGAAATCCCAAAAGTCATTGACACAATAATTCCACAAAGTGTTGATCCCGAATATGTCAGAGTACTGCAACATATCTACCGACACAGTGGTATCTTCATCAGGCTACATAAAGACCCTGAGCCCTTTCAACTAAAAAAGGAGTGAGACAAGGTCATACCAGCTCATTCAAACTCCTCACAGCCTATCTTCAGATGATATTCCGATAAATTTAAAATGGGAACACACAAAAATCAGGATAGATGGCAAATACCTAAGTAACCTCAGATTTGCTGACGACATCGCCAGATTGCTAATAACCTTCACGGTCTCCAAATAATGGACAATAAAGACAAACTGAATGAAGCAAGCAAGAAAGTTGGTTTCCACATGAACAAACATGTTGGAGACAAAAACACGACGATCGAAATCGAAAATGTAAAGCTGGAGAAAATAGACCACAACATCAACCTAGAACAGCAAATCTTCATGAAGTCGTCAAATGAAGAAGAAATAAAGCAAAGAATCAGACTAGGTTGGCAAGCTTCCAATAGAGCAAGCTCGACTTTCAAGAACAAGAAAACTCCACTAGTTCTTAAAATAATGGTATACAACCAATGATAGTCACTTGAAGAGCTGAAACATGGAACCTGACCAAAAGATTGACCTTCAAACTGAAAACTATGCAACGTGCACATGGGAGAATCTTCCTCAACCTCACATGGAGAGATCATAAGACAGCATAGAATATCAGAGACAAGACAGGAGTCTGATACCTCAAAAAAGGTGTTAGAAAACTCAACTGGCAATGGGCTGGACATGTTGCGACAATATCAGACAACCGTTGAACATCACCACTCACAACATGGATCCCCAGAGATCATATATGAACTGTATCCGATAAAAAGTAAGATGGTGTGACGAGATAGATAAATTCAGAAAGTACTGGCTCAGCGATGTCCACGATAGAGGGATCTGGCGAATTCGGGGGAAGGTCTATGTCCAACGACGGATGTTAACAAATTGCTGTTGATGATATAAAAACTTATTATCAGATTCTCAACATTTTTTGCTTTATTTCATATCTCGAAATTGAACAAAGTCCAAATGAGTTTCAATCTGAACAATAACCGTTTTACTGAATTATTTGAGTCAGAATTACCTGGAAACTGACTTCATTTGTCTCCATATGCTGTTTACTTGAAAAGTTATGCGATTTTTGTTCCTTTTTTTTTTTTTGTACCTGGGTTCAGATTTGCACTAGATGCTATATATGGTCAAGTTGGATAACATCAGATATTATTTCAGACTGTTAATAGGCAGAACTATAAAAAATGCTCTTCAAGAATTAAGAAAAACACATTACAAGTTGATATCTAGTTTATATATGCAAATATATAATTGGATTTCTCAACATCTCATTGCTATTTTTGTCCTGGAGTAGTGTCAAAATATCTTTGAATCTTATTAATAAGATGTGTCTGAATTCCTCAGATTGGAATTATATGGAAAATGTGTTCATTTGTTTCTGTATGTTCTTTACTCTAAAATGTATGCGATTCTCTATCTTTTCAGTGTCTGGGTTCGAGTTTGCACTAAGGGTAATTGATCCTTTCCTACAGCAAAAGGTCTCCATTCCTCAGCTTTAATATCTCGATATTCTTTATCTGTATCTTAAGTATATGGATGAGAGGTGTTTGTGTGTTTGCTGTTACGCTATAAAAAGTACCTAAAAATGAGTGCAGCCCGACCAAATTCGGCATGCCCACTCAATGGACCTGGGGAAAATTTTAGACAGAAACTTTTTAAAATGTTTTCAGAGAGAAGGTCGATTTACAATCTAACTATAATGTCAAAGTGGAACCAACATGGCAGACCATGTAATCAAATGTTGGACACAAAATGAGGGCCAGGACTGGCTGTCATGAACATGAATAAGGGCAAGCAGCATTCTTCTTCAACAGAAGAACATTTTGAAGATAATTCGAATGTATCAATTCCCCGTGTGTCTCCAAGATACAACTAGCTTGTAGCAAAAATGTGATGTAACATTTTCCATTGAATTCGAAAGTGACCCAATATTTGAAAAACTAAATGATTGCTTTTTGACCACTAAACTTGCGTCACGGAATTACCGTTATTCATAGAGTAGCTATAGCTATGAACAAAGATTTTCGGCAGGAAATCGACACCAGATACAAATTGTATAAAATATATTCTATCATTAAAATCCTTGTGTGATTAGCAAGGAGAAATATCAAACAATAATCTTTTATAAACATTCTTTGAGTAAATTACTGGATCGGGGGTATTTTTTTTATTTGAATAATTTCAGAGTCTTTTTAGTTTTGGTACACGCACAGGCTATGGTGATTCATCTATGCGAGGTACGGATATATTTATATTTATTCTTTTGCTTAGATTTCTGATGCAGAGTTTAGTTTCTAGTAATTTCCTTGTTCTTCTGGGGTATTTCTTCGCTTACTTTTTTTACTTACTCCTCAGTCAGCTTCCAAGTTATCTAGATATTTGTGGCTTTCTCTCTCGTTGAGCGTTTTGAAGGCTGTTTGTGTAATTCTATTAGTACTGTCATTTGTTTTTCCTTTTGTGCATCGCCAGCATTATGTATTTCTCAATGCTGAACTCCATTCCAATGTCTTGACTGAAGATCCTGACTGTGTGTATTAAAGTTTTCAGTTCCTTTTTGTTTTTTGCGAAAATTCAATAGGAATGCTCAAAAGTAGTCTGAACACTTGGCATCACGATATAGCAAATAGACAGCAGCCATTTTTAGTTCCATCAACTCTATAATGTTCAGCCAGGTGCTACTGAAGTGGGTCTAACAAACAATGCGTAAAAACACAGTCAATACATTTGCCTGCCTATCCTTAATCTCTGGGCCACTTCTTTTTAATATGTCCCTCTTTAATTAACACTCCTAACTAATGTTCAAGTGATCTCACAACTTATGGACCCAGTCGAATACTATCATTCCTTCCTTTTATTTAATTTCAACCACTTACAAAGCAATTTTTTACCAAAATATCGATGTCATCATGTTTTACTCAATGACCTTTGAAGGAAACTTCATTTGCTGTGGATGCATTCAGGCTTATAAAAGGCAATGATTGTCTCTATCGACAGCAGACAACACCACAATCATTCACCACATTGTGCACTGTCCAACAGGTGAGAAATTTATATTTATATTTTGAATTTTACGACATGATGATCGTTTTATTAGTGCGCTTACCATTTGAAATTAGTTGTCTTCATGAATAATTGCAGATAAATTTCGCTCAGAAATCAACTATGAATTATATTTTTATTCAAGAACATTGGTTTTTAACCTTTCTTACCCTATGCCCCACCTTGACAGCTAAAGACTAACGTGCCCCTTATTTTCAATATATATACACACACGCACACACGCAACACACACATATATATATATGGTGCAGCAAATCATTTGTAAAAATCCTTATATGTGTCCTAATTATGTGAAATAACCTCCTTGCTTCCATACCTTACAAGTTCGATGGATCTAAGGAATATATACTAAAATTATTAATCAATATTATTATGCAATTAAGAATTGATAGTATCCAATAATTGGGAATTAATCAGTTAAGCCCTAGCACGACTAGAGCCACATAATGATTTACATTCTTCATGCCCAAATTCAAAATAGTACTCCAATGTATTTAAACAGCTCCTTTGTGGGGTTTGCACCCCACGTTCAGAATCACCATACTAGAATTATTGGATTTTCTATTGACACCGACTGATTTTTGATTTTTTGTGTCTATGGTGGCCAAACATGTATAATCTATATGGCATAATCAGTATCAATATATTTATTCATCTCTCTCTTGTCGCTTGCAACCAGGCCAGCCATGGGAGCCTATGGCTTGTTTTATTGAACCGCTAGTAAATAGGAGGATTTACAAGATCATCTAATGGGAGTGTATCTTCTCGATTTCCAGCTGCATATGACACGTGGTGTTCCTAAACGCTGACCCATCTGAGTATTTACCAGGCTCAACATTGCTTAACTTCGGTGATTGTACGGGAACTGGTGTATCCAAAAAAAAAAAAAATAATAATAATAATAATAATAATAATAATAATAATAATAATAATAATGATAATATGGTGCAAGATTGCAAATAATAATAATAATAATAATAATAATAATAATAATAATAATAATAATAATAATGATAATGAGAAATCGACAAATAACACCAATTCAAGTACTGTTCACTCGCCTACTCTGCATCTTCCCCCTTCAATGAAAATGACAAAAAAGTAATGCTATCAGCATTCCACTGTAAATTCCATTAATTTATTTATTTCTCTTTCCGTTGCAGACATCCATCAATTCCACAAAATGAAGTGTTTCAGTTTCGCTATCTTCCTTGCTGTTGCAATTTTGGGAGCCAGAAGTCAATTCTATGGGGCTGCCGGTGCTCCTTTCCATAATGCAGTCAATGCAGCAGAGTCTGGAGCAGCTGCAACACACGATGCTCATGCAGCCTATGCTGCATCAGATGCCGCTGGTCTTCTCGATGCTCACCATGCTGAGCATCATGACAGAGAACACGATTTAGCTGATGGCTACGGACTGCACGAACATGACGAGGAACACCACGGATTGGCTGATGGTCTTCACCAACAATATGCTACCCATGCTGCTCAGGGAGTAAATGCTGTGCACGATGCTGCCCAACAGCATAATGCTGCCCTTGCTGCTTCCAATGCTGGACATGCTGGCTTAGTTGGATATGGTGGATTTGCTGGACACGGACTTTATGGAGCTGGTTATGCCGGACACGGACTATATGGAGCTGGACTCGCCGGACACGGACTCTATGGAGCTGGACTCGCCGGACACGGACTCTATGGTGCTGGACTTGCCGGACATGGACTACATGGAGTTGGATTCGCCGGACATGGACTTCATGGAGCTGGTTTTGCCGGACACGGACTCAACGGATATGGTTTTGGTGGCCACGGTTTCCATGGTGCTCTTGGTCATGGTCATTTGGGACATGGTTTTTATGGACATTATTAATCACTCACACATAAACACAATTGCTTTAATTTTCAACTGTTCTGATTTCAATAAATTCAATTTTTAAACTGTATCATCTTGTACCTTTTAATCATTTAATTTTATCCGATGAAGAATTATAAATCGTTACTATCAACTTCTATGGATATCATTCATTTTAATTTTTAGTTGCTTTTTATCGCAGTTTGGCTTGTTTTGGCAATGAGAAAATAGAGTTGATCGGAAATTAAACGTGACAGATACGAGTTCATTTCTCACCCGAAGTTTATCCTTTATTTTCGATCAACGCTGTTTACTCACTGCTGCAGATGAGTGGTCTGAGTAAAGTTGCGATAAAAACTAAAAAAATTAAAACCTAAGATGAAAGTAGATAGTACTCATAAATGGGCATTTTGAAATGTTGCAATCCTGATTGGAATCTTTTCAATGGTATATTTTTAAATAATGTTAGTGGCTGCCAACTCATAGTTTCACACGAGAAAATGCAGATGTTAATAACATGAGGAATAGCAACCGATTAAAATTATCTCCCTTTCAACTTCAGGTAGAGTTTTTGATTTTTTTTATATAATAAGTGTAACAAACCTTACGTGGTTTCCACAGCAGATGAGCCCAGGGGCTGCTAGGGGCGGTTTTCAGCGGTGTATGACATTCATATAAGAGTTAATCAATATCATTGCAAAATTTAGAAGTAAATAGTTCTAGTTTTATGAATTGTAAATAGACTAAAGTCTAAAACTACCAAAGCTCCATTTTAGAACTTGTCCAACCCTGGCCATACAAGTATGAATTGTAAGAACCATCTTTACCTGCAAGATCTCTTTACTCACCCTAAATAATAAAGGTTATTTTTTACTTTCAATCAGGGCTAGGGCAAGGGTTTCAAGCGCCCTAGGCAAGAAATTTACGCCCTCTGTTATACTCTAATGACTATTGTTTTAGTTTGGAGTACATCCCTCGGACCTCTGCACCCCAGGTGACCGCCTAGATCAGCTTAATGCCAACTGCTTTCATCGATTGATCTAAAAAAAAAATATCCGAAAGTGCATCCTGCGCATCAAGGTGGCTGGAATATCATTTTATAATCAATGCGATGAGAAATTATGGAATCAAATTCATTTTCGATATATTTCAACGTAAAGAACACTTGGACTTTTGCATTTTGATGTCGACAAATTTTGATGTCTACAAATTCTCAAACAATAATGAATTAAATTGGAGTAAAGCAGAAGGAAAGACGTTGATCACGCTGAGTCATAAATTACAAGAATCTCTGTCGATTATGCAGATGGGAGGTTTAGTTTCGAATCTACTTTTCTAAAACTTGCAGTCCTGCTAATATGTGTACACAAGACGCATGCGTAAATACAGACATATACACACGAAAAAAGCCACATGCATACACACACAGACTGTAAGGTAACAGTTCAGGGCCGGTGCAAGTTTTCCATGGACCCGGTGCGATATTTAAAGTGTATGCAATGTAGCAAAATGGGCGTTTAGTAAGGGTACCGACAGGAGCACCTGTTGCATTACTGTGCACAATATGTGCAGATGGTGCTGATTCAATCAAAAGTTCGATTCAAGTGGTTTGTGGAGAACGGAAATAGAAGGGACAAAGTGTAACACAACGTCCGAAAAGTATGAGTTGGAAACAAAAGGAGAGAAAAAAAAGGTGGGAGGTAGAAATATGCTGACTTTTCGTGTGAGGTTTTCGCTGCATAACTGTTGATGTAGAGAGAATATCATCTCATCCGTATGTATTTCTTAAAATAATCCTTGATGGCTTCCTAACTTTACTCGACTACTGCACGACTTCCTAATTTTATTCACTATTTGATATTCCTTCCCCCGCCAGTAAAAAGATATCTCTCCCTCTCTTTCTTTTCCTCTTATTTACGGCCATTTAACTTTGAATCCCAATGATCCTAAAAAGAAGAGTATACAACCAATGCATTCTCCCGATAGTCACTTATGGAGCTGAAACATAGAACCTAACCAAGAAACAAATCTGCAAACCGAGAAGTATGCAACGCGTACATGAGAGAATCATACACAACCTTACATGGAGAGATCACAAGACAGCACAGTTTATCAGGAAGAAAATGGGAGTCCGAGATATCATGATATCTATTGAAAAACTTAAATGGTAATGGGCAGTCCATGTTGCAAGAATAGTAGACAACCGACGGACATCATAACTCACAACATGGATCCCCAGAGATCACATGCGAAACCGAGGCCGACAGAATACAAGATGGCGAAATGAACTAGACAAATTCAGAAAATACTCCACATATATGTCTGCTCTGGTCACTGATCAACTTACTTGAGTATATACAACTACAATCGTGCAGGTGCCAAAAACAACTAATTTGGTTAACTTGCTATTTCTAGTAGGGACAAGTGACAACCCCATTGTTTAACAGTAACTATTTTATGCACCCTAAGCGAGACTTAAAATTTGCAACCCCCGGTGGTTTGATCTTATTTTGAATTTTCCCCCTAAAAAGTCATTACTGTGGCCCTCAGAGAATTTCTCCCTTGGAATTTGCTCAGCTAAACTAATAGTAGTGCCGATCCTGTAAATGTAATCCTACTGTTAAATGATTGAATCGAGCCTAACCAGACACCGAGTTTCGTAGAAAGTTTCTCCAGATGCTATCGGAAGAAAGTAGCAACATAATCTTATTTTTAATTCAATTTTAAAGGCGCTTTTATCTGCTTGTAAAACATGTGACATTAACTGGAAACATATTATGTTCGTTTCTAACCAGCACGATAAATCCCTTGTAGAGATTTGAAAGAAGCTGAAATGTCATGTGACTTCAATGTGAAAATCCATCACAAACATTATCTGATACTTCTCTCTCCATTCGGTGGGCACCAATCACTAAAAACGTTTGAATTAAAAAAAGTAATAAAACAAGCTAACATAAACTGCTTACCAATTAAACATAAACTGGTTACTAATTCAGCATAAACTTCCATTGCAGATTGAAACCTTCACTAAAAAACCTATTGGAACGGGGGGGGGGTAAAAAAACGTTTTCAGAAGATGTCTAGTAGACTATTAATACAAATTTTTAAGGCTGTAGCATTCTTAACAGCTCTCACACTTTTAAAGCCCAATTTTTGGTGTTGGGTGTTTTTTTTTGATTGAAAAGCCAAAAAAAGGGCTCTTAAAAAAAAAAAAAGCCGTTTTCTGAAGGGGTTTAGTGGAGTACTATTGCAAACTTTCAGCATTATAAGTTGATTGATGCCACCTGCATACGTTCTAGATTGACGGGCACAAACTAATGACCAAATTAGCGTGAAGTTTCATTACTGATTGAAACCCCCACTAGAACATTTTCATACGGGATCTACTGAAGATACGGATACATGTGACCAAATTTCCCCTTTTTGGCCTCAAATCTTCCAATAATCAAATTCTCAATTAAGCTCACAAACAACCGCAAACATCTGACATATGATAACATCATCTGCATAGATAACCTCACAAAGCTTGGTAGGTGATCTCCCTGAGGTCATGACAGACATTCCCACCACAAATGGCCTATCAATACACCCGTACCTACCGCAACACACAGAACTGCTATATTAAACGCCTGTTTTCTTGTAAGACCTTATTCTCTTGACAAAAGGTCGGAAAGAAACGTAGAAATAAAGAATCATTTGTCTTAAAAAGCCTTCTGACATTTTCACCGGAAAATCGACACCTGATTTCAAAATCCTTATCAATTTTTTTACAAAAATCCGTTCTCTCCTTTGTTTTTTAATCGAAACGGAGGTTTTTCATTAAATTAACGGCATTGAATTATTTTTTTCTATAAACGATAAATGGCAGTGGTATTTGCTTTCAAAAAAAAGTTCCAAATCTCGATGACGCAAAATAACTCTTTTTTTTAAATAGAGGGAAAAATCTTCATATAATTCGATTTTGATAAAATGTTCAGTACTTATTCAAGTGCAAAGTTATGTCAGCAATTTTTTCCTATAAACAAAAAATCTGTACATGTGCAAGCCCCCAGGGCGTAATTTTTTGCTTATTCTAACCAAATTGAAACATTTCTTTAAAACTTTGTCTGGGTGTACAGTTTCTTTCATTACGATCTTATATTTTTTAATAAGATATTTGAAGGCTAAGTCATTTCAGTTTATTGTTATTGAAAACTTTTCCTTTTGGAAGCATAGGATAATGATAACGATAACGAATTGAATTAGAAAATACACATTGATAAGACAAGTAAAAGAAATGAAAAAGGATAAATGAATAATTTGCATAAGTAAATATAGTATTCTAAATAGCTTTGGTGAGTGAATGGTTAGTAATAACAAAACTAAGTTTGAATCCCTTTTTCTTCTTGTTCATCCGTTCGATGGGTACTTTTTGGGCTTTTACAAAGGTGATTTTTCTCAGGTTTTACAAAGGGTTCAATTCACACTGAAACTGTAATCTAAAAAGGAAGCCCTGAATTAAAGCTGTTGTTTCAAAATAAGAACGTAAACAAAAACCAAATGCTTGACTCTCGGTCAGATTAGCGTCCCAATGTTTTGTGTGAGCGTTACAAACACTAATGAAGAATCACAATTGATATCATTACAGAACGAATACAGATAATTCGAAGCAAATAAAAAATGAATAATACATTGTTTATGTATTGATTACAAGTATCAATTGAGTAGACGACGCGCATTTGAGCAGAAGATTTAGATCTTACGAAGATGTTTTTTTAATAAAAAAAAGATTTTAATCAAGGGAATATTACGTGGTAACAAAACTGAAGTTTGAATCACAGTTCGTTTTATTCATGTTTTTCTTCTCGTCCATCCTTATAGCTTGGGCCAATTTCCTCTGTGTGTGTGTGTGTGTGTGTGTGTGTATGTGTGAATAGTTTTAGTGGGAAGGGTCAATTTACAAAGTAAGTTTATGCTAAATGAGTCTCTTGGTTTGTGTTAGACAGTTCAAACGCTTGTTTTTCGAAATTCTTGACTTTGGGGGGGGGGGATTGTAGGCCAACAAAATGTGAGGGAAGTAACTTATACATTGATCACCCACTTTACAAAACTAGAAAAATATCAGAGAGCGCATACCTCTACCAATGTCATTGTCAGGAGGAGTAATTATGCAAGTACCCACCCAAATATTTAATCATTTCTTCCATAACCTATTATCAACCCCTCCACAAAATATCATTGTAATTCATTAAAAAAAACTTTTAGAGATATCGTGTGGACAAACATTACCACTTAAGGGGGGTAATTAAGGAATGGACTTGCCCCAAAATTCAATCATTTCTTCCGATGCTAATTGTCCGGCCTTCCTAAACATTTCATTGAAATCCATTTGATACTCACGGAGGTATCTTGTAGACCGTCATGAAATTTTGGCGATATTGTGTGGTTTGAATATAATTACGACGTAGAGGATATAATTGGGAGTGGATTTGCTCAAAAATGTGTTCAGTTTTTCCGTAGCCTATCATCCATCTTTCCACAAAATTAGATGGAAATTTATTGATGACTTTCGGATATATTTAACAAACAGGGTAAAATTGGCAATATTATGTGGTTTTGACATATAACAACAACGTAAGGGTGATAATTATGCGAGGATCCACTTCAAGATTTAATCAGTTTTTCCATAGACTATATTTTAACTGCAAGAGCATATAGTTTATATAATTTCCTGAATCATGTCGCGAATATGCACATATTCTACAAAACAGAAACCTATGAGTAAACTCTCCTAGGGCGACGTGCATGCATTAAATGGAAAATATCATCCTACCGGTTTCACTTCTCTGAACAACCGCATTTGGAAATATAACGCTGAGCAGAAGAAGGATAATGAGGAAATTAAAATTGATGGACCTGTGTGGACTGAGCTTGTTTCCTACATAGAGGATTTCCATTACAATGAAATACTCTCTGTCTCCAAATTGCCTGACTTGATGGTACAAACGCAATGTTGAGAAGTGATGTTGATGTTGAATTCAGATGTAGGAAGGCTGTACAGAACGATTGCCCCAACAGCAATGATGATGATATCCACTTGGCACATTCTGCACAAAATTTGGGAAAGGGTGTATTTGCCAAGGGGTACATATTTGATGGGTGATTCCCAAATCAGTTCTTATCCTTGTCAGCATGATCTCAAAAAGACTGAGTATCCAATATCAGAAAGAAACATTTAATACTGCCACAAAAAGTGACACTAGCCCTGTCTCAGTTATTAGTGTGCAATGCGAAAAACACACTAAAGAGTCATCTGGATCTCACCTTGTCACCTTGCTTCTTTCTTAAATCCTTCGCGACATTTGGTGACTATTCAGAAGAAGTCTTCAAACCTTACTTGATCAGGACCTCCGAGAATACATAGATGTTGCAACTAACATAGAAGACCAGAAGGCGAAAGCACTTCTTTTTTCATACAGTTATTGTGTACACCACTTCATTTTGAGGTGGCATGAAACACTTGGACAATTTTCCCCGAAGTTACACAAACATTTGTGAGTCTTTCACAAAATCCCGCGTATATCACAGATGATAACATTTGCCAACTTGAAAGACTTGTGATACTTCTTTACGAAAGGACAAGTGAAAGCACACAGGTGAATCGAGTATGGAAGCTTTTGTTAACTGGGGGCAGGTAAATCGCAGACCACCGATAGAGGCTGTCGACGCAACACATAAGTAAGCTGCATACCAAGTAAAACATATTAGAGGGCAGTCAATCATAATAGTACTTACGGAGCCTATCTGAGTGAGGATGAACGACCCATGGTCCATCCACACTCAGATGATTTGTGGATTCTTTTATAGACAACACTCCCTGGAGTAAAAAGCATGCATTCCTCCTTGCAACTGCGTTAATGCAACATTCCCTTGCACTGAACATCGTATAGAGTTATTGTTGATAGTCTATGGCAATCTGTAGACAATCAGTTCTTGAACCTTTCTTTCAGTTTGCATTCTTTTATTTACTGTATATAAAATTGGTCTTGTGTATTGTGAGCAACGTAGAATATCATGCGTATATATTATCGTAATTCGGAAACAGAGCATAAATTACATTCAATTATTTGTAATTATACCTAGTATCTATTGATGGCATGATTATATCAGCTAATCTACGCCTATAATATTCTCATAGCAGCTAATTTGAAATGAAGATGACCACAGATGTTTTTATAGGAAAGAACATTGAAATTCCTACCAGTATGCAAGTTTTTACACTATTTTTTTTCAATTTTGAATTCTGATTGAAATTTCAACTAATCTATATTACAAAATTATTATTTCTTTTATGGCGGTAATTTCAAAATAGAGAAGGCAGATGCAGTCCTGATCAAATCGTGCGTATCCCGTTTTTATATGGAAGAGCGTTAAAGATTCTGCCAGTATGCAAGTTTTCACACTTTTTTTTACATTTTATAGAATTCTTGTTGAAATTTCAACAATTCTACTGTATGGCAGTCATTTTGAAATAAAGGTGGCTAACGCAGTCCTGGTCAGATCTTATCTTTATATGAAAGAGCATTAAAAGGTCTACCAGTATGCAAATTTCCACGCTTTTTTTCCACACTTTTTTTTTCGGCTGAAAATTCAATTAACTTACTGTGCTATTTTCCGAAGTTTGCTTTTCATGGTAGCTATTTTGAAAGCAAGATTGAAATTTATTCTGTTTTTATTAAAACGAATATTGAAAAATCTAGCAGTATGCAAGTTTTAGCACCTTTTTTTACATTTTGAACAAATTATGCTTAGATTTCAATTGATATATATTGTGAATTTTGTTTTTTATGGTATCCATTTTAAATAAGGATAATGGGCGTACTATTAATCAAATATCTACCAGTATGCAAGTTTTCTCACTCTATCTTCATTTCGAAAGATTCTGGTTGAAATTTCAACGAAACTATTGCAATAACGTGTGTACCGTTTTCATTTTAGAGCATTAAAAATTTTACCAGTATAAGTTTTTAAACTTTTTTCGTATTTTGAATGATTTGGCTTGAAATTGGATGGAGGCTATCAGATTGTGCCTTCTTCATTTGGTTCTGTTTTAATGTGTCTGCCTCCAAGATACCTAGATATTTGCGGTTCTCTTTCTTTTGGGTATTCTCATTGTTTCTTAGTTGAGTAATCCTATTCCTTCTTACGTTTTTTTCCCTTTTATGCATCGCCAGCATTGCACATTTCTCAATACCGAACTGCATTCCAATGTCTTGACTAAAGATCCTGAATGTTTGTATTAAAGTTTCCAGTTTCTTACGCTTTTTAGCGAAAATTCAATAGAAATGTTCGAAACTAGTCTGAACACTTGGCGTTACGATATAGCAAATAGACAGCAGCCTTTTTTAGTTCCACCCTCTCAACAATGTTCTATCAGGTGCTATTGAAGTGGGTCTAACAAACAAAGCAAAAAGAGTCAACACCACCGCCTGCCTATCCTTAATCTCCGGACCTCTTCTTTTTAATATCTCCCTCCTTACTTGGCACTCCCAACTTCACCTAACCTTTTTTGTTTTAATGTTCAAGTGATCTCACAACTTATGGACCCAGTCTTTTTTTCCTTCTATTTGTTTTCAATTCACTTACAAAGCAATTTATTAACAAAATATCGATGTCATCATGTTTCATTATGTGACCTTTGAAGGAAACTTCATTTGCTGTGGATACATTCGAGTTTATAAAAGGCAGTGATCACTTTGAATCGACAGCAGACAACACCACTATCATTCGCCACATTGTGCACTGTTCAACAGGTGAGAATTTTCTATCCATTTTGACTTTTATGGCATGATGATCGTTTTGTTTGCGTGCTTATCATTTTAAACGAGTTGTCTACAATTCATAGATAATTGCAGGTGAATTTCACTCCTATATTATTATGAATTACATCTTTTAATCTTAACCCTTTTGCCGCATGCCTCACCTCAAAAGCTTATTTCTATCCATTTTAGCTTATACAGCATGATGATTGTTCAATTCGCGCCCTTATCATTTCAAAGTAATTGCTTCCCACTAGTAGGTAATTGAAGGTGAATTTCGCCCTGAAATAAACTATAAATTATATCTTTTATTCGAGAATAATTAGATTAGCTATTACTGAGTCTCCAGTATGATATTCATAACATTTAATAAAGGTGTTAGCTTTTGAAAGCTTAACTTACATTACCGCCTAATAGCATTAGATACAGTAGTTCTCACTCATCATCGAAGTTATGCAACGTCGAAGCTGGTCGGTACCTAGATAGGTGACCGTCAAGGAATACCAGATGCCATCACCTGCTGGAGAGGCATCCTGTGCAACCACTCTGATCTTCTAACGTTTTGAGCACTTCTTTATTTGGAAGCATTCAGCATGGTCAAGGGGTGAAGCTTGGGCACAACACTCCCTCTATACTAAGCTCCCAGGCAAGTCGGCTCAATTCCTGAAAGTGTTAAAACCGCTCCCAAAACTGAAAAGCAATATAATTTCGAACTAGTTGTCAGTAGTTATAGACAATTGTAGTTGAATTCAGCTCTAGAATTAATAATGAATTACCTATTTATTCTAAAATTATTAGAGCTAAATCTCCAATATGTTATTCAAGACACTTGGTTAAGGGGTTATCTTTTAAACGGTTAACCCACATTTGCTGACCAAGAGTTTGAAGGTTACTTGCATCTTTTGTCACAAAACGTACATAATCTATGGTGTAAACATTATAAATATCTTTTTTATATCTATTTATGACATAAACAGTAGCGTTATCTTTATATTTGGTAATGACATTAGCAGTATCATTATTTTCTTTATATTTGTCTGCATCCGTTTAACCGATTTCTTTCGATAGTCGCTTTTGAACGTATGTAGTCGGTGACATCTAAATGGTACGTATACTCACTGTCAAGTATCATCGTATTTACATTATTATATATCAAGCACTAAGATCAACCAAGATTCGATTAAGTAAATTCTGACCCTAGCAGATCAAGACAAGAATCTGTCATTTGTTTTCCATTGAGGAGCGGGTGCTTGAGAAACGGACATAGCAATATGCCTGCTTGGCAAGAACTATTATTTAGCAGCACAACAAAGCTGAGACGGCTGCAGAAAAATCTTGTTGCTCTTTACGGAACTTAATATTTTTAGACAGTCACCCAGTTGGACCTCACTTAACTTGTTCTTGGTAAGCTTACGAGAACCGATGTATCTAACATGATTTGGTTGTATGCAACAGAAATGCATCATTCTAGTTTTGCTCATTTGTTGAGAGTCTAATCTTTCACGTAGAGGTCAAAAAAAGAAAGGGCGAGATGGAATCCTAAGAATATAATAGGATTTGATTCATAGGACCATCTCTTCCCAAAGATTTTGGCATGCTGATCACCATGACCCAGTGATAGAATGTAAGCCTCCGCTTCGGTAGGCCTACTGAAGAACTTTAAAATGGTATACAATGCCTCTCCGCCAAGTACTCAGCATAAGAACGAATATTGAGGAGCTTCCACCTAAGGGTTTTTCACGTTGGATATACCGGTTCTTGTAAGATGACCGTTAGACAACGTCGAAGCAGGTCAACCTGGTTGACCATTTGAGAATACCAGGTGCCATACGCAGAATGAAGCTTCGACTGACCTGGTAAGCCGGTAGTTGGTTTAATAGTTGCTTGATGTACCCAATACTCTCAATGAGAATATAAGCAGAGTGATAGTATCTACAAGAATGAGATGGAATCGCAAGAATATAAAGAGATTTACTTCATAGAACTATCTTGAACCATTTTTTCCGATTTTGTGATCTTTTACCATACCAATCGTCGGTAGAGAGCTTACCACTGAATCACACCGAAGACTTTTAAAATGGTACTCAATACCTTTCCGCTAAGCACTCAGCATAATATTTTATCAATTGTCTAAAGCAGAGGTTCTTAACCCTTTTCGCTACGCTTTAACTGCTTAAAAAAATGATGTCCCCTTTACTATAAAAAAAACAAATTTAATGTTGAGAAATGTTAAATTCAGATATCTGTAAAGAAACAAATTCTTTTTTTAAAAAATACTGATATATGAACTTTAGAGCACTTACTAAAATGTTTGTAATTTCTTTATTGTGCAAAATTCAAAAACAACAATGCAGTTGGCTCATTGCTTTTATACCTCATAAAGTTAATGAGCCAAGTCTTACTTACTTAGGAATCAACAATGAAATTAGTAATTGATAGTATTGCATAATTAAGAATTTATCACTTAGGCCTTTTTCATCCAAATTCCAAATTACCCCAAAACGTATTCGTCCCCTTGCCTAAAGCTTGCTTTCCTACGAAACTCATTTTTATGTATTCGTGTATGATTGTGTATATTTCTCAATAACAATAATACTCCTCGCAGACCTATGCGATTTGATTGTAGAAGTAAATATTTATTCCACTCACTGAAATCTGATAATAAATAATAATATTTGTATGTCAACTGGTCCTTACGGGGATACTATGTTATATCATTTCGGTCACTATAATTCTAAAAAGCCAGAGAAATCAAAATTAATTAGCTTGTTTGATAAACATAAATCATCAAAATTCACAATCATAACAATTAGGTATTTCAGGTTATACAGAAGCACATGTGTTTGTTATTTAAATTTTACTGTCATTCTACAAGTCAAAATTTTCTCCATTTTTTGTCTGAAGATGGGTAATCTTCAAACTATCTACCAACGTCTCAGAAAATGCATTCTCACATGTTAATGTATAAATGTTGTCACAAAAGTAATGCTCGATTTGTCCCAAATTCAGCGCCAGTTCTGGTCTATGGGAAACAACTATTCAATAGCTGTTAATAGTAATTCAATTGTTGCTTCCCTTAGAACTGGCACCAATTTGGGGACAAATTGGGCGATGATTTTGTGAAGATATCAAATTATAGACTACATATCTTTCTTACAATTCGTTTTTGTCGAATTTCCAAAGCAAAAATATACTATCCAAATGTTATAGCTATCAGCATTTTTAGATAAAAGATTAGCTTCGGTTGATACTTAAACTCACATCTCCCACACAGAAGGGAGACTAGGTTTACGCCCTATTGTTCTACCAATTAAACTACCAAAGTTAACTATCGAGCAGAAGCTCAAATCAAACCTTTAAACTTCCTTTCCATGCCGATCTTGTCAACATTTTATTCTAATTTTCGATGTAGATATGTATTCTCACCTTATCTCTGAAAATAACAAAAATGTAATGCTGTCAACATTCCCCTGTAAATCCATTTCATCAATTTAATACCATATTTCTCTTGCAGAAATCCATCAATTCCACAAAATGAAGTGTTTCAGTTTCGCTATCTTCCTTGCTGTTGCAATTTTGGGAGCCAGAAGTCAATTCTATGGGGCTGCCGGCGCTCCTTTCCATAATGCAGTCAATGCAGCAGAGTCTGGAGCAGCTGCAACACACGATGCTCATGCAGCCTATGCTGCATCAGATGCCGCTGGTCTTCTCGATGCTCACCATGCTGAGCATCATGACAGAGAACACGATTTAGCTGATGGCTACGGACTGCACGAACATGACGAGGAACACCACGGATTGGCTGATGGTCTTCACCAACAATATGCTACCCATGCTGCTCAGGGAGTAAACGCTGTGCACGATGCTGCCCAACAGCATAATGCTGTCCTTGCTGCTTCCAATGCTGGACATGCTGGCTTAGTTGGATATGGTGGATTTGCTGGACATGGACTTTATGGAGCTGGACTCGCCGGACACGGACTTTATGGAGCTGGACTCGCCGGACACGGACTCTATGGAGCTGGACTCGCCGGACACGGACTCCATGGAGCTGGACTCGCCGGACATGGACTACATGGAGTTGGATTCGCCGGACATGGACTTCATGGAGCTGGTTTTGCCGGACACGGACTCAATGGATATGGTTTTGGTGGTCACGGTTTCCATGGTGCTCTTGGTCATGGTCATTTGGGACATGGTTTTTATGGACATTATTAATCTCTCACACATAAACACAATTGCTTTAATTTTCAACTGTTCTGATTTCAATAAATTCGATTATTAAACTGTATCATTTTCTTTGTTTTTTGTGTTATGATAATCCTGGTTGGAATTTTTTCACTATATATCTACTTATATAATGAACAGCATGATTTTCTTGGTTGTTTGTCTCTAACCATGGACTGAATCACCCGCTTGAAGGTAATGAATTCGGTAGTAAAAGATATCTCCTATCTACCATTTTAAACAATTTCCTCTTCCAATAAAACGAAGTTTTTTTTACCTACTTTTCTGGAAAAACCCTCTAATAGAATCCAAATACAGGTAGTCTCTGCTTTTCGGAAGTTCGTTCCGTGCCACTTTTTCGCTTTTACGGAAAAATTATAAAGCGGAAACAGCGTTCAGATTTTGTTAAGCAGATAGCTATTATAGAGGCAGCACACCCTTCTTGGCTCTCTTGTACATCCGTGTCTCCTATACATCCCATTACTACGACCTTCCGGACTCAGCCTGATATTCCTAACCATTTATGGGATCTAGAGACACTCAAAAGTGCTTTCCATATAAATGAATGGTAATTGCTTCTTCTATCAATCCCATTTCGACTTACGAAAGGTTTTTTTTGCGGGCGAAACCTGTATATCACTGAGGGGGTTCATGGGTATTAACATGGGTTTTTAAATAATGATAGGTAGCTGTGAATCAATATCATTACTATTTTACTAGAAAATATAACGTACATCTATATCAATATTTGAGTATTTTGTTTGTTTGTTTGTTTGTTCATGCCTCTTCTCCATAAACACTACAAAGCCAATCGACATAATATTCTGCATATAGATAGAAGAGAGGTCAACCTAAAGAATAAGCTATTAAGAGGTTGACCTCAGAGGTCATTTGAGATCAACAGAAGTCTTTCTCGTTCTTTTCTAGCCAATATCAGAGTTGTGAGCCTCAATCTTGCGCCAATGATGCTGAAATTTTGCATATGTCTCACGGTGAAGATTGCAATCTAAGTGACGTTGACTTCTGAGGTCATTTACAGACACCAGGGGTCAATTTGGGTCATTTTAAAATAATTTTTCAAATTTTAGGTCACATTTTAGCAACTATGAAACTGAAATAGGGCATAGAGGTACATCTTGCAATTGCTAAGGTCATATGCAATGTACAGTTGACCTTTGTGATCATTTGAGGTTTCAAAGGTCATTTTCTGTTATTTGTAGCCAGGTATTGGGCTACAATTTCACACTAAGGATACTGAAATTGAGCATATGGGTACATCTTCTTACATCGAAGGTAACAGGCTAACCATGGATAACCTTGGAGGTCATTCAAGGTCGCTAAAGGTTAATTCTGTTCATTCCTACTCCATTTTCAAAATTTGGGGGAATGATTTCACACCTAAGTAACTGAAATTCGGCATAAGGTTAAATCTTTCCTTGGTGAAGGTCAAAGGCAATGAAATATTGGCCTCATTTGCAATCACTTGAGGCCATTTTGGTTATTTATAGCAAAGTCCTTAGCCACAATTTTGCACCTATAAAACTGGAAGTTGGCATAGAGACAGATTCATTCACGGTCAAAATATTTAGAAATGTAATTTTGACACCGGGCTTCATTTCCCAAAACTTGTAACTTGAATAATCTCTCAAGATCGCTGGTCTTTACCTGAGTTTCCCGTGCTTTTCCAATGGACAGCTCTATATTGAACGTTGTAGGGTTGGATCCAAGCATCCTATGGGAAAAACGATCGTGCAGTGTATCCTGCTAAACTAAGCAATGACATCATTTGTTCTCTTTTGTGCACCAGGATATTTCTTTTGATTCAGCTGCTTATGTTGTTATCATGAAGTGGGAAAATACAAAGTCTAAAACTATCGAAGCTTAATTTTAGAGCTTGCACAAGCCTTGTCCATACAGCTATTTCAATTATCATCATCATCATCATCATCACCCTTTTAACGTCCATTCTTAGACATAGTCCCTCCGCTAGGATTCACCAGACCTTCCTATTATGGGCGTCGCAGTGCCTATATCTTTATTCAGAACTTGCACAAACTCTGTCCGTACAAATATAAATAGAAACGAACCATCTTTACCTGGAGATTTACTTCACTCCTTTCCAAATAAAAATGTTATTTATAACTTTAAATGTTTGACCTGAGGACATGTTATCCGAATTTATATTCTGAGTACAGCGCTGGCCCTAGGTACAGGTGACCTGAACAGTCGCACAGGGGGCCAAGTGCTAGATAGTACTTGTCATGTGTCAGAGAAAGCAGGACTTTTCAAATACAATTGGAACTAGCATTCCAAAGAAAATCATAATCCAACACCACTTTTATATGCTGTGTTGGGGGTGATCAATAAAAAAAGTTAGGGTAAAGGGTAATCAATGAACAAGTTACTTCTCTCGTCTTTTGTTAGATTGTGGTCACAAAAAAGGTCCGAATTTTCCAAAACACAGGCATGAACTTACATTGCATACTGAACCTTCCATTAAAAACCTATTTGGGGAGGAAATTTGGGGAGAGAACAAAAAAAAACAATACATTGAGTGTGCGCAAAATTTCGAGTTCCTTCTAGGAACAGAAAGGGCTGGGCAAGGTCTGGATAGATTGATAGGTAAGTAAACATCTAAATGTCAAAAAACACGAACAACCTAAACCCAGCAACAGTATTTGAACTGGTCTGTTGTGAGTAGCGGTGATTAAAAATCGGGAAAAGTAAATATCAAACTGATTAAAACAGTAAAATTAAGAAAATCGCTTGGTGTGAAAAAAAATACTATATTTTGAATGGTACCGAAGTGCAGCTTACCCGGGGAGTGCTGGTTCTGTCAGATCGTCAATTTCATAAGAATTGCGAAATCAAATTCTCATGCATATTTCACATATGCTTTTGTATTTTGATATCTACAAAATCTCAAATGATGATGGAATAAATAGGAATGAAATTTGTGGAAAAGTATCGAACAAACCGAGCCAGAAATTATAAGAATCTCGATTTCCCAAATGGGTGGTTCATTTTCAAAGCTTTTTCTTTTTTCAAAACTTGCAGCTCTGCTAATACGTACGCATGCGTGAACACACACACACACACACACACACACACACACACACACACACACACATGCACACACACACGCTCACACAAACACACATACACACACACACACACACACATATATATAAATCAGTGATGCAATGAGATATATGATATAATATCCGATGTATGATGGGTTTATTTCCTAAAGTGTTCGATACATGTAATTTTAAACATTAAGTTGGTTTAGAGTAGAGCTTAAATATAATGGAACAAGGATTCGCTACTCAAACACGTTTATGTTTATTCCCTGTTTGTTCTGGTTTAGTGGTTGGCTATTGCCCGCTTTATTTTGTGTTTTATCTAATGGGGATGCATGTCTGTTGGTGATTATAAATTACAAACCAGGGGGTATGGTGCGAGTGTTTTCGTTATCAGTTTTTATTATCGAACAGCAAAAGTGTGAAGATAGCAGGTTGTGAGAAACTATGGGTTTTGCAATACTGTAAAGTAATTAGTGAATAGCTATAAATACTATGTCAGAGTGTGTATCAGTTTTTTTTTTCTTCGGTGTAAGAAAGTCTGAAAGTCAGACCAAGATGAGTTGGTTCGATCTCATTTTTCAAGTCGGTCACGTATCGTTTTCTATTTGGTGACTAATCAGACTTGTTTGTATTAGATTCGGGTGAGCCACCTAGATATATAAAAAGGTGGGGCTGACCAGCCTAATGACTTAAACCAAATCACCAATTAGGATTTCCAATGCTGTATTTTTTTCAAGAACGTAATTTATACAAGTCTTTTATTTGAGAAACTGGGTGAACGAGTTACGCCATTCGTTGACCGTGTTATGTTAATAAAGATGAAATTGCTTAGAACTATTGTAAACAAATCAAGTGAAGATGATTACTTTCTAAGCATCAAAATGTCATACTTTTCTTTTTATTTCATTTTTTTTTTCTTTTTGCGTATCCTGACACATTCTCAACAAATATAACGTATGTTCTTTCGTGAATAAATACGATCCTCTTTTCACAGATCACCGTAGCTCAATGGTAGGGTGATCGCCTAGTTCAATCCGTGGCCGAGACATGACAAAGATCTTTAAAATGGTACTCAGTGCCTCTCAGTTAAGTACTCAGCATAAGGAGTAGGACTGAGGAAACCTGGAGAAGAATGGGCTCCGTCGACCAAGATACATCAGTGAATGAGTGCCCTAAAGACACAGTACAGAGGACAGAAAAATCCAGTTCAGACTTACAGGACTATGAGTTAGCCTCTCATAGATAATTTCTTTCTATATTACAATTTCGATATGATCTTAACCTTTTTTTAAATGAGTCAGCTACCAGACTAGATGTACAGAAATGACAAAATTCCTTGTCTTGTTGACGTTTGGACCATGTGATCATCCTAAATGTTATCGACAGCAGTGGGCATTTTAAAGATTTTCTAGAAAAGAGTTGTACAGTTACTTTCATTAAGTGTTGTCATTAAAAATGGATATCTCAGTTTAGTCTTAGCATCATTGTTTGCTTTTATCAAATGAAATTCTTGATCGGTTGACCATATAGTTTATGATTCGGTGATCTTTCGGAATAGGAATCCTCGCAGTTTTCCGCTGCGCCAATCATTGGCGATTTTTTTTTTTTTACAGAACGATAATTACGCATAATTAGTAAGCGGGGGGGGGGGTATTTTGCTCCAGGGATAAATAGTTGTATAAAATTTTATATATATTGTCAACTTTCTTCATATCCTTTTGTCGGATCTATATCCTTCCTTCTCATATATACGGATAAATCAAACAAAACATTAATTAAATGGATAAATTAATTCCTTTGATAAAAGATTTTATATAAGTATTTATGTATATATCTTAAGCAAATACGAGCCAACAATAATTAAATGAATTTATTAAATGATCAATTTAAAATGGAACGAATTCTTTTACTTAGGTTCAAAATGAGAGAGAAAACCTTCAATTTCTTCCCTTTTTTTTCTATCGATCCCCTTCTTTTCCAACTTCAAAACAAAAAAAAGGGAATTTTTTAAAGGAAAAATATATTTATACGAATCTATCATTTGGTAGGAAATACCACCAATAGTTTCAAGAGCTGAGATTGAGTGTATCTCTTTTCCAAATGGTATATCAAATGAGCCTGGCTTTTACTACATTGTTCGTCAGGTGTATAGGAATCAAATGAAATAGACAGGAAATGACTAGTGATGGAAATAGAGTGGGTATGCGAGGATACAGCACATACCTACCTAAGTTGTGTACAATGCGTGAAATTTAATGCAAAAAAATCAGGAATAAAATTGTGGGGTAGCATGAATTTTGCTCCTCCTTGATCTAAACAGAATAAACGGTAAATTTCTGAAATTATTATTGTCATTCCTTTTCAAGGAATTTTACTACAGTAAGGGGGATTAATCAAAGTGCGAAAGCGCTAGATTTGGCTGAAAACCAAAAATTTCATTCGCAATGTCTATGATAGAGGGGTCTTGCGAATCTTGGAGATGGTTTATGTCCAACGATAGATGCTAAAAGGCTGATAATGAGCAAGGTAGAACAAAGTTTTGACAGGCCTGGCGAGACAGAAACGGGTCTTACTAACGTTTACCTCTTGACATCCTCGATGAGGGTATAAACGGAAAACGATGATACATATATGTACTTTCTTTGGTTTTACGGTTGAATTGGGAGAAAAATTAACAGAGAGTGAGAAAATTAAGTGATTAAGTTCCTCAAACATCATTTTGAATATTTTTTTTTTAAAGATGGAGTCAACTTTTTGAAAATAATATCCATATTGAACAAAATATTACGAAGACTATTGAATAAACAGAAATATCAATCGGCAAAAGATAAATCATAAAATTAGGATCATTTTTATTCTTGGTCCCCCCCACCTCTTGATATAAACATATATATACCTACACACGCGCACGCATACACACACATGCACACACACACACATACACACACATATATATATGTGTGTGTGAGTGCACACACGTGTGTGTGTGTGTGTGCATGCGTGCGTGTATGTGTGCGCGCACATGTGTAGATATATGCGTATGCGTTTCCAACGACGTAAATTTAAACGATGTAAATCCACCGACGGGCGCTAAAAGACTGACGATGATGATGCACGTAGATAAATAATTGCACACATAAACGTTTACTTGGACGCTATCGTCCGTGAAGAACCTGTTAGTGTGCGCGTTAAAAACACTTGAAAGATCCAATTTCAAGTGTAATTAATACAGATTCGAATCAATAAATGAACGACATGAACTCTCATTCTTTCGTTATTGCCTCTCTTATAAAATCACTTGAACAATACGTATATGTGCAGAGAATCATTCGAAGAAAGAAAGAATGAAAGACCGGTACGTTCAGTAACTCAATAGAAACTGTCACATGACCAACGTCTTTTGGCAGTATGCCGTGTCGGGGGTGATCATTTGAAAAATGAAGAAAGGAGAGATCAATGAATTAGTTATTTCTTTTATCTTTTGTTGTTATTATTAAAAAGTTCGAATTTTCAAAAAACAAGCATGAATGCTGCTCGACAAAGAGTAAGGGACCAATTTAGAATAAACTTACATTGTGAATTGAACCCTACCACGAAAACTTTTTTGGTGGGCAAGGTCAAAAAAACAAAAAATGTTTTTTTCTCAACATAATAAGGAGTAAAGTTTGAATTTTTAGCTAACTAACTATGCTTGTACGCTCGATGTATACATAGTCAGCAAACATCTCTTAAAAACTTATAAAACCTATGTTGACAGTTTTGGTTAGTTTTTCAAAGAGAATATAAAGCTCAACTCACCAAGTCAAAGTATAGAATCACAGGACTGTATTTCACAGTATATACGACGACTTTTTCTAAAATGGAATAAATGCTGTCTTTATTCATACAAAGACAATACCCATTTCAAAGATGCATGCTTGGAGGGGTCGAACTTCATGGTGTGGAGCAGCCAGCCACAATTGTCATGTAAAATAATTTTCCATCCGTTGTAAGAAACTATGGCTTCAAATTATTTCGGTTACTTCTTTTAATATTACCAATTTAGATATTTTTTGTCTAAATTTACATCTATTGCTAATTTAGATATTTTATATCTAAATTTATATTAACAATTTTCGATAGAAGATCTAAAATCTGTTGTTTTTTTATGATATTCCTCGAGAACTACTGACCAAAGAAAACTTCTAATTCAACACTGCACTGCTTTGGGTGCTCACCAATTCATCTTGCAACAATAACAACTTCGTACAACGGCCAGTTTTTGAGTAATCGCGGTGCATTAGATTTCTCGAGGAGCACTGATCCAAACAACTTTAAAATCGATATTGCAATATCTGGTGCATTGACTTATGAATACGGCGAACATCAAGTTCGTACCCTGGCCAGTTGTTTGGTTATCTTATACACACATGCCCACATAGATTTCTTCAATAAATATCCCATAGTCGATGATTCTTCATCATACTTCGATTAATGTATTCAAATATGTTATCGGTTATATATTGGATTACGTATTTTAAGTGGGTTTGTCATATTTCATTAATGTTGGGGTTTTTTCTGTGAAAATGCTTCATAATACAACTGAAGAAAATATGAATTGGGATGCTCGGTAAACTAGAGCTGATTGAAAAGGTTACAGAAGTGGTTCTGAACATGGAGCGCACGCCCCAGAAGGGGGTTATTTGAATATATTTGGGGTCAATTCGGAATATGGGTGTGGAAAGCAAAAAGCAGTCAGTGGCTTAAAGCTTGGTTTTACTGAGGCTTAATTGATCAGTACCTATTTATACAGTACTATCAATTCCTAATTACTCAATGATATTAATAACACATTTTACTATTAAGCTTAACTAATTGAGTTGATAAGGTATAAAAATGAGGAGGTGATTGTCGTATTTTTCCTAGATTTTACAAAACCAAGAAATTATAGACATTTTAGTAAGGGCCCTAGATATCATATATCAGTATGTTTTTGTTGTTTTTGGCAAAGAATATGTTTGTTTACAGATATTTACCAGTTTAGGGTGACTGCTGTCAACATAAAGACAATTTGCTAGCATTTACAGATTAATGAGACGTACTTGCCACATGATTTGTAATTAAATTGCTTTTTTTATAGTAAGGGGTGTATGATTTTCTCATCTATCCAAGTGGGGTACGGTGCAGTAAAGATTAAGAAACCATCGATTTATAGCTTTCTATCAATATTTTATCTTATGCCGTTTATATTAAGTTACTGAAAATAAATTATCGTCTAGCGTTTGTTCAGTGTTTTCTTATGTGAAGATTGTTGGAGATCTAACACTCTATTTCGCATGAATTGAACAACTGACCTTTTAATATGAGAGGAACTAAATACAGGTCTGGTTTGTCACTCGGTAGAAACTGTAACGTGACTAATGTCTTTTGGTAGCATTCTATGGTCGATGTGATCTATTGAAGAATTAAGAAAATGAGTGATCAACGAATAAGTTCCTCCTCTCGGTTTTTGTAGGGCAGTGATCACTGAAAAAAATCCTTCCAGATATAAACTAAGGACCTAGTTTAGCATAAACTGATATTGCAAATTGAAACTCCCACTCAAAACCTATTTAGAAGGAAATTTAAAAAAAAAAGGGTTTTTGCGTTTAGACATGATAAGATGTATGCGTGATGCATAGATACATAGGCATCCTGTATCCAGCCAGCCGAGCCAACTCAAAAACTGGAGCAACAAATGTTGACAGTTTTGGTGCTAGTTTTGGTTGCCGGTTTCTAATATAATCTCCTAAGAGCAACGTAATAACAACGTCTATCTGTTATTGAGTTGACCTTTTCATCTACACAAGTATCAAAGTTTCGGCCTTGTATATTAGCAACATGGGCAGTCGTCCGGGGTCCTATTTCTTGAGACGCTTATCATGTGTCTAAGACAGTATGACTTTCTGAAAACTAATAAAGTAAACCGATTAACAATAGTCAAAATGAGAAAGCTCTAGAAATATAAGATAAAACTATAATTTGAAGAAGACCGAAGTTCAACTTGCTCGGGGTGTCAACAACTCTATGGCTGGTCCTTAGTTGGACTGCTCATAAACTAAACGAAAAAATCAAAAGTAATGGTAAATAAAAAGTTTTTTAATGAATAGATCTTTTTATTTTGGCATTCTACTACATTCCTTGTTTGGTCACTAAATAAGAAGCTTTCAACCTTAACTTTCAAGTTAGAATCTTTTAGTTATTGTTCGGATAGGTAATTTAGTGTGTGCATTTGGAGAAATAATGGTTTTTGCTCCGTTGAAGTATATATAACAAAAATGCATGACATTTTACAGTTCTGCATATGCTTGTATGTGTTTAAGGAAATAAATTTTTGCCATGTGAAATACAAAAAAGATGATGTTGATAAACTTCATGATTATATCTTTTAAAGTTCATCAAATAGCAAAATGTTCAAGCATAGAATGTTTCTATTATGTGTTAGATAGTAGATTATGTATTGTTGTGAGTAGCATAGATTCATGTTGACGTCTAAATGCTAACTGATGTGCAAGGTTCAGTTTTATGGCTATTTAAATGCTCCAAAAACGATCATTTTTGTAGTCTGGTTTCCTTAACTTTATTGGATGAAAAATATTGCTTGGTTTGTGCTGATTGGTCAGGAGATTTTTAATTTTATGTTCCAACATATTTTTGTGTATATGTCTTGTACCAATTGTTTTGTTAAGTAGATGCTTATGATACCTTACGATGTAATTAAGTTTCCAATAATATTTGGATTCGACTCTTGAAATCACTAAAAAACTGAAATTCAGATGAAAAAAAATCTATTCAATAAAATTTAATTTGCTTAACCGACATAATTTCGAAGTTACCGACAACGACTACATTTTTATCCACTTGCCTTATTTATTGCTGATTTAACAATTGGATACGCGACGGTCGAGTAGGATTTGGTTCGACTCGAAAGGAGAACTCTAAGGAGGAACTCTAAGGAAAAACTAACAGCCACCGAGGATAAACCTCGCCGATACATTCTTGATGATGTCATCGTCACCTTCAATTACTTGTAGCACTGTCCTTTACTCTCGTTATGCTTAGTATAAAGTGGTTCTGCTGTTGACATTACTACCCCTAAACAAGAACTCTCGTACAAACAGATTCAATGGTACTTTCATTATCAATTGCTCTTATTTCTACGCCTTCGCCGACTACAACACTTTGCATTAATTGTACAGTTGTCATGGTGGTGACAGTTAACGACTCTGGAATCTGGATAACTTCAGATGATTTTTCACACTGTCATCAATTTATTCTTTACTTTTAGTTGAAATAGTGATAGGATCAATGCCCATCCCAGGTGACTTATGAATAGGTAAAGGGTATATAAGTAGATACACTCAGTGTCATCCTCAACATTGGACCATTGGACATCCATCTCCCGAGCTCTACTTTCAGGTCAGTGCAATATTCACTGTGATATTCATTTCTAATGCCCATGGCAGACTTGTTTAATCGCTGTTGTTGGGTTGAGGTTATTCATGTGCTCTCACATTTATATCTATCTATCAGAACTTTGCCCAGTCCTTACCGTTCCTGGTAAAAACTTGATATTTTGCTCATACACTCCTCTGAATGAAAAAGGAAAAAATCAAGTTTGTTTTTTAATTCCCCTCCCAAATCGTTCTTTGGTGGGTTTGGGGGTTCAATATGTAAGTTTTATGCTAAGTTGATCACTTGTTTTCAGAAAATCCAGACTTTTCTTAATGATCACAGCTGAACGAAAGGCAAGGAAAGTAATTTATTCAATGATCATTCTCTTTTCTAATTTTTTGAGTAATAGACCCCAACACAACATATATAGATGGTGGTGATTCATAATTCCTCTTAGAATGCTGGTTTTCACTTTCCTTCATTATCAATCAAATCATTTCTTACTTTTGTTGAGTTCATCATACTGGAAGTTCCTTTGAAAAAGCTGTTAGTGGTGGCCTTACGGTGGTTACTGCTAAGGCTCTATGTTTCATGTTATTACCAGCTCAAATCGTTGTATTTTTGAAATGGACTTTTAAGCGAGAAGCACACGAAGTGCTGTCATTCACTTGACCATTCTCGCTTATGGCACCTGATATTCGCAAGCGGTTACCGATCCAGGTACCTGGCGTTGCTTAACGTCGGTGATCGTAGGAGAACTCTTTCTCAATATATATTTATTTTTACTTTGTAAAGTAGTTCCTTATACAGGCAATGGCTTCAGCCACCCCTCTTTGGGCTCCACATATCATATAATTCCTTGCTCGGCCCGTTATATGCGTGAAATAAATTTTGAGGCAAGCGCCCGGAATGGCGTAACTGACTTCATCCTGCGCTATTTTACCCATAAGAAGGGGGAGATGGATCAATGCCTTTCCCAAGAACATTAGTGCGAAGTGAACTCAAACTGTGAATACTCTCTGCTGGAGTTCGTTTGTTAGAGACATAGGTTTCTCTCAGTTTTTGAGCTGGTCTGTCTATGTATCACGAATACAGATCGCGCAAAGGTAGCTAGAGAGCTGAAAATCGAAGCATTCACTCCTTATTACGCCTTATTACCCTACCCATCCCCGAAGTAGGTTTTAATCGGTGGTTCGATTTGCTATGCAGGTTTTTGCTAAATTGATCCGTTTGTTTGTGCCCGCCTGTTTTTGGAAAATGAAGACTTTTTAGTAATCACAGCCCAAAAAGAGGCGGGAGAAGTAACTTATTCATTGATCACTCTTTTTCTCCAATTTTAATTGATCACCCCCAACACAGCATGCTGGTCGCATAAGGGTTTATATTGAGTGACTCACCAGACTCGTATTCTCGATTATACTATTTAGCATTTGAGTTGATTAGGTATTTTGAAGGTTACTTTGTAGTTTTGCAATTACTTTGAGCAAATTCATGTCATAAAAATATCCATGAACTAATTCTGTGTGGTCGCATCAGTTTTGCCGATTAATCTTTGGGTACAACTTTTGTCCGAACAATCCAATCTCTACTTCCCAATTTTGATGTTAAAACAACGTTTTGACCGACACATTATATGGCCTTCCTCGGGTATAATATGTATATCCATAAGGAAAGCGAATCTATTTTCTTTTTGATCTCTTTCTCTGGTGGTGAAAAACAAAAAAAAGCGATGTCAGTCTGAAATTTAAACGGTAACTGCTACCATTATAAGTAAGTTATTCTATTTTAGCAACGCGCGCAGTACAGTTTATTCGATAGTCTAAGAGAATGAGTCGACTAGAACGTTGTGTTAATATTGAAATCGGAGAGAAGAGATTAGATTGCTTGAATGTGAATTGAATCTTCTTATTCCTGTGTTGGTGAAAATTGTTGACAGCATCGCAACATTAGTGACTCACAATTAGCAGTTAAATGATACATCTAGTTGATTTCCGTCTGGTTATTACTTCCTATACTCCCCTGGCGTAATTTTATGAGCAAATTTCCTGTCTTATTGGTTTCACACAGAGAGTTACTGTGAAAAAAACTAGTAGCATTGAAAGTGTTAAATAAGTCTTCGTTTGCTGCTTATTGTCATTTAGACAGCATTGCACACTAAACTGTCAAGTTTGGGAATCAAACTCAAGTGAAGATTTGGTGACGCAAATTAATCACGTTGTTGTTGTTGTTGCTGCTGCTGCTGCTGTTGGCCATCATCTGTTTCAGAGGATAATGGAGTGGGCGCCAAGGATTAGTCTCTAATTAAGCTACAGCGCCTGCTGTGATTGTGCAGTCTGATCCCCGAGAGACACGTTGGGTTGCAGCTTTTGCAGATGAAGCCTGTGCCCTGTAGTTGTTGTCATTACCCTCTTTCATCTGCGCTCTCTCTACTCTACCCATTGGTCCTCTCTCCTCTATTCTCTTGTTTGGATACCTGACCTGATGGCCAGTCTCTATCTGCTGCGGTGCGCGACCATAGCCTGTGTAGCTGATGTTGCTTGATTTCTCTTCTCGCTTACAAAGTCTATGTGACTTAGAGCAGACCTTCCTGCATGCCTGGAGTTAGTGACAATCTGGCCGTACAGCACGTCCTTAGGTATTCGTCCGTCCTTCATGTGGCTGACTGGACTAGAACATTGCAAGCACCTTAGAGTGAGCAAAGCCAACAACCTTCGCTCGTGCCAGTATATTCTAGTTGGGGACGAGGCTTTTATTGAAATTTATTTTTAAAAAACCAAAATCAAAATCAATCACGACTCATAAAGAGAACTCTTAGAACTTCCCGCAGTTCGCTTAAAACTGGCAAAATTCTGCTTTTCAAGATATCTAAATAATATTGTATCGACAAAATATTGAGGCACCACTACGAAAACCAATACATTAATTGGAGATATTATCATATCAACTACACATACTCCTACAAATAAGACTATATACTGATGGAAACCTACGACAAATCTGTTTCACGATCTTTCGATCTTAAGGCGGGATTTGTTTTTCTTATTTAAATTCGAAGTATTTCCATTGTACTGTTATTTGAGTTTTTAAATATTTTATCGATACTTCATTGTAATAAATCGGGGAAATTAACATACATTATTTTTTTTAATATCCAAATATATGCAGTAACATCTTAATATATTTGATTCGGTAAAATATGGAAAAAAGTTGCGCTTCTTCTCGATCAAGCGAAAAATTAAATTTGGAAAAATGAGTTGCATCCCCTTCTTAAAATTTTACTTTATTTTTTGAGCGAAATCTTGTAAAATTTCTTAAAAGCATTTCAATTCAGTCTCATTCACAGTTAGGAAAAAACATTATCTTCACTGTGAAAAGATGTACCCGTATGCCCAATTTCAGTTCCATAGTGGTTAAATTGTAGCCTACAACTTTGAAAGTGCTGACATATATGCACATACATTTATCTAACCAACCCTTACCCCAAGAATTATTAATCGGAGTGTGTTTAGAAAAAGGCTGGGAAAATAGATGGAAGACTTACAGAAGATTTAACAATGGAATGAATGCAAGCATAGGCAACAAACCCAGAGTTTCTGTTCCTTCAAATACTTATGAGCACTAAACACACACACACACACATATATATATATACATATATATATATATATATATATATATATATATATATATATATATATATATATATATATATATATATATAACTCAACTTCGAGATGATGGATAAAAACCTTCCGCTGCTGAAAATGACAACTATTGTTTGTACATAAACCTGAGAGGAACTTTTTCAAACCTAAATGATTTGTTTTTGTTTCCAAGTTACTATTTTTTTTCTTCATGTGATGGAAAAACCTAGAGTCTCTCACAAAGTATTGTTCATTTGTTTGTCTTCCTGTGCTTGCCTGAGCCTCTTCTTTTCATATTCACATAGACTTATTTGTTCATCGTGGTATCCCGAAATCAAAAACGATTTCAATATTTTCTATTTGAACGATACCAATTCAACATAATTTTGTCCATTCAAAGTGTTTTGGACAATTGAACTTCTTGTTGTTTATTTTAGTCACATGGAGTTTCGACCGATTCATTCTTCGGCATTCTTCGAGTGTAATATGTAATATCCATGAAGGAAGAGATCCTCTTTACTGGTCTCTTTCTCTGATAATGTAAATTAGTGGGGGTCCGTCAAATAATGCTCGGGGTTCCGAAGCAGTGTTCCCTCTAAACCTGACATTGTAAATCTTGTAATAAAAGAATCCATTGCACAACTGTCGGAAAACCTAATTATTGTATACAGACTTGTACAATATATATGAAGAATTCATATAAACCATTTTAAATGAATACGATTTTAAAAAGCCAAAAATGTCTTTTTTATTTCAGTTCATTTATTAGTCTAAAAACTAAATGTTGAAAATAGGGCTCCACCAGAATATTTCCTTTATAGAAGGGGTCCTTGAGTTTTTAAAGTTTCGAAACCACTGGTGTAAAGTACAAAGAGTATCAAATAGAAAATTTAAACAGTAACAGCAACGCTTGTAAGTTATAGCACGTACTGCACTACATAATTCGATTGTTAAACAGTTTATTTCTGTCTACTTTTTGCAGATCTACCAATTCTCTCTCTCTCTCTCTCTCTCTCTCTCTGTGAAGCCATTATCATGAAGTGTTTCATTACTGCTGCCGTTCTGGCAATCACCATGGTATTGGTAAAAGGTCAACACTATGCTGGTGTCGATGAAGCAATGCATGCAGCAGAAGCTGGAGCAGGTGCCCATCATGATGCCCACTCTGCTTATGCTGGACACGATTCACATGGAGTACTTGATGCCCATCACGTTGAACATCATGACAAAGCCCATGATCTAGCACATGGATATGGATTGCACGAACATGATGAGGAACATCACGGGGTAGCTGACGGAGTACACCAGGCATACGCTGCTCATGCTGCTCATGGAGCCCACGCAGAACACGATGACGCTCACCATCACCAGGCCGAAGTTGCTACTGCTGCTGCTGCTTCAGCTGTTCATGGTGGATTTGGTGGACATGGTGGATTTGGTGGCCTCGGGCACGGTGGATTTGGTGGCTACGGACATGGAGGATTTGGTGGCTATGGACATGGAGGATTTGGTGGCTATGGACATGGAGGATTTGGCGGATTTGGGCACGGTGGATATGGTGGCTTTGGACACGGTGGATATGGTGGCTATGGACACGGTGGATTCGGTGGCTATGGACATGGTGGATTTGGTGGCTATGGACACGGTGGACTAGCTGGCGGGTATGGACTAGCCGGACACGGTCTCCATGGTCATAATCTAGCCGGCCATGGTGGTTTTGGTCATGGTCTCTATTGAGATGGTCACTTGGGTGGACACGAATTTCATGGACATTTGTAATTTTTTTATGTTTTGATATTCAAATTTTATTCCATCAATGTATTTTAGTGTAATAAATGCATAATAAATTCTACACAAAATTTTCTCTCCGGGTGTTATTTGATGATTCAACGAGAAAAGTTAACAGTTGTAGCTCAATATCGATAGTTTTGCAATAAAAGTTGTAAGTTAAGAATAAAGTTCTGTGAAAAGAAATCTCTGAGTGTGGACAAAACAAAAAATAAGTACCCTCTGTTCATCTAATCCTATTCAATGCCCGTAAAAAAAATTCACATATGTATTCGAATTTCATCAGATGATTTTTTGAGAGAAAAAAAACAATACTGATTTCATTTTTATCAGTCAAATTATTACCTTCACTTGGGAAAGTCCATCGTTGCAGACAGAAAGCCGAGAAAATCACATTGTTCATTATATAAGTAGATAGGCCCAAATCCCAGGAAATTACAAAAGCTGTGAGTAGATCATTATTATCATTAGTAGTGACAGTTCCAGACCAGGTTCCTGGCAGCGTTGCCTGAGCCTCGTCCAGGCTTGCAAAATTTAATTTTAATTCGACCTCGTCCACGTATGTATCCATGTTGGTCATTTTACTTTCACAGAAATCACGTTTTCTTTTCAATGTCCAATGTCTAATAATAGAGACACGTGTCAAGTTTCTATGTAAAAAAAATACTTGTTTATCTCTTACAGTTATGCATGCACATTTCATTCAGTCGACATAATAAAATACATTATATAGATAACTTTAATCGAATAAAACATCGAAACAGGAGAGTTGCCGTTATATAGTTTGTAACTTTGCAATTAAATTGAGACGTGACTTTGATTTGTTGTACAAAACTCTAATAATTACTTATGTTAGTTGTTTGGATATGAGGTGATCAGACAGAATGTTTAAAAAAAGTGATGATTACTCCTTCTTATCTAAGACAACCCAGACACTCACAGACACAGATACAAACACCCTTTGACTCCTCCTCTCACATACCGTTCTTAAATATATCAAATTTCAGAAGTGAAAAATATGATTCATTTTATTTTGTTTCCTTTGCGCTGCAGTCGTAGTTAGAATAGTCAGAAATTTAGGGAGCCAGGAAAGTTCCTTGTGGGGCCCCTCCAACATTTTGCTAGATTTTATGAAGAAAAAAATTTACAATAAAGAAACATACACTATCATTTATTTGGTGACAAACAACCCCATAGTCTGAGTAATTACTTATGGAATTCATGTGTGTATGAATATATTATTGTTGTCAAACTCCAAAACTGCAGTCAACTAGAAAACTCGTTCGTAGATTTCTGCCTTAGATAGCTATAAATTAATGAAAATTAAATCGCTAATATAGTCAAAAGATACTATGGAAAAGAGTCTTCCTCTGGATGGGACGTTTAAATCTGGAACACAAGTTGACTTTATTATAACATCATACAAACACTCGGAAAAATGAGCAAACCTACTCCACCGGTGGGGATAGTTGGTACAATTTGATTGGGTAAGTAAGTTCTCTAGCTAATAGGTTCATATATGATCAATATATTGTTATAATTGTGAAATACAACATTTTAAACCAGACAGAAGAATGTATTTGAGTGAAAATTAAGATTTTAGGAATATAATGACCACCTGGCTAGTGGAATCATATGAGAGTGGACCTCAATGGTGCATTGTAATAAAGTGGAAAATGGAAAGAATGACGACACCAATGATTTATTTGAAGAGTGTTTTGTTATTTTGCATGCTTTTCGTTTTTCCTCTGTCGCAATTGCATACAATTACAGCATAGCATGTAACTTAGCTCACAACGTACAAAGCAGCTCCACGCACATGGTTTTCTTTATATTCTATTCCAAGAAAAAGTTCTGAGCTGTTTGGAATGTATTATGTATACTGTTTATTGTCACTTCTTATAAACCTAGACTACACCATCATCACCTGCACAAAAGAGCATCAACTACGTATTCGTTTGTCTAAATGAAAAAAGTTACTTACAAGGTCGAAGAAACTTTTTGCGCTTACAGCACGTACGAATCAAACTTTGTAGAAAAATGGCCGAATTTTTCTGCCCATAACGAGGATAACATTGGCACCATCAAGTAAGGGAAACAAAAATTAAGACGAATGATTCAACCTACCCCTGTGCCCAACTAGCTCCAGTCTCCCCTACAATACAAAATTTGAAGTCATCATCTTCCGACGGAATATAAGTTGGAGTAGAGTCTGATCTTAAAGCGGTCAGTCTTGTTTCTATATAATGTCTGTAAAAAAGGCGGTAGGTGAACTATAATTCATGAAGCCTTTTGGGGACCACACACCTTTGGGACCCAGGGTCGTTTACAAGAACCTCCTGTACTTTATTATTAGACTGATGCATTGGGCTTCACTGAAATGATTATCGGAAATAGACATCTTACAAAAACATATCAAAATCGAAAAAGATTTAATTTTATCATCGGAATCTTCGCGGCATTATCAAGAAGAAAGATTGGAAAAATCAGTAATACAAATTATGTGTGTGCAGCTTATAGAAAAGGGGATATTTTGAAAGCACCTATGACAAAATGTTGTAGCAAAGCAAACAAAAAATTAGAACAATGATTCGCACTTGAAAATTTTGCAAAGTTCTCTCGAGCAAAACATAGAATTTAAATTTTTTTTAAATTGAATATTCATTGAATTTTAATAAAACTTTCGATACTTTCGATATGATAAAGGACGAAAATTTGGAAAAAAAGACTTTTTTCAATGTGATGAAACACCCACCTCTTAATTCATCTGATGATATTTTTTTTCAATTTATTATTACTCTTAAATGATAATTTTATTTTTTGCATATATATAAAAATGGCAAAATAAATTCTGTTTACTTTTTTGAAAATACAGTTTCGGGTGATCTACATCAAAGCATTATTTATGAATAGTCCTGAAGTCTGGCGTCACATCAGCATAGTTTCCAAAACAACCTTTGAAATGGCGTCGTTGGCGGAATGGAGTGCGACTGACTATACCTACATCGATGTAAAATGGTTCTGTGGTTCAGGGTTCGTTCTGAGTTAAGTCATTATACGGAGAGTCACACTTGTGAATCCTACCACTTCCCTAAAGATGTGACGATGTTTTGCCGTATTTCGATTGAGTAACGATGAATCTAATGTTTTCAAATTAAATTTTCACGTGTAAATTATTTTTAATAGATTTTACAATTACAGAATTGCATTCTCTTTTTAATTTTACGACCTGTCCATTTGATGGCATCAAAATGATTGAGTTATCGATTAAAAAGTGACCATTTATTTTAAAAGTCAAATTCTACCATGTAATTACTGAAATTTTGTTTCCATTTTATTTTGACAATACTTTAGACTTTTCTCTTTCTAACAAGAATTTAAAAAATTGAAAACACATTTTTAAAATTTTGATAACATTTTAAAATAGGTGTCAAAGATTTCAAAAGTCCTGTGGGTCTGCCTAATCGAATAAATACAGTGGCAGGGCATGGGACCCACAGACCCTCCAAGTACAGGGGGTGTAGCTCGGTGGGCACAATGTATCCAAGTACCTAGGAGAATCTAAAGAAATGATATAAAATCATCTTTAAAAATTAATCTGTAGAAATTTGCAGGGAGTGCAATCGGACCTAGCGCCGACACAGATAAATACTAGTAATCTTAAAATGCAAATTTGATCTTATTTTATTATTTTCAAATAGTTTCAACGATGATAGCCATAAACAGATAATGTAGCTTTAACTTTAAATTAAAGTAATAGTAACGACGAAAAATCAGGTATGTTTAGGGTTGGAATTTCCTATATGTAAACTATGCCATGGAGTAGGACTCAAGACATTGAGGTGGGTTGCAAATAAATAACAAAAAAGAAGTTTGTCCCTATACCCGAGGGAAAAAGATTAATCATAAATAAAATAATTGCTTATTACATTCAGCACGCGAATAAAAAATATTATTATATGGGTAAAATACCTCTTTTTTTTTAGCTCATACTATTAAACACCTTTTTTTAACATTTGTGAATAGCTATTATTACTGAAGAGCATCATAACGCTGACTAAAGCTTCAGTCATTCCTGCTTAAGAAGCTGATCCCCTGAATTTTTGATTGCAGAGAGAGCCTAAACTTGCTCTAAGTAAGCTGAAAAGTTTTGAAATATCCAGTGATAATTAGAAAATATTTTAAAATTCATTATATATGCTTTGATATAAAAGAACTGTTTTTATACAATATTTCTTTTAAAATTCATTATATGTGCTTTGATATAAAAGAACTGTTTTTATACCATGAGGTCTCTGGTTAAATTAGTTAATTGTGTTGAATATAAAACCAGATTTCTGTTGAAAGTTATAGCTTGCTTACTGATTAAACGAGATATGATATAACTACGGAAAAGTGGAGCTGATGGGTGACAAGTAATGTATGAAATTATACACAGAGGGGAATAGGATGAAAGTAATCGAAAGCATAATGAAATTTGGTCCGAGGTCAATGATATTTTGTAATAAGGACTTGAGGTTGAATGGCACTGGAAGTGTCGAGTAAGAATACTTCTCTATTATATGCTTATGATACAAAATAAATGAAAATTATAAATAATAAATGAATGAATGAAGACAATCAAAAACATAATGAAATTTAGTCACGGGTCAATGAGATTTTGTAATAAAGACTTGAGGGTAAATGACACTAAAATAGTCGGAAAAATTCATTGCAAGTGTCTTACATTTTTCATTGTCTCATAAAATATTTTGTTTTTTCTCATTCTTATACATTTTCAAAGATGACTGTTTATATTCCAATATACATTTCTATATCAATAAACTATTTCTATTATATTCATATGTCAATATAAACTTACTATTCAAATCCCTTATAGTTTTAATTTGGTGGGCCCACAAAAATGTGTGGCGTAGGGCCCATTGTGATCTTAAACAATTCATTGTTATGTTCGTCAAAAATGTGTAAAAAGAATCATTCGGTGTAATCCCAACATTTGTCGGATTCTAAAGGTACATCTACTGTGAAAGAATATAGTCATCTGATTACTAATTTGAGCATTTTGATATCAGAAGAAAAAATATCATCAGGCATTAAAGATGAGAATATATATAAATATATATATGTGTGTGTGTGTGTGTGTGTGTGTGTGTGTGTGTGTGTTCGTGTGTGTGTGCATGTGTGTGTATTAAAATATAGAGATAAATAAACAATTTATATATATATATACACGTGCATATATAGACACATATACATGTATAAATATATATATATATATATAAATATATATACTTATATATATTAAAACAGAGATAAATAAACAAACACACGTATACACACACACATATATATATATATGTATATATATATATATATATATATATATTGTGTGTGTTTGTTTATTTATCTCTGTTTTGATATATATATATATGTATGTATATATATTTATACATATATATGTATGTATGTGTGTATATATGTGTGTGTATATATATATATATAATTTGTTTATTTATCTCTATATTTTAATAAATATACACGTACACACACATATATATATACGTACACACACACACACACACACATGTATATATATATACATATATATATATACATATATATATATATATACATATATATATATATATATATATATATATATATATATATATATATATATATATATATATATATATATATATATATATATATATATATATATATATATATGTATATATATATATTAAAACATTGACATAGATAAACGAATATGTGGCCGAAAATGACATTCTATTCTTACAATGATTTTAAATTTTCTAGAGAAAATACTTTTTTCAAAATCATTAAAAATCATTTAGCGTAGACGAATAAAAAAATTAAAAACAACGTTTGTTGGTTATGTGATAAAATTTCTTCTTAATCTTGAAAAATCATTTGACGTAGACGAATAAAATAATTAAAATTAATGTTTGTTAATTTTCTGGGTGAAAATACTTTTTTCAAAATAATTAAAAAAAAAAAACATTTCATATAGACGAATGAAATGATAAAAAAAAATTTAGTTTTTTTCTGGGGAAATACTTTTTGCTTCAAAATTATTTCTTGTCGACGAATAAAATTAAAAACAGCGTCAGTTAATTTTATGGGGAAAATACATTTTTCAAAATCGTTATAGTTCATTTCGTGTTGACAAATAAAATAATCAAAAACAATATTTTTCTGAGAAAATACTTTTTTCTTTGTAAACAATCTTACGTAGACGAATAAAATAATTAGAATGAGTAAATAAAATCCAAGAATCGGACAAAAAAAAACAGTACTTACCTTCCTTCCCGATCAAAAGACAAATTGGAAAAAGCAGACGACCAAGACGTCATCACTTGACAACTATACAAGCTAAGTGGGAGTTACCGTTCTTCGTAAATAGAAACAGAGTTACCGTTCTTAGTCGAAAATTCGTTAAAATATTTATGCTAACAGCAGTTTTATTTTTGATTTTTATTAAATTATGTCTTTATCATTATTATTTTTCATGACTACTTTTGATCTCAATTTTCTTAGCTGCATTATATCGCAACTCTTGGCCCAGGTCGATTACCTCGTGGCAATGATTAAATAGCGTTGATCGGAAAATAAAGAATAAGCCTAATTGAGATGAAAGTATAAAGAAGTCATTAAAAAATTAAACAGTAGAAAGTTTTTGTTTCTGTGAATTTTTGATATGAGGTATTATTATTATTTCGATTATTATTCTGACTATCCTCATCTTGGTTGTTTTTCATACAACGTTTCGGTTTTTTTTGGTTGCAACATTTCTTTATGGATCCGAATTTCTCCTTCTATATTTGAAGAAACAAAGATAACAGAAGTTTAGATAAATCATTACTTGGCAAATTAGTAGCAACAATAATCAATGGAAATTGGACACCAATCACGTCAAGTTCTACTGTTCTGTATACGTACGGGCGTTTCGGGGATGGCACATATTTATAGGAGTGAGGAGCATATGTTTCCAGGAGTGAGGACCATATATTTACAGGGGAGGAGAAAAGGGTATATTTTGGAATATATCTTACTTGCAACTCTGTTACGCGATAGAAATTCTATGTGTTGAGAATGTCCGACATTCGCTGCTATTTGTAGTGTATGCAAGTGCAACCAATTAAGATGTCAGATGGTGCACTTGACCGTTGATGGTGACGCATGGACCTGGGTTGACATGATGGGGCGATCACCAATAATGCAGACTTTTCATATGGAGACATTCAGTTAAGGTTACATAAAACAATTATGCTGTACCATTAACCTTTATTAACTATAAGGTTCCAACTTTCCATCCCCTCGCCCTCGGCTTGAATACCTGCGTCAGGGAGGGGTACTATTCCCTCGTACCTCCTTCCCTAAAGGATGCCTATATGTATAGAATAACCTCTCCGGTTGAAATCACGACTGCCACGGATGAAACTATAATTGTGAATATGCTGGAAAGACAGTGGCAATACACAGCTGCTTATAAAAAAAAAGTTAGTCTTGCTAAAGACGATTGTTTACAATGACAATTACAATGGGAGAACTCTGACCTAAATATCGATTCAGGTCAAAAGTGCAAATTTTCAGATTACACTGTATTCTACACCAATATCCAATCTAATTTAATCCCAAATAAGGATGAAGTATAGAATTCATATCCTTCTATCGCCATAAAAGAATTACTGTGAAGGAATAGTATCACGAAATTTGAAAACTTATTCATCAAGTTGTAGACTTTCCAGGGTCGAGATTCTACTTTCGATCCCAATAAAGTATCACTTATTTACTTTCTACGGCTCATATGTTGATGTGATTAAAAAGCAAATGTTGTATTGCCTTCAGCAACAAAAAGGGGGCGAAGAGATTTGGAACTTTGGATCGCAAGGGCGTGCCTGTTCCAAAGGTGCATGTTTGGACGGAACTCGACTTTACGGTGTGTGGGGCTGCCGGTCATAATTGTCTCGTTATATTGTCATAAAATCCTGAAAAAAAAAATTTAGCAGCGCAGCCATTATAAATGTTTAACTAGCTTCCTACTAAATGAATCAATAAATGAGTAACTTCTCTCGCCTTTTGTTTGCAGTGATCACTAAAAAAGAGTCTGAATTTTCAAAAAACAAGCGTAAATGCTATGGGACACAAGC
>OY735210.1:35233698-35566198 GCA_963457665.1 Thysanoteuthis rhombus | reverse complement strand
AATAGTTTTATTACCGAAACAAATATTGACTAATGTGACCAAATGTAACTCAAACCGGAGTTTGAAAAAAGACTACATCTCTTCGTCTTGAGTCAGTTCTTTTTCTTGTTTTGACTATATTATGATACAATATAGATCAGGGAAAAGACAAAAGTGAATGAAATCATATAAATAACCAGAAAAAAACTAAATGGGGGGGGGATGGACACATAGCAAGAAGTACGGATAGCAGATGATGCAAAAGGTTAATAGACAGATCTGGTTAGGCCCTCCATAGAAACAACTTTTTGTTGACATAATAAGGGGTAAATGTTGAAAATTTTATAACTCTATTGGTGCGGCCTGTGAGCTCGATACATACATACATAGCTAGCCAGCCAGACAGCCAGCTGAAACAACTTAGAATCTGAGAGAAATCAATGTTGACAGTTTTGGTTGACGGTTTCCTATTGATGCCCTCAAGACAGCAAACACTGTTGGAGAAGACCAAGTGTAAGATGGAGATATGAGATAGAAAGGTTTGATGGTAGAGGTTTACATGGCGGAGATTAGCATAGTCATGGTCGACATTAAAGGAGTTGGGAAATGCCTTTGTCAAACAGTGGACTGATGATGATGATGATGATGATGATGATGATGATGATGATGATGATGATGAATGACCATGGGAAAAATGATTCAAATGATCAGTTACAATTAAATGTTTCCTTTGATCACAATTAGGAAAATATGATTAACAAGCCTGGCTGTTGCATGTTCAAACTCCACTCCAACTTCTATTCCGACTGGAGATGATAACAACGACGTCTGCGTTGTTTATATGCATTTAATTAGATTTTGATTAGATTTTACTCCATCTGCTCGGACTTGTCATTTTCCGCTGGGATGGGTCACTCCTTTGCTTTCAAGACGCCGGTAATCTTGTCTTCGTTGTTGCAATAAAAACCTTGTTTCACCCATCCTCCTACTTGGATATGCCAAAACTTGGAGCTGTTACTACATCATCAGGAAGATTGTTTCAATTTGGCACTATGCGCTGTTTCTTCTCAGCTGTGTTTTACGTCTCTTCATCTCAAGTGATTTTTCATTTCGTCTTCTTTTAATTCCACCTTCGGGGTACATACAACTATACATCCATAGGTATATAAGATTTGTAATTTGGCTCAGTTGATAAGCGAGACGCCTTTCAATCAATAGGTCGTGATTTCAAATCAAGGTAGGGAAATGTTGACTGTATATCTAAGTTTGGTTCAACGAAATGTGATAGTCAAACAGTGAAAAGTTTACTACTCTAAATTTGGTGAGGATTGTTGTTTGGCGGGGGGGGACAAAGTCTACTCGGACTGGAGTTTGACAAAAAACTACATTAGTGATTCTGATGGTAAGACTGGAGACGATATTTACCTTCCAGGAGAGGGAGATATATTGATATATTCCTTCTCAAGTGGCTTAAACTAATTTGTAGTAGGAATTTTCGCTAACAGTTTTTTCTTTACATTAGCACACCTACGTGGTAAGCACTTACACAACAAAAAACCCAAGGATAAGCAAAAGTTCTGTCTGCGGCTCTAATTCTACAACCTGTTTTTCAGGGGATTTTTGGTTTTGTTTTTTCAAATTTGCTAAAGTCATCATTTTGTATTTCATCTCATTCGCCCTTTGTGACCAAATACAAACAATGAAAGAAGTAAATGGACTCTATAAAAGCCTGCGTCTCTCTCTGGTTCAATATCAGACCTTTGGTTCTAGTTCCAGCAACAGGTTAGTTATCTCTCTCTCTCTCTCTCTCTCTCTCTCTCTCTCTCTCATGACTTCAGAAAGGTTATGTTCTGTTTAGGACATCTGAAGAATTCTTTTTATAGGTTATTTCATTCATTCTACACCCTCTTTGTACCTCGTTTCTATTCCAATGATATGGATCACATTCTTCTTCCTTTGAAATAATAGTTGCTCATATAAACCTTATGTCAAGAAGATAAATCAATGTTTAACCTAGATGTTAATTACGAGGTTTTTTATTCAAGTAGTTATCACCTGGGGATACTAAATACAAAGGGAATGTTACTTTACTTGTAAGTCCAGTTTGAAACTGCCTGGTCTTATCAAGAAGTTGAAATGGCTTTAAGAAAGGGTTAGCCAAAACTGTCAAAATATGTTTCTTCCGGTTTCAAGTCGGTCCAGCTGGCTATGTATGCATGTATCACGCAGAAAAGTCGGACCAATCGAGCTAGAGGGCTGAACGTTTAAACATTTGCTCTTTATTATATCTACAAAAAAACTTTTTTTTTTGCTTTTTCAAATCCCCCCTTAGGTTTTTGTGGAGATCAGTTTTCAATGTAATTTTATGCTAAATCAGTCCCTAATTCGTGCTCGCTTGTTTTTTGTTTTAGGAAAATTCAGACCCTTTAGTGATAACTGCCCAACAGAAGTCGAGAGACGTAACTTATTCATTGATCATCCCTTTTTTGGTAATTTTTCAATTGATCACCTCTGACACGGCATGCTGCCAAAAGACGTTCAATATCACATTCTTTTATTTCTACACAGAAATGGGAAGAAATGGTTGAGGCATACACGCTGATAACTAGTACGTTAATGATATTGTTGTTGGGTTATCTCGTTACTACAGTGACGTTTACCACCTTGTAGCGAGCCGGTAATAAACTGCAAAGCATATACCAATAGGCTCCAGGGAAACGATATGATTTGGTGATATTTGTTTATAAAATGACAAGAACCATAAGTTCAACGATGCATCCCCCATGTGTAGAAGTATTAGCCGAGGGATGAGGGGGAAGAGCAAGTAGTCTTCCTTTGAGTCAATTGATTGTCAACTTGTAAAATACTATGATATGAGAATGATCTGCAAGTATCATTTTCAGGGAAAATTGTGAATAGCCAATTATGACGTTTTGCAGCAATTTTTGGTTTGTTTAGTTTTTAAATTCTATTATGACACCATTAGCAGGATGATTGGAATAGTGTTCTCTTAATGGCAAATTTCCTTTAAATGATGACCTATCTTTAAATGATATCACAGCTCTTTCTTCCTTCCAATTTCGGTTCTTAATATGACCGGGACCGACTGACCGACTGGAAAGCACTTGATAGAGATTCATTTCCTTGGATCTTGACATCAAATTTATTAGATAAAATCTTCAAGAAACGAAATTGATTGTATTGGCCACTTTGTCACCTATGATGTGGTTTGCAAGAATATTGTTGATATTAGATCGGTCAGCGGTGCGAACAAGGTGAGGGGCTTGGTCGAGAAAATAGTTTAAGTTCGCATTCAAGTGTTTCATTTTGACTTTTTCTCTTATCTAACTTCAATTTTCTCTCCCTCTCACTATATCTATCTATCTATCTATCTATCTATCTATCTGTTTGTCTCTGTATCTATATACGTGTGCATATAAGTGTATACTATTTTATATTTTTACGTACATGCTTAAACACATCTATACATACCTGTATACATACACATACACAAACATAAACAACTGATCCTCACAACAAAAAATCGCAAATTGTTCAATAACTTATAATTCTGTATAAAATATACAACCCTTTGAAAATCTTACAATAGTCGGCTTATAATAGGGAATAAGTGTTTGAAATGACATTTTTCAATAGTCATATTACATCTTCAGTGTCTAAAGCTGTAAAGCTTTCTAGATTCTCATTCTCTCTCATTCTTTCTCTCTCTTCCCCCCTCTCTCTCTCTCTCTCTTTCTATATATATATATACGTGTGTGTGTGTGTGTGTGTGTGTGTGTGTGTGTATGTGTCCTTTCGTATTCATCCGATTTATTTTAACTACTTCTACGATTAGATTTCTTTATCAGTATAAGCCTGTTGAGTCATATCTTTTGGTGTACATCTCAGCTGCGATTCTTTTAAACGTACGTAGAAAAGTTTTTTTGTCGTAATGTATGTCAGTAAGTTTGGTTTTGTTTTTAAAAACTGAATAAACAAGTTTTACAGTCGTAAAATTTGTTTCAAATAATAACCAGTGGTTAAAGAAATTTGTAGGTTTGCATTTCAATCTTACATCCTTTTTACATCTTTTACCAACATGCGAATTTCCATCAACGTTTTTTGTTTTTGTTTTTTCATTTCTTTTCTATGATTTTTACTTCCAGGTTGATTTGCTCGTCAATTCTCTCTCCGCCAAAATGAAATTCTGTCTTTCTGTTGCCATCCTGGCTCTTGCCACTGTGATGGTTAAGGCTCAGTTCTACGGAGTTGCTCCATCCCACAATGTCGTAGCCGAATCTGGAGCAGCAGCAGCCCATCATGACGCCCAAGGAGCTTTTGCTGAAAAGGCAGCCTCTGGACTGCTTGATGCTCACCACAACGAACATCATGACATGACACATGATCTTGCAAATGGCTATGGGTTGCATGAACATGACGAAGAACACCACGGACTAGACGATGGTCTGCATCAAGAATATGCTACCCGTGCTGCTCAAGGAGCCCAAGCTGTTCATGACGATGCCGCACGACATCATTCTGCTCTAGCTGCTTCAAATACTGGCCATTTCGGCTATGGCTTTGGCCCCTATGCTGGCTTTGGACATGGAGCCTACGGACATGGAGCCTACGGACATGGACTCTACGGAAATGGACCCTACGGACATGGACCCTACGGACATGGACTCTACGGACATGGTGCTCTTGGTCATGCTTTGTATGGTCATGGTTTGAATGCTCCTTTGGTTGGACACGGGGTTTATGGTCATCTCTGAAAGATTTTTTGCAAAAGCGTTATCGCTCAGTTATGTATTTTGCTCAAATAAATAAGATAATGATATTTTAATTGTCTTCTTTTGTATTTTTATTCAATTTGTTCGATTTTTTTTTACCATTGAATGATATCTATTTAATATATGATCATAATAGTGTGCATGCCACTTCGTGTCAAATTTGAGCGTGGAAATTCAAGTAATTGTTGAAAGTTAAACCTTCTGTAATTCAGAATTTTCACTTATCTGACACTCGTTTGGCCCAAATTACTAATTTTCAATTTCTTGGATAGTGGAAGTTCAACTTGGAATCGAGTAATTTTTTAATGTTACCTTTCTGTGATACAGCATTTTTACTAATCCAACACTTCTTATATCCCAATAGTGGATATTATTAATAAACCCGCCCAAACAAGGCCCCCTAAAAGTAAAAAAGAAAAGCTTCTTTCTTATGATTAAACCTAAAAACATTTTTAGAAGGGGTTTAGTGGAGTCCTTATACTAATTTTCAAGTCAGTATACGAAACAGTGCGTTCAGGAGCTCTGAAAAATACAAACACAAATATACAGACGAAACACAAACACATGCAAATATATTTTTTTATGATAGAACTCAGCACCATCTTTGATGGTTACGGTTGTTCAGTTCTTCGGATACCAACAGTTTTTAAGCATTAGCAAAATAGAACCTTTCGCACGTCTTTTACTATCATTTACTTCTCATGAGAGTATACCTACAGAAGTAACGAGTGAAATTTACATGACAATTCAGAAGTTGATGAGGAGAGATTTTATACTGTATGAATTCTAATTTGGAATAAAAGCAACAAAAACAGCTCATAGAATATGTACAGTGTGTGGCGAAGATGGATATAATGACTGTACAGGTCAAAGGCTGATCAGGAGCTGGAAATGAGTCAGTTGAAGATGAATCTCGTAAAGAAGGGTTGGTAGGCATTTTGGTCACTACGGACTGAGGAATTTTGTTCTAACTGATCCACTTTGAATGTGTGAAATGCTTGCATTGAAGTTCAACACAAGTGGTGCAACTATACATCTGCACATCTGAACCACATCAGAAAAAAAGATACTCATTGGGTCAGTGGGTACCATATAAACTCAGTAAACAAAACAAACAACAGGTCTGGTTGGTCGCTCAATGGAAACTTGACAAACGTCTCTCGGCAGGATGCCGTGTTGGGGGTGATCAATTAAAAAAGTTTGAAAAAAGGGGATCAATGAATAAGTTACTTCTCTCACCTTTTGTTGATCAGCTAAAAAGTCCGAATTTTCAACATAAAAGAAAAAGTGTGAACGTAGCTGGATACGAACCAAGGGATCGATTTACTATGAACTTACATTATAAATTAACCCTCACCCTAAAAGCTTATTTGAAGAGGATTCTTTTATATGTCGTTTCAAAACATGGTAGGGAGTAAATGTTTTAAATTCCAGACCTCTAGCTCCATTGGTGGGATCTGTATGTTTGTCACATACACAATCAGCTAGCAAGAATCACTAGAAAACTGAAAAGATTGTTTTCATTATGTTGACAGTTTTTGGTTGATGATTTCTAATAACACATTACAATTTTCATCTTACTTTTTGGTCACCAAAATAATGAATAGCGTTTAATCGTTTATTGGCTAGTGGCGAGGAAATATTTCTATGAATCGTACTTGTCCTTTTATTCTGTTGGAAGAAAATCAACTCGAAAAGGTTTTCCAGTGTAACTATCATTTTTAGAGATGATATCATAAGTTGGTTTGCATGCAATCCGAGATTAAAACAGACACAACGGATTTAATATTCACATGGGTGAACACTCAATAGAAGTGACACGAACAACGAGTCACGTTGTTATACTTATGATTCCCTCAATTAATTGGGGGATAACATCCGTAAGTCGAACCTGTGTTTCGAAAAATTAAATGATATTTAGTATGAAATAACATCCATAAACAATACATTATGATAGTACCATATATAGAATGATAAGCTGCGTGTAGTATAATATAGCCCGAAAAATAGATAAATAAATGAAGCTATACATTAAAACCATAGCTGTTGGGTAGGTGGTGTATGATCAACACTGCTGGGAAGCCATAGTAATATAACTGTTTTTAAATCCCCGAAAAGGTTACATGATAAACAACTGATGATTCCAACAGAAAGAGAAATTCACACATAGTATCCTGATATCAAATTTAGTGTTTCTAGACTATATATATATATATATATATATATATATATATATATATATATATATATATATATATATATATATATATATGTATGTATGTATATATATATGATCAGTATTTAGCCCTGATAACAGAATATACATTGAGCAGTTTGAAATGGGACCAACATTTTCAGTTTGGCCTAGGCCCATTATCAGCTCTGTCCAACCCTGCCCTGAAAACGTAGGCTTCACCAACAAAATATGATGGAATAGCTCTGTTAATCTGCATTCCAAGTTGCGACAACCTTGAACAGACATGGTAACCCTTTTAATCTAGTGGGCCATATTTTTCATCTTTATTCGGGCCACACATTTAATTGAGAAATTATGCTTCTAGTACGGAAAGCATACTTAATTTCTATTTTAGACAAACGTATGATATATTTTCTTATATTATTTGGTTTGTGAAGCCAAAACAATAGTAATTTAACAATAAAAATGATAAAATTGACTTCTGAGAAAAATTATCTAAGAATTCAAATAAATGTTGAGATTGGCTGCGGACTATTAGAAAATGTTGCCAGATTAGGCCTGTGGGCTTATGGTTACTCATATGTGACCTAGAACAACAATCACAATCAGATGAACTGTACGTTGCACAACTTGTGAGTCCAAAATGTGTTGATCCAAATACATCCAGCAATAGTTAAGCAGAAAGGAGTGTTTCCTCCGAGCACAATTTGCATCTGCATACTGCTTGCATAGTGAGAAACAAGTTCAATATGAAACCTTTTCATGGAAATATATATGGAAATCTATATCTATTCCCCATCTCACAGAGATATTATTCTCGAAACTTGGATACTCAAAATTATATAGAAACGTTTATTTTTGTACAGTATACGTAGCCATCTATATTGGCATCGATTTAGAACACAGGTCCTGCTTTACTTGATATTTCTCTATCTAATAAGACTGAAAAAAAAGCACGTTTTTATTTTAGATTTTCACAATGGTCAGGACCCAAGTGTTACTTCTCTTACGTTGTTCAACATGAAGAGACAGAAGAAGGGTTGTGTTTTTTGCCAGCTGCTATTATGTCATAAGAAGTGTGATGTCATAAAAAGGGTTTGACATCATTAGGAAAACATCTATTCCGATTAATAGATGATGTGTCAAAAGTTTGTTTTTACAGTGTTGTCAAGTATCGTTTGTTATTGATAGCTAAAACTATTCTCAAAAATGGCTAAAATCAGCTAAGCCTTATAGCTAAAAATGGTATATATACTTAGTTGAAGCCAACTTATGAAAAAAACTATAACCATACACCAAAATTCCAGAACATGGGCGTTTGAGATTAGCAATTTTAGCTAATTATCACCTTTGATTGGGGTTATTATCAAACACAGTGAATGCTGGGAGTGAAGTATCTATATAATACGTATACTGCACATATATACGAAGGTATTTAAAATTGAAGTCAAAACAGCTGCACACAAATCCAAACGAAAAGGAAGTTATTCTATGAATGGAATGACAGATATATTTGTAATATCATCAAGCTGTATAAGCAAATGAAAGAAATTACTTTACTATGTAGTTTACCTACATAGTAAAGTAATAGTAAAGTGATAGTTCTCATATTTGTGTATTTTTAAAGATGTGGGGTCCCTTCATAACATATGCCGCTAGCCCAGCGCTCAATTTTGTTCTAGTTTTACATCAAGTGATTTCTGTATCATTTCTATTTCCTGGCTGAGCAATTCTTTTATTTTGTGTCCTTGATACATTCGGAGGGTCCTGGGGAAAGGCATGAATCCATCTCTTTTCCCCCAGATATGGATAAAATATCAGGACAGATTTGATTCTCTAGCCTAAGGGAAGCAACCAGTCTAGGAGAAGGGCAACTCTAAGTCCAAACCAGGGTGTGGAGCCCCCATTAGGTGGTTTGAAGACTAATTTGACGTCCGTCTGGCGGCTCCTGCAGCCAAGCTGGTGCCAGACATATCGCTCCCTGCTTTTCTCTTAACTATATTGTTGAGGCCGAGGGGAGATTCTGACGACTGAGTTAAATCTCCTTACGCTTCGTCCAGGCATATGCCCTGAGGGGACGTTCCATCAAATATCAAGAAAAAAATATTTTTGCAATATGATCCTTACCATCTGATGATTTATTTTACTTATATATTGACGATTTTATTGATTTTTACACATTTAAAAGATAAATCTCTTGAGATATTAATTAAGTTTATAATTTTTTTAGAAAAGCGCTCAGAAACAGAGAATCTTACTTTGAGAATTTTAAAAAAAACAGGAAAATTAATCAAAATACTTGTCTTCTCAGCAATTTTTTAAAATTCTATTTTTCCGATATTTTGAATGAAAAATTATTTTCTTTTAAATTCGTCCTTTATTTAAAAAAAGATTTTAAAAGTATTGAAAATTTTATTAAAATCGGATAATATTCTGATTTTTGTTAGGTATTCAAATTTCTCAGTTGTCGATTTTCCAGTGAAAATTGCGTCCATGTTGTTCATACCTAATATTCGATTATATAAAATATTTTTGGTGGAATTGCAAATTTATTAAAATAAGTTAATTACAGAATTCCTGCACAAAAATGAATTGAATAACCCTCGAGCCTTCGATAGAGCAAGCTCAACCTTCAAGAACAAGAAAATTTCATTAGTCCTAAAAAGAATGGTATGCAACCAAGGCATCCTCCGGATAGTCACCTATGGAGCTGAAACGTGGAGTGTAATCTGACCATCAAACCGAGAACCATGCAACGTACACATGAAAGAATCATGCTCAACATTACATGGGGAGATCATAAGACAGCACAATATATTAGAGAAAAAAGGAAGTCTGAGACATCATAGAGTCCATTGGAAAACTCAAATGGCAATGGGCTAGTCATTTTGCAAGAATGGGAGACAACTGTTGGACATCTCGAATCAAAACATGGATCCCCGGCGATCACATGCGAAACCAAGGCCTGTAGAATATAAGATGGTGAGACGAACTAGACAAGTTCAGAAAGTATTGACTCCTCGGCGCTCATGATAGAGAAGTCAGGCGAATTTTGTGGAAGGTCTATGTCCGACAAGGGACGATAAAAGACTGATGATGATGATGATGATGATGATGATGATGATGATGATGATGATGATAGACATCCACTGGCCTTAGAAAGAATTTGTCCCCGCTACGCAATGCTCTCAGTGAAGAGACTATTTCTTTCAAATCAATCAAGGCATTCAAAAACCATTTATTGAAAGATAACGGAGACTCAAAGTTCAACTATCAATTTCCATATCAGTACCGTCCCAGCTTGTCTGTCTGGACAAGATTGATTGGTGGACTGCATATGGTTTCAGCTGTCATGAAAAAAAACTATTTGAAGGTTAATATTGAAGTTAGAATCTGTTTCACTTAACGTTGTTTCAGTTAAGGTCGTAGTTTTCAGGAACCTAACGAAGACTTTAATGGGGGATTCAGTGTACTCCAACCTGAGTAACAAATGATTATTTACCTTTTTCATCTCAAGTAGCTACTCGAAAAGAATTGGCTCAACACAGATCCCTGCTTTCATCATCATAAAGTAAATCTTAAATATTCTTATGTTTCATTTGTTGAGATGGCATGAGATGATAAGGAATAAGTTACGGGGAAGTTGAATATCTTGCGTCTAAGCAGGTGGGGGTGATGACTGGTCATACATTGCCAAGTATAAAGTCAACGTAGGTGCGCAGAGGTGCACTGAGTTAACCAGGATGGGATGTTTATGTCTGAAACTACTTGAACCTGTGCGAGATTGTGTAACATTACATCATTATACAGAGTGGTGCAAAAGTCATTTCCCATTTGAAAACCTGAATAACCTTTTCATTAATAATTTTTAAAAAAGATTAAAGAACTTCTCTCTTTAGATATGTTTGACCTGGGAAATCAATTTGAACTATTTGTGGAAAATAATATTCTGCAACTGCCTTAATTTCCAGCTTCGTAGAATTGAAACCTTCCTATGCAATGATAGCATGTATTGTATCTGGCTCGATTATTATTCTTCAGTATCTGGAATGTTTGCAGATTTTTCGTGCAAATTCTTTCTTTTTAGGTAACCCCAAAGGAAAAAATCAAGTTCAGTCAATCATATATATATATATATATATATATATATATATATATATATATAGTGGAATAATGGATTCGCTATCCAAACATGTTCATGTTTCAATATTAAGACGGTAAAAATCGTCTAAATAAAGCAATTAAGCAGTTTTTAACCATCCCAAAAGAACTTCAGATACAAAGTTTCATTGAAAATATCATGTTGTTCAACATGAAATTAACAAATTATTTATTTATTCATCTAATCAAAATATCTCCTCTTTGTAGTAAAATATTCAATGTTGGTAGTAAGTCGTCAATAATCCTCAATTCCAAGAGCCAAGATTCGTTCTGGGTTTCTTTAATTTGATCCACATTACAGAAATGGCCTTGATGCTTGGAACATGATAATCCATGATAGAGATCGAGTGAATTGGAAGAACAAAATAAAGTCTCTATTTTTTCTTTTAGCAGAGGAATTTTATAAAGCGATGCAAAACTGTTGCACTCCCACACACAGCACAAGCATCCACGTCTTTTATCTACTTTAACCCTTTCAGTGTGTCATGTTCTATTCACCCACCGATAAACGATAGTCAGCCTATTTTAATGTTAATGGACGTGTACACAGATCTAGCCGAGAAATTCTAAGACCTTCCTTGGGCCTCTTGGACCCGATGAAATGCACTGGTTACGTCCCCTACCAGACACATTGGACGATCAGATCTGCATGAATTGTTAAGTTACGTTTATCCAGTTGATTAATCTTCACTGTCTGAGGTTTGGGGATTTTCCACTCAAGCCTTCGAAACTTGATCATTGATGGCTAATTTCTATCCTGGTTTTCTCAACTAGAATCACTGCTTGCAAATTATTCAACCCAAAATTCTCTGTTCGTTCTCACACAACATTGACCCCTTATGCAAAATTTATATTTCTCGAAATTTTAGCACTGTTATGAGTCATCTCAAACGCATATAAAACGTATTTGCCTTAAGGAAAGGGGATAAGAATGAACCTCAGTGTCATATAAGAGAATTTAGGTCTTAATGATGAGGGAAATAAATACTGATCAAAGTTACCTAATAATTTGTTATCTAGAATAAAATATCAGTTGAAATGTTATTTTCATAGAGGAAAAATGGTAAAAATGTCAAGCCTAAAATCAATTCAGTCACTTCATATTTTATATACCTCGAAATAGAATTTTAAAACTTTATACTCATACTACCAATGATATTCATGAGATTCATTTTTCTTTCTTTTGTAAAGGCTTTAAATTCCATTAATATGAACTAAGAATAGCATCTATCATATCATTCTACAATGGTCGATTTTCGATCGAACCATTTCCATTTTGAACTTTTGACTTTACTCAGTGTCTAAGTCGGTTCTAATATGCCCCAAATAGGCTGTATATGAAAATTCGCGTAGGGTTTCCCCTTCCGCTAAGAAATTGTGGGGTCAGCATTCGCTCTCACCTCATTAATAATGATTAGATTTCCATTTATTCTTGTTAGAAACGTCAACCAAAAATGTCACCAAAAATGTCAACATAGGTTTCTCTCAGTTTTTTTAAGTTGCTCGCACTGGCTTGCTAGCTGGCTATGTACGTATCACGCGTACATCAATGGAGCTAAAGGGCTGAAGATTTTCTCCTTATCATGGAAACGAAAAACTTTTTGTAAGTTTATACTTAATTGGTCCCTAGATTGTGCCCGTTTGTTTTTTTGTTTTTGTTTTTTAATACCAATTTTTCATGGATTACGGTCCTCCTATTGGTCAGCTTATCCATTGACCGTCCCTTATTCAAATGTTTTAATTGATCACTCTAACACGACGTGCTGCTAAAAGACGTTGATCACGTGGCGGTTTCTATTTAGTGATTAACTAGACCTGTAAAGCAAAAAGATTTGTCCAACCAGATTTGCCATACTCATTGGACCTAGGGGGAAGTTGTAAAGTAAATAGGACACGACAAGGTCGATAAGTGATAAATAAAAGATAAGTTTACCACTGCCACCAGTCAATATCCATTTCCTTTCGACTTGAAGAAGATTTGTTTATTGCATGAACTAATAGGTTGGTGCAAAAATAATTGCAGTTCTTCAACATCAACTTTGAAGCAGTGTATCTCAGCTTAGAATAGAAGTTATCAATCAAAATAGGAAACTCCAGAATCTACACATTTTACCAACAAGAAACAAGTCCATTCATTCCAGAAGCAATGCATTCTGAGGTCCTGGACCGATGGATCTTTTAAGGCGTTTTGAGTTGCTGTTTGGTTGTTGGAGATCTTCCCTCGCAAGAGGTAGTCAAAATGTTTGAAAAGGTGGTTGTCGGTCGGAGAGAGGTCTGTTGAGTAAGCTTGGTGAGGTAGAACTTTTTAGCCTAGTACGTTTCATTTCTAAAGGGTCATTCGCGTAACAAGCGAGCTTCTTTACTTTTCATTCAGGATCATTCACTCGACATGTCCAGCTTTTTTGCTCTTCCAATTCGATGCAAATGTCGAACGACGGTTGAATTAAGTTCTTTTGCAACTTCACAAGTTGTTTTGCCTGGATCTGCCTCAATAATGGCCCACAACTGAATGTCGTCAATCACAGAAGGACGTATACATAAGGTTCTTGTCTCTGTTTCAAAGGTTTGGGAACCAATGTTGAGCTGTACGTTTATTGATTACCCGCTAGCCTCGTTTGATATTGCGAGCAGTTTCTGCTGATTCATGTTCCTTTCTGAACTCATACAACAAAATTGTTCAAATTTGCTTCTTTTTCATCTTTCATTTGACACTGTCAAATGAACCAGAATGAATAGTGAAAAGAAAACGTTCAGATTAAATAAATAGAGCAAAATTCATACTTTAAAATTGTATATAACATGAACATAGTTCATGAAAGTTTATTTCAAAATAAGCATCAAAGTTTACTATAACGAAAACTGCAATCATTTTGTGCCAACTTGATGTTTTGAGCCGTCGGGAATCGATCCCAATACAGTCGTAAAGGTCTGCATCACAAGCTTGTTAACCATTATTACACTGATTGAAAAACTAGGGATTTCATGAAATTATCGAAATGTTCAGAAATTTCACAAAATCCCTAGAGATTACCAGAAATCACTAGTTTCACAACTTTACAGTAACACCAGAGACATTATGAATCATTTCAAATGTTAAGTGGACCCAGAACCGGTTAGTATGGTTACGCTGAATTTGTTCACGTCTACTCTACGGCTTGACCATGCCAAAACAACTCTGTACCTGCAAAAGCTTAAGTTACTCTACCTCCTTGAAATTGTAAGCAAACACTTCCACAGCCATTTTTAGCTTCCTCATATAAATAAGCAGGTGGATTCAAGAGGTTACAAGTGGTCAAAAAAAGACTTTGGACAAACGTCTAACCCTCCTCCTCCTCTCCAGTAATGCCTTTACCGTCTTGATAAACTACACTCCCAAAATTTGATTTTCTTTCATTAAATGTGGCGTTATTTAAAGATTCTGTCCAGAAACCATTTCTTCGTCTTAAAAATTTCCAAATATTTTTAAACGATGTTATTTTTGACTCCCTTTTTCAAATTTCGCTGTGTAGTCGTTTTTATCAGATAAACACACGCCTACTGATAAGAAGCGCCTAATCTGCTATAAATATAGGGATCCTGGTTGTCAATGCCATATTGTCTAAGCAACTCACCTGGTTCAGGTACGTTCTTTTTTATTCTTTCTGATATTTCTACATTGACTTCTTCCCTTGTTGACTGCTTTGTGTATGAAGGATTAATACCTAACTAATTCGAATCGAATCAACCTCAGAATCTGCTTGTCTTTCGCAGGGGTTGTTTCTATACAATCAGGGCTGGCCCTTGAGTTCCTGGCATCCTGAAAAAGTTGATGATCGGTGTCCTTTAAAGCTTGGCTCAGCTTGTCGTTGGTCATGAGAATGTCCTTCGCCAATTATTTCTTTTAGTTTCAGCACAATAGAAAGTATTTGAATTCACATGAAGGAATTTCAAGGTTTTAGGTGTTTGATTCAGTTTAATCTATTCATTTTCCCCTTTTCTATTTATACTTGAAAAGTCCTACTGTCTCAGATATATGACAGACACCCTCTAGCACTTGGCATCCTGGGCGACTGTCCGTATTGCCGATATTTCATTCTGTTTAATTTTTCCCTTTTTCTTATTTGTACTGGGAAAGTCCAACGATCTTAGATACATGGCAGGTGCTCCTTAGTACCTACAGCCGGCCCTGTGTGTATGTTTTATTCATAATTTTGCATACGAGGGGATAGATTTTACCTTTCTCGATTCAGATCACTCACTCAGAGTGACCTCTAGCTATCTACTTTCTTGCTATGTGTCCAGCCTGTCTATATTTTTGTATTTTGATTATTTCTAAATCTTCAACTTTGGTCTATTCTCTGATCTATGCTGATATTTTTCTATCTCTTAGTGTTATTCCCAACGTTGCTCTTTCCATTACTCTTTGACTTATTCTGAGTTTATTTACAAGTGATTTAGTTTTCATATTTCTCATCCATATGTCTTCGCTTACTGAATGTATAGTATTCAGTAAGCACTTTTTTTACATATTGACAAGGTACTTTTCAATGTGTCTCTATATTTACTAAATGTTTTCCAACAAATCGTTATACGTCGTTTTATTTCGCTTAAAATGATCTTCCTCTATCTCTTTGAACTAGGCAAATGCATTCCTTAATCTGTTGAACATTACTTTTCTCTTAACCCTGTTCATCTTTAACCCGATTTCGAGGATTTCCTTATTTAGATCACTTACTATGTTTTGCAACTCATCTGATGTTTCTTATTGCAATCTCATCAGCAAATCAGAAATAGTTCAAATATTCCCCGTCCAAGTTCACCCCATTTTCCTAGTCAGTTTTCCATAAGGTTCTTTCAAGACTTGCTGTAAATAGTTTAGGCGAAATTATATCTCCCTATCTCATTCTCTTTTCAATCGTTATCTCATTTGTATCTTTTTGAAGTCGAATTATTGCAGAGCCGTTTTCGTAAATATTCTCAGTAACTTGAACTTGTATTGAGTTTAAGACTATCGTGTGTTATATCGGGTTAAATGTTGTTTTTTTCCAATAATGAACAACAGTCAGTCAAAGTGGTTTGTTCTATTCTGCTGTTCTTCCGAGGTTGTTTTTCATCTAGAGTCTTTGTTTGTCTGTTTGTAAGTATTTTCGAGTATAATTTATAAATCTTAGATAGTAATATAATAGGGGTTAGTTTCTAAGGTTTTTATCATCACTTCTCTTGTAGTGTAAGATCACTATTTCTAGACAGAATCTTTTAGGCATCTTCCTCTCACTTATGCACCGTGGGAATAGCTGTGCTGGTCCTTTGAGGAAAGATCTCTCAAGCATCTCTTGAAAAGTCTGTCGTTATGCCATCTTCGTCTGAGGCTTTTTGCGTTTCATATTTTTAAGTAAAAATACTATTTCGGATTTTGTTACTTCTGGAATCTCACTAATGCGTAACAGAATATCATCTGTGGTACTCTTATTTTCGAAGTATACAATTCCTCATAATATTCTTCGATAATTCTTATCATCTTCTCTCCACACTTGATAATTTCACCTTCTGTGTCTGTAAACACAAGCATCTGCTGTTTACTACAACGAGCTGCAAATCTAGCATGTTTGAATACTTTTACGCTCCACTAATCTCCAGTTTTCCGACACATAACTATTCAAGTTGTATGATATATTCAGAAATATTTTCTAGATATGTCAGTTCATTTTGTGTTTTAGTATAACACTTTAAAAAACTTTCTCTCGAAAAATTAGAACGATTGCAGTTGCTTGAAATCAAGTCATTTACTTATATTAAGATTATTCGTTTAATAGAACTAATATAAGCAAAACGAGAGAAAAATAGAACTTTACCAAAGCCACTCTGTACTTTGTATGTATGTTTCATCTATCTCAACATACCCTCATTGAGGGTATCGCAGGTTTGAGTACACTCAGACGGTTGTTTGGGAAGCCTACTTCCGGCTTACCAGGCATGTTGAAGTTTTAGTTCTGGTTAAGGCATCTGGTATTCCCTAATGGTCACCAACCTAGGTACTGACCAGGCTCAACTTTGGCGATCTTACGTGATTTGGTCGTACCCCCTTAGTCTCGGAGAGAGAGATTCCCCAATCCTAGTCCTTGCACTTGTGCTGGGTGCTTAACGGTGAGACATTGATAACCATTTTTAGAGTTTTTGGTATGACTCGATGGGGGATTGAACGTTTCGTTCAATTCCGCCAGAGAATTTAACCCAATGCGTTACTCAATTTTTGAACTGACCATGTTTACGATTCATTAGAAAGACATGTTCCCTTCAGGCGATGTGTAACAGTGGACTGAAGACGCCAGCTGATTGAAATTTCAGCAGGTTGGTTAAGCTTGCTCATTGGCCAGTGGATTGGTTCGGCTTAGATAAGCCCAGTTTCATTATTTATTAGTCATACCACTTACGTTTCTTCAGTTTTCAAGTTGGTCCAGCTGGCTGTCTATGTACGTGTGAATGTATATATCATGTGCACAGGTCGCACTAATGGAGCTAGAGGGTTGGAAATTTAAGCATTTACTCTTCACTATGTCAACGGAAAACGTTTTTCGTTTTTTTGAAAATTCCCTTTCTAAATAGGTTTTTAGGGGGCAGTTTACAATGTAAAATTATGCTATTGACTCCCTAGTTTGTGTCTGGTCGCGTTCACGCTTGGAAATCCAGATTTTTCAGTGCCCTACAAAAGAACTGATTTATTAATGACTTTTTTTCCAAATTTTAATTGATCACCCCAACACTGCATACTGCTAGAAGACGTTGGTCATGTGGCGGTTTCTATTGAGTGACCAACCAGACCTGTTTCTTCTGTTTTTTATTTTTTTGGTTAGGAAATGAAATCTTGTTAATACCCGGATATATCACCAGAGATGGTGATTTTTAAAAGCTTGTAAGTAATCTCATAGACAGATCGATATTTTGAGTATCAAATATTTTACGAGTTATTTTCAACTGGTTTCTAGGGTGGGAAGATTATTTCAGCACATATCTCTCCAAATACTGCATCTGCGCCTCTTCACTATTGATCAGATAAAAACGAATTCAAAAAGTTGGACACATTTAGTTATAGATTTTTTTTTTGTTTATTTTTGGCATTAATGTATTCAGTGGTGGACATAGAGGTGCCGTGTATACTTACTTCTCAATTTTCATGGTCTCGAAACGGACCCGAAATTAGCCATATTTTTCCAAATACCAACGGATGATTACAGTGCCTGAAGGCCACAGTTCATAAAACCCAATTTCATCACTGAATATTAGAAACCATCAACCAAAACTGTCAAAATTGGTGTGTTCAGTTTTCCTGTCGATGCGCCTGGCTAAGTATGCATCATGTGTACAGACCACGTCAATGGAGCTAGAGGGATGAAAATCTAAACATTAACTCCTTAATATGTCTACAAAAACGTTTTTCAGTTTTTTAAATCCCCTCTATAGTTTTTAGGGGACTCAGTTGGCGATGTAAGTTTATCCTAAATTGGTTCCTACTTTGCGTCGGTTTTTTTATTCAAACTTTTTTTGATTACTGCCCAACTAAAGGCAACAGAAATAACTTGCTTGCTGCCAAAAGACGTTGGTCTTGTGATGGTTTCCATTGCTTGACTAGCCAGACCTGTATTCGTTTTTATTCAATCCATCTTTACTGTATGTTATAATAATTAGGAAAATGTTAATTTCTTGCAGATTCTCTTGATTAACATCATCAACAAAATGAATAGTCTTCTGTTGGCCTTGGTTTTGACGGGCATCGTCGTGATGACCCACGGGCTAGCAATCCTTCCTGTCGTAGGGACTGCTCACCATGGTAACACCGCCGCTGCCGACTCTGCTACTGCAGCTCACGATGATCACGGTGCTGGCACTGAACATGCTGCAAGCGACTTGACCAATGCCTACCATACTGAGCAACACTCCAAGAAACAAGATCTCTCTGACGGCTATGGACTCCATGAACACGCTGAAGAACATCACGGAGAGCAAGATGGTGTTGTTGAGGGTCATTCAGATGTACATACAGCCAATACCGCTCAAACTGCCAACTCTGTACAGGATGGAGCAACCCACGGGGCAGTTACTGGTGCTGTGGCAGCAGTACACCCTATTCATGGAATTAATGGATTTGGACACGGTGTCTATGGAAATGGATACGGCCTTGGACACGGCCTTGGACACGGCCTTGGACACGGCTTTGGACATGGCTTGTATGTAAATGATCTCGGCTATGGACATAGCTTATATGGTGGTCTTGGATCCGGATATGGTCTTGGATCCGGATATGGCCTTGGAAGACTTGGATATGGACTTAATTCCTTTAGACATGGTTTCGGTTACGGACTGAACGGCCTTGGATATGGTGTCCATGGTGTTTACGGAGGATACGGTACTTTTGGCAACGGACATTTCTTTGGACATTTCTAAATTTGTAAAATTATATTTCCAACTTTTGCTCGAAACCTTTTTATGAAATAAATATATAAACTTATATTGTGTACGTGTCATACATTTAAACAACAATCATTTCTCATTAAGATTAACGAATCCTGATTCAGAATTTCAATTTTCCTTTTATATCAACCAGCTTTGATTAACTTTATATAAAACGTCCATCCATGTCCAAAAATGTGATACAATCTCTGATACATGAGCTGCGCGTTTTCTGACCCGTGTCAACTCATTTTAATTTCCCTTTTACTGCCCCTCGAATCTTCACTTTTCTACAAAATGAATTTTCGCGGTCTATAAGGATTCATAGTCGATGCTTTCTGCCTGGATAAAGAAGAGATGTTTTTCTGAAGAGCTGAGGCTTTTCTTAGGCTTTGTAGAATTATCTTGGAAATCCCTATTTTTGATAAAAAAATTTCATCAAAAGTGAGTATCATTCGAGTTCCTTAAAAATCATTTTTTTCAAGCAGATGTTTTTAGAATCAATGGAAATTTTGAAAAGAACTCTCAAGCTGAATATTTCTGAAAGGAAATTTTGCTTTCGATTTGATGACTGTTTATCTTTAAGAAACAATGGAACCTACATTCATCTTTACCAGCGAAGTATTACCTCGCATGTCTATCCGTCTGTACACACGATATCTGCAAAAGTTCTCAATTTTAATGAAATTTTGTTGAAAGGTAGGTCACGGGTTAAGGAAGTGATTAAATTTGGGGCAGATCCAGGAATATGTTTTCGATTGAGAGATATTTGCATTATCTTTTTATGAAAAAAAAAAGGTTTTAAATGAGCAGTTAACAAGACTGGAATTGCAAGGGGAGTAACTCACTGCTTGTACATATAAGTGTAGTAACTGATTCGTATATTCTCTTTTATACCGACACAATTCTACTAATATGGTAATTTGGTTTTAACTGCTACGAAAGTCGATATTTCTATGAATGACATATTAAATTTGAATCGGTCTATGGCGTACATGAGAAAGAGTACGAGTTCTGAATTATAGGTTTTCTCAATTTTGCACGATACAAACCCACGGTACGATACACAGCTAGTATTCATATGAGGGTTTGAACTTTCTGAGTCTGACTGTAAGTAGTCTCATCTTAATGAGACATTAGGTTCTCAGTAGAAAAATTATTTTCAAGTCTGGTGACACCAGCCATCGATTGCGTTTCTCGTTAGACTTATTCTGGTGATATATTGCCAAGGATCTGCCATATCCTGAATCATTGATTCATTGAAAATATGTTTTGATTATTTTTATTAATTTTTTAGTGTTAAACTAGAAAAAATCAGAACCGTTTTTCTTTGCTATGCAACATATTTTTCACAAGAAGATCTTTACTTTCCAAGAGGCTTTCACATAGTCCCTCAATTAGTATAAAAACTCATCTCACTCACATTAAGGGAAGAGAATTAATTGAACCTTTCCAATTGAATAAATAGAGGTGATTTTATCTCTTTGTATAAATGACTTCAACAGTTCAAAATCTATTTTTGCAGTATCTGCTCTACTCTAACAATAATTGAAGAAATATCGGTGGGTGGGTGTTTGCATCAAGATAACTACTAATCATTTTATGAAGTTGATATTCCCTATCTACATAAGACATCATGCCAGGTATTGCTGTGTTGAGTTTGAATTTTTTTGGATCAGCGGTTCTGAAGAAATCTAATGCACCATGATTATCCGACAACTCACCATTGTATGAAGTTGACATTTGCCAGATATATTATTGGTAAAATTGGCAACACTAAATGTAACTGAAATAATTCCAAGTTATAGTTTCATACAAAGGACCTAAAATTATTTCACACAACAATTATGGCCAGCTGCTCCACACCAAAAAGTCTGGCTCTTCTCAAACATGCACCTTTGGAATGGGCACTGCCCTAGTTTCTTTAAATGCAATTTTAGACAAGCTGAGTCACTCACAAATGGGTGGCATGACACAAGTAACAGAAAGTAAGAATGGAATAAATTCTTTAACAGTTTTTGTAGACCAGGGCTTCTCAAAGCAGGGGTTGGGATCAATCAGGGGGTCACAAAGATTATTGGGAGTAGCAGAAATATTGAAAATCTTTTTTATTTTATCTTTATACAAGGAATACACTTTCTGGAGCTTGTTGCAAAATAACTCATTGCAATATTCTTAAAATAACTTTTAGACAGGCTGACATCCCTTCGACAATAAGTAAATGCTGTTGATCAAAAATGCAAAATAAGCCAACGTGAGACTCAAACTCAAATTCCCCCTGGTATACCAGGATTACAACTTGCTGCTCTGCCAACTGAGCTACGGAAACAAAGTGTCAAAAAGAAATTCAAATCTAAGCCCATTCTCTATCTCAATCCTTCGTTGACATATTTATTCACAAACTGGTAGTGTCAATATTGATACAGCAATTATTTATTTTATTGGATGGAGCATTGAATCTCCATAGCCCCACAAATGTCCAACAAAGTGGGCTTCTCTTTGCTCATCAGAGTTTTGGGGATTACAACCCTGGAAATTTGCATGAGTACACCACTAGGCATCATCTAGAAAGTTAGTTTTGTTTGTTTCTCAAAAAAAGTGCTCTTTTGGATCTCTGTAGTCATTTTTGGATTAACAATTCTTAGAACTTGGGCTGGTATTTTTTTTAGTTAATTAGTCCTGGTGTGCACACACACACACACACATACACTACAAGGCTCCATTTTTGTGAGGTATAGATATCTCATTTTGCTTTTAAAACTACCATGGTTTAAAAATCTGAGCTTCATCTTAAGAGACTAACTCCTGGTAGAGGTTCTTTGGCAGCCTTGTAAGACGGGCCCACTTCAAGAGGCCTCTACCGAACCTCTGCCTCGGAGCTCACTTGATTTCCAAATTCGATTCTATTCCAATGCCTGCATTATCTCCCCTTCTTGCAACCCACATTAGAAAATTATTTATAAGTATGTATAAATAGGTTTCTATCTCCAATACTGGACAAAATAGCGAAAACATTAGTGAGACAAGACTGACAGAAACCTATAAGTTGTTTTTTTTTTTTTCTAAATATTTTGACTTTGGTAAAAACATTTTTCATTCAAGATCTTTGAATTTGGCGATGGAAGAGGACAACATAAAATAATATTTAGATATTTTTTTAGATGAATGGCATGAAAATCTAGATAATTCTAAATATAATTTGGGGCAATTAAGATATTAATTGAAAACTAGCATCCATAGCTTCCCATTTTCTCATTGATTGATGATGTAGGAATAGAATCTGTCTCTCTTTTCCCTCCTCTCTCTATCCATCATTTTAAACTTAACACTGAGTCTGAAATGGTCAACCTAGGAAAATTTGACAGAATTCAGACTCCAACTCCAGAAGGGTTGGAGACTAATAAGCTTCAGTTAAGCAAACCATGTTTTACTGTTCCAAAATTCATGAGAAGAATACATAAGCCTTCTATTTTTATTCCATGGAACCTGAGGTAGTGAATGATCGATACAACTTCAAATCTTGCTAGAAACCAGAAACTCAACAGTTCTTCTTAAACCACTGAATAATCCACCCAAGGGTGAATGAATCAATTTACTCAAAAATCTGTTCTTTCAATTTTAAAAAGTAATTTCTGTGGTAAAAATGTACCACAAGAGAATTATTTCCAAGTTTTAAGACTTAACTAACCTTATGTAAACTAGAAAAATCATAGAAATGTTCGTGCTAATTCTTTTGACACTCTTATTTTTCTTTATATATTTTTAGGATGTTCAAAATTTTGATTAAAAAAGACACTCAAGAAATGAGTAAATGCATGTCTTTTTATTTATGATACAAATGAATTAAGTATAAAATATTGCCCCCTCTGCTTGGAAATAAATCACTGTAGCCAGGTGCTTCATTTTTCTCACATCACCCCCTTTCCGTAAGTTCTCGTCTCTGTCAGCCAAGACTTTACTAACCTACCCAATCCTGATTCTTCAGACAGAGATACAAAGTTACATAGAGCAATACAAGACTCAACAAGATCAAAGGCATCGACCAACTGGAGTTGTCAGTTTCAAGGGAATGGGTATGGCAAAAATAGTGCGACAAAAATCAGGGTGGGGAAGTAAAACTCATTCAGACTGGAAGAGAGCCAGGTGACAATGGGACAGAAATCAGCAAACTTAACTTTGTAAAAACTTTTACACCTACTAAACTGTGTAACTGGGAGCAATGTCCTGGATCCTCACATAGTTGCTCCTCATGGTAGTTAGCCTTAAGCCATGACTAGATAGGGAACTTCAGGTCCTTATAATAGGCATCAGCACTCACATCATTTTCCTGTTCGATGCCATGACACCCCAGACCATGATCTGGGCTGGATGTTTGGTCCTGAAGATGCTTTCAACATCAACTGTTGACTTCACAAGCAAGTGAAAATTTGAGGTAAGAGTCCTTTCTTGCACTTTTTCGGCTGCTAGGCTTCCTTTGGACGCCATTGCCCATATCAATAGTCTTCTTGACATGATAGACAGTGTGTAAATGCACAAGGACACACCAACTATGTTGGGAATGCTTTTAGGGTCAAATTTTGCATTTGGTTTCACATTATTTGGCGTAGTGGTTGGTGGGAAATTTTAGTTTAGATTTTTACTACAAGTTTTGCTTTCCCATCCAGTAAATTTTATTGAAAGAAAATTGAAATCCAACAATATTCTCTCTCTCTCTCTCTTATAGTCTAACATGCCCACCAAGCTTTTCCATGAACGTCTAAACATCATAAAATGCCATGTCGAGACAGTGGCAAAATGTGTCCATTTCACAATGGATCATTATTGTCAATCTCCTACTAGTAAAAAAAGATGAATTTAATAAAAAACAAAAAACTGGAATGCCTGTTTCAAGCCTATGTAAAGGTTACAATAAAATTTCCTTTCCACAAAAGACGTAAATAGAAATTTTAAGTTTGTTTTAAAACAAAAATGAAAACATCTTTTTTGTATGCAAACATTACCTACAGTAGATTTTGAGAAATTTGAATTGATGCAGAATAATTGGATGGAAGTTTCATCGTAACTTTTATCCAGGCCAGTAAAAAAAAAAAAAAAAAAAATCAAGCTGAAGGTAAAAAAGTAGTCATAGAAATTGATAATGATTTATAATCGTTCATCAAATAAAATTGAACAGAAAATATCTTTATTTAAGACCCACTTATGTCACTCAGACCCATAAATAATAAAACAGTTATTCCATTTTATTTTGATTAGGGTCGTTGGAACCCACTCTTGAATCAGTACCAAATATCATATATAAAGACAAACAAACATAATACTTTTGAGAGATTTTTGCATTGTTTTATTGTTTCTGCTTGATGCAGACTGTTTATTTAGCAGTGGAACTTACTCAAGATGAAATATACAAACAACGTCCCTTCAACATGTCACATTGTGGAATTTGTTCAGGAAAATAAGAGAATCTCACATAAAATCATCCGAATCATTGCCAGAATCCTGTCAGATAAAAAAGACAAAAACAACAAATAAAAATTTGAATAATTTTCATTTTGTCAAAAAAAAAAAAAAAAAAAATGATGATATACATCATTCGATAAGTTACTGTTGAGTTTTTCGCTAATTGAATTTTTTAAAACTGCTCAGGACAATGGTTCCTAACCTTTTGAAGTTCATTCCTCACTTTTGTCAATATAATTTACTAGTTTTCCCTTCTTTTTTTTCCTAATGCTATCAAATACTAAGATCCCTTCAGATATATCAGAAAAAACAGTTGAAATATTTTTTCTTAATTTTATAAGTTGGCATATATAAAAAACTAGGTGCACTTTTACACCTATCAAATTTCTTCCCAAAGGGTACAATCAATATAATTTGTTTGCTAATTTTTCAAAATTTGAAGGTTTAAGTTTATAAATGTTACTTTTGCTCTAATTGTAAAATGTAAAAATTTTTTTTTTTTAAAATCTGAGTTTTATTTTAGCTATCATGTTTTTGTTGTAATTGTCTTTTTGATTACAAAAATATCTAAATGAACTATGCAAGTTATTCCCAACCTTTTCAATGTTATTCCTCACTTCTGTCAATATGATTGCTAGTTTTCTCTTCTTCCATTTAAGTTGCAACAAAGAATAATTTCAAATAATTATTTTGTTTTGCCTATAATTACAGCTTTTATTTGTCAGAATTAGTTTCATTTTATAATCACTTCTAATTCCAATTATTTCATAGAAATAAGAATTCTATTTTACTCAATATACACATCAATGTGGCCTGTTCTTAATTTTTTTGCTACAAGATTTTCTCATTTGTTGGTCTATTATTGAGAACCCCACTGCCTTGAGCCAGAAACAGTCTCGATATCATTTTTATCTAATAACCATACTTCCTACTCTGGATTCAAGATATCTAGATCCCTCCAACCCCCTCACTAAGTGAGAATCACTGATATGGGATTTGATAGATTCCTAGTTTCTGTGCATGAAATGGAGATAACTCCTGTTAACCACTTTATATTAGCTCATTTTAAGGCTGAGTTTGTGAAACATTACTGGTTTGTACAGAAATAAAATTGTTTTTACTTATTTAATTAGTGCACTATTTTTTTTTTAATCTAGTGGGTGAGTGTGGGAAACATTTGTATGAAAATGATTTTCTTTTTTCTGTTGTTGGAATTATGTCAAAGAGATAATACTCATTCATTTCAAGGCTAACAAGGAGTTACCTTCATTTTACACACAGAAACTGGGAATCAACTGGATTTCCTCTTACTATTAAAGGCATGAAAATATGTGATCATTATTTGATCAAAAATTCAATATATCTGTAAACTTTCAATTGCTTAGAATTCAAAGCAGCTTTCAGTTTTTCCATTGTTTTATCTTTGGAACTTTTCATATAATTTGTTGATCACCCTTACATAGTCACCATTGTTACTGTCTAGAATTATTGAGCAAACAGTTATTTGGCTAGTTTTAAAAAGAAATTAAAATCCCATTTTTTCACTCTAATTAAGCAACACATGATTAAGTCAGAATTTTTTACAACATCAGATATAAGTATTTTGAGGCAATAAATAGACAGATTCAAAAGTAAAACCAAAAATGAAAAATAAGATAAAATTTACTTTGGATCAAAATGAATAAACTTTTCAACTTTTGCCATGTAAAATATAAATATTTTGAGAAAATAGATAAACAGATTCATAAGTAAAACTAAAAGGCCAGTTCAATACAACTTCTGTTGGCTAATTGATATTTTCAAAAATGAATTCAAATATTTGACTTTTAAAAGTTTTGGCTCCACTGGGGACGGGGTGTTTCTAAATAGCCCCCACCTCCTTCTCATCTATACCTCAGGGACTTCCCTAAAGAAAATGGGAATCTGTGTGTGTTACTTTGAAAGGAAAAACGTTGATTTATTAAAACACAAGCAATATTAGACAATAGTAATGAAGTGAGAAGTGAAAGAAAAATCTACTCACAAAATTTGAAGTCATATTCTCAGGTTTCATTAATGAGGCATAGGATCTGAAGATAAGAATTGAATTATTTGAAAAATTATGATTGAATATGTTGAACAGAAAAATATTTTTATTAAATGCAAATTGAATCCAAATTATCCATATTCAGAACAAGTTGATTCAAGATGATTTTAATGTCTCAAAGTTATGACTCCAAACTTGATTTCATTAATAAATCTATTGGAAATAATTGAAGTTGTAGCTTGAAATATCTCACTACTAGCTGAAGTACCCAGTATGTTAGGTCAAAAATTTAAGGCATAAAAAAAAATCCCTTCACTTTTGACACCTTGAAAAATTAACCATATAAAATAGAAAAAGATACATGTATATATGCATATGTTCAAGTAGAAACCCCCCCACACACAAAAATAGTCCACGTAGTTCCACCCACACTCAGCAGTGTTTCTAACTACTTTCTCCTTTCTCCCCTCCTCACTCTTACCCTTTTCCACACCACCATCTCTACCCTCAGTTTTTCCAGATTTTGGTCAGATGAAGCCAGTTCATGGCACAATTATCACCATGAATATGAATAAACAATATATTCATATTAACACTTGGTTTTTAGATCGTCTTTTTTTCTTTATATGTATATTGAAAAAGTAAGGGTCCAGCTTAGATTACAGTTACATTGTAAATAGGATCCCTGACATTTTTTTATAATTTTCTCAAAATATTTTACTTCAAAACCTTCCCTTAGGTCCATTGAGTATTCATGCTGAAGTTGTTTGGGCTGCACCCATATTTAGGTAGTTACTACAGATGGTGTGACATATATACACAGATATGTTTAATGTGACTTACTTTGAAACAAGACTTTGATATGATTAATGATTGTAGGCTTCATCCAACTTTTTACAGAAACAAAAAAATTCATTTTCAATTCAGAACCAGATGAATATCCCAAAAGAGCAATAGGTTTGTGAAAATAGACAAAGAATCTAGAATCCAGAAACCTTGTGACTTGGTCATTACCAGGCCATACGAAATGCTTGAGAACTGAAATTTTTCTAATAGTGGGAAAAATAGAACAATATATTTCAATAGAATTCATATAATATTAATGATATCATAATAAATGAAAATTATTTGTATTTTCGCTCATGCTTTTTAATTGTTTGGATTAAAAGCAACTCATAAGATTCAGAAAACAATTGATAAATACGTCTGATTTTACATTAAAATAAACATTGAAAGTTCAATTCATTTTCAAGCCGTTATTCGAGTTTTTAGATATTTGGTTAGATGAATCTGTTCATAAACCAGTGAATTATCAGACAAATGCAGTTTTGAATTTGAATCAAAGAACTCTAGAGCCAGATTCACAAACTAATGATTCTGAACACACTGGACTATGGGAATTGCCAAACCACAGAGCGCCAATTTAGAGAGCTACAACCTGTATTTAAGACGCTGAAATGTTTGTCACAAACCTGAGTTCTGCTTGTTCCTTCCGTTTCCGAATTTCTTCTTTTTCTCTTTGTTTTTCCTGCTGAATCTTCTTCCGTTTCTCGACAGCCTCTTTGTGGTCCCTCTGTTCACGTTCGGCTCTCAAATCTGGAAATTTTTCTTCTTTGGTTTTTTGCAAACGATTCACAATATCATTATGTCTTTTCTCTACTCGTACCTTACGTACCTGGCAGATGAAAAAAGAAAAAAAAAAAAAGACTTCAGCAAAAACTTTTTAAAAAGTACGTAAAATTGAGGTCGACTGAAATCTATCATACTATGAAAATTTCTGGGTTAAAGTAAACTCAATCAATCTACGTTAAACAGCTTTTTAGTGGGACCAATAACTGCAAATTTCAAGCCAATTGTGCATTTTTGATAAAGGCATGTAATTTGGTACACATACAGCTAAAAGCATTCCAAGAAAAAAAATTGTTTATTGAGCCATCTTGAATTTTCTATATGCTGATTATTTTTAAATGGTTGCCAGTCACAATTGTTTTCAGATGAATTTTTCTATCAGCAATGGATATAATATAATACTGAAGACATAAGTCAAATTCATTTACCATACATATTTTGGGGGAATTGCCATTTGGATAATACATGCAAGTCATTGAAAATTCAAGATGGCTGCCCTAAATGGCTCAAAATTAACAGGAAAAAAATCTATCACACATTATAGACAAAATCTTAAGATGAAGAAAATATATGCTGTTGGGCTATGAATTCCTCCATGAAATTATGAATTTTCAAGTGACTTTGTAAATATATTTTACAAGAATAATTTGAAATTTCTTCATTCAGCAAAAATGCAAGAAGTTAAACATAGAAAATGGAAAATTTGTGATTTGTTTAAATCGAGATTACATCATATGAAATTATAGATTTATAGGTTTATGGACAAGGGAGATAATTCAATCTTATACTTATTTCCCTTGAAAAGCTAGTCTAACATAGAAAGATTGTTTGCTGCTATGCAAAAACTAACAGCTTTAGTACTGTTTTATCTATTCGATAGTCTAAAAATTGGATCCATTTAGTAGCGTTCAGTTTAATATCATTCGAAAATTTCAATTTTAGTTGTTTCGTGAGAGCTAACATATCAGCATGCATTGGAAAAAAATTGTCAAAATTGATGTATTTATGTTTACTAATTCTAAAATTGAAGATAGAAGAAAATACGGAACATTTATCAAGCTTTTTTTTTTTTCCTTTTTTAAAGAAATGTAAAAATGCAACTCAGATGAAAAAAAAAAGTGTCCAGCTCCGGGAGAAGGTGCTGTGAATGATTAAATGAGTCAAAAGTGGTTTAAAAAGTTTCAGGCTAGAGATTTTTAGTTGAATGGGGTAGACCAGCTGAGGTTGATAGCAATCAAATGAAATGATTCGACATTATATGAAACAGAAGATAGCTGACATATTTCAAAATCAAGCATTGGAAATCATTTGTACCACCTTGGTTATGTTAGTCATTTTGATGTATTGCTTCCATACAGTGAAAAGAAAGAAAAAAAACACTGGACCATATTTCCAAGCGTAATTCACCAATTAAACTTTTTAAAATGTTCCATTTTTGAAACGAACTGAAACTGGTGAGGGAATGCAAGAGATTGCGCTGAAAGTGAAATGAACCAAGAAATTTGAGACAAAAAAAAAATAAAGTTATTTTCTCTTTGGATATTCAACAAAGCAAAAAATATTGCCACCTCTAAAAATGAATCACTGTAGCCAAGTTGCTTCATTTTTCTCACATATCCGCCTCTCCGTAAGTTCTCATCTCAGTCACCCAACACCTAACCCACCTACCCGCATCCTGACTTGAATAACAGTATATGACTTGCGATGATCAAAATGTGCAACGGACTGCAGTTGTCATAGAACAAAAAAAAGGGGGGGTGAGTTTCTCTTTTTTTTCTAAATTAAAATTCATTCATATATTCTGTCATGCCAAACTTTTCAACAAATGCCTACATCATAATGCAACATCATGGTGGGAATAAAAAGTTGAGTCCATTTCATGACAGTTCACTATTGAAGATCAAGCACTCCCTAAAAACAAATGAAAAAAGACAAACAGGTGAAAAGGGAAGAATACCTCAAGCCTATGCTTTTTGATTGGGTCAGTGATCGTGGCTACAGTGATTCAAGAAATTGGAAATGAATAAAGAGAGAGAGCAACAGTATGCAAACCACAATATCACCAAAATATGGAAATCACTGACTTGACATTACCTCTTTATCACTGTTGAAGCCTACTTGACCGACATCCATGCTAGCAGTTTTTTTTAAATTATCCCACATTGTATAAATGACATCAACGTTAGTCATCTTATTACCTAGAAGAAAGAAAAAATTTCAAAGTGTAACATTCACATAACATCAAAGTAGAATATTAATGATAATACATACATACTAAATGTAAAACATAGAATGACTTTATATTGAATATTTGTTAATTGTTAGCAGAATTATAAAAACAATATATTTTTCATTATTAATTTTCAATCATATCATGATAATGATATCTTTTTTCCTACTCAAATATTAAAAAAAAAATCAATTTCCATGGTTCTGAATCAGGTTTCATTCTTAAGTATATTATAAGATTAAGAATAAAATATTCATATAGATTATGGTTAACCCAACAATAGAAGAAATTTTCTCTCAAAATTAAGTAAAGCATTCATCTTTAAAGAGACAAATCCCATTGGGGTATATATCCCCAGGAGTGAAGTACCAGATTCCTTCACATCCATCAGCCAAGTGATCCTTGCAAGTCCTAAGTCTGGTCGAGAACAGGACTTCATTCTTACAAGTTTTTATGACCATCCCCTTGGCAGGATATAAGTCCATCAAACGGATAACTCCAATCTAATCACACAACTTAGAGTGTACTCAATTGGCAGCTGAATGCACAGGGAATTTTGTCCTAATGAAGAGTTTTTCCACACTCTACGTTCATACTGGGAATCAAATTCAGGACCTCCTGTTTGTGAGGCAGATATGCTAACCATCCAAGTAGATTTATTACAATTAAATAAGTACATATCAAAAAGTACAATGAATTTGTTGTCATATCATTTGACAAAAAAATGGAATTGATTGATTTTACTAGGATTAAAAACATTCTTTTCTCAAGCAGGTTAACATTAAAATCAGTCAAAATTTAAATAAAGATACGAGTTTTGGGAAAATGAAACCTATTTGGTTTTAAAATCAAAAGGCACCCACAACTTTGGCTCTACCTTGTTGTGGTAGTATTGCAGCTCACGTAACCAGTAAGCAAGCCATAACTTTCAATGAAAATCAGGATTTATTCACAACTCAATTAACTGAATCAACCAAATACTTTATCGTATAGTAAGAGTTCCATTTATATCAAAAAGTCAGTTATCAGATTTGCATGGATTTTATTTCTAGCACTTGTAATAAATTTCAAAGGGAATTTTTTTTTCAATTATCTCTTTACATCCAAATATTTTAGCGCACTTAGAGCTGGTTTAGATTGTTTTAGAGTCTCTGCACTTAAAAAGCTGATCCACCACCATTTTTAAGCAGAAACATCAGAAGCCGTAGTCAGTGTGAGGGTGTTTTTTATAGTTAGATTTATATAAAATGTTGCACCTCTGTCCAAACATCATCAGTACCAAATTTCAGCTCAATCCAACAATCTACTAAGCAACTTTGTTGGAAGAATCTGTGATTAGTGCAGACTCCTTTACCATATGGCTTCAGTGAGTAAATCTTTGCTTTGCTCCGATAATTAAATGTGAGCAAAAATATTTATATCAAAATAGTTCACATTAGGGGAATATAAAACCTATTTTGTTTTAAAATTAATTAAGTAAGCAAAACTATTCCAATGCTTCGAAACCCGTTACTTCAATTTTTTTAACTTGACTCTGGAAAAAGATCAGCTCAGAATTACCTTGTATACTATTTGCTTTAACCAGTTGAGCGCAATCATCAATCACTGTTTGAGGAATATCATCTATTGTATCACCCTGAAACAAAGCAAAAAAAAAAAATCACTATTAGTTAAGGCAGTGGTTTTGAAAGCTTTGTAAAATCAAGGATCACTTCAATAAACAAGAGCCATAAGTTCAACAATGTATCCACCCTACATGGTAGTTGGAGCAGGAAGAGGAGAAAGAGCAATTAGTCTTTCTTCTGGTGTTTTTCAACTTCTTTTTTAAATAGAAAAATGCGGACCTTAGACATTTTATTTTGACATCAATAGCAGCTGGTAAAAAAAAATTGATCAGAATAGTGTTCTTCTGATGTCACACCTTTAAATAACATCAAACATTTTCCTTCTTTCCTATTTCTGTTGTTTAACCTAACTGGGACCAATTGACAGACCAACTGGCAGGCCAACCAGAAACTGTCTTAAAGAGGTGCATGGACACATTTAAAAAAATATTCTGGCAAAGCCCTATTTTAGCATTTAATCATAAGATAGTAATTAATGAACTACAAAAGGCAACTTTTGGCCTTTAAAAATCATTTCTATTTGAAATGGATCATATTTGTTTGAATCTTAGTAAAAGGTATAAGTCTGTGTAATACAATTATGTTTTTCCGATAGCTGTGTAATGGAGAATTCACTCAATGGATCCCACCAGATGAAAAATCTATCGCCAAAATCAACGTAGTGTGCCCAAGCTTTTTGTTGAGCTCAGTTGTCTTAATTTTAAATTCTGAATTTGTGTGTGTATATTATATATATATATATATATATATATATATATATATATATATATCATATATATATATATATATATGTAAAAGGCTAACTACAGTCAGAGACAACCCAAAGGCTTTTCCTTCATTCACCACTGTCTTATTGAATAGGGGCAGACAACTCCCAAAACCAACTTATTCCACCCCAATCACACAACTTAGGATGTACTCAGTTAGCTACTGGGTGCACAGGGAACTTTGTCCAAATTAAGTGCTTTACACACTATTCACTCCTACCAGGAATCAAAGCCAGACCCTTCTGCAGGGGACGCAGATGTGCTAACCATCACCAATCCCTTGTTACAAAGACTTTTTCCAAATTTCAGATTCATTTTATCCATCCAACCCAAAACTTTCGCTCTCCACTGTTCTACATGAACAAAGTGCAAATATTTATTTATTCAATATTTTTGGGACTTAAAATGGGCCACGCCTATGCACATAGGGGTGGGAGCAGATCTGACCTCAAAGAAAAATCTTACAAGTAGGTTAGTCAGAACATTTCAATTTTACAAACCAACCAAATCCTTTCTTTTCCTTTTCAGGCTAAAAGTAGCTCAATTTGAAAAAATTGACTTGATTAGTACACTGTGTATATAATCAACAATAAGTTCTGAGGCCCTGAGAGCTTGCACAAGTTCATGCCTTCTCACAACTAAAACTGAGCAAGGAAGAGAGTAAAAAGAATAAATTTTACAAAAACAGTTTTAAAGACAGACTCACCGAATGCAATCGCAAGTATACATGAGCGGAAGAAACTTTATCAACATGAAACCTAGAAAATAAAAAGAGTGAAAATTATTTTCTTAAACAAATATTGAATTTCTATTTGATAGGACAGAAAAATAACAGCTTAACACTCAAAAAGATGCAAAGAACTTGGAGTAACTTGCAATTATTTATTTGTGTCTAATAGCCATAACAGGAAGAGAACATTTCAATTCATATCCTGAAAATAGAGATAAAAATAACTCACCAAACATCTTCAGGGAATCCCCATTTGATGAGGTCTTCGTCTACAAAAATTAGAAGAAATATTTTATAACAAATGAATATTTATACTCCAAAAACAAAAAAAAGGAAGATATTTCAACATTACTAGAATTAACATTGATTGATTTTTCCATCACCTCAACAGGTTTTCAACAGCTAAGAAAAAATATTTGATTGTTCAACATGAAATTGACTTTTACTATTTTTCAAAGATTACAGAATATATCATTTGTTGATTATTCAGTAAGAATTTCACTTTATCCCATTAATGTCTCTCCTAGGACATACATGGAAAGCCTTTTCCATCAATCATGAGAATTTCTTTTGCCTATTTTTTCTCTAAGTTTCACCACAAGAGAAAGTATTTTACTATCAAACATTCTTAGAAAATGAGACTTTACACCAGGAAATCTTATTTCGACCATTCTTATACGGTTTAATTTATTCATTTTCCCCATTTTTATTTGGAGAAACCTACATTATCAAACACATGACAAGCAATCCCTAGTACTTGGGGCCCTGTATTGCCAGTACCTTGGGCCAGTCCTAAATTGAACTGAATTTTTTTTTTTTCTTAATCAAGGACAGGCCTATTGGCATGGTACAGTGAGTGGGGGGGTCACCAATCAAAACTGGCAGGACTGCTAGTAGAGCACTAAATTTAGAAAAATAGCCAAAAAACACTTGAGATCACCAAAACATACTAAAAATGGCCAAAATGTTCAAGCATGGTGATGCTTTTATATATATATATATATATATATATATATATATATATATATATTATATGGTCATCCACAGACAGCTGCTTCGTTGTATTACAACTCTTCAGTGTGGCTATAGACTATCAATTATCCCATCCAGTACCATGAAGTAGGATTGAAACCTTCGTTTCAGACCAAGACACCGGCATCCTACATCTGGGCCACGGAACTGGACGGTCAGTAAGGTTGAATATAAGCGATATATTTATTTAGTATATATATTCCCCATCCACCGGAGTGCTCTATACCTATGGAAGATATATATATATGAATCATAAATTGCATTATAATGTACAGAAACTTATCTAAAATGATCTCCCATCATCACACGGTTAATATATCATTCAGTTTAGACAACGTATTTGAGAAATGGACATTTTGGTCCGACAGAATGAATTATAGATTACGTTATATAAAAACTCATCAGAAATGATCTCCTGTCGTTACACAGTTAATATATCATTATTCCTGCAGCAGTCCCATTTTCTTTAATTGTTTATTCTATTTAAATTGTCTAAATTGTATGAGTTATTACCCATGTAAGAACAGGAAATCATTTCAGATAAGTTTCTATATCATAAAAACAATTTATAATTCATTCTGTCTGACCAAAATGTCCATTCCTTATATATATATATATAAGAGTGAGTGAGAAATAAATCAATGTGTAAAAATGATACATGTACATATTCTAAATTTAACACCAACAATTCATCTTTGAAAAAAAAATATTAATATAAATCAAAGGTCTCATCGAATCTCTTTGCTTCTCAATACTTTTTTTTTTAAAGCTCTTGTGTTTTCAACCATTTTTTTGATAGAGGCAAAATGAAGCAACTGTCAAGTTCACAAATAAATTGAAGACATGCAAAGATTTTTAGCAATTCTAACTTTTCTTATTTGCTATTAACTTTTGCATACCTTTTACCATTTTTGCAGGTTAATTAATACCCAGGGTCAAAAAAAAAAGTTTTATCCTCCCCTCTCTTTATATATATACCTTGCCACCTTTCTCACTCTCTACTCGAATTGTACAAAATCAAAAAATATTTTTATATTCATTCATTCTTAGTAGCTGAAGTATTGTGAATCATAAACAATTTTTTCATGCTTCTATTCATCTTGATATCATTGTTGCTTTTTATCACAATTGTTCTCAGACTGAATCCTTTGGCCAGGAGTAAATAAACAGCACTGATTGAAATGGTTCTGTCTCTCCTTTCATTTGTATATGTTATAGTATCATATAATGTAAATAAAATAGATATAACAAAAATGAGAACCAAAAATAAGAGAAAGGGAAGAGACAAAGGAAAGAAAAAAAAAAGAGACAATGGAAAGTAAATATGCCCCTTACATTTTAAAAGTTGAGAAAATAATTCCATTATCAAAGGATAACGTAACAAACTCTTAAGCATAGAATTGTTTTTTTTTCTTTCTCAAATGCTTTCTATTCTCAAAGAAAACTTATTTATAGTTCTATCATTGGATTAGTAAAAATCCACAACTTACTTGAATGTTGAAACTTAATATTCCATAGAAAAAAGAATTTTTGGTCTCACAAGGGATTTCTCAGATACAGAGTGAAAGAAGTACAACAGGCTAAGAATAACATAACATTTCTACTTTGAATTTTCCAAATTTTTAAAGTGTATAATTTTTTTTTAATTTTCTTTAAAAATAATTATTGGATTAAAAGAGATTTATTTGAAAGAAAAAAAATAAATTGACACAACTCATTTAGATAATTATGATCATTCAACTAAGAAAAAAAAATCTCATCCAACCAAAATCACAATTATATTTGACACACACACTCATTATGTGTTATCGTGGCATAATGGTTATCATGGCTTTTGACCAGCTGACAGAAGGTTCAAATAACAGAGATGGGTCATAAAAATGGTTCATGTTGTAGAAATAAGCACATTGCAATTAATTTACATCACGTCAAATGGGGGGGAGGACACTAGTGTTGCCAATATAGCACTTTTCATACTAAATTTAGCATATTTGTTTTAGCAACGCAGAAATTCAACAATAAGTGCTATTTTAGCTGTTTCCCCAGTTGTAAATCTAGCCATTTTAGCTATTTGGAATGGCGATACAATGGCTAATTGTGTTTTAACGCTTTTTCAAGGTCAATTCAGTACAAAATAATCATTTTAGTTGGCAACACAGCAGGGGGCCGTGGCCTACCCACCTCCATCCCCTTGGCAATGAGCCTGATTGAGAATTAAGATACATTGATTACTTACTTTCATATTTATCGACTCCCATATAAATGGAGTAGCTCGGTGTGACGACTGAAAAGAAAAAGAAGAAAAATACAGTATGCAGATCAATTCTTGTATTTTTTGTGGTCATCTTCTAAAAACAAAAATCTGGTTAATGTATCAATAGAAACCATCATATGACCAATTTCTTTTGGCAGCAGACCAAATTGGGGGTGATCAATTGAAAAATTGGAAAAAGGCTGATCATTGAATAAGTAACTTCACTCAGCTTTTGTTGGGCAGTGATCACTAAAAAAGTCAGAATTTTCAGAAAACAAGTAAAATGTTGCCAGTATTTTTGCTACTATTCACTTTCATCCTAATTGTTATTGATTTTTATTGCACCTCAATTCAGGATGGGTACTCTTCAGCAATGAGTAAATAAATTTACAGTGCAGATTGGAATTGAGAATAAAAATGAAATTCAATTTCATTTAACAAGACATTTTACAGAACGGATTGTTCTTAAGAAAGGTACCACAGTATTATGATCATACTTATTGAAAAATAATCTATCATCTGTTCCAGTCATTTTTTCAAATATTGTATCACATAAAAATAAGAAATACTCATCGATGCTTTATTTAATGAAACAATTAACTGAAAAAAGTTTTAAATGCAGAATAAAATCTTATCTAAATACATTACTTTGTAGAAATCAATTTAACTTGCAATATATTAAAACCAGCCAGTACAGATTTATTAGCCATTAGAGATAGGCTGTGCCAAAATTATCTTGAAACCTTTTCAAGTTTACATTTGCACAAGATTTCAGTGCACACATACTTTTGTTATAGGGAAATAATTTACACAGCATGAAATTCTTGCACATATTGACAACTAAAGATTAAAGGGAACATTGCTACTTACCACAAATAATGATAAACACTATAAATAATAGGGGGTTCACATCAAGTTTAGACTTTCAATTCCCTACTTCATGTCTAAATCATTCTCTTTTTACCACCTTTCTTTTATCAAATATGATAATTAACTTATCTTTCTCAATTATTGTATGATTACTTGTAAGTTGTCCGCACAGTGTAATGATTTGCATATGCGCCTCACACTTTGAAGGTTGTGGGTTCAATTCCTGATACAAGCAAAGTGTGTGGAAAACTCTTCATTAGGACAAGTTTCCCTGTGCTAATTGAGTACATTCTAAACTGTGTGATCAGTTTAGAAGTATCCCTTTGGTTGACTTGCATCCTGCTACCTGGGATGGTCATAAACAGACTTGCAGGAATATAGTCCTGGTCTCCGCAAGATTTGAGAGGAGCACTAAACTGACACTTGCAACTGAAACCAGGACTTCGTTACAAGCCTCCATAAAAGTCATACAAAGGGTTTAAAAGCTTAGAGTTCTTTATTCATAGATATAATTAAACACCATTCTCATCACAAATTGGTGCAATAATGAAATAAAACTCATTTCATCTTCAAATTTGAAATCAAGTAAGTCTTGAGGCAGAGGTGCTTCCAGACTTACTTGATTTCTAAATTTGATGCTATACCTATGCCTGTGTTGGGTAAGTCTCCGAGATAAAACTCAGCCTGTATTGATTGTACAAGACACATGTTGGAAATTAACAACTCATAAATGGGGAAAAAAAATTAAATTAAATTGAAAAAACCCCCAAAAAACATCAAATCAGTTTTAGCCAATGAACCAATTTCAAATTTCACATACAATTCAAGTAACTTATTCTTTATTGTGCAAACAAAAACAAAATGTTTTCTTTGTAAGTGGTTGTGTGTGTGTGTAGTGTTAACAACTGAATTTTTACAGTCATTACTTGAGTATTGGTATTATTTGATGCTCAAGTACTACATTTTATGTGAATTCGATTGTTATAGAATTGCTAAGGATTAAAGAAGTATGAAGTGAGGCTTACATGTTGTTAGACTAATTAACTGATTATTAATATTAGCCTTAACAAAAGCATCATTATTAACAATATAATAATTTCATTACAAATTTAATACTCATTGATAGATGAATAATAGATCTCTTGGAGTATTTTTGGATACATATCTGGAGAATCTAGAAGTTTCCATTGATAGTGTTTTTTGAACTCAACTCTGGATGTAAACCTAAAAATAAATTTGGTAACATGTATGAACATTTTGTATTAGGTTTGTGTTTTCTATCAGTTATTTCTTCAAGGAAAAAATGTTGGATTCTTTTTAAAAAATAGTGAACATAGTTTTTTACTGACGTTATTAGGTCAATTTAATGGAACTGATTTTGATTCTTCACAATCTGGACGTTTTTCATGAATTTTCTCTCTCCTTTTTTTTATGCACCATTTTTAACATGGAGTGTGTGAAAATTTTACATCCGTGCACACCCGATGTTAAAAATGGTGCATAAATAAAGAAAATTCATGAAAGAAACATTGAGACGATGAAGTGTGAAAATTAGTTCCATTCAAATGATCCAATAACGACGATTAAAAACACCAATTTTGCCAAAACATATTTTATCCAGCGGTTCTGAACAGTTCCTAGCATTAATGACACACAATATGTTTTTGTTGCGTATATTCTTGCAACTTCGATTTTTGTAGTTTGATTTTCCAAAAACAATAAAACTTCATTTTTTTTTTAAAGGACAAATTGAACCATTAAGAAAGAAAAGGTTAGTTCGTTTGAAGACAAGAGAAAATCCCCCAAGATGATAAAAAAAAAAAGGCTGGGACCATCGGGCAGATTTCTTTTTCTTATCGTTACCGACCATCAAGAATCAGGGTCATCGTCACATGGACTTATTAAACTGGGTAGTTGCCCCTTGGCAAGTGAGTTTAGGGTTCTAGATATTCAATTTTATAAACAAAAACCTTATTTAATGTGTCTGAGTGCAGTTTGGGGTTAGAGGCCCCTAGTAAATAGCTTTGCTCGGTCCAGGGGCTTCAAATATTCTCAAGATAACCCTGGTAGCGGAGATCTTAAATTTTCGACCGAAAATATCAACCTGAGTGGAAAGGATTTAAGATCTTATTAAATTGAAATTCTTAAATACAGGAATGAGAAAATAATTCAAGTTATAACCAAAAATATTTGTCCTTTCAAATTTTAGGTATTTTTTTGCTTTGACGTACATAAACCGACGGTGGTGTTAAACCTAACTAGTATCAAGCTAAAAAGGTCATACAAAAGACCCAAATGTTACATTTTTATCATCAATAAGTATAATCAAACAACATAAATCCAGAAATTCACACAACAATGAAGTGAAAAAAGTATTTGTGCACCGTGAATCAGTGAATTGGTACGATAAGAGCTCATCGACGTGCCAAGCTGACGTTGAGATAAGTACAAAAGATAGGCTTCTAACTTCACTATCGAGTTAATTTCTGATAGATATGTTGTTTAATTATACTTTAAGATTGAAGTATCATATTTTGGGGGCTGTGGGAGGCCCTTTTGGCTTTTTTCAGTATGCTGGTTCAGCGACACTATTTATGTACGTCAAAACAAAGAATATTACCCAAGTTTTTTACGCCAGCAGAATGATTTGCAAACAAACACCTCTTCCTGTTCATCAATAATTGAAATACATCCACTAACCGTTACTGGTGAAATAGAAAACCATTCTAGGAATTGTTGTCGTTTCTAATTATTTCCAAGTTTTTAATTGTTTCTATTCCAGTAGTTTTTGGTCAACAAAGCAATAATCACTTCTTCTCTCTCCAAGACAATCGATGTTGTTGTTGTTACCTCGCCAATGAAGAACGTCACGTGCTAAAGGGAGGTAACAGTGTTGTCGAATTGATTTTCAATTTTAGATCCAAAATTGAATTTTTAAAAATGTCTAATAACTCCTAGAAACATCCAGTTTATCTGGATATATACACATCTAAAATCTAGGAAATACATGATGTGTTATTAATGGATTAAAAATATTACTCATCTTATCACTACACATTGAATAAGGATATCATTTATTTTATTAAAAATCACATTGACACCAATTTCTAACATCTAAACGCAACCAAAAACATCCAGATCTAGATTTTTTTGATTCAATGTAGTAACAAAGGGAGATAATTAAATCCAAGGGAGGTAATTCAGTAATTCTTGAATTTCACGTAGTTACGTTCATTCAATAAAAGCTCGTCAAAAGCATTTCTCGATGTCTTCGGGAAAAGTTCAGCTGAAGAAATCGGATACTTCTTCTTCTTCGTCATCTGGGGGACCCAAAGCCCGTGTAGTACTGCAGCAATGTCTTTCGGCTAAACTTCAAGTACAACCTCCAAGTGATGAACAAGAAGCTGAATATGTAGAGATCGGTAATATTTCTCGATTCATTAAATATTGCTCATGGAATTATGAAAACTCATCGGAGACAAATTATTAGCGCTTTTTCCTTAAGTTACTTATGTATTTAATTCGGTTAATTCTTCTAATTATGAATGAATGGTAATGATTACAGTAACAACCAAATTAAGGTGAAAAGGGGTATTCTAGTGTGTGAAAGGTTTCGTTTTAATTTCCGGAATGAATGACAATCGCAGACATTACGTAACAAAATCAATCAAATTTTTGTTGGTACAATCCACAAGAATTAGGATCTTACTAAAATCTATCCCGAAAGCCTGGAGCTAAATTACCGTGCCCGAGGATGCTAAATTCCGAGGCCTTGAGGGTGCTAAATTCTTATGCGCGTGAACCCTTCCTCCCCAGGCGGAACCCCTCCCCAAGATATTCCTGGGGAGTTATTTCTCTCGTATCTTGTTGGATCACTAAAAAGTCTGAATTAAAAAAAAAAAAAATGAAAAAATAAAAACTAGCGTGTATGCTGCTGGACGTAAATTATGGGACCAATTTAGCATAAACTTACATTGAGAATTGACCACCACCACCCCTCCAAAAAATATACGTAGGGAAGTCAATTTTTTTTCTCTACTGGGTGAATGTTTTCTTGTTGTCTTCACTCGATCAATAAGATATTAAAAGGGTGTAACAGATAACGCTGACTTATGCAATCAATACAAACTAAAGTATTAAAGGGAAGTAACAAATAACGCTGACTTATGCAGCTGCTGCTTACGTATCAAGGGACTGATGAAAGCTGAAGTATTGACCATTAAGAAATTGTATTTTATTGAATTTAAATACAAAGGATTGAATTTAATTTTAGGGGTGTTCAATGATTTTTTTTATTAGTTGCTAGTGTATGTTTATAACTTAATTATAATTATGAAAAAATATTTAATCATTTTGTTGTTGTTACTGGTAACCCAACCATATAACTCACCTTAACCTATATCCTGTTTATTCAAATTAGATAAAATACAGTTTCAGAGGGTCAAGTTTTCTGCTTTCATTTATTCCTTAATACGTTAATAGCAGAGCTGCTCTAGTCAGCATTGTTATCTCCCTTAGATATTTTAGTGTGCAGTTCGGTTACAAACCTTTACCCGTGCGTTACCTTTTAGAGAGAGAAAATAATACTTTGTTTTATTGGTACTTGCAACAAGTGTTGATTGGTCTATGAAAGCCAAAATCATTTTTTCTTCAAACCAGACTGAAAAAGATTGACAATGTTCTAAAAGAAAGAGTGGGCCAAGAAAGAGGGATATTTTTTATCGTTTTCACATCAGGCTGCATCATTTTCTTTTTATCAATTCTGAAGAAAAAATGTAAGAAAACATTCCTAGTTGAAGAAGCTAAGACTTTAAGAGGAATGCAAATAGATTCACATTTGGATATTAGATATAGCAAAGATCAATCTTGCAGGTTTTGAAGTCTGTTCTGGCTATTTTTGTCTTCTAAATGACATAGTGCTCCTAACTTTTTAGATCCTCATATCTATAGCTACAATTGCTGTCACTGATTGACAAATTGACATTGCAAATACCTCACACTAACTCCACTAAATATTTCCTCTCACTCCTATGAATCTTATCGTGGCTCAAGATTCATTTTAAAATCATGTATTTTAACTGACCTAGGGCCAGTTTCATTGATTAGGTTATTTTCAGTTCATAAGTTAGTTTATAAAAATAAAATGTGATTTCAATGACGTATTGTTTTCATTTATAACAAATTCATTACTTGATTTTTGATTTTGACTTCAAGTTGCTTTTTATCACATCTTTGAATTGAACCATAATCCTACGACAACAATTAAACTGAGTAATCAGAAAATAACAAGCGATCCAACAGTGATATATTTCGACAACTTTCATTTTCAGTGTTTCTGGATTTCTATTAAAATGAATATTCAATTCAACATTGTCTATCAGCCTTTTAGGAAATATTTGACAGCAACTGATTTCATCTAAGATCAATTATTGCTATTTCAGTCAATTAGAAGCTGTCAACCAAAACTCTTACCATAGGCTTCCTCAGTTTTTAAGTTGGTCTAGCTGGATATATATGTAAGATGTGAACAGGCCATATCAGTAGAGCTAGATGGTGGAAAATTCAAACATTCATTCCATATGTCCAGAAAAAAGAATTTCTTTTTAGTTTTTTAAAAATCCAATTTGCTATGTAGGTCCATGCTGAATTAATCCCTGAGTTTGTGACTGGCAGCATTCATACTTTTTTTTTTTTTTTAAATTTACAATGGCCAAAAAGAGGCAAAAGAAGTAACTTATATATTTATCACCTCTTGTTCCAATGTTTTAATTGGTCATCCTCAGCACAGCATGCTGCCAGAAGACATTGGTCACATAACTGTTTTTTTTTTGTTTTTTTTTTTTTTTAATGAATAGATTTTTGGGTAAACCATTCTAACTTTCATCTTCCACCTCCTCACCATTACCACTACCACTACTACTACTTCTACTATTTGTAATGCTTCTACTACTTTGTTTAGAATCCCTTTTGAAATTGGAAATCACAGATATGGACATAAGGATGGTGATCACATCATTGAACTTATGGCTGTTTTTTTTCTTGTAGGCCGAGGGCTCATCGTTTATGTGTGCTTCCTGAAGGGATCGACAGAAGAGATTGTTGACCGAATGGTGAAGTCTGTTCTGAATGTTCGTCTCAGTGAGAACAAAGATGGGAAGCTAGTTTCAATTCTAGATCTTCCCGGAGACATGCTGATCATTCCGCAAGCAACATTGGGGGGAAACATGAAAGGCAAATGTATGCAGTACCACAAAAATATCGCCAAAGACGAGGGTCTACATTTGTATAATCGATTTACAAACATTTGTCGTAACAGCATTGAACAAGACAACAATAACATTCAGGGAAGTAATAATGTTGTAAAGAATGGTACTTATGGAAACAGACAAGTCTTAAGCACAGACACAAACGGACCTTTCACGCATCTTATTGAATTTGTATGATCAAATAAAAAAATTTCAACTTGAAATAGCTCTTCTTTTCTTCTTTCTTTTTTTCTTTCTTTCTTTCTTTTACTTTCACTCGCTAATTCCACGGTTTTGAAAAAAAAGTATTTAACTCGATAAAAAAGAACTATTTATTTCATGTCTCTTCATCCACGACTTCTTATCTATCATTATTTTCTATGATATAATAGTTTCTTCTTTCATCTTTTTTTCTTCTTGACGATTCTTCTTTACCATTTTATTTAATTCCTTTTCTGTCTTTTATTTTATTTTTTACTCTTTTTGCTTTCTGTGTAAATTGTTTTCTCAACTCTCTCCTCTTTCTCTGTCTTCTCTTTCGTTCTTTTCAGTTTTTCAAAGATGTTTAAATTCAGTGTTTTACTTTTCAACAAAATAATCTCTTGCCTGACCCCTGACCACTTTTTATAGTGGGTTGATGGCTGCTAGGCTAGCGGAATGTGGGTGTACAGCAGTGACTGCTTTCATGTCTTTTCTATTTCAGGTCACTTAATTTAGAATGGCAATGTTATTAAAAGTTCTATTTCTCAAATTCTTTAATTGATCACTCCCAGCATGGCATACCGCTAAAATACATGGGTCATGTGATGATTTCTATTGAATGTCTAACCAGACCTATATTCTGGTTAATAACCACGTTATAGGAATTTTTTTCTCTACTCTGACTTTCTGAAATATATACTGTGTATAAATACACAATGAAAATTTGGAATAACTTTTTTGTATTGAGATTTTATAGTGAAATTTTAACTGTAGAAACTACAGATGTGCTAAAACTTTTCCACAAAATTTGATTTCTTACGCTTTGGTCGGGTGACCTCATGAATGTTTTGAAAAAGCTTTGTTCCTGCTGGGAAAAAACAAGAGTCAGTCACTGAGCAGGTACTAACCGGCACTAGCTGATTTGACTTACATACATTACATCCAAGCATCATTTGGAAAAATTAAACGATTTGTTCACTATTTCCAATGTTGGGTCCAAAGGCAGAAGGAATACTCTTTCAAGTGTGTTGACAAGCAGGAAGAAAGAACCACTTGAATTTCGGTTTCAAACCAAGCTCTTTCAAATTGTTTATGCGGTCATACAACTGAAGCATAAGAACTTGAAATTTGTGGAAAAGTATTTGCACACATATAGTTCTCACAGTTGAAATTTCTGTCCAAAATCTTAATGCAATGCAAAGATACTCAATGTTTTCTGTTTGCATTCTTTCAGAACCCCCAATACTGATTAGTTATACTGCAGTATCTGCTTTAAAATGACTTTTGTACCAAGACATACCTGAGGAAAGGGGTGGCAATAGCCCCCAAAAGTTTCATAAATTACAGTTCATCTAGTGCATTTCTACCAACATTATACAATAACAAGGATATATATCTGTACATACGTGAATCGCATAAATAGTAATCCAGCCTTTCAGGTCATTTTTCCTCAATTAATTGATAGTGCATGTCTATTGATTGCAAACTTTTCTTTTCATCAAATCTCACCAAATGTTGGAGGGAGTAACTCAAGGAGCTAACACCCCCCCCTCCCCAGGCACCTGAATCTCTAGCTATCTTCAGCTACTTACAAAAGGGGAAAGAACAAGGGTATAAAATAGGTTAAAATGTATCCTCTTTTGATACTCATAACAGAAGGTTTTATGAAAACTGATTAATTTCTACATCTTCATCTTGGCAAGACTAATCTATGAAAAACAAATCTGAGCAAAGATAACTAATTAAATAGAGCCTTGAAATTTTCCTTGTGTAGTTCAGAAGCCATCTCTTGAAATGGCTTCTTTTTTTTTTTTCATCTAATAATCCATTGTAAAATGGACACTTTTATTTCACCACAGCCACAACATAGCATTTATGACCTTTAGGAGTTTATAGAAAAGCTTGGTGGGGTTGATAGGTAGAATTAAGGGAGTATATAGTTAAATTTTAATTCTTTTTAAACAAAAATTACATTCTATTTTTGTCCTACTGGCTCTGTCCAAAGGGTGGGTTAGTAAAGTCTCTGGTGAAAGAGATAAAAACTCACAGAGAGGGAGCATTGTGAGAAAAATGGCTATGGTGATTCATTTTTAGACAGATGGCAATATTTTGGTTTACTCCAACGTTTCTTTATAAGATTCCATGTCTATTTGCAGGATTAGAGCTGAAAGGAAAGATAGATTGTTTTTTGTAATGATTGCAAAAAAAATAGTTCCTACAGTAGATCTAAATGGGGCTTACTAATATTTCATCTAGAAATGAGAAATTATTTACTTGAACAGTTAAATTTATTTCTTGTTTTTATTGTTTGAAATTTATTCTCTTTTTCATGTACCGAAATTTCATTCAGAGTTGGCCATCAGCAACTAGATGCTGATTCTCTGAGAGAAGAAAGAGTGGAGGTCTTCGTGCTTTTGTGTTACTCAATTACTACTACTAATATTAATCTTTCTTTCTTTTTCATGTTTCCATAATTATGGATGTTAATTTTTGACTGGACCAAAATAATCTGTTTTTCGCTTCTAGATTCACAAAGCTCTTTAAAAATATAGCTTGAAATCTGCCCCAGTGAAATGTCTAAAGCATGGAGCCATTATCTTGTGGTTAAATGCAATTGCTTCGACCACTTGAGGTAAGTTTCCATTACTAAAAGATATGTATTTTTAGATAATCATTACACAGTGGAATTTCATAGTAAATCCAGAATGAATCAAACCAACACCATTATCTTCCTTTATCTATCTTTTTTTTTGTTTTTTGAACAACCCCCATACATTTCTAATGGGAGGGGGGATCATGTTATAAATTTATAATGTAAGTTTTTGCTAACTTGATCATTATTTTGTGTCCACCTTTCTTTCTTTCTTTCTTTTTTTTTTCATTCAATTGATGTCATTTATTCTGTTTTAATCAGCTATAATGATAGAGAAGAAAAATTTCCATGGTTTCCCTTTTGGTGGTACATTCTTTTTTTTTTTTTTTTTTTTTTTTTGGCATTAAAGAACTATCATTCATTCTCATTTTTTAATCAATTCTTGATAGATATAAAATTACATCATCAGTATTCACAAGCATGGGATTATAGATGAAAATTGTTTCTTTAGAGAAATGATTTGTATAATTTATGCTCTCCTTCTAGACGTCCCCGTTATCCCACTTTCTCTCTCGATGGTACATGGGCACATCATTAGAATTCCGTTCTTGTTTTGTTTTTCTTTTCTTTGAAAAAAAAAAAAAGTTATCAAATAGAATTCAAATACAGGCAGTCCCCACTTCTCAGATGTTTGCTTTACACCACTTTTTGTCTTTTTCAAAAAAAGGCGAAAAACAAAAATAGCATTTGGCTTTTGTTTTGCAGAGAGCTATTATAGAGGCAGCGCACACCCTCTTCCTTTTTCTTCTACACCCATTTCTATGACTCAACTTCAAATACCATCCTAATCACTTTGGGGTCTAGATATGCTCAAAATTTTCCCCCTATCAATATTAAATTTGCAATGTAAGTTTTTGCTAAATTGATCACTATTTTGTGCCCAAATATTTATTTTTTTCTTTTTTGTGTTCGGACTTTTTAGTGATCACGAAGACTCAATGCCATTTCGGCTTATGAAAGAATTTTCTAAGAATGATCTACTTTCAGGGAAGCTCGTTTATCTATGAATTTTCCTATAAGTAATAACTGGTTATGAATAATCTTACCTTCAATATTCTGTGAAGCATTCTGCCTATACAATTACTACAGGTTGGGACATTTTCTATTGATCGATGGCTAGCCAACTAATATTGCTGCAGTGCTGCCAACTTAAATTTGATCTTTGGGGGCTGAATCTGTCCCCCAAATGGCTAAAATTGGCTAAATCTTTCCCACTTTTGGCTGACTCAATGGCTAAAAATGTTTCCAATTCATTTAAAGCCCAATTAAATAAAACTAACTATAAAATAACTATACACTAAGACTTTAGAACAACTAATCAATAAGAATTACGAGATTTGCAGTGGATTTGCCAAAAGGAATTTTAGTATCTGATTCAAAAATTACTTTCAATTTTTTACTTTATAAAAAGATATTTTTCCTTTGTAGTTTCATTCGTTCCGACTCTCAGGAAGACCTTCAAGAATGGCTAAAATCGGCTAAATTTCTATAACTTTCAGCTAATTCTAAGGCTAAAAATATTAATAATATAAATTGTGAGTTAGCTATGAAATAAAATTAAATGAGCTGATTATGTTTTTGTTTTTTTTGTTTTTTTTAATTTCAGATTTTTAGCTAACACAGATTTTGGCTAAAGAGGGAAAAATTGGCTTGATCTAGCCAGAAAGAACCTGATTTGGTATAGCTGACCATTGCTAGTGAGTTTATTCTTCACTAGTTATTTCACTATTTTAGCTTTATACCAGATTGAATAAATACCTGTAACTTGTACAAATAATACTTTGACTAATTGGAATAGAATTCTCCAATGTTTAATGAATAATTGAATCGTACAGGCTGTTATGATAAATCACAGATGTTAAATCTGTCAACAGCTGTCAAATGACAGAATGATTGATTTTATTTGGTTCACTATGGAAACAACTTTTTAAATATGATTATATCCTGTTCTATAGCATTGAGTCACAGAAGGTTGATTTCAGATTTTTCTACAGTTTTTTTTCTCTACTAACAAGACAAAGATTATTACAATAAAATTAACAGTGTTACAAGTTTTGAGCATCTTTATTAATGTCTCTTAGTCATCAAAAGTCTGTGGTGTATTAAAATATACTTTGCTTTCAAAGATTCCTTTAAGGTAGCTTCTCAGTATTCAGATCTGATTCCTCTATAATCTACAAACTATTGTTATGAAAACTTATTATAATTTTTTTTCAATAAAGATGGAAAAAACACAAGGAAAAACTTTTTTAAACTTCTGCAGTGTTGCCAAATCTATTTTCAGAATTACATCTAAATAGTCAAAAAACATCTAGAGATATCTAGATTCTCCAGATGTATTTCCAAAAATAGGAAATATATCATTAATAAATTAAATGCGACTTTTACATCATTAAAAAAAACTTGTTTATTAAAAATACTTTACAATGAAAAGAAATTTCTGACATCTTAACACAACCCAAAACATCTAGATTTGGATGAACAAGGCAATTAATCTAATAATGCATCCACATTCCATCTGTCATTTCTACAATGCAATAAGTCTTTTACTTATACCCCATATTTTCATTGTTATCATTATCATTATTATAACAATGAACTGCTTTGTATTAGAGGATACTTGTATCAATATAATAAATATCTTTAATCTGTACAATATGTATACATTGCAAACTGTGCTATATCGTTGACACCTGTTACAATATAATAATCACGTATTCGGTATTTCAAACAATGTTATATCGGAGGATGCATGTCTGATAGTATCTTTATTATACCAATATGAGTAACATCAGGTAAAAAAAAAAAACGACTAACTTCCTGAAGAAAAAAAATGTTCTGATCAGATCATTTTGTTCTTCAAATCTTTGACATCATCAAAGAATTATTACTTTTACTCTCTGAATGATGTAATTTCAAGTGGCCATAAACTCAGGGTCCAGTTCCAGATTGTAATTCCATATTGAATTAAAGCCCCCTTCTAAAACATTACGTAACGGACAGAAACTTCCCGATTAAGTTTTAATCTCTGAGCTAAGGCACGGTGAAAAAACAGGGCTAAAAGATTATTTCTACCATGCGCCCAAAATCGATTTCGAACAAATTGGGGACAGACCGACCGACTTACAGACCCTGTTGTAGAGATGCGTGTGGGCGCTTCTGAAAAAGTGCAACACTGCTTCTGAGACTGATTACCTCCCTTGTGGTACGTGATACCTAGAGTATTTGAAAAATGCATTGATTTATTCCCGTACATAACTCGATTAATATTGTAATAATAATTATATCATGATTATTATTGAAGTTACTTGTTTATTATATGCATAATTACATGAAATTATTATTCCTATGTTCCCTGTAGATGTAAAATTATTTCTTTAATAAATGAGTACATTTCCATTTTCAGCGTTCTTCGGTTTCATAAGCGACGTTGAACGACCTTGTAAGGCTGCTGTTCGACAAGGTCAGCGGCTGACGTCCTTCACCTTAGCGCACATCTTGACGTATGACTTGTTATTGTCATCGTCGTCTCTCATTTGGTTCCAATTACTGATTCAAGTCCGTAATTTATCCCTCCATTGGATTGAAACTCTCCAAAAACCAAAGATGACACTAAAGTCTCAGAAAGTCGACACAAAACCGTTCGAGGGTCAAAAACCTGGAACTAGTGGTCTTCGAAAGCCGGTTCCAACTTATATGCAAAAACATTACACCGAGAATTTCATCCAATGTACCCTTTCAGCCGCACTTGGTGATAAACTGAAAAATTCTACCCTGGTAGTTGGTGGAGATGGAAGATATTATGTTAAAGAAGTCGTTCAGATTATTATTGAAATGTGTGCTGCAAATGGGGTGAGTTTTTTTTTTTTATTTAAAACTTTTCAAACATTCAAGGCGTTCCTTGAATTTTTGACGTTAACCTTTTCATTTTTTAGCTTGAATCTTTTTTTATGGTTTATAATCACCTTGTTTAGAATTCTATCAATTTTTTTCCTTATATCTATCATTAGCAGTATTTCAAAATTTGCTTTTAAATCTGATTTTCTTCGTTATCTTGAGAATATTGAGGCCTCCCTCGGAAAAGCAATGTCACGATGGGCCCTCAACCCCCCTCATCCCTAACACGTTAGGTTTTAATTTTTCAAGTTTAATATCAGGACCCCTAAAATCGCAGGCAACTGAGGCAACTAGCCCTTTCTTACCATGCGATATGACGCTCCCCTTACACCCACTCCTTGGGGTAGGTGCCCATTATAGCAGTCTGTCCCAGTGATCTTTTCTTTTCTTTTTTCGGAGAGGGAAATGGTACAGTTTTCCCGTCACCATGCCCCCCCCCTTTTTTTCTTTAAAGCTCTTTTAGTCTTTATTTTACTCGTAAAATATTGTATTTTTTTGCATAGACAATATCCTTGATCTCATCAAAGCCACTATCTACCTAAACATTCCATCAGAGGCTTTTCTTTTTTTCTGAAGGGGGGGCTTGGTCTTTTAAGCCCCCTCCCCTCCAACATTTTGATAGTATATTTGTCAGTAGAAATGCTGTAGGTGTTGATATGCTATTTGAAAAGTTTGGGATGGGGGGTGTTTTGTCTAATATTCCCCCCCCCCCAACACACACACACACACATCAGCCACGCCTCTACATTCTTACAAGTTATTGGTCATGATAGTGTATCATAAACACATTACTTACTGTTTCTTTGATCCTTTGATTTATTCAAGCATCCGTGAACAAAATGACAGCAACAAAAATTGTCTTTCTGTATTGTTCATTGAATCTTTTGATTGAAGGCAACTTAAAAATGGAATTCCTTTGGTTAGAATTTTCATTCTTCCATCAGTCGAATTAACTCTTTCCAAAAGATGCTGTCAGTCAATTCCAGTTATGTTAAACAATAGAAATTGAAAGAAAAGAAGTATGATATCATTGAATGTATGATGTCATTAAAATAACACCTAATGCGATCAATTTTGTTTTGCACCTGCTAATGATGTCGGAACAGATTGTCCGGTCTGCATTTTTGTACTTCAAAAATGGCAATTTATGATTTTTATTGAAAATAATTCTTGCCAAATATTTCCATATAGCAATATTTTACAAGTATGAATCAATTGACTCAAATACTACTAACTCTTCCTCCTCCACCTACCACAGACTGTGAACACATCCCTGAAATCATGGTCCTTGTTTAATGTCAATTACTTAGACTTTACTCTCTAGCCAATACACTAATTTCTCTCTGATTTTTTTTTCTTTTACATTTACACTCTTTCAAGTTGTGTGCAGTTTTTCCATCCCTTCAACATTTTTTTCCTTTTTTTTAATTTTCTTTTCCATCCTAAAAAGTAAAAAAGGTTTTCAAACTTTTTCTTCCAGTGTACCCCTTTGTTCTGTCTGTCAGTGTTGGGGTACCCCTTGTGAAGAATATAGTGTGAAATATACAGATACAATAGACACATGGTTCTGTTATTAATTTCTCCCATTTACCCCAGTTTGGGAACCTCCTGTATGAATGGTGAAACAAAATACTGAATTAATTTTATCAGGTTGCTCAACTTTGGTCATACATTGTACAAGAATTTGTTGTAACCAGCAGTTTCACTATGTAGAAGAATATTAAAGAGGGGACGATTGTTACCTTTCCCGTTTTAAAATGACTGCCAATAATAGATGCTGATGACCAACTAACCCTAAAAATACTGACTCTAACCCTCACACTACAAACCTTAACCTTCTGGAATGGTGGCCATTTTAAAACGGGAAAGGCAACAATTGCTAAAAAGAGATACCCATGTAATTGGTAGTATGCATAGATTCCTTCTGAGTTTATGACAAAATAACCCAATTACACTTGGCTGCATGCCGTTTTTATTCAAGGCGATGAGCGGTTTCCTCTGTCACCCAGGCTTGAATATATGCTACCTACCTGTAGCAGTTAGACTAATAGTTGAGAATGGGTGGGATGTGGGTGACAGTATACTGATGATTGTCTCATTAAGTGTTGGTTGGAGATGTATGTATTGGATTCTGACTATACTTCACAATAAATTTTATCAACTCTAGGGGTGCAATGCTACTGGAGTGCCTTCTAGGCTCTTCTGTTGAAAAAGAAAATTCAAAATAATGAGCGAGATAAAACACACTTCTAAACCTGCCAATTTCTGTACTTGCTCATATCACATATTGGGCAACTACCTTGTTTCATGTATGTCTATATATATATATATACAGAGAGAGAGAGAGGGAGGGGAGGTATATAGGAAATGACAAGCATTTCATCAGCATCAGCACCTCAACAGATAGCTCTACACCCTTGATCAACACTACATATGTGTCAAAATTATTGGGCACTTGTTTCAAAATTGATTTATTTAGTCATTTATCCAGCATACATGGGTACTTCAACTCGTATATATGCATGTGTGTGTGTTACAAACCTGAATTTTCATTTTTGCTTATTTGCTGTCCATATCTGCTCTATTCATTTCTTTCAATATGACAGATGAGTATATGATCTGACAGAATGAATATGAATTGCCTTATATCATATTGAAATTCTTAACCAAATTGCTCTACCGTTATTACACGGTTAATAAATCACTTGGCCTAGACAACGCAAATAGAATAAACGATTAAAGGAAAAAGGGTTGCTGCAGGAATCGAACCTGCGACTTGTACAGTAATTGCTTCAATGTAGTGTTGCTCTTACCAAACAACCTGAACAGTTGTCGGTAATATAAAGGCCCAAATAACTGTTTGAAACCCAAATTCTTATTTTTGCTTATTCGTGGTCTATATCTGCTCTATTTGTTTCTTTTAACACAACAGTTATGTATTTTTTTTTTTTTTTTTTCCATTTTTTTCAATAATGCAGGTCAAAAAATTGATTGTGGGCCAGGATGGTATTTTCTCAACACCTGCTGTATCTCGTCTGATCCGAAAACATGAGACAGATGGTGGCATTATCCTTACAGCTAGTCACAATCCTGGAGGACCAAAAGCTGATTTTGGCATCAAATTCAACTGTGCAAATGGCGGTAAGTACAATCCAGTCTCAAATTTCTCTATTTCCAGTTTTGTATTAATTTTCTGTTTCTATTTTCAATACAAGCTTTTATAAATAAATACAATTATTTTCCTTTAAATTTTCATCTGTTAATTCTTTACAATGTTGGTGTGAATTTCTCCTCGACCATATGCTGTAATTCCGACTTTTTTTCCTTCTATTTTTTCTTTGGACAATCCAATCTCTTCTCCCCATCTTTGATTTTGACACGACTTTTCTTTTTTTTTTTTTTTTTTTTTTTTGACACGTCAATTCATTCTTTGGTCCAATAGAGACCAATAAGAGACTTGCTTTTCTCATGGGTATTACAAATTACCCTCAAAGGAAGCCATAGAATCTATTGGCTGAAATGTGTTATGATCAAAGACAGGAAAGAGAGATTGGGTTGTCCAAAAAAACGTTAATGACTCTCCTTGAAATTATAGACAATATGCTATAAATTCCTCAAATCAAAAGTTGAGTGGTCAAGAGTTTGTTTTTGGGCTACAGTAAACAGAATTCTGAATATTGCCATTTTGAGTGTCGAAGAGAAGAGAAATAATGACAAAGATACTGGTTAGACCAAATCATTCTATATGCTGTGTTGCTTTCATTTGCTTTGTTAATAGTAATTGTCTTCTAGCTATCTGACACCTCCCTCTTTTAATAGCAATTATGTCTTCTTGGATACACGCAAGGAATCTTTGGCTTCCTTCATGTTCTCTTTGAACACTGAAGTATTCAAAGTAGGTTTTGTACACAAGGTGTGGGAAGTTGAAATGTGTTTCAATGCTAGCTTGAATTCCTTTTGAATAGTTATCTCACTGTGTCTTGGTCTTATTTGATCAATGTGCCTTTTGTAAATAGATGATCTGATCTTGACTCTATAAGTCCTAGTCCCAAGACAATTCTCAACATTTTCAATTAACCTACTCTTCCAGGTCCAAAAGCTTCTTATAAGAAGTATACTGAACCTCTACTAAATTTTCTAGGATATTGCTTCTATTGGTGATTTCCTTTCAGGTGCAGAAGTAAACTGAGTGCCTATATCCAGTGAGGGGCACATCTAACAAAAACTCTATACAGATAAAAATTTAGTGGAAGCAAAAATAATCTCCCAAACACTATTATATGAATTGAGCTTCGGTTCGGTTGTTTTTTTTTTTTGTTCTGAAACCCTCATGTTAAAAGTATAGCATGCAAAGTTAACGGTTATCTTTGCTTCTGCTAAATTTTTAGAGGTTCATCAGTTTAGCATTTTTATTAGCTGTACCAACCACCGTCACTATCGAAGACTAACATCTTCAATGTGCCGAACCTGAAGAACAGCCAAGGAGAAATATAGTGTTAAATGTAGTAGGGTTTTTTTTCCCCTTTTTTGCAAATAAATATCTCTGGCCATTTGGAATGAGAATCTATGTGATGATAATTGTTACTCTCAATGAATCCAGCATAATCAATGTGAATCCTCTACTAGACATTATTTGAGATGCTTTTCTAATATAAAAACATAGATGATATGATTGCAAAGTAGTAGAATGTATCGTTTGAGATAAAATCAAACCAGCTTTTTCTGTTGATCGAACTGCTTAGTTATTATCTCTTCACCCATTATACTCTTTCAACTTCTTTTTTCTTTGTTGAATGTAATATCTTTTATAACTTCCAAAAGATTTGTAAAAACATCTGAAACAGAGCAAAATAAATGTCTGCAAGCGTCCAGATTCTGAAAAAGAATTTGGCATTTTGTCTTCATGATCTTTCAGTTTTAGTGGGAAAAGGTTATAGCTTCACAGCGGAAATAATTGACAGGGAGTCCATCTAAGTGAGTTTCTCAAGTGAAATGCAGCATTATATTGTTTTCTAAAACTACTTTATTTATAAAAATTGTAAAGTAATCTTTTCATGCATGCATAGCAAAAAACATACAAAAGTTTACTGACACCACTCAGGGCATATAGCACCTTCATCTACCACTGTTTCAACACATGACTTTTCCCCTAACATTCAAAATCTGTGCTTTTTGATGCCTCTGCTCAATGTTGAATTAAGACCATGAGATCTAGTATAAAACAAAGCTGAAGATCTGGAAGCACTCACCTTACATAGAGAATTTTGTTGCATTTCTTCATTAGAAAAAATAATCTGTCATGAAGTACACTTTTAAGTAATTCCCATATATGGTTTGGAAAAGATAAGGGTTTGAAGAGTTTTCTCTACTAAGTAACCTCCTGCCATCCATTGTGATATTAAAGGAAATGCAATCAAATACTTTCAAGAGAGCCTTGTTTCATTCTTTATATCTACTGACCTTCATTTATTTAGATTACTAATTCATATTGCAGAGCCCATGATGATAATTCAGTTGTCATCTACTTATATAATGAACAGTGTGATTTTCTTGGTTCTCCCTCCATAACCATGGACCCTTCCACTGAAAGGTAACAAGTTTGCTGATAAAAATATCTCCTACACACCATTTGAAACAATGGACTCTCCCACTATAGCAAGTTTTTTTAGTTTCTTTTCCAAAAACTCCCTCTGTAGAATGTAAATAATGCTCATTCTGGCTTTTTGAAAGTTTGCTTTACGACACTTTTTCACTATTTCAAAGAAAAAATGCCGAAAATAGTGTTCAGCTTTTGTTTTGCTGCTAGCCATTATAGAGGCAGTACACACCCTCTCCGGTATCTCCTACCACCACAACCTCTGATGCCCCAGCCTGACATACCATCCGCACCATTTTGAGGTTCTGGGAACGCTCAAAATTTCTTCCTATATAGATTAATGATACTTGCCTCTTTGCTTTACACCATTGCAGCTTATGAAAGGTTTTCATCGGGCTGATCTACTTTTGTGTCACAAGTGAACCTGTTTATTTGTTAATTTTTTCATGGTGATTAACGACTAACAGATAACATTTAAAAATCTGAATGCTTTTCTGGTGTGAGTGCAAAGATGATGTACATGAGCAAACCATTTATCAGTCTAACATATCTGTGAAGTATATGATAAGTGCCCAACGCTCCACTCCTTGTGAAAATCCTTCTATGTTAGATAACACTATTTCAATTACTCCTCCATAATTTGCAATCAGAATCGAGTCGGTTATCACACTAGAAATAGTCGCACACAAAAAAAGAAGTGAAATGTGCCTCCTTGCAGGGCAGAGTCATGCAAGCCATTTGAGAGTATAGTAGCAGCTCGCACATTCCATTCAGTCAGATACTAAGGGTGCTGTGATTGGTTGGTGTTTGGCCACAAGCCAGCCAATCAACTCATAATAAGTGAAAAAGAAAAGGAAAAAATCTCACCTTTAAGCATTGTAACTGTGTAAGTATTCAACATCCATTGTGTTATGCATTAGAATCAGAATGCAGAATGTTCAAGTTTCAAAATGAATAAAAAAAACTGAGCATTGTAGCTCTAAAAATAACAAAAATATCACAAGCAAAAATTCAAACTTTATTAGCAATTTTCTCAACTTTTTAAAAAATGGCTCGGTGGGCACTTATCATTCTTGATCACTCATATTCTTTAGTTTCTATCAAGCTTATGTTCATGGAGGCACTTGACTTGAGGGAAAAATGCGTTTGTTTCATTGAGTTCTGTAGAGAAACCTAAATAGTGAAAAATGTGGAAGATTTGTATGTTCTTAGATTTCACTTTCTTAAATATTTTGATGAAGTTACCATTCTGAATTTTCAATTTATTTCTATTCCAGCATTTAAAAATAAGTTGGAAACTTGAGCTGATTTATATAAGACTGTTCTTTTGGGGGGGATTCAACTATTTTAGTGTCATTCATTCTCGAGTCTTTATTACAAAATCTCATTCACCCATAACATGGCTAAATTTCTTCATGTTTTTGATCATTTTCACCTTATTCTCTATTGTGTATAATTTTTTACATGATTACTTTAAAAAATGAGTTAATGTATGGTTCTTGCTCATGATACAAAATGTATGAAGAGGAAAGAGCATAAATAAATTTTTTGTTCATTTTATTCATGTTTTTTGAACATTTTAAAATACATCAAAACTAGGAGTGACATAAAATGTATCAGGAGAATCATTGAAATCTTTCTGGTTTACATGGATTTAACAAATAACAGTCCTAGAGCTAAGAATTAGATCTTTCGAAAAGAATGTTAATTTTTTCAAGTTTAGAGTAAATTAAGTCGGTCACTCTGCATTTACCTCCCTAGTTTCAGTCATTCCCCAAATTAATTTCATTCACCAGTTTTAAAAACACTGATATAAGATGCTATTTTATATACACAGGTCCTGCACCTGAAGGTGTCACCAATGCCATTTTTGAGATGTCTAAAACCATCAGCTCCTATAAGATCTGTCCTGGAGTGAAGGTGGACTTGTCCAAAATTGGCTCCCATACTTTTGAGATTGAGGGTCATAAAATGCAGGTTGATGTTATTGACTCAGTTGATTGCTACGTGAGCTACATGAAAGAATTATTTGATTTTGCTTCTATCAAGAAACTTCTTAAAGGTGAAGGTTGTACCAAACTTGAAATTCTCTTAGATTCAATGCACGGAGGTAAGTACCGTTTCTTTTTGTTCTCAAGATAATACAAATTACAAATATTAATGGGAATTCACTACAATATTGTTTTGGACTTATAGACTAGCAGGGATACCCGGCGGCATCAAGAAAACCAAAAATGACTTAAAAATAGGCAACTCATTGGAAAATACATTCTTTATTTCTTCTCTACCCAACATAACAAATGGGGGAAAAAATTATTCATGCACAGACATAAATCTTTACATCCAATCTCTGCTGTTTACTCACTGTCGTTGGATGATGGCCTTACTAAAAGGGACAAAAATACTTGATAAAATGACAGTTGAAAAATGTAATAGAATAATTGAATCTAGGCATGGGTGTCTCCACACCCTCAAGGAGGTTCACATAGACTCCCGAGCAGACCTGACAAATCTTCGGCCAGGTGAACGTAGTCCACGCAGGTTTTCCTGTGAGCATTATCAAAATGTTTGAAAACTTTTCCTGTAATATGAAATATTATAAAAAAATTTTTCTTCAATTCTTTATTTTGTGATGGCAAACGTTTCAACCATTGTCAAAATTGTATTAAATAACAATTGTAAATTGTAAAATTCTACACACACACACACACTCACTTGATGTTAAAAATGGCACACAACTTTCGTGTGCTATTTTTAACATCAAGTAAGTGAGTGTGCGGAAAATTCCCAAAAGGAAATATTAATACACAAATCGTATTGTTATTGCTTTGAATATCACCTGGTATAACAATAGTTTTTACCCCTTTCTGCATCCATAGTCAATTTTGACAGTACATGAAATTTTTGCATTCCTAAAAACAAAGGATTGGCCAATATTTTTTCATAAAAATGAAGTAGTTAAAAGGAACTGATGGAAGTGGCCAAATATTTTGAAGATAAACTTCCATGTGACAGACAGAAAGTAAGTGTCCAGTTATGCATTGTAGTTACCTTGTATATATCACCCTGCTCTAAAGTCTCGAAAAAATAATTTCTCTTAATTATGAATCTGACCTTCTTTTCTTTCAAAAAAATTAATGTGTGCAAAAGTTTAGAGAGAAACTAATTTTCTGAAAAATTTGTTTGGGTTGAATATTTGAGAAAAATTGAATTATAATTTTTGCAAAAATACTTTTGATCATTTGAAAAGATCTTTTTACGACTGGCGCCTTGCTACTGCTGATAAAGCATCATCAAGAGTTTGGTTAGAAATCTGATCACACTTATTAAAAATATTCCATTCAAATCCAAGTAGGGTCACAAAATGTTTAAATATTTCTTTGCTTTTATGTTAATCATGCATGTGTATGAACATACTAATAGACAACTAAATTTGTGCATATATTTATGTATATACATATATATATATATATATATATATATATATATATGAGAACTTGATCACTGCGCAATTTTCCATTAACATAATTATGGGATTAAATAAAATCCACACTTGTCAAAACTGCTATAATAGTATCATTTCATTACTGCACATTTCAAGATGATCACTGTACATTTTGAGAACCCTGCATGCTTATTTTACATCTTGATGCCTAATGCTTGTTTGTATCTAGTGGTAGAAAAATAACTGCTTTATAGATTCTTGAATTTTTCACAAGTTGTATCTAATTTCAATGGATACAAACAGAGGCATAATAAGCTAAAGGGATTCAATTCTGTCAATTTAACTTACTCCTTCATTTGATAACTTATTTCTGATAAATTTCCTGCTCAAAATCAAGGGCTTATCAATCCATAACGTCCAAGACCACTCCTAATTGATAGTGGAGCTCTCCTGTGGCAGGAATAAAGTTTGTTAGATTTATATCAAATGATATATAAAAAAAAAAAATAAATTTAAGATTTACCTAAAGTTGAAAGGAATGTAATTCTGAGCATTACTTATTCCTTTGAAATTAACACCTAAATTTTCTTGTATGAATTAAAGAGTTAATATATCTAGGTATGATAATTGCCCATGATAGACATGCCTGAGATCACTATCAATGTTGAGTGGTTACTAGAATTTATATTCATATTTTGGAGACAGTTTTGGGTTGAACAATTTAATTTTGTCTTATTTTAAGTCACTGGGCCATATGTGAAACGTATTTTTGCCGATGAGTTTGGAGTTGACATCAAAAACTTAGTTGCCTGCAACATCCTTCCTGATTTTGGAGGACTTCATCCTGATCCTAACTTGACTTATGCTGCTTCTCTTGTGGAGGAAATGAAGAAAGGACACCATGGTTTGGGTGCTGCTTTTGATGGAGATGGTGTAAGTGTTTTCATATCTTAATGATTTAGTCATCAGCATAAAGACTGCATTTTGAGCTTTTTCTGCTGCATGTTGTTAATTAAAGATAATAAAGATGAATTTATTGTGGTACTGTTGGAGTGTGATCATGATGATCACAACCCAATTTGTTATATCAAGATTGTGTATTAATCTTAACAGATTGGTTTGGTTTGATTTGGTTTCTCAGATAAGATTCTTTGTTGTGAGTGAATATTGTGGATCATTATGTATGCATTTTGTTTATGTAAACATTTAGTTAAAATGACAGCAAAATATAAACAAGGGGATAACAAGCAAACTTCTATTTTTGATTTATAATCATTTAATGGGGCATTGTAAACAGATCTTAATGGATGATTTGAATTAACTGTTCATGGTATCAAGATGTCAATATTGTAAGTATGATTTAAACACAAAATGATTGAGATTTGTTGAGACGTGAAGGAGACTTGCTACAAAACATTCACTGTCCTTGTAGTTGGAAACAAAAATAGGCTTCTGCACCTATGCAGGCACACCCTGCAAGGCTAAAGTATTATAAAAGTAAGAGAGAGATAGCCTTTTTAGGCCATAAGTGATATCAGCACTACAAGGACATCTAGCAGAGAGGAACTTTTACTGATGGGGAGAGAACCACTTATTTATTTTTTATGTATAGATTGATTGGTATGATCACTTTGAATGATCTTAACATCAAATTAATATTTTTACTTCCTTCCAGTAGTTATATGAAATTGAGTTTTCTTACAAATCATTTGTTTTGTTTTTTTTGTTGTTGTTTTTCTCCTATATCATACAGTACACAGTTCAACTCTTAAATTCATGAACTCCTTGAAACCAATGTGGAACTCTTCTATGAATAGAATTTTTTTTTTTTTTTTTTTAAATGGAACTCTTTTGTATATTGAATTAAAGAGAATAATAAAATTACAAAAAGGTGCAAGGGAAGTAACTTTAATCAGAAGTCACTCCCCTTAATTTAATATGTAATCCACAGTCAATTCAAGGGTTAAATGCAACAATTGACTGATTTTAACCTGAATCCTATAATCCAGTCTTCAATATATTACTATCTATTTAGTTTTACACTCTGAGCAGATAAACCAAGAACTCTTTATTTTATTGAATTATTATTGAATTCTTAGAATCTAACCACTTAAGTTATATATCTGTTAATATATCACAGTGTTTCTTAAACTATTTCATTCAGCCATGTCTAAATTTCTTATTTGATTATTTATCATAAAAATTTCATTCATTTTGTATCATGAGCATATTATAGAGCAGTGTTTCTTCAATTATTTTAGTGTCATTCACCCTCAAGTCTTTATTACAAAATCTCATTGAGTCATGACTAAATTTCCTTGTGTTTTCGGTTATTTTCATCTTATTCTACTTTGTTTATACTTTTCATTAATTTTGTATCATGAACAAAATGAATAAATCAACTCTGAGGTGTTCATCTAATTTATGCTTTTTGAACATTCTAAAAATATGTAAAGAATATTAGTGAGAAATTGAAGATAGAAAAATTGTAAGAATGTTTCTAGTTTACATTAATTCAGCAAACAATAGTCTTGGAACTTATGATTATGTTTATAGAACGTTCTCTCTTTGTACATGTTCACCACAAAAATTACTTTTTAAGAATTAAACAAAGATAAATATCTAAGCAAATCAAGTCTTTCACCCTTCACTCCCGCCCCCAATACAATTTCATTCACCATTGAGTGAAGAATTCTCCAGTTTAAGAAACACTAAAATATCAGGTGAACAAAAAAGCTCTTTTTTTTTTTATTAGCCTCAAAATTTTCCAAATGATAGCAGTTCATCAGCATTTTCAGCAACATAAAACCTACACACAATATTTACTATCAGATATTGTATATACCAGCATATAAGTTGGCTTTTTAAACATCAAGTATTTTCCCTAATGGATCATATTAGTCTGCTTAGACCCTAAGAATTTGATACTCTGATGGACACAATACGGCTTTATGTTAGAGAGTCGACTGATTTGGAAAATAATGGACTAAACTTGAATTAACACCTGTTTTGGGGTCAACTTATATGCTGACATGCACAGTAAATTTCAGAAGAGTATACCTACTCAGTAATAATGAGTGAAATTACACTTTTTTACACTCCCTCAACCAAGATTTTTAATGGAGGTTCAATTTACAATGCAAGGATACGCTAAATTGACCCCTTGTTTGTATCGGGCAGTATTCATGCTTGTTTTTTGAAAATTAGCACTCTTTTAGCGATCATCCATTTTCCTAATTTTTTAATTGATCGCCTCCTACGCAGCATGTAAGAGACAAGCATTCATGTGTTTTCCTAGTGTCAACATGTGTATTGCATGAGACCAGTTTCAAGACAAATTCCTCGATCATACAGAGGTCTCTTGCAAGAGTTTTAGCAATTTCCAGAGTGGTTTTTCCTTGATTGAGCATTTAAACAATTTTCAACAGCGGCTCATCTCGCATGAAATTCAGAATGGTTGAAAAGAAGCTATACCACCAAAATGACTGCCAAATATTCATCGATGCCAAAAAAACACTTGACTGGCATGTGCAATGTCATTTCATGAAAATTCATGCCATCAATGGGTTTTAAAACATTTTGGGTTGTTAGTTGATTATGTGTATATTGATGGTTAAAACTTTATTGGTTTGCCGTGGATTAGTAAGGATTGAATAAAGAACGACCGACACGCATATGTGATCAAATATCGTTAGATATTAGTTATATTTCAATAAATGGAAATGAGGCAGTACATATTAAAAAGGCGACCAGACACAAGTGTTCGTGACAGACTGTTCATTTTATTTACTTGTTTTTTTTCCTAATCACAAGTCCAGTCTCTAGTGAGGATTTCTTTCCCGAAGTGGATAACGTCTTTCAGGGACAGATGTCGATGTACCTGTCACATCTGAACCTCTGTTGGTGTTCTCTATGCTGGGGCTCTTGACAGTTTGTGGAGGGGGGGGGGTCCCGCAGTGACTGAGGTATTACCCCTGACCCTTCTCTCACTAGGAATTGTAAAACATCCTGTTCCTTCTCAACATCACTGGAAGATTCTCGGATCTGGTCAATATGCCGCGCCACCCCCTCCCTAGTGATCAAGTGACATTAATCGTCCAGGGGCTGTCTCTTAGTAACTTCTGTTATGAATACAAGTGGGGGCCATTGTTTTTCTTTGCAGTTAAAACACGTAGATTACAGATATTTTAAGAAATATTATTTGCATATAATGTTGGAATGCATAATGAACTAGAAAGCACTCAGAGTACATATCTCTATCAATGCCATAAATTAACAAAAATTCTTGCAATATATGCAAGGATTGAGTTACTTCCCTTGATATTTAAATTTAGCATTTTTTATTTACTGTTCGTTTCTAACCTCTTTTCATGCAGAATAATTTTTTTTTTTTTAAATATCTCTCAATCAAAAACGCATTGCTGTAATCATCCCACAATTAAATCACATCTACCTTGACCCATGGCCCACTCGTCCACAAAATTTGATTAAAATTGAAACTTTTGGAGATCTTGTGTGGGAAGGCATGAGCAAATACATTAATGTTTAGGGGGGAAAAATAGGGAAAAATATCTTTCAACTGGAAACAAATTCCTGGATCCATCCCAAATTCAATCACTTTTTCCTTATCCCATGGCCAACAAATTCAACAACATTCCTTCATCGAAATCCATCATTGATTTGTTTTGAAGTTCAATATCTGTACTTTTGACTTTTTTTAAGGTTTTTCTCTTTGACATTTTCTTTTCTAGGACCGAAATATGATTCTGGGCAAAAATGCTTTCTTCGTGAACCCTTCTGATTCACTTGCAGTTATTGCCAACAACCTTGATTGCATTCCCTACTTTCAAAAAACTGGAATAAAGGGTTATGCTCGTAGCATGCCCACAGCAGGAGCTGTCGACAGGTCAGTATGATAATATCTGTATGACAAATAATGAAAAACAGAATGAATTACATTTTCCATTTTTTTCATTTTCATTAGATGAAGAATTATAAATAATTATTATTTAAAATTTTCATGACTACTTTTTATCTTCATCTTTATTCATTAGTTGCTTTTTCTTTTGTCACAACTTTTACTTAGGCTAATTTCCCTCTGGCAGTGAGTAAATTGTATTCGATTGGAAAATAAAGACTAACCAGAATTATCGATAATAGAACTACCCCCACCAGCAAGCATGATTTATACATCCAAAGAAGACCAAAAAAAACACATCCTTGGTCCCATAATCTAATAAAAGGTTTTCCCTACCCTATACCAGGTCATTGGGGCACCCATTACAGGTGTATCTTGTGCGAGATAGCACTCTCAGGTTTCTTCAATCCTACTCTTTATGTTAAGTGTTTTGCAGAGAATCAATGGATACCATTTTTAAAGTCTTTGGTATGTCTCGGCCATAGATCCAACCCATGGTCTGCTGAACTGGAGGCAAGTACCGGGCCAGTGATATCATTTTCATTACATAAAAGCATATCTTGGGCGAGATGGTCTGACAGAGCCCATCAAACCTACTCCTTAGGGAAGAGACATTGAGTACCATTTTTAAAGTCTTAGGTATGACCCTGCCATGAGTCCAACCCACAGCCTACCAAACTGGAGGCAGCCACTCTACCACTTGAAATCAGCAAGGATTGGAGTACTTGTTTGAAATACATATGGAATAAAACAAATTTATGAAAAGATAATAAAAACTGTTTGATTCAAGAATTTTGCAATTGAAATTTGAGAAATGAGAGCTTTGTGATCACACATTTAGAGATACTTTACCTGTCTTTTGAGTTTTGATAAATTATACAATTTACTACAGATAATGATCAATTGACTGGATCATTGTAGAAATAAAATCAATAAAATACAAAAATTCCCATTTTCATATTTAAACATTATAGGCTCTTTATGACTAGAGGTATGTTTTTTTACAGTAAGAAATTGTGACCATTACAAGATTTCTGGTCTATGGAGAATCTATAAAGTAATTCTATAGAAATATTCTTGCTCTCATTAAACTCCTTATGAAATTTTACTGCTTACACCAAAAAAGAATTATGTGACAATAATATTTTTGATATATTTATTATTAGACTCGCTACAGTTTGACTAATTGTTTCAATATGTCTACATTATTTTTAAGCAAGTAAACAAATCAAACATTTATTGTTTTTGAATTATTCTTTTTTGCAAGTGTTACTTTCAAGTCTTGTGCTAAAAGTAATTTTAATGTAAAAATTACAATATATTAAATGTTTTTTAAAGTCCATTTAAGAATAAGATGAGATGTGATCGTGATCCTTGTAGAAAATAATAATTTGAAAAAAAAAACAATCGCTTAATACACTTGTTAAATCTAAACAATCCAAACAGAATGAAAATGAAGGTTCGAGATCGGAAAGGCCTTTGGCCAGCAGTGGACATAATTAATGATGATGATGCTATGGCTTGGCTCCATAGGCTCTGCCTATATTTCATATTATGATTGTGTTTTAATTGTTTTTTTTTATGAATCATTTTATTTCTTGAAGTTTCTAAAACAAACAATGATTTGTATTAGATGATTTTCCTTTTGAAAAATAGAGCAAATAAGTGAATTGGAAAATATTTCCCCACTCTATTCTATGTTCACTCAATAGTGTGATGGTTAGCATGTCAGCCTCTCATGTAGAAAATCTAGGTTTTGATTCCTGGCATGAATGAAGAGTGTAGAAAACTCTTCATTTGGACCAATTTCAGCAGCTAATTGAGTACACTCTGAGCTGTGTGATTAGTGGAGGTATTCCTTTGGTGGACTCGCATCTGATGAGGGGCAGCATAAAAACTTGTAAGAATAAAGTCCTGGTCTCGACCTGACTTGTAAGGATCTCTATGTTGATACTTCCAACAGAAACCAGGACTTTGTCACAGAGGGTTGTTTCTCAAAAGACATGACAATTTACCTACGTATTCTATGAGAAATTTCAAAAGTGTCTGACATCAGTCAGATAATTCTACTCACCCACAAACTTATCTGTAGATTATTTCAGTCTGTGGGAAAAAGAGTTAGTTTTCTTATCTCTAACGTTTTTGGTTGAGTGTGATTGAAGCGCTCCAACCCTTTCATCACTAATTCGAAACAAATCAAAGCCAGTTTGAATTTTAGACTATAACTGTTGGGTAAAAAAATATCTAATAAAGTTTGGAAAGTTATTCACACGAAACTAAATGGTTTTTCAGACTGTTGTCCTTATTTTTATTCATTTCTTGACCCAAAAATTTGGAGTTGGTAACATGGAGGCCCTTTTTTAAGGACGAAATACATCTCTGTACAAAACAACAAGTAAAGACTGTCATTTTGGTTTGGAAAAAGGACAGCCAACTCATCATTTTTCTAAATGGTTTGGTTCAACTCTATCTCAATAAATTTGGTATAAAATTTTGGAATTTGGTGAGGAATTGTGAAAAATGTCATTTGTTTTCTTGATTCTAAAATGTCAAACTCTTTATTCAATGCAGAGTGGCTCATGCAAAAGGCAAAGAGTTCTTTGAAGTACCAACAGGATGGAAATTCTTTGGGAATTTAATGGATGCCAACCGTCTTTCTTTATGTGGAGAAGAGAGTTTTGGAACTGGATCAGATCACGTCAGGTTAGTGCAATTTTTGTATAGATTTCATCTTCAATCTTTAATCTTTAATAATACGGGTTGAAGATGCTTGACCCAAAATGTCTGGGACTTGAAGTGTTTCAGATTGGTGTGTGTGTGGGGGGCATATTTGCATGTACACAATATCACACTTCCCCCTCAGTTCTGTTTCTCCGATAGATTTACTTTCTGTACTGTAGATATATGTAAACACTTTCTTTTATCTCTGTGACTTATTGGAGTATTTGCAGCATTTTCTTACATTTTCAACCTTATCTTTGTACAGATGAGCAAATAAGCAAAAAATTCAGTGAATAATTCATGTAGGTCTGTTTCAATTTGGACTAGTTTCGTCTGTCACTATTTGTGATGTAAGTATAGTTTTATGTTTCTAAAGAGTTAAACGAAAATAACCCAAGTTTTTACTGTGGTCAGAGTGAGTTGAATGTGTTTGAAATTAGCTTCGTCTCTTATCTTTGAATCATACTACAGTGATGCCAGGTGTGGAATTTTAAAACTTGTAACATTGTTGGCTTTTTAAAAAAATCTCAGATTATGGAACATTTCAGTTTTTCTAGTTTGGGATTTATCTGTATTGATAATTCAACTGACTATTCTTAAAATTCTTTCAAGTTGAAAAGTTCCTTTTTTTACATACCACAAAATCATATCAAAAGTTAAATATTTCCCTTTCTTTTTTTTTCATTTCTAGAGAAAAGGATGGTATCTGGGCCGTGTTGGCTTGGCTTTCTATCTTGGCGCATCGCAAACAGAATGTAGAACAGATTTTAGTCGAGCACTGGAAGCAGTATGGAAGAAATTTTTTCACAAGGTTTTTATTACATTTGACTTCTTCATTTCAATTCTAGGAAATTTTGTGAACAAAGAAATCCTGGACAGAGCGTGTATCAAAGAAGGAAGTTTTAAGGAGATTAAAAATGACAAGCAATAAGAAAGAGAATGTTGAGAATTTTTGGTCACTTAATGAGGAAAGAAGGCTGAGTAAACTTGATGCTCACAGGGTGCATAGAAGGCACAAGGAACAGAGGTGGGCAGTGAGTAACCTACTTGAAGGATTTGAGTGGGTATATGACAGCATACTATCATGGCATAGAAGACAGGAATTTGCTAAGAGCAACAAGGGAATGGAAGCTGTAGAGAGCCATGATCACCCGCTTCCTCAAGGGGCATGACACACAAAAAAAGAAGGAAGAAAAATTATCTAATGTTTGTGTTTTTTAGTTGTCCACACATCTCTATAAGACACTTTTCTGTCGGTCAGTCCCAGTTACATTTAGCAGCAGAAATAGGGAGGAAGAAAGAGATGTGCTGTCATTGAAAATTTTTTACCTGCTGCTAATGATGTCATAATAGAATTCTTAGGTTCACTTTTTTGTATTTAAAAAAAATGCCAAAAATGGCCCTTTATAATTTTTATTGAAAATAATTTTAGCCGAATATTTCTACATCATAATATTTTACAAGTATGAGAATCAATTGACACAAAGGAAGACTACTCGCTCTTCTTCCTCCTCCTTCCGCTGATGGTGGACACATCATTGAACTTATGGTTCTTGTTGTTTGTCTATATTCCTGCTTATCTTTCAGATACGATTATGAGAACTGTGAGTCAGCCCCAGCTGAGAAGATGATGGATGTTTTGAACGCTTTCATCTCTGATTCTTCTAATATTGGGAAACAGTTCAGCCACGATGGTAAGAGTTACAAAGTGAAGAAGGCAGATAACTTCTCTTATGAAGATCCCATTGACAAAAGTGTCAGTACTAAACAGGTGAGTCAATTTTATAATGTCTGTTTTTGAGAAAGCTTGACATAATCCAGAGTTTAATGCTGACCGCTGAATAATTACAATTTGTTTCTAAAACATCTAGAATTACCCGTAAACCCTTGTTATAACTAATTTCCGTTGAATACAGTGAATACATGGACCATAATGAACAGTCTTGTTATTCACTGAACAAAGTTTGATGAATTCGTTGAACAAGTGGACCATAGCAAACTTGGCATCATCTTACTTTTGCAGCCTTTAGTAGAAGATCAAAGTGTAGTATCTATTATATTCACATCAAACAAACAAACCATTTACTTCGCATTTTCAATTTTAAACGTTATTATTGTTGTATTTTAATTCTGTCCTCAAAAGAATAACACCTTTCGTTTTTGTCAATTGAAAATGTATTCAAATTAAATTGAAATTCACTTTAAATTTAATTGGAATATTTTTTCAACTGCCAAAAACAAAATACGTACAATATTTTGACCATGTGGGTAATGATGACTGAGCAGTCAGTAAAAAGCCACTTCTTAACCTAGTAAACATTTAGCAGAGAAAACCATGGACAATTGAAACAGAGGAATAGGTATTTGATAATTCCCCTATTACCTCATCAACCCAGTGGATTATGGCTTGGAGAATGGATTTGGCGAGTTGAGTTCAAACTCCGGCCAGGACAGTTTATGTTCACCTTATATTGGGGAAAAGCATAAATCCATCTCTTCTCTCCCAGCTATGAGTAAAATAGCGCTGGGTGATGGGAGTGATGCCACTTCGGGTGGTTACCGCCTCTGATATTATTTCACATATCACACACTGGTTGATTGAGTAGTAATGTGATATGTGCAGCCCAAGCAGGGACAGTTGTAGCCACAGCCAGTGTAAGGACACTACTCACTTGCTTTATTTTATCAAATTTGGAACACCAGTGGTAACTCACAGGTATCCTGGGAAAAAAAAAGCCTAAATTACCTGTTTTCAATTTTTAACATTTCTTCATTTCTTTTAGGGCATCCGCATCATTTTTGATGATGACTCTCGTATTATCATGCGTCTTAGTGGTACTGGAAGTAGTGGTGCCACCATTCGACTTTACATTGAAGGCTATGAAGCTGATGTTAGCAAACATCTTCTCGATCCACAGGTAGGTTGTTTTTTCTTCTGGATAAATCTATATTCTATCTTAAATAAAACTCCATAAAGAATAAAGATTTCTTTCTGCAATGATTTTTTTTTTTTTTTAAATTTCATCCAATTTTATTTATGAACTTTCCCTTAAACTATGTTTTATTCCCATCTGATTAAATTAAATTGAGTTTAAAATAATTTCTCTTGTTTTCTTTCTCAGGTTGTGCTGAAACCATTGGTTGAAATAGCCCTGAAAATCTCTCAGTTACCAGCCCTCACAGGCCGTACAGCCCCAACTGTTATCACATAATTACACAATGTATTTGAACTTTTGCCTCTGACAAAAGTCAAGGTTTTGTGTTTGAAAGATTTTCCCTGGATTTCTGACTGCTATTTGCTTAGTTGCCTTTCAATGGTTGAAAATTGAAGAATTGATTAAAAAAGTTACTCAAAATATCTTTCCATGAATTTTTAATGCTTCATCTAATATTTGCAGCAGCGAACTGACTGTAGATTAAATTAAGAAGTCAAACTTTGACATGATTTCAGAAAAAATAAACAACAAAAGTGTTTTCTGATAAATTCCAAACATGAATTCAGTTTTAACTGTCAGCCTTTCTACAAATTTTTATTTATCAGATATTTTGGTCATTGTTGTTATTTTTTTTTTTTTTTTTGTTTTTTTTTTCTCCAATGTCTTCAAATTATTGATCAGGCTCACATGCAATCATTTCATTTGATATTTCGGTCAGTCTCAACATTCTTCACTTTTGTAGGTTTTCCAGCACCGTCTTAGAGTCAAAAAATCCCAGAATTTATTTGCATTTCAATCAGGACAATATTACATTAGTAGGGTCAACCTATTGAGTCCTTCTGTCATTTATTATCTAGTTTAAAAATTCATACGCAAACATTCAGTGCCTGATATCTTTTCTGAGATTTGATTTGAATATGTTTATTCAGAGAACAGACTGTGGCTTCTGATAGTTTGTTTCTGGTAGAAGTGAGTCTGTTTGAGTGCTTTCTAGCTCTGGTGGCCATCTGAATTCGTAGCTTTTTTCTGTTACCTCTGGTTGCACTGCTTAAGGATGGCTGTAGCATGATTTTATCTAGACAAATGCTGCACTTACAGTCTTTGTCGATAGCGTGTACACCTGAGGTTATCCTATATGTTTCCAGTAGATCAGCATTATCAGAATGAAATTCAGTAAAAACTTTGAAAAAAATCATTGATGCTTGATATTTTTTTTATTTTGCAGTTAAACTGCCTTAATATTATAACAGATTCATTCATTTACAATTGTCAAAGATGCTGCCAATCATGTAACATTAAAGCAAATGACTTTTTCTTGCACTTCCTTCAGAGCATTGACAACTGGCCTCATTTGAGAATTATCGTTTCTTTTAAATACTTCTGAAATTGAATAATACCCGGGTATCAAGAACTGCTCAGCTTGAAACAAATGAATAAAAAAGACACAAAGACCTGTTTTTCCGATAAATCCCGATCTTTTATTTAACAGAGAGAAGAGAATGAAAAAATAAAAGACAAAGAAAAGTTGCCAATCGTGTGATTCTGCAGAGAAAAACTGTGTTTTCAGTCAAGTCTTTTTGAAAATGTTGAATGTCTGTGTAGAAATGGAAGAGTTTCTTACAAGATTTTATTTTTCATGGAGACAGAAGTATTTTTTTGTTGAGTTCTGCGGGAGAGAAGAATCTTTACTTTTTTGAATTCTGTAGAAGTTGATTTTTGTTGAGATCACAGAGATGACAAATATCACCATGTGATCTGAAAAATTGTGGTACCTTTGTGTTTGAGGGATTTTATAGAGAATCCAGATGAAGGCTATCACTTTTAGATAGTGAAAATCCAGTCAGTTAACAACGGGTCAGTAGCTGCTGAAACACCCTTACCACTTGAATGGTGAGTCTAAGTCCTCGAGACTGCTAAATTCTGATGATAGATGGCAATATATGGACCTTTTTAATATTTTATTTATTTTTATTAGATTTATCGTGAATCACTGAATTAAAAAACTTCACAATGCTGTGTATACTGATTAATACATCTGGTAAATGCGAATTTCATACAATGATCAGTCGTTGTGTAATTGCAGTACATACATACAGACTTTTTCTGATGGTTGATAAATTGATTAACTCCTTCACTAGAACATTTGAAAAGTTGATTTTTCCCAAAAATGAAAAATTTCTGAAAGAAAGGATCATTATATTCATTCAAAGCACCTAATAACCCTTAAAAATACCAAAAAACTTCCCTTTATCCTTTGAATTCAGTTGAGAGGTTGATCTGGTGTTCCTAAAAAGGTACAATATACATTGCAAACCATAATTCTCTTTTTAATTGATTTTATTTATAATTATGGTGAATTTCCTAGATTCGAGATTGTATTTATAACTAGTTGGGATACCTGGCAATGCCTGGAGGAAAATATCTTAAAATGTGACAACACAGTAGAAAGTATGGTCTTTTTGTATCTATCTTCTTTAGTTCAGAGATGGATAGTGGGATGAATGTTGGAGAGACGGAATAATATAGGTATTCTTCATGTTTCTGGATGTTTGAAAGATGAGGGATTTCTTTCCTCCTCGTCGTTTGGTGGTAGTGCAGACGTCACTGAAGATGTAGTAAGGAAGAGAAAAGATAGTGAAAGGTGGGAGCTTTCTTGTTGTGGATGGTACTTGTGTCTAAGTGGAGTTCTTTGAACTGCTTGAATTTCTGTATGGATATGTGGAAACTGGGTTCAGTGTGTGAGCCATACTGCCAAGTTGTGTGCGTTAACTTGGAAGTTATTTTCTGATGCTGATGGACTCTTGATGGACAGACCATGAAAGACAAAGAACACAGAGTTTTTTTTCCATGCATGTTTCCCGAAGTAAAGAAATTTAGGAAAGATTATCATGACTTTTTTTGGTGAGAAAAATCATAACCTAAAATCAACTGAAAAAAAAGTAAGATGAAGGTAAATAGTAATAATAATGGTTTATTACAGTGCTTTTCGAACTTTTATTTATTCATGACTAAAGAGACTTCTTTTTGTAACTCCTCACTCAGAGTTATTAGTCTTACGGTGTTTACTGTTTGTTTATTATGGAAAAAATAATAGAATGTATCCGAAACAAAATTTGTGTTCATAGAATTATCAAATTTGTCATTTCACAATAAGCACCAATAGGAGATAGTTTCTGTTTTTTTAGAAACATTATCTTTTACGCGACCCCTGGAGCGATCTTAACCCCTAATTTAAGGAGTTTGTTTACAATAATTCATTTGATGAAAATAAATGGGTTCACTCTTCATTTTTCTTACTTTGGTTAAAAAAAAAGGAGGGCAGTCTCAGGCGTGCACACAAACACAATTATCGACTATCAAATTTTTAAGTATAAAGATTATCTAAATTTACATTCAGTATCTAGGCACATATTTTCATAATCTAGATACAGTCTAACATATCTAGAGTGGCAACTCTAGAAAGTTAAGGGAGATAATCTATGAATGGTTGACATGAAGCTTTTATTTTAGAGTCATGCTTCAGCAGTAATGCTTAGAGAGGCTGAGCATCATGTTAGTTCAATGACTGACATTAGGCTAATGTTGTACAGAAATATTTATTTTCATTAGATTGCTCTAGAACTGTTAATTCAAACAATTTCATATTCAGCCAGATTTGGCCAGACAGGGGAGATAATCCAAGCTTTATCTCTGATACTCTCCCAAAACTGGCATTGAAATAGCGTCAAATTTTGAAATCTAGCAGATCTTTTCAAAACCAGCCTCTGCCTCCAATTTTCCAAATTTTATGCCAGTTTTTGCAATATCACATTTGCTGACTAACATATCTGGCAAATATCAACTTTGATGATCAACTGTCAAGTAATTGTGGTACAAACATATAGACAGAGATTGCTTCAATTTCAGTTGTAAGTACGTAATTGTTATTTTATACTTAAAATCAAAATAATAGAAAATCTTTTTTTAATTTTTTTTTATTGTGGGCTCATAAATCTAAGATCAAAAACCTAATGAAGTCGTGAGTGTCATCTAATTATCTTGGATTTTAAACAAAAAATGAAGCACATGGTTCAAAACATTGGGAGGTTGGTTGAATAAAGTACAGTTATCACTTGCTATACACAGGAGCACCAGGGGGCTGACCCCTCTCCCAACCCTTTCAATCAGTAAGACCCATAAATCTTGTACCATTCATCTTACTATTTTTGTCATTTTTTAAAAATTACTAGGTTTGAGAAAACTTACAATAAAAAGCAACAAAAATATTTAGATGAAGGTAAGTTGTAGCATAAAAATGAAAAAAAATGTTGATAATGATTCATGATACTTCATCTACTAAAAAATAAATGAATGAATTTGGTTACTGCACAGTGAATAAGAAGAAAAAATGAATGTCTATGATACAGTTCAACTAACCGGTTTGCAAGTGTAAACATTGAACTATTTCAAGTTTCCAACCAAGTTTATATTGTGTACATAAATGAATCACCAACACAGATATTAGGATGCATTTATGATTTCTAAACTTTTTACATTTTGTTTATATGGCACAGTATTTTCCATAATTGTTTTTTTGCAGTATGCTGCTACCCCCCCCCCATTTCCTATTGAATTATTCAAGACTGAACTGTGATTTACGGAAACCATAAATAGGAAATCCACAAATAGCAAGGGATAACTGTACTAAGTCCAGAAAGTTCTTCCAAGGCTATGCAATATAGTCGGAAAAAAACCAATAAGATTCAACCTTTAATGTACAAGGGAAGTTGAGAATTAAAAGATTGTTGTAAAGGGAGTACTCTTGAAGAATGTGCACAAGGGGAGCAACTGTTTCCTCTCTCGCTACATTACTAATCACTTGGAGGCTAGTTTATCATCGGTTTTCTTTTCCATTGTGAACTGTATTGAAGGTCTCATCGAGTTCATTTGGTTCAACAGTACTTGCACATCTTCTTGGTGGGGCCAGAGGATAGAAGTATTATTCACATATCAAAGCCATATGGTTGACTTCAACGATGCCTTTCCAAAAACCATTTCCTCAAAGTATTCCATGTATATATTTGCCATTACCGAAGACAATGGCAATCCCGTAGCCATGACAACTTCCTGCTGATATGTGTCAGATCCTAATTGGAAGCATGTTGCTTGAAAACAGGATGTCAACATCTTCATTAGGTTGTCTATTGAATATACTGGTATTTTCTCCCAGGAACAGATGGGATTCTATTTAAAATGTAATTATATGCATTAACTATAAACTGCAACCTTAATTTACATTCATCATAGGTGACTATGTATGTTAATTTTCTTTCTCTCAGTGCTTATGCCATTTTGGCAGTAATTTGTAAAAAATCTAACCCTAAACTGACAATAAAACATGTTTTTCTTGGAGAAAAATTTTTATCCTACTCCAAACCCAAATGCGACAATATGAAATGTTTATAAAATATCTCCAGTGCTGCTAAATTTAGAATGTTTTCTCCTAGACAATACTGGGCACCCCAGCTAGTATTCTATATAATATGAAATTTAATAAAAGGAAATATTTCTAAAAATATCTATTATTCTTTTGGCATCTTCATGGTAAGTGTTAAGAAAGTATATGCTTTTATTATGAATAGATCACAGGTCAAAACTGTGATGATTTATTATTATTATCTAAACACAAGCAGTGACAAAGGTAAACTATGGCCAGCTTGTGAAAACCTACATCAATGAAAATTTGACTGAAAATCAGTTCATATTATTACAAAGAGATCACATGTCAGATTTATTTGTTGAATAGACAAAAGGGTTTACAGCTTTTCTGAGGTCTACCCAAAACATTTCAGTACTTAGTCTCACCTGCAACTAGCTGTATGGCCTCACTGAGTGATGTGACCTCTTGAGGCACTAAAACATTTCTTTGTCTTTACCGTGAAACTTTGTTAATACATTGTATATTTTATACCATTTTTTCAAAATTTCCTGTTATCTATGATTATTTTGGCCAGGGTAGCCAAATTTGCCATTCTTCAGCTCGATCTTGTGGATTTTTTTTTTTTACATAATCAGCTGATGAGAATCAACAATATTTTTGTTCTTTTTGATTAATAAGTTTGCTAAAAATAAATGCACAATTTTTCTTGCTGATTTCTTCTGGTGTCTTAGTGTATAGTCATTATATTTGATAAGCAGGCTATACATGAGTATCTATAAGATTTCTAGACATGAAGTTTGCTGGAAATTAAAGAGCAGCCGATTTGGATCTTGAAAGACAGCTTTACCCCTATACAGCAAACCATAAATGGCAACATTCATTTCGGCATCTTCATTTTGGGAAAATGCATGTTTTTAGAGTACACCACATGTGAAAACCATGTGTTAATTTCTTCATCAATCTCAACACAAGCAGTAAATAGGGTTATCAGTATGTAAATACTGAAATCTTAGATACGATGCAAGGGAGGTAGTTTTTAAAAATTTCTGGATCAACCCCAAGAGTAAGTTTTTTGTTTCATAACGAATTAATGATTTACTTACTTTTATCAAATTTATTGATTTTTTTTTTAAATTGTCAATTCTCATTGGCTAATTTGAGGAAATAAATCTGCCAGAACTAGCCGAAAAATGGCTAATTTGGCTCCACCCTGGCCAAAATAATAATAGATAATCTTTTTTTTTCTATTTTTTCAGTTCCGTATATGAAATATACACTGCATTAACAAGGTTTTAGGGTACAAAGATAGAGGTCACATCACTTGGGTGAGGCCATTAGTTGAAATTAAATCTTTTAGATAAGCTGATACAATACTTTAAATCAAAAAAATAGAAAATATTTGAATTTCAAATAGCTCTACTGTAAAATCAGATTTTCAGAAATACAACTCTTTGCATAGGGGGTATTTATTTGTATTATTTACCCCTCACCCTATATCAAGCCTTGTCTCCCAATATTCCCTTGAGTCTTCCATTGCCCTCCCCCCAATATAGGATGGCCAGATGTCTGGCTTCATCTTGGACAGTCTGACATTTGAGCACTCTGTCCTCCATCCGGCCTGAGATTACACAAGACATTTGTCCACCTTTTGGGGAGTCAGACCGTAAAACTTATTTAAATTACCTTGGATATACTTATAACAGGAGTAAGTGAAAGCCTTCAGCCACTATGTATAATAAAAATGTATAAATGGTTTATAATTGCTAACGTATTTTATCATATGTTATTGCTGTTATCAACACTGCTGACAAGATGCTGTGTGTAGAGTCACGTAAAGTGGAAGAGAGTCAGTTGGTCTGACAAAGACTGATTTTGTTCAGAAAACCTTCTTTTTTTTAATTTTATAAAACTGACTACAAAATCGCATTCATACATTGAAGTGATGTACAACAAATCAACAATTCATGGAAGTATTTTGTATATCTTATACAAAATTTTTATATATTTTCAACTTCTCATTAACAGCATGTCTAAGCATTGGTTGCATGTGGCTGTTTGCCTGGTGGTTGGGAATTCAATCCTTGTAAAATCCATATACTCTGGTTCAGTGGAACAAGCAGAGATGGCATCTTAAAGACAAATTAACAAAGTAGAAGTACTATCATTGAGCAGGATGCCCTAGCCTAAAGGATGTCCTAGCCTAAAGGATGCCCTAGCCTTCAGGATGCCTAAGTATACAGGATGCCCTAGCCGAAAGGATGCATTCCAATTTTGACTCTCAGAATTTTGAAAAGGAAGGATAAAAATTGAATGGGCCTATGGGGAAACAGTAACCTTTGACCTGTAAGGGGCAGGGCAAATTTTCAAGATTTCTATTGGGGGGATGGGGGGATATCATCTTCAAGACCAGGAAATATGGCAATTAATATGAAATGTCCTTGTAGCATGCGTGCTAGGGTGAGAATGGTCTACCTCCATGGATTGAATAAAGAGTCTGGTTCAAAACCATGAGAACAGTACCTGAAGAAGGCTGCAGAGCATACGGGCTGAAATGTTGAAACTATAACAATCAAGATGAGGACAATGGTTTAAATATATCAATGTATAATAGATGAAGTTTTTTACATTTTTTTTTTTAAAAAACCCTTTAAATTGAAAAAATGGATACTATGATATGAGTCTGAGATGTTAATGATGTATTAAAATGTCATGATAGTTTGGTTTTTAGATATACAAGCAGGAATCGCTGTCACTGACAAATTGACATAGCAAACACCTCACTCTATCTCCATGAAGCGTTCCCTCCCACTCTTACTATGAATCTGATGTCACTTAAGGGACATTCTATTGTTACTTCAACAGAACATGGAATTTTATTTCACTATGTCAGAGTACAAATATGCATCAATAGCATAAATAATAATTCTTTTTTACTATGACATTAGCTTTGAATGAAGGTCCTTTCAGAGGGAGGGGCTTTTAAAACGTGTTTTAATGATGCACTTATGTGACGCATCTGATCTACACATTTTTGAGGGTCAAAATTTTTCTTTTGAGTACTCTACTTATCATAAAATGGTTGAATCACAGCCGTCTTCAGCTAAAAATGAGTTGTTTATTTGATAAAAAAGTTTAATTTTGTTCTTCTCACCACTTTATTGAATTAGTTTAATGGCTCCCTCTTCATCATAGAATCTAGTGGCTTTTGGGCATCTTGAACATCATGTTCCTAATTTTTGGGCTGACGGTCTCATTTTGCAAATTTGGAAACAAATTTTTGCAAAAGTTTACTTTTGTATTTAAAAATTTTTTATTTTTTATTTCTCATGGACACTTACATTTTGTGTTTGTCGATTTTGCACTGTTCATCGGAGGAAGTTCAAAGATATGGAAAAGACTTATTGGAGAGATGGTGAAGACTAGCAAAAAAGTTTTCATTAGTTTTTTTTCACTTTTTTCAAAGAAGTTATATCAGTTTGTTTAGGGTTGGGAGGTAGGGTTAGGCATAGGATTGAATTAACAGTATGTGAAAAATGCAAGTTTGTGCACAGGAAACACAAAAAAGAAGCAAAATTCTGGGGTTTTTTGTTGACAGGAGAAATTTTTTTAAACAGAAAAGCAAATTTCTCCCAAGATTTTTTTCCCAAATTAGCAAAAAAAATCTTTAAAAAATCAGGAACGTAGCTGATGATCTTCAGCACGCATATAATAGTCATCAGAAGCCGTGACGGTAGTGCCAGCCATTATACTAACACAATAGCAGTAAGTAAAATTAAACTTTTTATAAAATAAAATTCTCATTTTTAACAGAAGCGGTGAGAGCTTCGAAAAAAAATATCAAACTAGCACATATATGGTGTGACTTTCAGGTTTGTTTTTTCAATTAAGAGCAATGATTCTTCTATGCAAGTATGTTGCAATGTATCAAATTCCTAAATGGTTCTGTTTTTTATGGTGGTAATGGAGGGGCATGACAAGAAGTTCCTTCCTATGTTTTTACCTGCAATAAACATTGCAATGTCTATGAGAGCCAAATTCACTTTCTCTCAGACACAGATTGAAAAGGGTTGGAAGCAGCCATAGAGGTGAAGGCAAGAGAGAGATTTGCAATCTCTATATTTCTGACTTATATTCATGGCATTGAAAAGAATGTTTTGATGTCAGTTCTTAGTAAGTTGGGGTTTTTTTCACCTGGATTCATTTCCAGATCACACTTTTTTGAAAATTAGGTTTTTTACCATACCTCATATTCCAGAGACACTTTTTATTGGAAGCTAGAGTCAAAAGTGAGGGAAATATTTTTCCCCTTTTTAGGGGTTGAAAATGAGGGAATATTTTTAAAAAAAACATTGCTAATTATTTTACAATAGAAATTTATTGAAAATCCAGAACAAAGGGATTGTCCATGGTCAAGAATTAACAGAATAGGACTTTTTACACATAAAATAATGCATCACAAATACTTTTGCTATAGAAAAGCATTTGTATTTTTAATGAAATATTGGAATTTTAATGAAATTCAGTAATTCTGCCCATAATATCAGAAACAAATTAAAAAAGAGCACAGTCTGTTGTTGCTTGTTCCTTAGAATTCACTCTAACCATGACTCAAGAAACTATTCCAGGTTCCACATCTCTGTGGTTTTAGCACAACCACAAGCTTTTGTCCTTCTAACAAGTTCCATTGACAAAGTTCTGATACCAATTCCATTGCCCAATAGATCTACCAACCAGAATAAAATATGTTCTTTGTTAAGCCAGAAATGTGATTTCTCACCATTCCTAATGCCTTCATGTCAGTCACTTCACACGGATGCCAGGTGATCATCTCCAATGTCAGATCTTATCCGGAGAACAATGCCACACTAAAGCAACATGGTGTATCATCTGATCAGCTTGAATCACTTGCAACTGACCCCCAAACTTGAAAATTTATTAACAATTATCTTATAAATGATTTTAGCTTGTGATTCCAATGTTCACAAGAGAGAAAAAGTAGAAAAGAGACTTGAATTGTGTTTTTTATGTAATTCAATTAAAAAACTTATGATGTTTTCTTTGTATAAAGAATCAAATTGTTCAGTTAACCAGACCAGATTGGTTCTGATGCAGCCCTATATATGAACTATATATGATTACAATATCACTAATTTTATTGAAATCAACAGAATTTCTTCGAGTAAATCAAGTGATCCCATTCTGGTGGTTATTAGTTGATGGAAAGATATTTTTTCCTTAATTATCATTCATTTTTATAATTTGATCTTTAAAAAAACCTAAATTTTGAAACATTGATAGTAAAAGAAAACCTTAACATTACAGATATTATATGAGCATAGCCAATGGGCTATTAAAATGAAAACTATGGAGCAATAGAATGAACTGTATGGTATGGGGTTATTAATCTTGTAAAGGTTTTAACCTTTCTGAATCATACTCTTGATAGTCTCATATCAATGAGACATCAGTTTCTCAGCTCAAAAATCCTATGCAAGAGTCTTGTGACACCAGCCCTTGATTGTGTTTCTCATTTTGCTTGTTCAGGTAATTACCAAGGACCTGCAATATCCTTATCCCTCAATATTTTTGAACAGGAACAAAGGAAAAACTCAACTTAGTAAGATTAGTATTTGGTCTACAGCACACATGTGCAATATGCTTTAGATATTGGACATTCATAAAGTGTCTCGGAGAGATGGAGTTTAAATGATATTGTCCAGGTCCGTGTTTGTACAGTGGAAGGTAAAATTATCAGGTTTTCCTGGCTCCTCAGGTTTAAGTTGGTTTTAGTTTCATGCAAAAACGTGGAGCAAATGTTACATCCATTTAGTACTTTTCATATGCAAATTAGGATTTCTAAATGTCCAAACAAGCTGTTCATATTTTCTGCACTGATTTCAAATCTGCCAAGACAATTTAGAGGTGTGAAATATTGTAGCGAGAGAGAGTAGATTGGATATGCAAATCAGCTATGGGAAGGGTATGCTATGTAAGCTTTCACCAGGGGTGGGCTGAAGTGTGGTAAATTAGCGACAGGCCCTAGGAACCCTCATCCCCATTTTTTCTTCTTATCCCCTGTGTGGATAGTTTTTTCAGTTAGAGCAAAGCAAGATAAACATAGTTCGACTGGGTACTTCAATTAACCCCCACCCACCTAACGGGGGTGGGGTGTCAAATGGAGTTGACTGGCAATCAGGGACTCTGGTACAATTGAGCAGGGACTGGCACATGGAGAAAAAAGCAATTTCATAAGAAAAGAATACAGTCATATCCTTCTCCCTCTTCAGGTAAGCAAATGAACCATCACCCTTCAACTGAATCATTAAAATTAATATCTTTTGAATAGGACTGTTTGTGTAACTCTTCATTGTACGCCAGCCGGGTTACCCAGTGTTACCCAGGGAAAACAGAACATCAAAACAGACAACACATTGAAAAATATGCTTTTCTTCTTCTTCTTACCCAGCATAAGAAATGGAGAAAATATTATTTACACAGGGATCTAAATCTTTACTTCCACTCTGTGCTGTTTACTCACTGTCATAGATTGATAGCCTTGATTGGGTTGAGATAGATAATTTAGATTAAGAGTAAAAATTATGAGAAGAGTAAATAGTGAAAAATTGATAATGATGGTTTACAATACTTCATACAAAAAAAGTAGTAGAATAATGACTTCAAATTTTATAAAAGTGACCTTATTGAGTAGTAACACAGTCATGTGTCCCTAGATTTCCTTCAACACCTTCTTTTCTTACACAATTTCTGTTATTGAAAGAGAAAAATATCCATATGTTACTTTCACTTATGTGATCAAATGTTCCATTGCTATAAAAGTGATATGTGATCAGAAAATGCCAAAACTTATCTAAGAATAGGTTTTACTGTAAGAAAAAACTGTGTCATTCTGGATGAGAATAAATGACAAAAATTCCTGGTATAAAAATCAATTTTTTCTGATGTTTAGATTAAGGTAATTCTCTAGCCAAAGATTGGCAAGAAAATGACATTGATGTCTACCCTATGTGGAAAGTTGATTTTCCTTTATTCTCCATGCTAAATACCAGATCAATCGGCCTTGTAGTTTTTGCAGAGAAGAGGCACGAACAAGCAAACAAAAGGCTCAAATATTAGTTCAGATAATTGCATGCAATGTTGAAATTCAGTCTGCAGGAAACATTGTTCACTGGGCAATGTGGGATCTGTCAACACAGAACAAGAGAAGATCAGAACAGATGAAGTGTTTGATAACTGGCGACTCACATCCCTCTGGTTACAAGATCAAATGTTTATGAAAGTCCAGTATTGTATTCATTTTCAAAATTGATTTGATCTGACAAAAATCTAGATTTTCAAGAAGGCAGTTTGCGGCTTTTTGCACCAAAAATCTTCAGACCATGCACTGAACAATATGAAAATCTAAAAATTATCTGAATTTATCTAAAAGACAGATTTTCTTTTATCTATAATTATCTGAAAAGAATACCAGCATAAGATTCAAACATTGATAGTCCAAAATGACTATACAGACCTGAAAGAGCAATTTTTGGAAAAAACAAAAAAAAGCATTTTAGATGTTGCTTTGAGATGTACTCATGCCAATTTCCAAGGCAACCTCCTATTTTAGATACCAATAAACACTTCTTTTATTTTATACACTTTGGACACCGATGAACCCTTCTTTTATTTTGTACATTTTTGACACTGATAAACCATTCTTTTATTTTATAAATTTTTCAACAGTAATAAACACTTTTCATTTTATACATTTTGGACACCAATAAACACTTCTTTTATCCTATATATTTTAGACACCGAAAATCCATTCTTTTATTTTATACATTCTTAGACACCAGCAAACACTTCTTTTATTCCATACATTTTAAATACCAATAGATCATTCTTTTATTTTACACATTTTAGACACCAATAGACACTTTTTATTTTATACACTTCTTTTATTTTATATATTTAGGTTACCAATAAAACATCCTTTTATTTAATACATTTTAGACACCAATGAACACTTTTATTTTTTATATTTTAGATGCCAATGAACTCAGGCAGCCAGAAATATCTACGTTCTAATTCTTGAATTTTTACAAAGAAATTTGTTAAAATCTAGGTGAATTACTATTGATCAAATTTTATTCCCTTTTACCTTTAGGTAAATTAATTGTTTTTTGATTCTATTCATCAAAACTTTCCATAATTTTTTATTCTATTCAAAGAATTCAGCTGTCAGTTAGGAGAGGTATCAATCCATTTATGTCATTGGGACTCAAGATATGTAAGGACGAAAGTTTCTGCCACAAAAATGTATCCAAGAGAAGTAATAAGTGCTAATTAGTAATATTATATAAGCTGATGAGACATGAATTAAGTCATTGTAGTCAAGCAAAAGCAGTTTTATGTGTAAGTTGTCTGTAATAAGGGGACTAATATAACCCACCAAACAAAACTGTCAAAATGGTTCCTTCAGTTTTCAAGTTAATCTGGCTGGCTTACTATGTATATATCACATGTACAGGCCGTATTAAAGGAGCTTGAGGGGTGAAATTTTCAACATTATCACGTCTACAAAAAACATTTGTTTTTTGGATCACCCCTCCCATGAATAGGGTTTAAATGGGAAGTTCAGTTTGTAGTATAACTTTATGCCAATTTGATCCTCAGCATTTGTGCCTGCATTGATTCTTGGTTTCCGATGATTCAGACCTTAGTGATCATTGCCCAACAAAAGGTAAGAGAAGTAACTTATCCATTGATCATCTTTTTTCAAACTTTTTAATTGATCATCCCTAGCACAGCATGCTGCCCAAAGAACTTTCTATTGAGTGACTAAGCAAACCTGTTCAAGATGGGATTACTGCATATACCATAACTCATTAAAATATTTAACTTGTTTATAATGCAACTCTCCAATTTGGGCTTTTGATTTTGGTTCAAAATTTCTCACATTATTTGCAAATAAATATGGTAACTTATAGTGTTAGTCTCAGTAGTACAAAGTAATATCTGTTTGGCTTAGTTCATGTCTCCTATGATCCAATAAAATAATCACCGATTGGACCGTAAGTTGAACTCTGGTCGGTTTTTACAAAGTGTTGCCAATTTGTATTTCTAATTACAGATTGAGATGTTTTGTACCTTTCTTGCTCTGACATTGTGGTATCAGGAATCGACCTATTTTGAGTGGATTTAGAGTTTGCTAGCGTCTGGCAATGCAAAGATATATTGAAATGTTTAAATTGTGGCACTGAATCTATACAACATTTCATTTGGATTAAGAAAGTTAGACATTATTAATTTATTCATTTAGTTATAGAGAGATCTTCTCTGAGAAAAAAAAGGCTAAAAGTACATGTTTTAAATGTTTTAATAATTTACATCAAAGAGAGCAGAAAAGCAAGACTGCCAAGAACTAGATAATAAACCCTTCTACAAATCTCTCTTGTGCAAAATCAAGTTTGAAAAAAATATCTTACTCTTTGGTGTAATCTACAGAAGAGTCTACTGTGCCCGTCCAAATGTAAATAATGATAAAAATCTGTTACTAGAACCATTATCAAATGCCTCTGTCATCAATTATGACAGCACAATAATAGTGTGAGATTTTAACATCCAAAACATGAACTAGAACAAATTCAGAGAATCCAGCAGTGAAAAAATCACAATCCAATAGATTTATAAACAATATGAGGGACAATCACCTGACACAACACATTAATGAATCAAAGGAGGAAATGACAACCTGAATATATTAGACGTATTTATAACCAAAAACTATGATACCATTGAAAATCTATAAATAATGGACCCCCTTAGGAAAAAGTGATCACGCAACGATATAGTTTGACTATAACATCAAAACAAACATTGACATCCAAAACATATACAAATTCTATAAATGTAATTGGTAAAACATGGAAAGAATATCTTGCATTGAATGGGAAAGTATATTTGAAAATGACCGAATTATGCGAATGTGGAAAGAAATTCAAAGAAATATACAATTAAGATATAGAAAAGATATGTTCTTAAAAGCACACTATAATACAAATTAAAAAAAAAACCTGTTTCAGTAAAGAAGCCAAAAAAGCTATAAAAGATATAGATGCTTGGCAAAAAAAACTAAACTACAAGAAATTACACTATCAGAGGGCTTGACACCAAGATGACCGCCAAAAAGTTCTTCATATAGTTTCATACCAAAAATTTCATGCCTGTCCACACAATATTTCCAAAGGTTCTCAATGGATTTCAATTAAGTTTTGTGGAAGGATGGAAAAAGAAGAAGTGATTGAATTTTGGGGCAGATCCAAGCATGATTATTTCCCTAGGCATTTGTTGAGGTATACGCTGAGTGCTCTCTAGTTTTATTGTATAGTTTTTTTCAAAGATACTAAATAAAAATATTTTCATGGTACTCATACTTGTTTCCTTCATATCAATTTACAAAGTCAAAACTGAAAAATTGAAAACAAAAGATGAATAGAATTGTTAGAGAAGCATTAGTAAATGTAGGATTATGGCACCATAATCATTAATGTGAAAGAATCATGATGAATGATGAGTAGTATTAGAACAAAAAGATCACCAAAATTCTAGATATCCTGGGAAGAGAGCAAGTTCTAGAAGAAGAGAGGGGTGATGTTGACACTATGAGATGACACCAACCGTAGACCTGCAATTGATTGTAATCAATGGTTTCCCTTCTTTCCTTTGTACAATATGCAATGTTGCAGAATTCTTCTTTCTGATTAGTTGGACTGGACAGAACTTTACCTCTTGGTTATTACTTGTTCCACCTAAGGAACACACGTGACCTCACCACTTTGAATTTCTGTATTTTTTGTTTACTTTCTCTTAGGTCTGAAAACCTACTCTCTGGTGTGAAAACAGAGTTTCAATATCTCAGCAAGCCCACCTCAAGAGGCTGGGATTGAACCTCTACCTCTAGACTTGTTTGAATTTCCAAATTCAACACTATTCTAATCGATGTCTGCGTTGGTTGAGTCTCTGAGATAAAGCTCGGATTATTTCCTCTTCTGACTTAATCTGGCAACCCTCATCCATGGTGAGTTGAATCCTTTGTGGCATGTTAATAAAAGGAAAGAGAAAACAAGTCTGGCAAGTTACTCAATAAAAACCATCACTGGACCAACGCCTTTTGGTGTCATGCCTTGTTGGGGATGATCAATTAAAAAATTGGAAAAAGAGGTGTTTTTTTAGGGTGACCACTAAAAAGTCTGAATTTTCAAAAAACAGGTTAGCACAAACTAAAGGATCAATTTAGGATAAACTTACATTATAAAGTGAACCTCCCACAAAAATCCTATTATGGGTTTAGTGACAGTTTTGGTTAATGGTTTTTAACATACCTACAATGAGCAAAATGAGCGGTTCGATTTGAAGTTCCTGGAAGATTACCAAGTGTACGTCTATAGAAGGTTAGAGAGTGCTGTAGTGGAAACATTGCTATTGAAACAAGAAAGATAAGGATTCTCAACTGAATAATTGATGACACCTTATTAATTTAATTGAAAGATCTTTTTTGTTACTTGTAAAATAATCAAAATATCAGTTTTATAAAAGTGATCGCTTATTTTTCTTGCAGTCTCAGAGTTGTCTGCAGCAGATTGACTTTCGAATTATTATTCCTTTCATTGGTAGAAACCATCAACCATAACTGTCAACATAGGTTTCTTCAGTTTTTGTTGTTGGTTTGGTTGACTGGCTATGTATGTACTTACCATGCGTATTGAGCTACGGGGCTGAAATCTTCCACACTTACTCTTTATTGAGTTTAGAAAAAACAGTGTTTTGTTTCTACAACCCCACCCCATTCCCACCAAGCGCTTATTAGTAAGGGGTTCAGTTTACAATGTAAGTTTATGCTAAATTGGCCATTAGTTTGTCCCTGCTTTAAAAAAAAATTAACACTTGATAGACAGCAAAAAACGTAACTTATTCATTATCACCCTTCATTCCAATTTTTTCATTGATCACTCCCAACACAGCATGCTGCTAAAAAACATTGGACATGTTTCTATTGAGTGATTAACCAGACCTGTCCATTTATGATCCAGCAGTAGTTATTTATAAGGAAAATAAATGAATATATAGCAACTATCAAGGTCAGAAATTTAGTTGATCTAATTGATCTTTCTTTGTATTGTATTATATGTAATATTGTTGAATTGGTCAGTGAAGAGAGAACATATTTCAGTGCCTTTTGAATACATGATTCCCTAACCTTTTTGGACTACCAACCTCTTTTGCTGCATACATTTCTTCAGCCCTCATGCCAGTGAAGTAAGTCAAAAAATATTCTTCTCCTTGAAAATTGAATTCTAATATGTTTTTAGGTGTGCTCACTCATCTCTATTTGATGCTTTTTGAATGGTCAGTTGGTCAGTCAGTCGGTCATTTTATCAGTCAGTCAGTCCTAGTTATGTTAAACAACAGAAAGAGGAAGATGTAGGTTTTGTTTTATTTACCAGCTGCAATCAAGTCATAAGAAATATGATGTCATAAAAAGGTGTGATGTCATTAAAAGATGGCGAATCAAGCGTTTTTTTTTACAGTGTTGGCAAGTATCATTTGTGATTAATAGCTAGAATTGTCTGCAAAAATTGCTAAAATCAGCTAATTTTTTCAATTTCTAGTTAACTTTATAGCTAAAAATTTGATACGGTCCTGGCTTAGTGATCACTCCCCCAAAAAAGGTGAGAGAAATAAATTATTAATTGATCAGCCCTTTTTCCAATTTTTCAATTGATCACCCCAAGATGTCATGCTGCCAATAGATGTTGGTCAGACAATGGTTTCTTGTGAGTGACCAAATAGACCTGTTATTTTTTCCAACTGTGACCAATTTTTCAATTGATCACCCCCAGCAGAGTATGGTGCCAAAAGACATTGGTTGCATAATGCTTTCTAATGAGTGACTTACCAGACCAGTTATTTTTTTCCAGCTACAAATACCAATTTTTCAATTGATCACCCTCAACAGAGCACAGTGCCAAAAGACATTGGTTGCACAATGCTTTCTATTGAGTGACTAACCAGAGCTGTCATTTTTTTTTCCAGCTACAAATACCAATTTTTCAATTGATCACCCTCAACAGAGCACGGTGCCAAAAGACATTGGTTGCACAATGCTTTCTATTGAGTGACTAACCAGAGCTGTCATTTTTTTCCAGCTCTAACATCTACATGATTTGTCTATGTCATTCAAGTGAAGAGATTCTTGAAACTACTTTTACCCAAAATACTCAGATCATACAGGCTGAACAGGTGGAGTGACATCATTTCTATTCAATAGAGAATCAATTTGAAAGGCCTGCACTGGTTCTCAATGCTACTTCCTAGCTGCTCTAGAGCTATACACCCACCTCAATACGAGTAGTGCAGTAACAAGGAGAACGAAACAGTGAAGCTAGGTTTTTCATTCTTTGCACACCCTCTTAATAAAAGCTATAAAAATATCCGTACCTTGTATAAATGAAACACCGTAGTCAGTGTGTGTACTGTAATGATTACCTAAAAAATGGGAAAAAAAACTTTTATCTAAAATTATCTAAATAAAGTAGATCTCTCATCTAAAATTATCTAAAAGATATATCTCAATTTATGGCATCGTTGGTTGGTCAAAAATGACCATAGATTCTTTAAAAAGCAATTTCTTGAAAAAAAACAAAGGAAAAAATTTTCAGATGGTGCCTTTCCAAAGCTGTGGCCTCAGAAATGTGACCGGGAAAGCCCGGAGACATGCACACACACACACGCACACACAGAAGAGCGAAATGAGGAGAATCTTTAGCCCACTTGGCTGGTTGATCGGGCATGGGGCTATGATTCAATACAGGTCTAGTCAGTGACTCAATAGAAACTGACATGTGACTTACTTCTTTTGGCAGCATGCTGTGTTGGGGATGATCAATTAACAAAAATTGAAAATAGGAATAATTAGTCACTTCTCTTACCATTTGTTGGGCTCTAATCACTAAAAAATTCAAATTTTCAAGAAACAAACCTGAATAATGCCAGATACAAACTAAGGGACCAATTTAGCATAAATTCACATTGAGAATCAGATTCTCCACTAAGAACGTATATAAGGGGAAAAGATTTTCAAAAAACAAAAGGAGTAAATGTTCAGATTTCTAGCCCTTTAGCTCCAATGGCACAGCCTGTAAGCACCATAAATACATACATACATAGCTAGCCAGCCAAACCACCTTAAAAACAGAAGAAATTAGTTTTGGGTGACAGTTGCTAACAACTTTGGCCTTTTTTATTGCCCACTCATCCAGAAAACTGTGAAAAAACAGAATTTCATCAAAAGATTCACTTAATATGACTGACATATTGAAGTTTTTTCAATTTGTAGCCAATTAATATGTAATTACATGGTGTTTTTATTCATAATTTCTTTGATTTTGTGATGAAAGCAATACTTCCATTCAGTAGTGTACTTTTTTTGGCACTCATAATTGACTTTTAATCATACCCAGTTCAGCTATAATGCATTTGCCTCTCTTGAACCCTAACACCTGCGTTATAAAGGGAGAATATTGTATTAGTGCAATATGATAGCATGAACCATAAGTTCAACGATGCATCCACCATCTGTGGTAGTAGTTGCAGAAGGGGTAGGAAAGGAGAGCAAGCAGTCTTTCTTTGATTCAATTGATTCTCATACTGGTAAAATACTGTAAATGGCTATTTTTGGCGTTTTGGAACTTTTTTTAGCTCTTTATAAATAGTAACATGCAGGCTTCATACATGCTATAATGACATCATAGATGCTGGTAAAAAAATTGATCAGAATAGATGTTCTTTTGATGACATAACACTTCTTCCTTCCTCTTTCCATTTTTTAATCCAACTGGAACTGATCAACAGACTGACTGAGAGACCAACCAACTGGCTGACTGAAGAGTTTGATGAGGTTAGATAGTAGGGTTAGAGATTGTAGGATCATTGACAAGGTTGCCAATTTAGTGCATTTCCTATTTTGGCAGAGCGAAAATTGCTAAATTATCATAGCCATTTTAGCCATGTTTGGCCATTTTGTGACCAATTTTTATTTATCTTTTTAGTATATTATGGCTATTTTTGGCTATTTTTGACATTTTAAAAATCCAGCACTTTTTGTTAGTCAAATTAGTGCGGAAATATTTTTTTATTTGGCAACATCGATCATTGAATCATGTATGGTTGGAGAGTTCTGAAGGCAAGATGTCTAAGGTAGGGAATGTTTTTTATCTAAACAGGTCAAACAGAGAAAGAAATGACAGTTATTCCCATAATGTTTGGAACAATACTTCGTAGCTTGACAGAGAGCTTGGCTATTTTAGGCTTCACTTGGCCTCCAAAAATTGATGGTGGTTTTTGTATGTTGATGGACACTGTATAGATGATTTGTGATTGAATAAACAAGGTATGAGACTAACGTGATTTAGATAGAAGATATCTTTAATACTGTGAGTTGTATAGGTAAGTAATGTCACAGCAAGGTGACGTAATTATCTTTTTAATATCAGTGCTATTAGTTGTTGCTAGTAGCAGTAGCAGCTTTATTAGTTAGTAGAAGTATTAATATGATAATGTCATTATGTCACAACACTGTTACCAATCAGTGTGGCTCAGTGGTAGAATGCTCGTCTCCAATTAGGTAGGCTGTGGTTCAATCCACTGCTGAGTCATACCAAAGGCTTTAAAAACATGGTACTCAATACTTCTTTGCTAAGCAATCAGCACAGGAACTAGGACTGAGGAATCTCTCCTCAAGACTAAAGGATTACAGCCAGATCACATTAGATACGCTGGTTTTTGTGAGATCACCAAAGTTAAGCAACATTGTGCCAAGTCAGTATCTAGACGGATGACCCAACGGAAATACCAGGTGCACTAAGCAGGAAGAAACTTCGGCAGGCTTGGTAAGCAGAAATAAGTCTATCCCATGCATACCCGACCCAGTGACATCCTCAATGAGAGCATATGTGGAGAAAGATGATAAATATATACATGATGCTATTTTGGAAAGACTATCAGAAACCGTCAACCAAAACTGTCTTCCAAACTGTCAAAATGGGTTTTTTCAGTTCTCAAATTGGACGGCTGGCTGGCTATGTATGACGCGTTCAGTTCGTACCGAAGGAGCTGGAGGGCTCAATTTAAATATTTATTTCTTATTATGTTTAGGATAAAGGTATGTTTTTTTAAAATTCTCCCGTAAAAGTTTTTAGCTGGGAGGGGTTCAATTCGCTATGTAAGTTTATACTAAATTGATCCTTAAGTTTATGTCTGACAGCATCTATGCTTATTTTTTGAAAATACAGACATTTCTATTGATCATTGCCCAACAAAATGTGAGATAAGTAACTTATTCATTGATCACCCTTTTTCCAACTTTTTAATTGATCATCCCACTCATGCTGCCATAAGACATTGGTCACATGATGGTTTCTATTGAATTACTAACCAGATCTGTTCTTATTTTCTCTTCTTCTTCTTTCTGAACTCTTTTCTTCCTCCACTCTCTCCACTCTTCCTGTCTCCATAATCTTCTTTCTCTTTCTTTTCTTCCTTCCCGTTCATTAAATATGAATTGAATCATCCGAGCCTGACAAATGGCCTACAAGTCTAGGGAGCTACAGATTCTTTCCTTTGTTTGTCTGACTGTCTGTGTTTCTGGGTATCTTTGGCCACATTTTGGGAGCTACAACCTTGAAAATATGCATGAATATTTTGGCATTTTGGGACCAAAAATGCCCGAATCTAGAGCTGATATTTTTTAGAAATTTTCGATTTGTAAGATGTATTTTTTAAAAGATAACTTTAGATAATTAATTCAAATTTCATTTCCTGTTCATTATGATATTAACATGAAAAACAAAACTGACTGTTATTGGTTTTAAGGACAGAAATGAAAAAGAAATAACTATCTTAGATAATTTGCAAGGAAGGAAAAGAAAGTAAGGGCAGAAGCATAGCTGTGGGGGAGGGGCTATTAAAAAACGCCTCCTGGTCCCCAATGTCTGTGTAAGGGATAAGGGGTCCCAAAAGCTTTATAAATAGTAGTTCACCTACTGCATTTCTACTGACAGATTTCAATAAATGTTGGCAGTAGCCCCTCAAGGAGTGATATCCCCCCCAAATCTCTAGCCACACGTGGAAAACTGGTGGTATAAGTTTAATGCTATTCTATTGTAATATAGGAATGCTATATCAACAATAAAAAGCTTCCACTATATTAAATAAAGATTAATGAAATTTTGTAGTAACTAAGAAAACAAGGAACAAGAATCTCAAGTTCAATGATGCATCCACCATCCATGGTAGTAGTAGTAGCAAGAGGGGGAGGAAGAGCAAGTAGTCTTTTTTTGATTCAATTGATTCTCATACTTGTAAAATATTGTGATATGGAATATTCTGCAAGCATTATCTTCAGCATTTTTGGCCATTTTTCACTTATTCAAATCAAAAAATTCAGACCTCAGACATTCTATAGCAGCTGGTTAAAAGAGAGTTGATCAGAAGGTTTCTTTCAATTACGTCACTCCTTTTAATGACATAACACCTCTTAATGACATTACACCTTCCTTCCTTCCTTCCTTCCTTCCTATTTCTGTTGTTTAATGTAACTGAAACCGACCGACCAAAAAGCGTCTTATAGGAATGTGTGGACATATCTAAAAAATAGAAACAAAATTTTGAAAGATATTATAATTCCCTTTCAATTCAGAATGGAATGTCTTTATAACCGAAATGTGGACCAGGAAAAGATCTTCTTTCAAGATAATTCTAATGATCAGAAAATACTCAATCACATGATCTATAAAATAAACAGGTCTGGTTAGCCTCTCAATAGACACCAACACATGACCAACATCTTTTGACAGCAAGCCATGTTAGGGGTGATCGATTGAAAAATTCAAAAATGGGATGATCAATGAATAATTTACTTCTCTCACCTTTTGTAGGAGGGCGATCACAAAGTGTGAATGTTGCTTGGATATAAACTGTGGAACCAATTTAGCACAAACTTATATTGCAAATTGAATTTGTTCTAAAAACCTATTTTGGGGGTATTTTAAAAAAAAAAAACAAGAAAAATGTTTTTTCTAAACATAATAAAGAATAGATGTTGAAATTTTCAGCTCCCTTAGCTCTGTTATTGCATCCTGTATTTTTAATTATCATTAGATGAAGATTGATATACCATAATTTTTTTTCAATAGTGGTCGCCTTATTGGCAAAGCATTGTTTCCCCGAAGGAATGTGGGTTTGAATCCCACCCATGGCTTATTCTTTTATTTTCCAATCAAATTTCAAATGAGAATGATTTATAATAATTAATCTGATGAAAATTTGAAAAAAATGGGAAAATTTATCAAATACTTCAACTGCCAGAACGTAAACAAACATAGCTACGATTGGAATGAATGAAGGTTCTAATGGTACTTTTTATTCTTCTGTTTTTAATTGATGTCTTGGTGGCTTAATTGGTAGAGCTGCCCGGGCTAAACAGTGCTTCCTCTCGGTGATGTTGGTTGGAATCGGCTTATTTTTTATTTTCCGATCAGAGGCTATTTACTCACTGCCAAAGGGTAATCAGTCTGAGCAAAAGTTGAGATAAAAAGCAACAAACAAAATCGAGATGAAGGTGAAAGGTAGTCGAAAAATATTTTGAAATTTGGTCTTGTGTGGCAAAAAACATCAGACAAACCTGAATTTCTGTATGCTGATAAAACAATAAGTGACTGTTGCTGACTGACATACAATGACTCAACTTAAAGCCAATAGAGACACATCTCTTAAGACTACTTTGTTTCCAAGCAATGCATTCATTTTAAGTAGAACTATCTTTGTATGTCCCCAGGGACGTAGATAGTGATTTGATTATTGCGGGGAGGGGGGGGGGCTGCTTGGTTCCTTCAGGGACCTCTCCAACATATAGTGAAATCACTTAGACCAGATAGAAGGTGTTCAAATAGCCCCCCCCTCCCTGCTTCAACCAACCCCTTCATCCATGTCTTCGGACATCCCTACGATTGCGAATCCCTTACTGATCTGCACAGTCAGCCAACAATAAAACAAAAACTTACTATACATGGATGATTCCAAAAGTGGGCACTACCGACCCCCTCGGGATGCTGAAAGACTTGAGAGGGTTGGGAGGCAAGGTAGTTGTAGGTTGGAAGAGAAAGGATGGTGAGGGGGTGGCAAGGGGCTAAAAATACAAATTTCATTTTTGATGCATTATTTTTGACCAACTCTATGGGAGGGGGGGTACTGCTGAAATATATGCTCTAAAAGGTGGTGGTACCCTCAATAAGTTTGGGAAACACTGCAGCACATTGTCTTGTCATAATCCCTTTCCTTTCTTCTTCGTCTCTGAGCCTTCCACCAGTTTTGCTAATTTAGCGCCGTTTATGCTAAATTCAGCATGTTTCTTGTTTGGACAGTGTAAATAAGTGCTAAATTAGTGCCATTTAGACCATTTTTGGCATGTTTTTTTTACCATATATAGTCTTTTTCTGGTGTTTTTTAACCATTGCACAATTCTACAAGGGTGATTGCCATTAAAGTTTTGCTTTTTGGCAGACTGACTAGTGCAAATATTTTTTTGAGCTGGCAAAACTACTTGCTACACACCTGAGCAAGGATGCCAAATCAGCCATTTTTTAGCTTGATCTAGCCGATTTTTTCCCTATTTAGTAGAAAAAATTCTTCTATCGCAAATATCTGAAAATCTGGCCTTTTAAAAAAATATTAGCTAATTTAATTTTATTTCATAGCTCACACAAACCATATATATTTGATATATTTAGTGCTAAACTGAAAATTGGAAAAATCCGTTTTTAGCCGTTTTCTGGAGGTCAGTCAAAGCAAATGAAACTGCATTGGGGAAATATTTTTTCATTAATTTTACTCAAGATCGAAAAACCGAATTTCAACGGAAACTTTTAGTATGAAAATATATTTGGAAATTTTTTTTGCAAATCCACTACAAATCTGTTAAGTTTAAGTATATGTTCAAATTTTATTAATTATTTGTTCTGGAGTCTTATGATATAGTTATTTAATTTGATAATTGGACTTTGAATGAGTGTATTGACATTTTTAGCCATAAAGTTGGTCGAAAGCAGATATGATTTAGCCAATTTTGGCGATTTTTCGGCAGTTCTAGCCGGAAAAATCAAATTTCACTAGGCAACATTGTTTCAGTAACGTCTGCTAATTTAGTATCTCGTCTTTAGCAGTAGGTAAGAAAAGCCCACCATTTATCAAGTGTCTCCCAGTCAGGGTTGCCAACTGAAAAAATATCTCTGTGCCAGTTTGACAGCCAAAAAACGCTAATTTGGAAGAGAAAATAAACGCCCAAAACATAACAGAAAGACGTTAAAAATGGTCGTTAACTGGCCAAAAATAAAAAATAAAAAAGAAAAAGAAAGAAACGCGCCGAATTTAGCGCAAAAAGCGCTAAATTAGCAACACTGGTTCCATTGTTGTAGCTTGGGGCCAATATTAGGCGTAGCTTAGTTATAATTCACTTCTTTCATATTCAATTTTTTCAAAATACGTTATTTTCTTAAATTCATTAAAAATATAAAAATAAATATTATTTATAAGTTTATTTTTTTGCGTGTCATTAAACACTGGAACTAAACAGACAAAACAGGCTTTATGTTTTATTATTTATTTTCTTCGGAAGTTGAGGTGGAGTGCACTGAATTAAAACGCTTAAAAACATGTTTATATCGGTACGACCTAGCGAAGGTGGTCCCGATCGGATATCTCATAACGCCACGCAGATAAAAGATCTGTCAAAAATTTTTGAAGGAAAGCAGTCAGTAACAATATGCATTTATTTATTTATTTATTTATTTATTTATTTATTTTTTACTTCAGTTGTTTTTCTTTCATGAATTCTCTTATTTCTAGCTATTGATACGCCATTTTTAACATCGAGCGTGCGCCCGCCACGTGACGTCAGCAGAACTTCTATCGGGATCACCTTTGTTGAGTTGTGCCAAAAATCTCAGACAAAAAAAAAAAAATTACTGATCTGTGTGTGGATAGATTCACGGATATTTCCTTGGATCACCAAGTCTCACCCCCTCCTCATCTCTATCCCCACCCCCACCCCTGTTCTATTTACAAAAAAGCTCTTGATCACGTGACAAAGACAACAACACTGGGTTGCCAAATCAGTGATTTTCGGCTAGATCTAGCTGATTTTATTTCTCAGTTTAGCTGATAGAAATTCACGAAAGACGATTAAATCCGGTGAGTTTAATAGAACTAAATGTTCAGTATTTATGGATAAAATGTTCTGAAATTGTATATATGCTTATTTTGTCTGATAAGGGGACTTTAAATGAGTAAAAGTATATATATTCATGTATATATATATATATTTAATGTATCTCATTTAGCCGATTTAGCCATTGTAAAAGACAGTTCATGCTATAAATAACATACCATACTTGACAACACTGAAACTACACAACGGGCACCAAACATCTAAATATTACGGTTCGGGATTTTTTTTTTTCCTACTTCTAGCACCAATTTGCATCTTTTTTCCCCCCATGTAACTTCACAGTAAATTTAGAACCTTATCTCTTAATTACTTTCACAGAAAGATGACTTTTTCCCCCTTATATGTATAGTCTAGTGAATGTTTATTTTCTGACGTGAAGGTTCCGTTCATGTAAAAGAGAAAAAAATGATGTTTTTATTTTGTAAACGAAATATTTCAAATAAATAATTCCCCAAAGTGTAGCGACTGCAACACAGAGTTTTAATTTGCTTCAAGATATATTATTGTCTTTCTCAATATGTTAAATGTTATTTATTTTTTCTAATTTTCAATAATAGCAATAATTTACTACTGCGCATAATAATGTAACCCAAAAATATGAATGAACTTCTATTCATCGCACGAAACAAACGCCAACGTTGTGTGAGTGTGTGTTTGGACTATTTTCCAAATCTATAACAATGTCACATTGTTTTGGTCGTTCACCCTCCGGCCTTCTTCGGGTGTCCCTAGTCTTATTTGTTGTTTTATTCCGTCTGATTAATCTTCCTTAAACGTCAAATGATCATGTAGAGAAAAGGAAGAAACTGTAAAATATAATGCTTGTTTATTGCATCATTTCGTTTTATGATTTAAAATCTTCCAATTAAGCTCTTTATATATATACATATATATGTAAAAATTACTTGAATAATTTGTTAATGACTATTTTAATTTTAAGCTCTTAGGATTCGATTTCTTGTTTTGGTACAACTCAGCGATGGTGGTCCCGATTGAAATTCACTTTGATCGTGGTTTACGTACACTGTCTTCTAGTGAATAACTGGGTTACACAATCGAAACAACAGTGAATAAGGAGTGATACATAAAATATATTGATATTGTTTTGAATTTGAACTGCTTATCTGTGTCAGGTCTGAATTCCAATCGGGACCACCATCCTCAAGTTGTGCCTTGTTTTATCGTTACATTTACAGCAGTTAAACATTGTTTAATGCGCCCCCCTCTTAAAAAGCAACCTGTGGTATGTTACTCAGGGGAACAGTCAATTGTTGATACATATTTTTACTGACAAATCCACTCTTAATTCACTCAATACTCAAAACATTGAAATATATTTTTGCATTCGGGGTTTCATTTTAAGTATTATTCATCAAATAATTTACGTCATCTAAAACAGTTTTTAGAGGTTTCGTAAGATTTTTTTTTAGGAACTAAGAAGGTAGAAAAAAGAAAGCACTTAGTTGACAATATACTCTTGGTCTCTCAAATACAGGGTTGCCAAACTAGCTATTTTCTGGCTGATTTTTTTCCAGTTCAGCTGATAAAAATCCACGATAGCCAAAAATCTGGCCTTGAAAAAATAATTAGTAAGTTTGATAAAAGTAAACGTACGATTTTATCAATTTGTTCTGGTGTTTTAGTGTATGGTTATTTCATTTGATAAGTGGGCTTTGAATGAGTATACATAACATTTTTAACAATGAAATAAGCTGGAAATGGAATAATTTAGCTGATTTTGGCATTTTACAAAACAGTTTTAGCTATAATAAACCATTCTTGGCAACATAGCTTAAAAGCCATTCATTTATTCAAAATTTTCTCACTTTCGTAGTGTTGGTGAATTAATTGGTGACCGACTGGGGAAAACCGTAACCTCCATTGAAATTCCATTCTTAATTTTAATGAGAAAATCAATTCATTTAAACGTTCAGTGAAAGATATGTATGTAGTGTGTAAAAAGATATCACTCGGTGTGTAGTGTGTAAAAAGAGAATCTAAACAAAAGAAAAATTCATTTGATACGATTTGTCTGTATATTTATTTCTTGTTGAAGGCACTTGAGAGATTGTCGACACCCTATTTTAAAAACTTAATTAAAATTTTAAAAATTGTATTTATTTTACAAAACTAACTCTAAATCGAAAAAAGTGGATAAGATAATGTTTACACACGCCTTTTTGCTCTGAATCCGTGAATTTAGCCCTGTTGGAAATTATTGCAATGAATAGTTTTTTTCAAATTATAAAATGTATTTCTGAAACTATAGCTAAATTTCATTGTTTACATTTGTTTTTTGCCATGTCGTCATTTTTCACTCTTAAAACTTGTTCGCTGGATATCGGAAGAGGGGAAACTATCCTATTCGTTTGGAGTAGATCCAACTACGGCTCCTACGGCATTTAGTTCAAGATCAAAGTGTAGTATCTGTTCTTTTAACGTCACCGAAACGTAGGGTCAAATTGAGAACAGATACTGCCCCTTTTTCTCTCTTGAACTGAATGCTACGGAAGCCACATTTCAATCTGGTCCATACAAATAGAATAGTGCCTTTTTTACTTTCTTTTTATATGTCATCTTTGTATTGAGTATTTGCGATCGGTTGTATTTCTTATTTCTTCTTTTTATTTTTTATTTTTAGAGAAAACAATCTTCAATTGAGCTTTTTAATTATGATCTCTGCAAAAATATTTTAAAACAATTTTCAAGTTGCGATATAATTCTCATTTCATTTTTGTGATTTATGCTAAATTTTTCTCGAGACCAGACAATCCAAATGAAGGATGATGTTTTTTGCTTTTTATGTGTCTTCCTACTTAGTCATCATGTTAGAGAAAAATGATGCAAAGTGAATGTCCTTTGCTCTCTGCCTTGGTCTTGAAAATGTCTTTTTTCGTGATGGAAATTTTGTACCAGTGTCGTAAAATTTGTTGGTATATATGTTTGTCTCTTCTGATCAGAGAGTCGCGGTGGAAATGGGAGACATTAGCTTTAAAGGGAGGAAGACAATAAGCCTATGTGATTGACTGCTGAAGTTTTTTGTCTGTGTGTAAGTGTAGCAGCTAAAGATCCTATTAGATTAGATGTACATATATTTTGAACAATGTTTAAAAAGTATAGATATTCAAAGATATTAATTTATCTTGATAAAATAAAAGATCTTGACCTTTTCAATGGGTACTATGCTAATCTTGACATATAGAAGCCCACATCAAATTTGTTGGTTTGCTGCTTGGCTGGTTTGTCTGCTCACTCATGGGGAAAGGGGAGAATACTTTTATGTATAAAAGAAAGAAAAAGTGAAGGAAAGAAGAAAGATGAACAACACGGCTGCCTTCCAGCATTCCCCACCCAATACACCACTGTCTATCCCCTCAACATTCACGGTAGACTTTACTCCCCCACCCTCTATTATCACCACGCAAAATGTTCAGCAGATCGTTTATATTGCAAAAGATAAATAGACAAATATAAGGCACTAATCCATTTTTCTCCACAACTTGTCCCAAATTTCTCTCTGCTTCAAATTTTTTGTTTTGAATTAAATGAAAAGAAAATACAATTGTCATTTCATTATTATTAATTTTTGTTACTATTTACCTTTATCTTAATTATTGTTGCTTTTTATTGCAACTAAACTCAGATTGGGTACTCTTCCATGGTGAGTGAGTAAATTATCAACACAGATCGGAATGAAAAATAAGTTCCAGGTGAGAATCGAACACACAACCCCCTATACTCGAGGGTGGCTTGCTTAATGTGTGACCATTCTTAACACTAAACTACTTGAACTTAATGGCTAGCATCAGTCCAAATCAAACGCTGTAGCTTCAAAATATGGCTAAAATTGGCTAAATTTTGTCCACCTGTGGTTAACTTCACATCAAAAATAGCAAATATCTTCTATATTATGAGTTAGCTATAAAATGAAATGAAATAGAATAAAATCGGTCAATTATTTTTGGCTATTTGCTATCAGATTTTTATCGGTTAAATAAGTAAGAATCAGCTAGATCTAGCCAGAAAACGACTGATTTGGCATGCATGTTAGCAACTGTCAACACTATTAACCAGGCCATTCCATCAAGTTTAGAGGAAATTTTTTTCAGCATTCATAATGCAAATTTTATGTCTTTTTCTAAAATTAAATTGAAACTTTCCTCAAATATGATTTCCCAGAATTTCATTGATATGTTTCTGTGTAGTTGTTTGTTGAAAACCTAATAAATCTATAACTGTCAACATAGGTTTCTTCAGTTTTTAAGCTGGGTTGGCTGTATTATGCATCATGTATACGGGCCACAACAATAGAGCCAGAGGGCTGAAATCTTCAAAATTTACTCCTTATAATGTCTAAAAAAAACAAAGGCAACTTTTTTGTAGCAATTCTTTATTTGAAAAATTTATACATGACTATTATTTAGAGTTAAGAATCCAGTATCTGATCAGCAAAAAATGATAAAATAACATTCTTGTCTTGAATATGAGGCTGAGTAAAGTAAGTCAGGGAGGTAAATAAGTCTTTTTGATCTGAAGTTAGTTTCAAACATTGAAAGCGGGCCTATCCCAATATTGTCGTTTGTATCAACTATTCAACAATCTCCAACTTGGATAAAATGAGCCTAAAAGCAATTCAGTTGTATTTAAACTGACAAATTGAAACCGACAAATTTCACTATTCACTTTGCAGCAGTTTTTTTTTTTTTTTCATTTTGTTCAACCAATCAAAAGCTGTTTCATCAAAATACACCAATATGTCTGGCTGATATGAAACATATAAACTTTTGATAACGAATGTACTAGAAGGCTATAATTGAACAGAACGAGATGTTATTCAAGTCATTTTTGTCCAAAAAATAGAAGACCCTATGCCTAATATTGTAGTTGCTCTCTCTAAGAATTATTTTGACTCTGCCAGTTACAATCAAATATGAGCACAGGCTGACTCTGCGGTCCAGCTATGATTTCTATTGAAGAACAACTGGCATATGTTATGAATTTAAAAGAACTTGTGAAAATATTTGTGGAGACAAAGGCAAAGAAAGCAAATGAGTCAAGTATTGGGACCAGTAAGTATTGGTTAGGGATCAGTTTTCATAACTAAAGATTATCCCCTTCTTGCCATAAAAACAAAATTGATGTCACACCACACTTCTGAATCAAGGACTATTTTCTTGGCCCTGAACTTTCCTCCATTCAAACTCTGAACAATTCAATCAAAAGTTATTTCTGATCTAGAATTATTGATGAAAATACCAATGTTTACGCATTATTTCTTTATGTATCTTAGTTAATATATTTCTTAACTGAAATGTGCAACCACTATTTTTCCTTCTTTGTTTAATACTGATACCTACTAGGAACACTAATAATAAATCTTCAGATTCCTACTTACTCACTATGCAAACTACTTACACTACTATTTCTTCATTGATAAACAAACCAAATTTACTATGACTTCCTGAGCAGAATACAACATTTCTAAACCTCTATAATATGTCAGTGGTGTTTATCCAATTAAAATAGATAGTCAGATATACCCATTTTTTTTATATACTCCTTTACAAAATTTATTTATCGTCTTATTAAATTTCTTTCAAGATTTCCAAGTCCTTTGTGTTGTAGTGATAACTTTGAGCTATTTCTTTCAATACAAATCATGGTAGATAGAACATTGTAATTCTTTTGATGCCAATGAATTTGATGACTGGGTCAAGAAAGGCTAGAAAATGAGTAATGGAGGGATTATAAAAAGATTGTTTTTGTGTCATAATGTTTATTGTTACATGTCATGTTCTTGCACTATACTATTATGAAAACATTGTACAATAAATCATTCAGATAAATCATACAGCATGCAGATAAACATAACAAATGAAGGGATGGACAGAACAATGGGTTTGAGTAGGTAAGCTTGTTAGTGTGCTTGATAGGTGGATGGATGGATGGTACAGAATTGGATTTCCCAAACCTTTTTCACTTGTGACCCTTTTGAGTCAGAGGGGCAATCAACGCTACTAAGACTCTAGATAATTAGTCCTCAATTATAACCTAACAATAACTAAATGTACATACAAAGGAAAACTTTATTAAAGACAGTTGATTTATCCAACTGAATTGCAAATTTCAAACCTTCTTCAATTTTCACATTCATCACCATCATCAGCCTTTTAGTGTCTATTGATGGACATTGACCTTCCCCAAGATCCACCAGAACTATCATGGGTGTTGTGGGGCCAATATTTTCTGAAATTGTTTGTCTCGTCCTCTTATATTCTACCGGCCACTGTTTTGCATGTGATCTCTGGGGATCCATGTTGTTATTGCTGATGTCCAATGGTTGTCAGCCATTCATGCAATGTGACCAACCCATTACCATTTGTGCTTTCTAATGGATTCTATGATATCCTGTTTTCTCCCTAATTTATTGTGCTGTCTTGTGATCTCTCCATGTGATGTTTAGCATGATTCTCTCATGTGCACGTTGTATGCTTCCCAGTTTAAGGGTCAATCTGTTAGTTAGGTTCCATTTTTCAGCTACATAGGTGACTATTGGGAGGGTGCATTGGTTGTATACCATTTTTTTAGAATTAATGTTTTTGAGGGTTTCTCTACTGAAAGCTTGCCATCCTTAAATGATTCTTTGCTTGATTTCTTCGTCTTTTGAGGATTTCATGAAGATTCATTATCCCAGGTAGATTTTGTGGTCTACCTTCTCCAGCTCATTGCTAATTTCAGAAATTTGTCTGTTATTCACAGTATCATTCGTCAACAGAATTTTTAAATTCATCTGCATATTTTTTATAATTCCGTCCTCTTGAACATTTCTTCCTTTGCGACCCCATCCCCCAAAATCTTTGTGACAAACAGGGGATTGTGATCCATACTTCAAGAAGCCCTGGTACAGCATACAATTAGGGGTTGTAAATTTAAAGTCTCTGTTAGGGGTGCATGAAACTCTCAGGACAGTCTTGTCACTGCTCAGCAAAAGGTGAGAGGTGTAACTTATTCATGGATCAGTTTCCCAATATGTTAGACGTGTCCACACATCTTTATGAGACACTTTTTTGGTCAGTCAGTCGGTCTGTTGGTCCCAGTCTTGTATAACAACAGAAAGAGGAAGGAGAGCGTCCTCTGTTTTCTTCACTTGCTGCTATTATGTTATAAGAGGTGTGATGTCATCAATAGATGACTCATGAAGTGTTCGTTTTTTGCTGTGTTTCCAAATATCCTTTGTTATTGATAACAGGAGCTGTCTGCAAAAATAGCTGTTATCGGCTAAACTTTTCAATTTCCAGCTAACATCTTGGCTAACAATGTTATATATACTTATTTAAAAGCTGCTCATCAGATAAAATAATCATACAACAAGATTCTAGAACTGACCATTGATAAAAAATGTTCACTTCAATTTAAACTTGGGAATTGTTTTTTTTCAATAGCCAGATTTTCAGGTGAGCTATTCTCACCTTCTCCTTCCTCTTGCTACTACTACCACAACTAGTAATGCTTCTTCTGCTTTGTTTAGAATCCCTTTGAAATTAGAAATCACAGATGATGGACGCATCATTGAACTTATGGTTCTAATTAATTGATCATCCCCAACGCAGCATACTACCAAAAGACATTTGTCATGTGATGGTTTCTATTGAGTGACTAACCAGACCTGTCTTTGAGTTTGTTAAATTGCCAAATGCCATGAAACTAGTGTCATTAAAAAAGCAAATAGAAATATTTCTATTCTATCAAGGCTAGAGCCCGAGATTTGCTGGTCAAGATCTTAGATGCAGAAATGGCCGGAACCCTTAATAAAAGAGTTTGAGCTTATTTCCTGGGAACCCATCATCCGGGTAACACGCCCCCATAATGGGGTGGGGCCATGGGTATGTCTTGACGCCTGTAGCAAAAAAGCTGGTGGGACTGGGCAATTTAAAGAGAAAAGACAAGATAGAGGTAATCAGAGACTAATTATGTGTCTGGGCTATAAATAACCGTCTAAGCCTTTAAAACTGTTGGAACTTAAATTAACGTTGTTGTCGCGTTTTCTTTGGCACATCTCTCAATAAACTTCTCGACGCTTCACTGTGACATTCCTGAAATATGTCTTCTAGATGGATTAACTTTTCACTTTCCGTTCTATTATTTTCACTTCTCAACATGTGAGAAATTCTTTTACATTTTGATAATTTGAACATTTTTCTGTCAACTTTTAGTCACACTAGGCAAGGCCTTTTGATCACTTTTCACATTAAAGGGTTAGGAAGAAGGGAGTTATTCATGTCACAAAATCAAGAATGGTATAGAAGTTAAAATTGCTCATTGATATTAAAATTGTAATGTTAGAAACACTTAAACATGACAAAAAGACTAACAATTGGTAAGGCACTTGTTTACTCTTGTTAAAATGTCATGGTTGTACTGATCAGGATTATATTCAGAGGGGAGTTTGTTTCACATAGCAGATGTTGTTGAGAAGAAACTATTTGCATGGAACTTGCGGCAAGTCTTTGATAACTCTAAAATGTGGGATGTGCCTTGATTGCAGACTTAGTTTTAAGTGAAAATTCCTGGACAGAAGTTCATCTGAACACTTTCCATGGAAGTGATGGTAGAAGAGTGCTAAACTTGTAATATTACAACAATGAGGCAGCTGTTGGAGTGCAGAAAAAAGCTCATCACCCACTAGTCAACACATTCACTTCTGTACTCTATCGAGTGTGAAAAGTGCCTGGTGAGTGGAGCTTGCCCAGATATGCACACAGTACTCCACTTTTGGACAGATTTGGCACTGATAGAGGTATTATAGTGCTTTGGATATTGGGAACATTTTTGATCAGTAAAAAAATCCTACCATTTTAACTGTATCCTTGGTAACAGAAGTAAGGTCAAAGTTCCATTTTAAATCAGGTGTGAATTTGGGACCCAGAAGATTATCCAGGAAGGGTGACTTTCCCAAAATAGTGCCATCTATCGAGATAGATGGAAATATTTTTAGTTATTGGTAAAAGTTTTCTGTAAACTGACAAAATTTCCAAAAGAATGCATGTATTGCAATTACTCAAATATTGGCCATTCTAGAAACTGTGCTTCACATATTTCAGAATGAATAATTATGGAAAGTCTATGATGTTTCTGATAAATTCCAATCTTGTAAATAAATTAATTATATTTCATATTATAGTTCAATATATTTTTTATAATCTTGTTAATGAATAATCAAATAAGTAAATCATAATCTTACATTTTATATTGTTATAGTTCATGCATTTTTTAAATTCATTTTATTAAAATTCAAGATACCCTTCTTTTAACCAAAAAATTAAATACAAAAAAAGAAATATTAGTTTCTTTTCAAAATAATGTGGTGCTTTGTGAAAATCAGTCCTGATTAAATGATTTTTTTCGATGGCCCAAACTTTGCTGTAAAGTTCATTTGGACATTGCGTACTATTTCTCTTACCATAGCTAAAACCATTCTTCAACTGGTTAATTTACCAGCATTTATTGAATGATATTAATACGTGTAGAATTGATAGCAATTTTAAGAAACTATTAAAAGTAGTTAGAGACTTTACTGTAGATAGATAACATTTAAGTTTTTTCTTCAGAAAAACAACTTACTTTAAAAAAAATATAAAACCATTTCGGAATTTAAACTAAGACATGCTTATGAAATTAATAAACTTAGCTAGATCCCTGGCAATGCCACGGGTGTTGACAACTAAGATTATCCATTTCTCATTTGCTATTTCGATAACCTCCCTTGATTTTAGCAGAAGTGGCTGGTTCCGTGACTGTATAATACAATATTTACCTTAATAATCGTTTATAGATGTGAATTATTTTGAATAACTTTATAAAACAATTTGAATTCATAAAGATAATTCAAAGATATTTCCTTTAAAGTCCATTATAGGTTCTAAGGATAAAAGGTATGGACATAAGCTCACTCCACCACCTCGTTTCAAGCGAAATTTGTCAGTATATATAGTTGTGTTGTGAAAAGGTAGGTGGTGAAAGTTAGCACTCTTTTGATATAAAAAGATCATGTGGCTATATTTTATATATTTCTTTGTCATTTCTGCCTTCAGAAATTTTCTCTCTCCATTATTCTGACCGGTCAGCATGTACTGGTCGTATGCAATGACAAGATGAGTAATAGTAATTTGTTATAACTACTGAATGAATGTTAATTTTTTATCCTGATTGAAAAAGCAATTTCACAATCAATAGAATGAAGCTTTGAGTTTTATATTGGTCACAGTGAGAAACAGGTACATCAGCTTCTTCATTTATAGTAATACTAGATTATTCCCTATTTGATAAATCAGACGGCTTTCTAAGGTAAATAAAAGAAAAAAAGCTTGTATTGGTTTTGATTAGTTTGCCCTGATAATCTAATGCTTAGCACATCTGCCTCACGTGTAGAAGGTCCCAGGTTCAATTCTCGGTATGAACAGAGAGTGTAGGAAACTCCTAATCAGGACAATTTTCTCCGTGCACTCAGCAGCTAATTGAGTACTCTCTAAGCTGTGGGATTAGGATGGAAGTATCTCTTTGGTGGACTTGCATCTCACCATGAGGTGGTCATAAAAACTTGTAGGAATAAAGTCCTAGTCTCAATCAAACTGAAAAACAAAAAATTAACGTCCGATTCCTGAGTAAAAAAATTGTTCCAATAGAATAATGTGTGAGAATATGCTACCTCAGTCACACCCAAAAATTGATAATCAAGGATTCTTTCAAAGTGGAAAACCAAAATATAAATCTAAAACTTGTGTTCCTCAACATTCGCCTAACCTTTAAAGAACAAAATAAATAAAATGCAAATGACCAAATTGTTTAAAAGTGACTTTTAATAAGAAAATAAAGGGACACCAGTGGCATAAGCAAGAGATTGGGAGGGGGGGGAGATTTGGAGGCTTGGCTCCTCGAGGGGACCTCTCCAACATTTGTTGAGATTTGTCAGTAGTATAGTGGATGAGCTTCTATTTATAAAGCTTGAGGGCCCCTCCATTGAGTGCTGCAGTCTAAATAGCATGATTTTTTTTTCCTCATCTTTTATACCTGATGATACGAACAAAAAGAATATCATTCGGACTCACATTTTTTTACCAGCCACTCTTTTTTTCACTTCACATGGTAACTTCATGACTTAGTAGTAAAGTTGATAGTTATAATTGTTTGGGGTGGCAGTTTGTCTTTGAAAAAAATTCAGCACAAACAACATACCTCTTAATTTCTCTCTAAAGGACTTCTTAAAATGAATGACAACGTATTTTTCCAATAATTTCACCGAATTAAAAAAATGGCGGCAATTTAACAGGGAATTTCAAAATAACAATTTTTCTGTGTTGAAAAAAAAAAAAAAATTGACTACAGTATAAAATAGTTAGGGCCTAAGCTAATGGACACAGATAAAAAAAACCCAAAAAAACTCAACCACAGACTGCCCTAGTTAATTTGAGATAAGATCAACTTAGTTTTTCTTCAAATATTGTTGTAAATTGTGTTTTTTTCAACTTCCAGCAAAATGAACACCAAAAGCAGTGTATGCTGGAACTAAAACTAGTATACATGTAAAAAAAACTAATCACAGTAAATGTATCTTTTCAGAAAAAATGAAAATTTAGTTTTCTATAAGATAGCCCATTTTATTCCCTTGTAATTGAAATGTGAAATTTATTACTCTGCTGCCAGAAAATGACGACTTTTCTATCAATTAGAGTGGATTCATCAATCACTGCTATCCATGAAAAACTGCTTTAAACACTGTTGCTGGGATTAGGTTATTCATGTGTTTTTGCTTTTATACCTATCTATGAACCTATCTGGACTTAGTCCAGCTCTTACTCTTAATCATAGACACTTGAAATTTTGCACACACATTTGTCTCAAAGAGTAGGGAAAATGTTTTGCTTTGTGAAAATTCAGACCTTTTTTTAATGTTTACTGCTTCACAAAATGCGAGTGAAGTAATTTATCCATTGATCACCCCCAGCACAGCATATGTGGGTGGTAGTGATTCATAATTTCCCTTTGAATGTTTGTCATAAATAGTTTTACTTTTCAATCTACAAATTAATGTCTTTCAACTAAAATTGCTTGTCACCTTTCCACTTTTTACTTTGGGTGGGTTGGTGGTTGCTGCACTGATGGAGGGTGGCAGTGTGCAGCAAAGACTGGCTTTAGAGGGAAAAGGAAAGAAATAGAATGTGAGGAAATTAGAATGTCATACACCCTCTTTCCCGTGACAACCTGATCAACCAACCAACACACCCTGTGTATTATATGTTAGATGATCTACTGCTGTGAGAAACCCACTTAAATGTTAAACACTTTAAGTTTTGTTAGGAAAATATTGCACAGACAAGAAGGTTTGTTTGTTTTTTTTTAAGCCAAAGACATTTTTTCTGAAATTTTGAATTCCATGGAAAAACATACTTATCCTATTTTATTGCAAAGAAAAAAATCAACATGAATAGAGTTTCTAGTCAGTGAGAATAAGGTAAGCCAGAAGAATATCATTGTTGCGAGGTAACTTCCGAACTGCCAATGAAAAATAAGTTACAATTCTACCCTGATTACTGTTTTTTTTAATGGGATTTTTTATGGGATTGTTTATGTATTGATAAATCATGTAAATATGTAAGTAATTATGAATGCATTATATCATTTGAAGTTTATTATTACACAGATAATGTATCACTAGGCCTAGATAGTGTAAATAGAATAAAACAATTAAAGATTACACTGTCTAGGCCAAGTGACACATTCTCTGTGTAATAACGGAGGTCATTTCAAATAATATAACGTATTCATAATTATTCAGTAGGATTATATATCCATTTCTTAATAATATATATATATATATATATCGTGTAAATGTATTTATTGATAAAATAAATAAGATATCACCACAAATAGAGTTTATAGCTGATGAGAAAGATAAAATGCAACTTGATTTTTTTTTCCTTTTTAGGCTTCTGTACTTTAGAATTATGAATGTTAATTTCTGGTGAGACAAAAAAAATTGCTTTTTAGCTTCCAGATTCATGAAACTCTTTTGAAATATAGTTTAAAACTTGCCCAAATGAAATATCTTTTGCTTAAAAAACAACTTGAATAGAATAAGCATGTTTTGATATTGTTTTTTGTAATTGCCTTTATTCACTTTTCATACCTGATGATACTGAAAAAATATTTTGTTTACCCCCCTCCTGCCTTTTTTTCATTCAACATGGACACTTCATGACTTAGTAACTGAATAGTAGAGTTGCTTGTTGTAATTGTTGGAGATGACACCTAATTCATTCTTGAAGGATTAAAAAATCCTGAATGAATGAAGGACTTTTTCCAACAATTTTCACAAACTTTAAAAAATGGTTGTCATTTAATTTTTCTGTGTCAAAAAAAAAAAAAAAAGCAAAAATTGACCAAGTTGACTAAAGTATGAAATAGTTGGGGCTTTAAGCTAACAGGCAAAGATAAAATGAGCTCAACCACAGACTGCCCTAGTTAATTTGAGATAAGATCAAGTTAGTTTTCCTATAAATTTTGTTGTAAATTGCTTCTTTTTTCAACTTTCTACAAAGCAAACACCAGAAAATGGTGTCTTATCAACACGCAAAAGGTTGCTTTCATTGTTTCCACTATAAGATCTTCTTATAAAATCATCTGTGGCTGAAACCAAAACTCATCTAAAAAAAACATTATGGTAAATATGTCTTTTTTTTTGAATGAAAATATTTTATTGAAATCAAGTATTTTAAAAGATAGACTGTTTCATTTTGTTATAATTGAAATGTGAAACAAACTAAAGTTGTGTCCGTTGAGAATGTACATTTGCTTACAAAGCAGAGTTCCATAGTTTAAGATTTTCTCTCAGTGCAATTGAATCTTGAGGAAATTATAGAGGATTAATCATATATAGTTCTGCTTTTCAATCAACAAAATGATATCTTCTTACAAGTCTCGCCTGTCCCCTTTCCATATTTTACTTTAGGTAGTTTGGGGAATGCCTCCCTTTTAACAAATCTTGCGTGTCCCCTTTCCACCTTTTACATTGGATAGGTTGGTGGATGCTGTGCTGGTGGAGGTTGACAGTGCACAGTGATGACTGAATTTTTTGAATCAAGCATTTGGTTCTCATTGTGGAGTACTCCCTTCTAATCCCATCATATACACAGCATCATCATCTTTGGATGAAGACTGGCCTTTGGAAGGGCTACTGTTGGTTAGGGTTACCATATAGTATTTAAAAGGTGGACATGTCCTTCTTTCAATTGAAATATGTCTTCCTTTCACCTTGAAATGTCCTCTTTTTTTAGTTTTCACTGCTTTAAATGTACAACTCAGATCTGTAAACCAAGCAGCCAATTGGGCCACAAATGCTTATCTCTTCTTTCATCTGTGTGTGTTTGTGTGTGCAGCAGGTCATATTTTGGGGGCTATAACTTAGAATATTTGTAGGAGTAGACCACAAGGCACCATCTAAAACTGTTTTTTTTAAATTGCTATTTTTGGTCTCTATGGTCATTTTGGACCAACAATGCCACAAAATCTCACACTGATTTTTTTTTTTTTTTAGATAATTTTTGTTAAAAGATCTTTTTTTCTTAGATACTTTGTTCTGGTACACATATGGACTACAGATGTTCATTTATTTGAGATACAGATATGTAATTTTGAAACTAAATCCTTCTAATCCTAATAAAACAAACATTTTTCCTTGAACTTGCACTGATGGTTTTTCAACATTCTTAAGAATAGTTATCCTGTTTTTAGCAACATCAATAGTAAATAAGTTTTCCTTTTTATTTATCAAACATTTATATTTATATTTGCTGAAAACAACTGTTGGTAAAACTATGTATCCTGATATGTACATTTATTGATTTTCTTCCTTTCACTTTTCAAGTCTTTGTAACAACTTGCATGAGTATAAAGGCTTATGTTGCCTCTTTAGTGTGAGACATAGGGCACTCATATCATCTATATATATAAACACCACTGACATCAAATTTGTTGATTTATTTGTCTGTTCAGCTCAAAGAGTCACAGTGGAAACATAAGTTTTACTCACTTCCTCTCTTTAAAGTTGATTAAAGAGAGGAAAACTTTTGTGACAGAATTTGGGCAGCAGCCAAAGTGTGACTGATTGCTCTAGCTTTGTGAATTTCTAACTTCTCTTTAAAGCTGATTAAAGAGCGAAAGAAAGGAAGACTTATGTGACTGAATGTGGGCAACAGCAGCGATTGTTTCACCATGTCAAAAAAAAAAATCATTGCTCTGATTGGCTTTTGTTTGAACTTCATTTGAAATTTTTATTTATTTCAGGCACTGACTGAGTTGAAACACTGCTCGAAAGAGTTAAATGAAGATTTTATTCTTCGAAATGATATTTTAAAAGTCAAGCTGCCTAAAAGGAAGTTTATAATTTTTTTTAAAACGATGTTCAAAAATGGAAATATTCTGAAGTATTAATCTCTCCATAGATAATAACAGAAAAATCACATCATTTTTTATGGGCACTAGGCTAGTTAATTATAATACACACTGTGTGTTGATTGGTTAGTTGTTCCCCCTGTCGCCAGGAAAAGGGAATATGACATTTTAATCTCCCCGTGCCCCTCTTCCTCTATTCCCCCCACTATAGCCTATCATCATAGCACACTAGCTCCCTCTTCCCCAGCACCCCCCCCCCCCGATTGTAAAAGGTGGAAAGTAGAGAGGCAAGGCTTCTCAAATGAGAATATTTTGTTCGTTGAAAATTATGACTATTTATGTCCAATCTTCCATAGTCAATAAAACGGTTGTCATTTCTTTTTGTCATGGGTACTTGTGTTGCGTATCAAACTTATGAAATAATCGGGGATAATTTCTAAAAATGTACGTAGAAATTTACTTTTTTACCCACACCCCAACCCGCAAATTGTAAATATGGGATTAGTCAAATCCATAGAGAGATTTAGGTGTTATGGTGATCGTAGACAGAAAATTTATGGAATAAATTGCAATGTTACGGCGAAAGGAATATTGAAGATCAGTTTGCTCAGTGATTTGGATTAAATGAGTTGAAAATCGAGGATAGTAAAGTATGTCACCAACCCGGCACCCCTTCCTGTTCATCCTGGCACCACATCTTGTGTCGTCATAAATATTGATTCACATATTGCATTTTACCTGAAAGAATTTCACGAAGCTAAAAAAAGTATTTCAATTAAATTAAGAATATCAGACAATTTAAAAAAAAAAAAAGGTATCAATTGCCGGAAATCAATATTTGTATTTACAGATTCTGAGTCTGTCTTCTCCAAGAAAAATGAGGCGATTAATCAAAATTAGACTTTTCTTTACCCATATAGATTTTTTTTCCAAAAACTTTATTATTAGTGCTGTGGCACAATATGAAAGAGGTGATCCCAAGAATGAAAGTTTCACACCCTTGCACACTCAATGTTAAGAATAGTGCATAAAAAAGAATTCATGAAAGAAAAATTGAAGTAAATACATAAAATATATTGTTGTTGTTTTGAATAGAGTAAATTGTTTTGCCTTGGTTCATAAATTCTCGACAATTCGCATGTCTATGTCACAACGTATGAATTCCAATTGTTACTACTTCCCTAAATTGTACCATGTTGTTCATCAAAATATGGCTAATCCTTAGTTTGAAGAGTACAAAATATGTTGGCTATAAAAATGGCTTCTCAGATTTTAACATTTGATTTGATTCAAACCCAGCAGGTGGCGTATTGTTTTTTTTTTGTAGAGAGGGTAAGTGTTAGGATTAGTTTTAGTTTTAGAGTGTTAGAGTTTGGATGAGGAAAGGTCATTTTATAAAATTGAATATTTTGTAATAAAAAGAAAGAATAAGTCATTAACCTACTCCACCTAATCCTCCACTAACCCTAACCAATGAGTAGCCGTGCTGTCATAACCCTTATTGTAACCATCCTAAAAAAAAAAAATATGTCATCTGCAAGTCTAATGTTTAAACCAAAAATAGCCATTTTTTTATTGCATAGGTTACCCCTGAAATAGCCACTTTTATGGCATAGGTTACCCCGGAAATAGCCATTTTTATTGCCCAGGTTACATTGGAAATAGCCATTTTATAGCCAACAAAAATGTCGACTGTATTTTGGATTCTTCAAAATAAAGATTACCCAAAGAATGTATAACTATTTTCTGAAATCTTAAATGAGAATGAAAAAAACAGCCTTTGTCTATACTGGGTGTACCAAGACTGCTAGTGATTCATCAGTCCAGAAAATATCTGTGTCGTCAGTGGAATTACTTTTTTGTCAATAGCTTATGGCAAACTTTTTAGCTTTTTTTTTTTAGCAATTGTGACCTTTCCTGTTTCAAAATGGCTGCTGTTCAAGCTGCTGAATAGCTACTGCTGATGGTGAAGTTGAAGTAAAATTTTTCACTTTTTAAGTTCAAAATGACTGAAGGTCATGTTTAGCAAAAAAAAGAAATGTACCTAAACATGGTAGGTGCATTGCAATGACATCTAGTATCCCATTGCAAGTAGCAGGAGATTTTGCACCTGAACTGAAAATTACATTCTGGGAGTTGAAACACTAATCCTAGATTTATCTACCTACTAACCCTTACTCTAAATCTACCAACTAACCCTAACCCAGAAACTACCTACTAACCCTAAGGTTAAAAAGATGCCGTTCTGAGGGATCTTGTCTAGTTCTTTGACTTTAAACTTGCCATCAGCAGCAGCCACTTGTCTGCTGGAGCAGTAGCCATTTTGAAACAGGAAAGGTAACTATAGCCACTTTTCAAAACAGAATTGTAGAATTTGAATTTGAATTGAAAGGTAAAAATTTCATGAGTACCCACAGTAGAGCAATGGTCAATGTGTTTTGTTTGATTGGGCGCTCTGCAAATGTGGCCTTGTACTCACGTTCGGCTTTGCTCCAATAATTGGATTTGTCAACTTACCTTCTCAGAATTCAGGAACCATAAGTTTAACCATCCTTACATCCATATCTGTGATTTCAGATTTCCAAGGTATTCTTTATTAAGTCGTCGTAGCTTAGATATTCTTTTAATGACATCACTCATTCTCTTCCTTTTTTTTTTTCTTTCTGTTATTTACATGAACAGAATTGTCTGATCAAAGGAGAAATGTCTTGTAGTGGTAGGTGGACGTATCTAAAAATCGCACATCTAGAAAATCTGGTGATTAGCAAGATAGACTTGTATGCAATTATTTTTTGCAACCTTAACTCTTAACATCTTAAATTAAGATATTCCTCAACTATCAAGGGAGATAATAAAAATTGAAATGAAAGTTGTAAGTTAAAAAAGCCAAAAGATGATAAGAAATGATTATCTTCAGGTGTTGAAGATAAAAATAGGCCAATTATTACCTTTTCCGTGTTAGATTATGATACACTGTTTGTCTCTGTGGCACTTTTTCTTCACAAATTTTCTTTTTTTTCATTCGTATCAGTGAATTTCTCAAAGATTTTATTTCCAAATGAAAGCAGAAAACTCAACCATTTAACTACAAAGGGTTTAAGTTATGTTTTGTTAGTGTTAGTTAAGGGTTACGGTTAAATAAGTCAACGACAGAGTAAATCAAATTAGCAGATTTGTCATTATCATGATGGTAGTTTCGCCACTTTTTGATTTATTGCTGCAAAAGTAGAATTTGCCAAAAAGTGCACGATGTAGGGGAGGTGGTCTCAAATGTAAAGTTTCACACCCTTGCTCATTTGATGTCAAAAATGGCAAATAAATAAAAACCATTCAACAATTTAATTCATTCAAAGTGATAAGAGAATAACTTATGTATTTACTTCTGTTTTTCTTTCATTTATTCCCTTGTTTCTTTTTATTTGTGAGTTGATTTTAACATTGATTGTATGAGGGTATGGAACTTTAGAATCACGGACACCTTCTCTACATAATGCCAAAAATTTGATAATTTGAGAAGTAAATGAGTTCAAGTTAAGATTACCCTTGTTACACATCTCACTATAATTTGAGATATCTGTGTGTGTGTGTGTGTATGTGTGTGTGTGTGTGTGTGTGTGTGTGTGTGTGTGTGTGTGTGCTCTGAGATAATTCAACATTGTATGAAATTGATATTCACCAGATATGTTGATCCATGCACCAGACATTGTGGTGTCAAGTTTGAAGTCATTTGGATTTATGATTCTTGAGGGGGGGGGGGTAGATTTACAATGAAGGTTGATATGGATGTAGTTTTTTGTCAGAATATGTCATCTACGTCAGCAGTGTTCATGACCATGTGTTTATAAATTTAGAATGTTTGGTCAGTATGGAGGGAGAAAGACAGTGATAGGGAGATAGTGAGAGAAAGAGATCGAATTAGGGTTTATTTTCTGCAGAATGTTTCGATAGAATGATATTGAATTAGATTATAGTTAGATGATGTTGCTGAGTTTTTTTAAAGATTTCTGTTTTGATTGTTGCTGTTAATGACATCATAAACAAATTCTTTTTTTTTCTCATTTTCTCAAACCCAATTTGAGGAATTATCCCTTATTTTCTACATATTCAACTGAATTTTTTTACAATTTGTTTCTTCGTCAGAAAAAAATGTACAAGAAGTGATTTTGTCATCCATGTGGAATTCTTATCTTCAAAACTAAATTTAGTTGTAAAATATCTAATTTAGCAAAAGATCTAAATCTAGATATAAAATATCTAAATTGGCAGTAGATCTAAATCTAGGTATAAAATATCTAAATTGGCAATTGATCTAAATCTAGATATAAAATATCTAGATTGGCAACACTGAAGAGAAGTATCCAAAATACTTTGTAGCTTTTTATGACGGGCTGAAATTATTTTACATGACAATTATGTAAAGTCCAGCCCATTCAAAACATGCACCTTTGGAATGGGCATACCCAAGTTTAATGATTTTGAACTTCCTCCTGAGTCCTGTACTGGATACTTCATCATGTGATGCTCATCATTCCTTGCTTCCTTGCACAGTAAATAAAGAAGGGATTTGATGAAAAATTAGATTAACGAGTAAATTTGAATAGAATAGTCTTTGAAGGTAATTCTTTTGATCAGGTTTGCTAAGAAAAAGAAGGTAACTTGTATAGATGCTATGTATGATGAAAGCGAAAATTACACAGACAATTTGAAACAAATAAGAGACAGTCTATTTCTTATTTACGGGAGTTTGTGTGGAGAAATACTTTCAGGAATGATGAGGAAAATTCATTTAAATATTTCATATTACTCTCAACTGTATATTCATTTTGGTGCAACAAGGATGGAAAAAAATATCTTTTTTTGTTAATTGCAACTTCAACCCCCACCCTTAACACTAACCCAAACCACAAAAACTAACCTTAGCACTGACCCTGAACAACCACCCGAAATTATATCCTATGTAGTTAGATTTGATGAAACACAGTTTTATATGGTCAAATTTTATGCTTTCATTTGTTCTGAAATGAGTTAGCAGCAGCATAAATAAATATCTATACTAGTTACCTCCCTTTTCATTGTGTACCTAATCCTAACAATTACCTTATTTGAGATTTTTATTTGGTGCTGGTGAATAATGAATTAAACTATTATGTCTCAATCTCATGAGATCTTTGATGACAGTGTACACAGTTAGTAAGAAATATATAAGATATTCCTCTTATAACTATCTCTCGTAATCATTTATTTGATTTTGGTAAATTCTACTTTTTTTTCACAAAATATACATTCTCGCTTTTTAATTTCTCAAGTCTGGAACTCCGACCATGGATATGCTATTTTTTGTGTGAACATCTAGCAGGGGCAGCGTTGCCAACTACATTTTCAAGTTTCTAACATTAAGTCAAAGACCATCTCAAAGCATCTAAAAACATTTAGATCCTCCTGATGGATTGCTAAAATCCAGGAAATATATTAGCAGTGGTGGTTATTGTGACATAGTGTGCTTCTGTGCCTAACCTATTACAACAGAGGTGTAGGTGAAGGGAGGAAGGAGGTCTATTTCAAAATGCCCCCCTAGGGTCCCAATGAAGAGATGGGGGCAAAAGCTTTATAAATTGTAGTTTACCTATTACATTTCTACTGACAAATCTCAGAAAATGTTAGAAGGGGCCTTCATAGACCCCCCCCCTTTCTGGGCTTCAAAATCTCTATGAAAAATTACTAGAAAGCTATTTATTTACAGAACGGATTACAAATGGCAACTGAAATGAATACATTGTCTCTCAAATTGAATAAGTTGCAAAACAAGAAATGAATTTCATTGTATGCATAAACTTCAAAATAAAAGCATGAAATTATCAAAAAAATCTTTTAAATGGGAAGATGGAGGAGTCGGTTGCATTATTTTGTTCATCGTTCAGAATATTTTGCTTATTTAATTCTATTGTACATCAAACCCTATGCCTGCAATATATTTAAATCAAAATTGTTTTTTTGAGCAGCTAAAAGGAAAAGATATTTTATCATCATTCAGTAAGACCTGACTCAGTCTTTCTTTCTGAATGTTTATAACTAGATTTATAAACAATTTACAACCAGATTATATCATGATACTGCAAGAACATTATTATTATAAAGAAAATCTGTTTTCACTAATGAAATTTCAACATATCAACATACTTTTCAACATGGAAAAAAAAGGCTGTGTTGCCAGATATGGTTTGTTATTTATAGCTAAAACTGTTTTTAAGAATGGTAAATATTGGCTAGATTTTCCCATTTCCAGCTAACTTTATTGCTAAAATTCAATCAGCTTTTATAGATTTTTTATGACTAAATCAGCCAGACTTGGTCAAAAAATGGTTAATTTGTTACCCCAGAACGTTAGTTGTGCTGCTGAAATGTAGCTTACCCTAGACTCTATTTCTTCAGTCACTTGAGGGGGGGAACAAACCAACTTCCCTTTTCCACCTATGCCTTTATCTAGGAGCTGTAAGATGGACAAAATTAATCCACTCTGATTTGACTGTCCCTTGTTTGACCTCTCCAACTCTCCCTGCCTCCATTCTTTCAGGTTTCTCAGGATGGGAGTTTTGATCAAGGAACACAGCACATTTAACATTGTTTTTCACCATTATATTCCATGATTATATTATTGAGAAAACTTGGGAATTTAAATCATTGTTCATGATGAATTTTTTTGGTAGATGTGTTACACATATTTAGCACACCCACAATATATTACATACTATTGATAAATTGAATGCGACTCCAAAATTTACTTGATAAAACAGTACTTAATTCATTAAAAATATCACTCATTTTATTACTTCTAGTCTGAAGTAAATAAAAATATTACTCGTTTTAATATCTGAATTCTAGACGAAACCAAAAACATCTAGATTTAGATGAAATGATCATAATTGGCAACACTGAGCAGGGGACGTAACTCACATTTTGGTATATCAGTCAGTCAGTCAGTGACGGTGATCGCTGTTGGAGATACTAGCGCATCTAAAAAATGAATGCTATTTCTAGGTATCTGTCCAAACAAGTACTGTATTTACTCGAATATAAAGCGACCCCTGCCTTTGTTGCAAAAATCAGTTATCTTTCTAGATTATCATTATTTTCTATACTTTAGTATGAAGGTATCCTTCAATTTTGAACTTAATTTTTTATATGTTGAAATTTTCGCATTATACACGATTAAATACGTTAATTATTCCGAGACCGAACCCGGACCCGAACCGGACCGAAACACGAGCTTATCAAACGGAAGTCCTGGTTTTGTTCTTGTTCTTCCGGTTCCGCCTGCGTGCGCATGTGTAAGCCTTGATCATCTGTAGTTGGACCAAGCTGGATGAACTGTTGGATAAAACTAAGTACTTAATTGGACTTTTTATTTTAAATATATTAGTATTTAGCCTCGGTTAATAATGCTATTAGTTTGCTCATTTCCTTATTAATCTCAAACAATATCAAATATTCCTGCGATGATTCTACTTATCTCCTTTTTTCTATCAAAAGAGCCGAAGAAAATAGCACAGCATAGCATTTTTGTAATATTCTTTTTGTATACTTCAATGTTTTTTTTGTTTTTTTTTTAATGGAAAAACAAAAGTTTTTTTTTCATTATGAAATCGTATTCAAAAAAAAGATTTTTGTGATTTTGAGATACTTCTTTTGTAAGCTGAGAGACTTTCATTCTGGAATAACTAAGTAAAAATTCACTTCGACTATTCTGAAAGGAAGAAATACAAAAAGTGACATAACAATATACGATTCTCTTTATGGAAGCTCCTATTTTATCAAAATCAAATGGTTTCTTTGAAAAAAAACTGGCTTTAAAATCGGTGATCTGTTTCGTCGAGATTTGTTATTGTATACTGAACCCCGATTTTGTTATCATTCTTATCAATCGTATATTTTGGTCTCCGTTTAATGGTGGTATTAGTGAATTTGGGGACGGATATTCTGTACTTCATGTTTATTTACAATTTCAAGTATTTGGTACGTAAGGATTTCGAAGAAGATATTAGTGATTTTTTGTGTAGATATATTTAATATATCTTTTTCTTTACCGCACCCTCAGTTCCATGGCTTCTCCGTAGCAACAGCAGCCGTGAACAATATGCTTCATGTTTGGGTGTATAAAATGGATACTGGATATATATTTGGTCACAAAGAGGAGGATCAATTTTGCATTCGTCTCTGTTTTAGTTTGATCCCCCATTTTAAGACATAGCAGTAGCAACACATTGTATTTTATTTTGGGACAAATATTGCTTTGATATCTCTCAATTTTGTTTATTGATTTTAGAAATAATCGATAGAATTTTCGTTGATCTTTATAAAAAGGCATTTATTTATAAAGTTTGAGGTTTGCATTCTGAAGATATCTGTAAATTAATCTTGAAAATAGCTCGAGTTTTCTGAATGAAAACAAGGAAAGGAGAGAGAGAGAAAAAAAAGAAAAAAAAAGTAACATGGCCGACAACCACAATCTTTCCTTTAACATTTTTCACCTTTTTTAACAGACAAAATATATATATACATTTTTCTTTTCAAGAAATGATTTCCTTTTCAAAGTTTTGCTGTTATTTACCTAATATAAAGAAGATATGGTTTGTAAATTGAGCCATCTCTCTTTTTCATTTTTGCTTATTTTTCTATTCACGTTGTTTGCTTTAATAATTGACCTGAATCATCTCAAGTCTTGTTAAAAAAACACATTTCAAATAAATATTTATTTCTAATTCATAGTATATAAATAATTTCATACTTATTAAGGCTGAAATGAATTTTTAATAATTGACTAATTTTTCTTTTAGTCTCTGTTTTTGTTAATGTATATGATGACGTAGTCGTTGTTTTTATTGCTTTGTTCTTGTTTTTTTTCCAAGCATTAAGGATATTTATTTAAAATCACTTGATTTTTATGCATTTGAATTAATTTTTGTTTTTCCAATTCCTTGAAAAAATGCAGATTTTTGTTTTATTTCCATCTTTATAATAGATTTTCATCCTCAAATCCATCTCGTCCATAGTTTTGTACACAAATGTACATTTACGCAGGACTTTCTCCTCTTCTTCACCAAAAAACCAAGACGAATGGTTTTGTTGTTGTGGCTGGTTTTGTGCAGTAAGTCCACATAAAATATTTTAACCCATCTTTTCTAAATAAGTATTTTTATTTTATATAAATTATTATAAGTCTATTTTTAGCATGAAAAATGAAATGCTTAGATTTAATTTATTGGACTTGGATAGTTTTATTTTCTTGATAATGAAATATGATAGAATTCAGGAAAAATAAATAAAAAAAAATATGCCTGGTAAATGTTTCTTGCTGATAAGCTTGTTATTTTTTCATCAAGTTTTATACATTTTTATTAATTGAATTAATGCATATTTCAATGTAAATCATGTACGGAGATCTCCATAGAGGAATTTTTATTTAATAGTTTGTATTCAAATAATTGGTAATTTTTACGAAAATATTTAATAACCTATTTTTGTTTTGTTTGTTTAAAAAAAAAGTACAATTATAAAAACAGAATATCTATTTTTAGCGTGTAAAATGAAAAGTGTAGATTTAATTCCAGGTTTGACTTATTTTCTTGATGTTTGTATTTTCGACTCAGGATTGTAATTTATAAATGATAAATTAATTGGATTTTTACAATACAGCCATGGGACATTCGGCATATTTTCATTCTTGAATATTTATTTTGCATTTGTTTGTGGCAATTGTTGTTAGATCAGTGTTTATTGCAAACACATTATCAAAATCATTAAGTACAACGTAAACTAGCAAATCTGCACGACTTCAAAATGGTACCCTATTTACTCGAGTACAATGCGATCTCGAATATAATGCACCCCCCTCACTTACGTTGCTTAAAAAAATCAGTAATGTGTGTATATATTGTTTTTTTTTCTCGTACTCTTATGTACCCACCCCCATTCTAGCCCTAATGTTTTTATATTGAATTTCTCGCATTATACACGAGTAAATACATTTACTGTTTTTGTACTTCTGATTCATTTCGTCGCCTTCACGTAACCTCTGTCTTTTGAAAGAATAGCTATTAATGGTCATAGTATAATTTCAACATTTCTAATCTAAACTTTCAATTTTTTCTGTGCTTTCTAATCATTCGCCCATACAGTTTCAAAAATACATAAATGACATTTTAAAAATAAATTACTGACTTCTGTGTATCTGTCGTTCTAACCGACTTGGCAGTTTTTACTGTAACACTAAAACACTGGTTTTAAATCTTTCAAGATTGAGCATACCTTTTCGAAATATTTAAATTTCACGTTTTAAATGTCTCCTCGGGAAAAAATTGAACGATTGTACTTCAAAATCTAATAATTTGTAAATTATAGTGAATAAATAAAATGCTGCTTTTCTTATCGCTTCTTTTTAGCCTTTAAACGCTTTGTTTATTTAAACTGATGAAAATGATATTTACTCGTGTATAATGCGAGAAATTCAATATTAAAAAAAATTGGGTGGGGGGTTGCATCAGATTAGAGTGGAAAATATTCATTAATGTATATTGATAGATCAGATTTATTTTTATTCATTTTTTTAGCTACAAAATTGGGGGTCGCTTTGTATTCAAGATAGCATAGTAACTAACTACGTTTACAAATGCTTATTTGTACTTCTGATTGTAATTTTGTTTTGGAAACGTCAACTTTTCCAGTGTGACTGACTCGTACAAGGAATCAGGCATATACATTAAACCACGTTCTTAGAGATTCAGGTTCGAACCCAGTTGAAGGAGTTTGATGTGTAATTAATTGGTGATAAAATTCAATGCTGCTGTATTTTCACGGTAGCAGCAGTAGTTTTTTTTCCTTCATTATTTCCAATTATAAGAATGAACCCACTCGATTCTTTTCGTTTTAAACATTGCGTTTTCGTTAACATATTTTCTCTCTAATAGTTTTTTGCTTAGTATTCTTGCTTGCAAGTTGGTCACTACGTTACCAACACCATCTCGAGTCTTATTAAATCGAGGCAGATAAGGTGGTCCCAATTGTGAAGTTTCACACTCGCTCACTCGATGTGGAAAATGTTGCCCAAATGAAGAAATGAGAGAGATTGTGGAAAATAAACAGAAGTAAATACATTATTTATAATATGATTCATATATTTACTAGTTTTTTCTTTGAATAAATTAAATTGTTTTTATTTGTGCGCCGTTTTAAACATCGAGTGAGCGTGAATGTGAAATTGTACACTGAAGACCACCTTCCCTACATTGTGCCCACGTTTTGTTTTCTTCACCCGTGTGTTACCATAAAAATTATTTTCTAGACAATTGAACATCGTAAACGATTTTTTGTTTTGTGGGTAGGCGCTGATATTTTGGTGCATTTAGTCTGACTGCAATTCGGATACTAGTTGTAGGTGAGATACTAAAATTAACACTACTGTAACTTCTTCTGCATTTTACTTATGAAACGTTTATAATAGGAAAAAGCTGTCGTATCACGTTAGATACACTAGTACTCGTGCGATCATTTAAGTTGAGCAACGTCAAGCCTGGTCAGTACCTATAGGTGGCCGCTTGGGAGTACCAGGTGTTGGAAACGGTAATGGTGAAGTAACTGAGTGACGCCACTTTGGGTGCTTTTCGCCTATCATGTATGATGAGCCAAGACAAGTTTCTCTTGTGTTACTGGAAGTCTGGACAGGGACGGCTGATGCCATAGCCAGCATAAGGGCTCTGGTTGGCCGTGTCGTCTTTTTCACTTATGTTTATTTGTTGATCATATATTTACACTTAAACAGAGTGATACTTAATTACATTTATGAGGAGCACTAAACTCTACACGTTCAGCATATGCTTCTGTTTTTTTTTTTTTTTTTTGTTGAAGTTTACATTGTCGCCCGTAAATGAGTACACCCTTCCTATTTTTTTTATCGACATAAAATTTTTTTTCATAAAGTTAATTTCCTTCTAAACCAAACATGGCAGTACTTCATTATTTTGAGTGGAACACTTCTCAATCAAAACTGATTATTATCAGGTGTTATTTATGACCTAACTCAACAGCATTGAAACTCTGTTGCTAAAAATACGAATGTGTTGCCGTCCAAAAATGAGTACACCCCATAAACGAAAATATTTTCGGTTAGAGTCTCAATGCTGTAGATCCTGAATACCTGATCATATCCGTTTTAATTGTTCATTTGGTTAGTAATTATAATTTACATTCCTTAGTAATAAGCAATTATAGGACAAGAATTGGTGTCTAATTATTTTTAGATGCACTGGCATTGTTATTGACTGACATAGATGTTTCATCCAAACTAGATGTTTTTTTTTTTTTTTTTGTTGTACCTTGATGATTTTTAATGTAACAATATTTTTATTTGATTTATAGTAATAAAACAATATTTTTAATGAATTGAATGTTTAAATGTTGGAGATTGCAGTTGCATTCAATTTATTAATGTGTAATGTATTTCCAAGATTATATATATATATATATATATATATATATCTCTTTGAATTTAAGATCAAGGATGGCAATACTGCCCTTGCTAAATCTTCACAAAAGAACTAGTGTATTTGTGGTCTGACTATTATTACCTCTGTGGAATACTAATTTCTGTTGAACTTTATCAAATGATTATACTAAACACACATTGGTTTTCTTGAAAAGCTGAAGTGATCAAAATGTTGGAAAAACCTTTTTCTCTCAGAAAACATTTTTTATTCTACAGTTTTCAAATTTGATATAAACAACTTATTCATTTCTCTTGATGCTTCTTCTTAATGCTTTTGAAAGAGGGACTTAAGTAAATGAGGGAAAACATTACTAACCTAGTTCAAGTACCTGTTTTTGGTCAAAATCTTGAACAAATATGTAATTTGGTAAATGCCAACAAAATAGGCGTATAATTTCTATTTTTTCAAATCTTATTTTGATAACAAGAATGTATAAATGGGGCACCCTGTGCAGATCTAGCTCTCCTTTGAATAGGGCGTAACACCCATTAATTTTGGCATGCTGAGCAATTTCTGGGCCATGCTGTTTTTTCATTTTTATACCGATGAGATAAATGTGTCCCTGCACAATGTGTTAATATAATTGTAATAAAAGCTTGAAAAATACAGAACAAGAATAGTTTAACATAAAATAGATGAAAAAAAAATATTGATGCAGTAACAAAATATCTATTTATAATGACCTATACTCACATGTAACTAAACTTTGTAAAATAAGGTTGTTCAATTGTGCCTCATTTTTGGATAAAATCAATTGTCTGACTAATGAAATCTTTTATTTTTAACACTAGAACTCTCATGTTTGCAAATCGGATAATCCTTTGGTTCTTTTCTCAATTTAACCTGGCTAATTTGAAAAAATTCCTGATGTATTTGGAAAACTTGGTGTAATTTGCTCCTGTGGTTAGGGCATGCATTGTGTTATATCAGATTTGAAATGAAAATTCCCTAAAATTTCGTAGCATTTTTCAGAGCAATTTTATCCAACTTTGTATTTAAAAAAAGTTATTCACAATAAAGATTTCTGCATGATGACGTAAATTTCATCCAAATTGGTTGAGTTTTACTGAAGATGTTACAAAATTGAAGTTTTTGATTTGTGTAAAAACTCAGCTTATACATTGATGGTAAGGGTGCTTAACGCACTTGTCCAATTGCGAAAATGATGAAACAAATTTGCATTCTAAAATCCAGCCTAGTTATAGTGATGAACACATAGACACTAGGATCAAATGTAGAATTCGGAATCTCCAAATTGATTCAAGTTATAAATAAGTTTTTATCGTGATCGAAATTTAATTTAATTGGTAAGTGTTTCAAATATTGTGATACTATTTCTTCAATGTATTCTTTCATACAGTCGAAGGAGTCAAGAATTTTACAATTTGGATTATTGTGTCATCTGAAAATTTGTGCTTGTGACTCCAATCAATTTTGAGGTTCTAATTCTACTTTCGATCCAAATGCTGTTGTATGGAAAGTTCTCTCCCAATTTCATGACGTTACAACTTGAATTAAGCATATTGTTCTTCCCTTATTTTTCAAATTGAATTTTGCTATAGCCTGGGGAACGGTCAAGCATGATAGTCATCAGAACTGTCAACAGTTTGGCTGGCTATGTATGTATAACACATACCCCAAAGTAATTTGAGAGCTGAAAATTTGAACATTTGCTCCTTATGCCTAGGAAAAATTTTTTTATCCACTCCTTCCCTCCGGGGGTTGTGTGTGTCAATTTACAATGTAAGTTTATGCTAAATTGGTTCATAGCTTGTACCTGTTGGCATTCATGCTTGTTTTTTTTCTTCTGAAAATTTGGACTTTTTAGTAATCCAACAAAGTGAGTTTAGCACTGCCCCCCCCCCTTAAAAATAGAGTTGATCATCCTTAACATGACATGCTGCCAAGAGATGTTGGGCATGTGATGATTTCTGACTAGTGATTATTCCTTTCTGCTTTCCTATGATTTACTGATCAGTCTCCGTTAAAAAATTCATGAATGTATTTTAATTTCTGTGTGATGTTTATTTCTTAAAAAAACACAAACTGAATTTGTTTCACTGAGTCTATTGTTTTAAATGGTGGGAGGTCTTCTTACCTGCAAAATTCTTATCTTTAAGTGTGAGTCTCTTGTTACTGCCAGAGAAGCAGGATAATCATATCTATTCATTTTATGTGTTGAAAATGAATGGCATCCAACTTGAAGCTCTTGAAATCTCAACCATAACTCCTGTGTTATTTGCTAAGTTTTTATATGAGAGCAATAAAACTGTTCAGAGACCAGGAATAGTGGTAAAAGAACATGACATTGATCCAAAAAAAAAAAATGGTCTGTTCAGTCATTCAATAGAAACCATCATGTGACTGTCTTTTGGCACCATGCCGTGTTAGAGGTGATCAATTAAAAAATGAGGGTGATTTATGAATAAATCACTCCTTGCCTTTTGTTGGGCAGTCATCACTAAAAAAAAAGTAGTTTCGATAAATTAGCTGGCATAAAATTACATTCCAAACTGAAACCTCCCACCAAAAACCTATTGAGGGTGGGGTTAAAAACATTTTCATGTGACATTAAATTTTCAGCCCTCTAGATACATTTACATCTGGTATATACAGTCAGCCTGCCAGACCGATTTGAAAAACCTGGTGATAGTTTTGTTTGATGGTTTCTAATCCCTTCAAAAAAGATATTTTTGAAACCTTTGGTTTTTTTCTTGAAGGAAACTTGCAAGATCTTCACCTAAGTGTAACATATTTATGCTATAACAAATGAAGAAAAATTGCACAACATCTCCTTATATAATTGTGATCTTCTTAGTTTTCTGTCTGTAACAATACTCTCCCACTTGGGAATTTTGCTGATGAATATACCTCTTACCCACCATTTGAAATGATAGACTCTGTAAGAATTCAGTAATCTTTTTTAATAGATGTGTCCATACATCTGTATAAACACTTTTCGGTTGGGCCCAGTTATGTTAAACAGAAATAAGGAAGGAAGCGGTGTGATGACATTAAAATAACCTATTTCAATCATTTTTTTTCCCTTTAACCTGTGACTAATGATGTCATAATAGAAAGTCAAAGGTCTGCAAATTTTCATTTGAAAAATGCCCAAAATGGCCATTTGAGATTTTAATTGAAAATGATACTTGTAGAATATTTCTATATCATGATATTTTACAAGTTTGAGAATCAACTGACTTGAAGAGGGACCACTTGCTCTTCCTATTACGACTGTCACAGATGGACGACACATCTTTGAACTTGTTGTACTTGTTTTTTTCTAAAAATAAATCCCCCATGATTTAATTGGAATGATTTTGAATATTTTCATGATGATTAACCAGTAAATCATGAAAAAAATAAGATCAGAAGTCAGGATGCATGATGTATAGCAATGATCTGAAAATTAATCTTGTTGGCTGTTTGCAGGTCCAATCCTCATTGGATATCCCACTATTGATGGCCTAATACCAAACTGCTTAGTGGATAGATCATGAAAAGAAGAGAAAATTAGCTGGCTGCTGCTGCTGTTAGTTGGTCTGATCCTCATTGGATCTCTAAGTCTCGATGGTCTCATACCAAATTATGCCAACTTATATAATGAACAATGTGATTTTAGTTTTTCCTGTAACTATGGACTCTTCTATTTACAATTTTGCTGATAGAAATATCTCCTACCCACCATTTGATATATTACACTCTTCCACTGAAATGAATTCACTCTTTTCTCTTTTTTTTTTCCCCTTAGAAAAACATTGAATAGAAATTCAAAGATACCTGTAAATTATTCATTTGGGATCTTTAAAACTATCCGAACAGTTTTCTCATAAAACTAGTTGGGACCATAACAAAAAAAAAAATGGTGCCGTATCTGTAGCAAGGATTAGATTTATTTATTTTTCTTCTTCAGAGAAGAATTTATCTTAGTTATACAGAAATAAGGACTCTTGTATGAACATGTTATGGTCAGCTGTAGGTTCAATAACAGAATAGTTTCAGAAACTGTCAATGTAGGTTTCTTCAGTTTTTAAGTTGGTCTAGCTGGCTATAAATGTATTTGTGATGCCTCACAGGTCGAGATAAAGGACTGAAAATTTGAATGTTTATCCCTTGTGTCTAGAAAAAATTTCAATTTTTTTCATAGCTCAGTTTTTTTTGTTGGGAAGTGTTGAATTTACATTATAAGTTTATGCTAAACTGGCCATTTGGTGTCTGGCTGCATTCACGCTTGTTTTTTGAAAATTCACTCTTTTTGCAGTGATCACCACCCAACAAGAGCATGTGAGGTAACTTATTCATTGTTCGCCTCCTTTTTTTTTCAATTTTAATTGATCACCCTAACATGGCATGCTGCCAAAAGACCTTGGTCAGGTGACTGTTTCTGTGGAATGACTAATCGGCCCTGTTATTATTATAGCTTCGAAAACTTAAGCATATTTTTTTCAGTTCTAAATCAAACTTAGTAATGAAATTTTGCGTCGACAGTTCAGTCTGAGTGAGGTTTACTGCATTTTGGCTACAATTTAATTCCTTGTTCTATTCACTGAGAACATTAGAATCAAATTAAAGAAGTAAATTGTGGCATTTGCCCAATTTTTGACTTGGGTTTTCAGGTATTACTGAGTTAAACATAGAACATTGGCAATCCTTTGTATTAGGAATGTAAAATATTTAACCATTGTCAAAATCGACTACGGATGCACAAAAGGGCAAAAACTCTTCTTTTACACCAGGTGATGTTCAAGACAATAACAATATAATTTACGTATTGACTACAATTTTTCTTCAATGAATTTTCCACACACTTACTCATACGATGTTGGGAATGCCGCACAAAAGTTTTTGTTTTTTTTCAACATGGTGTGTGGAACAATTAGTCATTTGTATGGTTTGAGTTACGTCACTTTGTTTTTGCCTTTTGTTGTCTATATCGACAATGGTGATAAATTTTGCATTCACAAAATGAAGGATTGCCCAGAACAATTTTATATTAAGAAAATTAAACTAGGTGCCGGCTGGCTGAGTGGCATGATGAATGAACTCAGTGAATCAGATTTCTTCCCTGCAGATTTAAATGTTATGAGACAAGAAATCTGACTTCTAGTGATAATGTTTTTTTTTTTTTTTTTTTTCATTTTTTTTATTGATATATACCTCAAAAGATAGCCAAATATATTCATCCATTATTTCGAATTATTATTCCTAAAGCCTTTTGTTTTTTATTGGACTAAATCATCCCACTAACACCAAGTAAAATGCAAGCATTGAAACTTAATATCTACTGCATTACGAAAGCAGTATTTCACGTACCTCAAAACAAGCAGAGACATTGACAATTGTTTAGATGTAACAAGGATGAGATATTTACCTCTTATGAAATACTACACTTGCAAACTTGAATCAATGTTCGCTAATTTTAGGAACTGTTCTGTGAAAAATTATCTATTGCCCATAAAAAATCCACATTACCCCCACCCCTATTGCAGCAGAATACGAGGAAATGCAATGGTCAGCAATTTTTCAGAAAGAGATGAATCTTGTGAATAAGAGAAAATGATCTTTTTTGGATTAATGTGTTTTTTTTTTTTGTTTTTAAAGATCATATAGTAATAAGTATCTATTTAGGTACTTGTACATGGAAATTGTTTTCAGTTTTAGCATTAAAAAATGTTATCTAGCTTGTTACTATTGTGTAGTATTAAGATATCAAGAAGTCTAAAACAATATTCAGTTCAAAATATAATTTCATTGTTGGATAACATTTTGCTTTAGTTTCTTGCTCTCAGTTCTGTATGCATTCTATACTTAAGTCTAATTGAGATAAAATGATTCTAGAGAATCAATTTTTTCTATTAGTAATCCATCTTTGAGATGGTAAGGAAATTGAGAGGTGACTAGAGGAAGAATAAGATGTAGACTAAATGTGAGTTCTTATTTAATTGTTTTAGAAGTCATTTTGTATTGTACGAAATTTAACTTGCAATTCCAGTTTTTACTTGAATATTCATCTTTGGATCCTTTAACCCTGAAATCTGTTGTTGAAATAAGAGTTCATCCTTTGCACTGGAATATATTTTACAATCAGCAGATGAGTTGCTGTAACAATTATGCCTGTCAAAAATAGCAGGACTGTGTTACTTATGGCACTATAGAGTGTAAAGTTAATTCATTCAGGAATTCACTTTCCATCAGTCAAGTTTTTATCTGTTTATTTCTTTTATAAGTTCCAACGCAAGCTGTTTCAAAGGATGATTGGATATAAAGTCTCGAGACAAAATGTGCACAAAATCTTACAAAGAAAGGATAGCCTATTTTGACAAATCTGGCATTCCAAAAAATCATTTACTTACTGTTTTTTCTTAGTTTCATTATTTCTGCGACATATTCTCCATTATGTCACCACATCCTCTTACAATCTTTTCTTTTATTAGCTTAGTTAATCTATTTCACATGGACCAATACATTATTCCTTTTAGGTTATGACAGGAATCCGACAAAACAGATACATACAATTAAACATAATAATTTGCATATGGCTTTTTCATCGATTGATAATGTTCTATTTAGCAACTAGTTGATCCTTATGAAAAAATTCAGATGTATTTTGATTTCCAAAGTGATAAGTCTTTGAAATAAAACAAAACAAAAATAGTGAATTTGTTCAGTAGAGGAGACTAGTTTTCCATTCAAATGGTAGATCTTTTTGTCAGCAAAATGATTACGGAGAAGAATCGAGCTGTTCATTATATTCAGCAAAAGCTGGAATTTCAAAGATCTTTGATGTGGATTTTTTTTTTTTTTTTTAGTTTCTACTTTTCGTTTTATTGTAGATGTCTACATCTCTATTAGGCTCTGAAAAGCGTCTGTCTGTTGGTTCCAGTTGTTAAATAACAAAAAAGAAGGAGGGGGTTATGTTTTCTTATTCACCAACTGCTTTTATGTCATAAAAGTTGTGACATCATTAAAAGTAAATCTATTTGGATCAATAGATAACATATCAAGCCTCAGTTTTTTACAGTATTACCAAGTATCGTTTGTCATTGATAATAGAAACTGGCTAACTTATGAATTTTCAGCCAACTTTAAAGCTAAAAATGTTACATATACTCATTTAAAGCCTACTTATCAAATGAAATAACTATGCACTGAGACTCCAGAATCAATTATTGGTACAGATTTTAAACTTACTGTTTTTTTTTTCCAATACTTCCAGGTGAATTAATATCCTCACTTTCCTCTCCCTCCACCTACTACAATTAGTAATATCAATATTCATTTAGAATCCTTTTGAGATCAGAAATCACAGCTATGGATGTAAGGATGGTGGATGCATTGTTGAACTTGTGATTCTTGTTTTTTTGGGTGATCAAATTTGATTCTATATCACTTTTTGATATACAGTAAAGCTGTTTTCATTTGTAGAGAAACAAAGTAATTAATGTAAAACGAATCAAATTGACATTGAGTGACTGATGGGATGTATATAATTGACCAAACTTGGATTCTCTTCCACTTGTATTTTTATTTTTTTCATTTTCTTCCTTCATATTTTCTCTTTTTCACATTGTCTTGTTGAAATATACATTTGGTAGGAGTTTGGATGTACTCATACTGTCAGCTAATTAAATATTTAATGATACAGCTAGTTTGAACCTAGAGGTTCACTCCTAAACTTGTTCCCCTAAAATTATATCCCTTGAAGTGTTAGCAGGAAGGAGTTAGACCCCCCCCATACCTCTCTGGTCTGTTGAACTATGGTATCCCTGATTTAACTTGCTTACGCTAAAACCTAAAAGTCACCTGATAAATATAGCATATATAAAATTTCCGTCCTTCCCTTACGCGAGGCATTTCTACTTCTCTAAATTCTCTAATATTCTCTACTTCTCCTTTTTCCTTTTTCCATTTCCCTCCTCCTCTTTTTAGATTTTCTTCCCCTTTAATTTGGTCTTTGATTCTGTCTCCCTGTAGGGGTGGGGGGAATAGTTGACTTTATACATTCCTGCTGAGATTGACACTTTGGTTGACCAAAATTTATCATCTTTAAAATAATTCCCCAAATAATTTGAACTTTTAATATTTGATTTAAGAAAACTGCCATTGATAACGCACCCCCAAATCTATGAATGGAAATCTTTTCTTGCTTTTTTGGTATAATTGTCATCTGTAGCAGCAATCGATACTGGGCTGTTGTAGAAACTCTGATTTGGTGATATAAATCCTTATCTTAGGATGAAATTTGTAGGATGAATCCTCTTAGAAACAAGATTGGAGTGATTTATAGTTGACTTATCACTAGTATTCTGGTTGTGATTATCCACCCCCGCTGACCAGTCTGAGAATATTGTTGATATTAAACTGGTCTGTGGTGCAGAAACGGTTGTGGACCTATAGTCAGTTGTGATTTGTCTTGGAGGTTGAATTTTTTTTTGATCGGTGCTGTTGCTGCTATTTATAGTACTTAGCTGTTTGAGTGTTCACTGATGAGGTCATAATGGCTAAAAATATCGAGTTGACTTATTTCTGTTTCTTGAAAATTTTATTTTCCAGCTTATGTTGAGCATTCCAAACATGTTCTTCTCATTATCTTGAAACCTCAAATCCTCATTATTGAACTTTGTCAACCTTCTGTAAGGTTGGGCTGTCAAGTTTATCTTGAGGGAATTTCTTGATATTGTGACTTTACAGATACAACATTCTTTCTTTTCTATGTATTAGTTTATTAGGAATAATATTGACGTTAATTCTGACACTATAACCTACTGTAAGGTAGCTTAGACCTGTGTTTCTAGAACTATTCCAGTGTTCACCCTCAAGTCTTTATTGCAAAAATCTCATTCAGCCATGACTAAATTTCTGTATGGTTTTGATCATTTTCATCTTATTCTTGTATATAATTTCAGTTCATTTTGTATTGTGCAAAAAGCGTGAGTAAACAATTCTCAAGTGTTTATTTCATTCATGTTTTTGTGAAAAACATGTAAAGAAAACTAGGAATGATGAAAAAAATGAACCCCAATTATCTGCTTTTTTTCCCAGTTTATATAAACTTAGCAAACCACACTCTTAGAATTTGATTTTTTTTTAGAAATGTCTGGTATGTATTTACCACAAAATTTACTTTTTTTAAGAACAGAATAAAAATATGAGAAAATTGAATCAATCACCTTTCATTCACCCTTGTTTCATTTATCCCTGAAATAATTGAATTCAACCTTGGGTGAATCATTCACCAGTTCAAGAAACACTGGCTTAGACAATGCAAGATTTCAATAAACACACAATTGATACAAAGTCTAGTGTTTTGAGTCTTTAAATGTAGAGCAGCTCTGGAATACCAGTTATATCTGTTTATACTAGAGCCAAGAAATTCACAGAAAACTAGAGAGTTTGTGATTCTAATAATTTAAGTCGCTGCAGTCAAACTAGATTCGACTAAAGGCATCATTTTGTGATGTCTTTTGTAGTAAATTCATTTATGACATTTAGGTGAAATTTTTATTGTAATTTTAATGTAGGTATTTAGATTGTGGGTCATGACATTTAACACCTGATACTGTTTAGACAAGAATCTTAATTTATTTGGAGAAGGAAAACCGACTTTAAACAGAACTCTAAAATCTCTTTTTAACAATCAGTCTTATAATAATGAACAAATGTGGCACCCTTAACCCTCACAAACTGTATTTTACCTTTATAGAAGAATGTGCTGCGGTCATTCTATTTTTCTAACTATTTAGGTCATAATTAACTTCTAAGCAGTTCAACTGATTGCATTTCTACTTCAATTTAAACCTACTAATTGTTTCATAATAAACAGATTTTCAGGTGGAGTAACATCCTTACTTCCTCCTTCCTTCTACTTCGTTTAGAATCCCTTTGAAAATCAGAAATAACTGATATAGATGTAAGGATGGGGGACACAGTGTTGAACTTATGGTTTTTGTTCTCCCTAGATGTAAATTCAGAGTAAGGTCTAAAATTATATATATACGATGTAGATAGATATTAGATTTGATTGACAAGATTTTTTTTTTCAAGTTTAAAGAAAAAAAAATCAATTTCTGAATTGCCACAAAAGTTGGTTTTTATTATACAAAAATTGTTCAAAGTTCATTGTGTTGTTAGTCTTTTTTTGATCTTTTATATATATAATGTGTACTGTAAAGAGTGAGACAGACTCGGGAGTAAAGTGTTTAGAGGTAAGGTTTATTAATCTTTAGATGTAAATGGTCCATATATATATATATATATATATATATATATATATATATATATATATATATATATATATATATATAATAAACACTTTACTAGATGTAGTTATTGATGTAGAAAACGATTAGCAAATTAAGCATTAATCTTTGTAGAGATGGCTTATATCCTTTTTGAAGTGATCTCTTTGGGACAGCTCTTTCAAGTGTATTGCCCATCTGCTCTCTTATAAGGTGACTAACTTTACTTCTGAAGTAAGTTAGTTTGTTTCTATGTATACATTGTCATTACTAACAAATAAAACATCTATATGGATATGTATGATTTAAGTCCTTTGTTCAAAATGGATTTATTTACTTCAAGTATTGTTATTCTAAATGATATGAAAAGTTGTGGTTACGTAGTATGTGTAAGTGATTTTAATATGAACTAGAACCATGAAATTGGGGTCTTGTCTTATCTGAAGGTGATCATACCTGCTGAAATATATGGTATTTCAATTTAGACCATGAGTGACGCATTAGATTGAATATGAAAAATATTGATGGTATTATTTTGCAAGCTGAAACTTTCTGAGCATTTTCCTCATTGGGAAACCAAACCAAAGCCCCTTACCAATTTGCAATTCATCTTTTGAAGAAAAGAGCTAACTCTCAAAAGATTGGAAAAGCATGGATAATTTTGCAATGTATTGTTAACCTATTCAAATATGAGTAAATTTGAAAATACCTTTATAACTACTGACATTATGAAGAAGTTTGTGATTAATTTGGTCGTATTCATGGAAATTTATTTTAAATTGTCAATTGAAACTTCCAGAGCCAAGTATATAAGCTTAGGATGTTGGTATGTGTAAGTGTTGAAGTTTCTTTCTTAATGGGGGTAACTTGAGAAAGTATAGCCTCAGATTGTCATTTGTTATGCTCAGACTTTCTATTGGTGTGGTTATTTTTTCTTTTTTTTTTTTGTCAGTGCTTGTAATAAGATGCTTATGAAAGAGTTGAGAAATATTTAGGTATTTTTGAGATTTCTAATTATGGCAATACATGAAAATGTGTGGGTTTTGATGTAGTAGTCCAAGTATTGTTGTACAAATTAATGTAATTAAGTATAAGCTGAAAAAAAATCAAATTATAAGACCTTGAAGTGTGGTGAGTATGATTTTTGAACTAATCATACTTTTCAAAGTATATCTATATTCATTTTTAATTGATTCACAAAATATTTGAATGACCCAATAACTATGCTTTTATGTTAGCTCAGTTAATTCTCTATGTAGTTAATTTGCATCCACTATTAAATGGAGTGATTGGGGGATAATCCTTGACATATCTTTTATGCTTTCAGCACTAAATTAAAGCTTAGTTAGTAAAAGTTGTTTGTGAAAAATCAAGTATTAAAAAATCAAGAGGATTCTTTTTGAGTACTATTTGAACATTGGTGAGTAGCTGTTAGGTAGTAAAGTTATTCCATGGATTACGCAGATTAGCATCTTAATCTTCATCTTAATTATTAAATTTTTCTGAATTTGTTTTTTTTTTTTAATTTTATTTTATTTATTTATTTTTTTTTTGTGGCTTTTTATCACGACTTGTGCCGTAATTCTAATGCAGCCATTTCTGATCTGGCTGTTTACTTGTTAAAATTAAGATGAAGATAAAAATTAACCAAGATTAATAATAAAAATGATTTGATTTTATAAAACCATTCAGAAAAATTTTCAATTTTTTTCCTTACATAAAAAATAATTTGTCTTGGAGATTTTATTTTCTTATGAGCTTTGGAGAATAATTATTAAACAAAATATCATTAAATATATTTCACTAAGAGAGAAGACATCTGATTTTATAGGGGTAAGCTAGTTATTAAATTTTACAAAATAACTTCTCTCCTACACAGGAATAAAAGTTATGCTGATTGACACGTAAGTAATTTGATAGTTTGAAAACCCTTGTAGAACCATGTTTTTAGTTAGTAACTTGAGGTATTACGGATCCAATTTACCCTTTTTCGGTCCTGACAGTATTTCTAAGTATATCATGTTGAAAACATTTGAATATTTTCGTATATGCTTTACTGTGCTGGTTTTTTTTTTTTTTTTTTTTTTCCTCTGGTAATATGTAACGCTAGTGTTGCTAACTTCATTTTCAGAATTACATCTAAGATTGAGTCGGAAAATGCTTAAAAACATCAAGATTATCCAGATATATAAAAAGTCTAGAAAATATACTAAAAAATGAAATGAATTTAATCTTAAACATTTATTTTATTGAAATATTACTTGATTTATTGGAAAATTCTACCTATTTCATTATTATAAATTGAATGAATTTTACCTTTTGTAAAATCATAAATCTAAATTGTAACTTCTGACATCTATACTCAACCCAAAGCCTCTATATGGAAATGATTGACAACATGGCATAACACACACCTGGATGAAAGATTTGAGAAAAGTCTTCTAATGTTTTAGAGTAGGGCTGTTCTATTTACTATGTAACTATAATGCTGAACTTGACCCTTACTTTCTGTTCAATATATATGTATGTATTGAATGATTGTAGCCATCAGTCATGGTGAAGAGTTCTATCCTTTTTTTCTATATGTGTGTGTGTTTGTGATCTAGTTCTCCTGGTCACACCGTTTTGTCTACAGACTTGAAAATTGGCATCCATACTCCACCAAACCCTTTCTAAAAATGCTAATTATTATTTAAAAAAAGTTTTTCTTTACCCTTTTTGGGTTGGGGCTTATTATGACGGGTTTATTAATAACATGTAGATTCTGGAGAAATCTGTGTAAGGTTGTTCAATTATTGGTTTATGGCGATTCTTGTTTATATACACTTTTTTGAGGGGTCGAGAGTTATTGATATTTATGATGCTGACGCATAGGGAATTTTCTGCCAAGTACGGAAGACTGAGAGGACATGCAGTGGAATCTACAACAATGAAATACAACACCACTGCTGTGCAATAAAAATACATGTTGTCATCTGCATCTATATGCAACCTTCCATATTTTAAATTTACCCGATCAATTTACATTCACAAAAAGAACAAAAAAAATATAAATTCATTGGTAAAGAGGTTTTCATTATTTTGCTATGTCTAATTATTCATCCTTGTTATTTACATGTTCCAGTTGAAGCAAGATATAGAAAGAATGAAAAATATACATTTCAAAGATATTGGATTTGTCTGAATCGATAAAAATGATAAATATTGGGTGGAGAAAATTCTATTTTTTTGAGATCAATGATCTAAATAAAAAATTAAGAAAAAAAAACTAAGAATTTGCTGGGAAGAAAAATATTTTACTTTATTTTCCTGTTTTTTTAATTCCTTAAGACTCTCAGTTCACACAGACTAGTGTGCTATTCTAAGAAGGTAAACATAATTGTTGATTAAAAAATGTTTCTTTGGGGATTTGTTACATGTGTGAAAAAGCAAAATACAAATAGATTAAATCATTAAAGTTATGAAAGATGGATAAGGATCAAATGAGAAGAAAATCTTCTCTTCTGAAATTGGGAATGGAAAATTATTTCTCTTTTCAAATTCATCATTTAATAAGTATTGAAAATTTGATCAAAATTGAATATGATTTTTTGCCTGATATTTTAAAATTTCTCCTTTTCTTTCTTTTTTTTTTTTTTTTTTCCGGGGAAAATTGCATCCATATTGTTCATAGCTATTTTACACGGCATGCTGCCAAAAGATGTTGGTCACATGACGGTTTCTATTGACTGACTAATCAGACTTGTTTAACATTTTTATGTCCATCACTATCATAAGGTACATCCTATGTTGAAGTTTTCGATTTATTGAATAATGAGTTTTCCCACCTGTGGTAGTAGAAAGAAGGAAGAGCAAGTAATCTTTCTTTGAGTCAATTGATTATCATACTCGTAAAATATTGTAATTTGGAAATATTCTGCAAGTATTATTTTCAATAAAAATTATAAATGACCTTTATTGATTTCTATTACATATAAGATTGTTGACCTCCTAAAATTCTATTGACATTATTAGCAGCTGTTGAAAAAAATTGATTGGAATAAATTTCTTTTAATGACGTCACACCTCTTCCTTTCTTCATTCCTATTTCTGTTGTTTAATGTGACTGTGATCAACCAAAGTGTTTAATAGAGATGCGGGGAGATCCCCCCCCCCAGTTTTCACCATTTCAGTTGTATTTTTTTGCTTTTTTGAACTTACAGATCCCATTACATACTAAAAATTATTATCGTCAGATTTTGATTTCTCTTGCAAATTGAATTTAGTGCAGGAAATATCTTCTGGTAGAAATTTAAAATTATTTTAAATGGCAATTTACTAGAGCATGTTTAATATTATTATATTAGCCTTATTATATTGATTAGGAACCTATTGGATTTTTTCTAACCCCTTTTTATGTTGGCTGGGTTAACCATAACGTCGCAGTTGCTATCTTTGAAGTTTGTTCTATGGGCTTATCCCAATTTTGATGAGGTTAGTGGCAGTAACCCTGTAGCCAAGCCTTTCCTCTTGTCTCTATACAACATCAACTGAGTGAAAAACCATTACAGCATCATATTTTTAAGCACTCCCATTAAGGAGTGGGTTCAAATCTCACCTAAGGTTCATTTCTTCATTTTCTGATCAACATTATTTGGTCACTACTGAAAACAAATTGGTCCAAGCAAAAACTTAGTCTCCAAATCGTCAATTTCTTTATGCTATCAGATACTAATGTTCTTTCAGATATGTCAAAACTATTGAAATATTTTTTCCAATTTCATAAGTTGGTGTATATGAAAAACTAGGTGCACTTTTACACTTATCAAATTTCTTCCCAAAGGGTACAATCAATATAATTTGTTTGCTAATTTTTCAAAATTTGAAGGTTTAAGTTTATAAATGTTACTTTTGCTCTAATTGTAAAATGTAAAATTTTTTTTTTTTTTTAAATCTGAGTTTTATTTTAGCTATCATGTTTTTGTTGTAATTGTCTTTTTGATTACAAAAATATCTAAATGAACTATGCAAGTTATTCCCAACCTTTTCAATGTTATTCCTCACTTCTGTCAATATGATTGCTAGTTTTCTCTTCTTCCATTTAAGTTGCAACAAAGAATAATTTCAAATAATTATTTTGTTTTGTGTATAATTACAGCTTTTATTTGTCAGAATTAGTTTCATTTTATAATCGTTCAGCTGCTGCTGTGTATTTGTTACTGAAAGAAAGCAGGCAAAATTAATTGGGAATACATCATTTCTAATTCCAATTATTTCATTAAAATAAGAATTCTACTACTGTACTCAATATACACATCAATGTAATCTGTTCTTAATTTTTTTGCTACAAGTTTTTCTTATTTGTTGGTCTATTATTGAGAAACACCCCCCCTACTACCTTGTGCCCAAAACATTCACTTTGTCTTTTATTTGTATCCAATAGCCTTTCTTTCTACTCTAGACTACCTAAAATCATCCCCACGTTGGTTGAGGACCATTCAACTATGCAATAGTTCTTTCAGCTACTATTTGAAGCATCACAGTGCATGAACAATTGTGTATGGCTGTTTTTAAAAGATAGATATACATAAGGTTATTTTAGAAGAAATGGACATATCACTGTGGTAAAAGAGTTTTCAATGGACGGCATTGACATCTAAATAATACTCATCTAAACTAAATGTATTACTTCAATAAATGCTTTACTAATTGGCTGAATCAATGGGACAGATGTCATCTGAGTTTTAATTGGTTTGCATTAGCATAACTTCAAGCAGTGCATGAATAGGCTCACGGATGATGTCTAGTCTTTTGGTCAGTAAAGCCTTAGAAACGGGGCCTTGGGGTTCAGTCACTGAATATGGACTTGAGACAGAGGAGATGCTGTTAATTGACAACTGAACAATGAAGTTTAAACTCTTAACTTTATATAAGAACAAAGACAGAAGACATTTAAAATCAAGCCTTCAAAGAAAACATTATGACAACACTATTCGTGCAATGGAGACTAGTTGGGTGTTGTATTCATTCAGCTATTCTAGGTTGAAATATATTTTTGGATTTCAAAATTAGGGGCCTCTGCATCCAGAAGCATGTCATTTGAAACTGCCTGCCAGTGTTGCCAACTCAAAAAATATTTTTGCGCTAATTTGACTGCTGAAAAGGGCTAATTTAAAAATAAAAAATGAACAAAACACCCAAAAGATGCCAAAAACATGCCAAAAAAATGGCGAATGTACAAGCATGTCTGTGCTAATTTCGTGCTGCTTATCTTATTTATTTATTTTTTCAAAAATCACTAAATCAGCAATCCTGCTGCTTGCCTGCTTTCTGTTCATCTTGACTTGCTTTGTCATCCATTTTGATCTCTGCCAATGAAGTTGGAGAGCTTTATGTATTTGGTTGCCTCTTTGTCTATCCACACGATATTCCAGAATGTACTCAATGGATTTCAATGAAATTCCATGGGAAATGGGCTTAGAAAGAAGCGGTTGAAATTTTCTCAAGGTTTTTTTCTTTGATGGAATTTTGTTTTCTCAATTTCCATAATTTAGTGGAAGGATTGACTATAGGCAACAGGAGTGAATACATTTTGGTCCGGATCCATACACAATTACCTCACCTCGGTCCACACAGCATAATATCACAAAGTTCCACGTCTGTCCCCATGGTATCTTCAAATGTTGTTGATGCTTTTCTATGACATTCTATGGAATGGTGGGCTAGGGAAGAAGTTATTGAATTTTTGGGTGAATCCATGCACAATAATTCCCCTGGACAGTGGCTGAGGTCTCTGTTCTGAATATGTTTTAGTTCATCAATTGAATTCTATTGATTTGATTCATGATTTTTGTGTATGTTTTAAAGTTGCTTGCTTGTCAGCTGCTACTACCATCACTTCTTTTTCAAATTCTCCCTGCTTCTGAAACGGCTTGGCCAATCTTTTTTACCTTTGCCACCAAGTTAGGTATATGTATCACCTTGGGTCTGTCTGTCCTTCCATCGGTCTTGGTCTGTCCACACAATATCTCCAAAAGTTCTCGATGGATTTCAGTGAAATTTTGCAGAAGAGTAGGTCATTGCCTACAGAAGAAGTGATTGAATTTAGGCGGATTCATGCACAATTACCTCCCACTCTGTTGTAGTGACCATGGCATTGACAGAGGTATATACCCAGAGTGCTTTTTAGTCAAGTCAAGCTGCTTCTGGTGTTTGTTCTATCCGTGGTGTATGGGATAAAAGAATACCAGCTCCTTCCATTTAAAAAATTAGTTCTCTTTGCTAACTAGAATGTTAATTTGCCTCTGCCAACAATATTGGAAGAGGTATATCTATTTGGTGTCATCTGTTTGTTCATTAATCTGCACAACAGATTTTGTGGAGGCATGCGGAAAGGTGAAATTTTAGGATGGATACGGCATCTTTTTTGATTGAGGGATAAGTTTTTCTTTCTTCCTTTATCAATTATTGTGTTGAATCATGATTGAATTCATATCTCCAAAATTTCTCAATTTCTATGAAATTTGTGGAAGGCTGGACTATAGACTACTGATTAACTGATTAAATTTTGGAATGGATGTGTGTACAATGACCTCCCCATGTTGTAATTATGTCCAAACCACTTAATATTGCTAAAATTTCATGTTAGTCTGCATGATATATCCAAAAGTTCTTTAAGAATTTTAATGACATTTTGTGGAGGGTTCAACAAGAAACTATGGAAAAACTGATCAAATTTTTAGTCAGATTCATGTGTAATTACTTCTCTGCCAATGGTGTTGGTAGAGATATGGGCTCCGAGTGCTTTCTAGTTTTCTCTTGTATATAATTTTTCTTTCTACAGTTTATGATGATGAATTAGAACTGATAGACCATCAAGTTTTGATCTTGAAATATTTGTACACACTTGTGTTTTCACAGTATCAGAAGGAACTGTAGTAAGAGAAAAATATGAAATTAGTATTACAATTGTTGGATATGAATTATTTGACTATGCGATCAAAAACTTCTGCTAAATGTCTTTATTTATAGAAATTTGCCTAAAACTGACTTCAGAATAGCGTGGAATAAGGAAATCGAGCGTGTCTGGAGTCATTCGAACCTAATAAGGGCTCTACCTTGCCTAATTTCCTTATTCAATGCTGTTCCAATGCCTGTGTTGGACAAGTCCGAGATAAAATATGGATCATCTCCCCCATGTAGGCCAAATGAAGTAATCGTATTGACTTTACCCGTGACTCGTCCCTCCTTCCATTTCCCTTTTGAAACAATTAGTTTTGAGTTTTGTCAATTCATTATTTTGCAGGTATTTGAATTAGGGGATGAACCTAAACCGGTTGTCTGCCTATGGCCGACCAACCTGAAAGTCAACTTGGGGGGTCTCGCAGACGGTCACATCGGCAACAAGGGGCAGAAAGAGACAGCTGCAGTAATACTTCAGACAACAATCTAAACAAGAACCGAAGGTAAGACGTTTTTGCAACTTTCTTTTATAAGATGTATAAAAAAAAAAAAAAAAAATATTACTTAATTTCCTCTTGTAAATTTAGCTCATTTCATGCCTTGAAGCATATATGGGCAATCAAAAGCCCATGGGCCAGGTTTGGCCTAGATTTTTGAAGTGAATGTGTGGCCAGATTAAAGATTGAAAATGTTTTACGTGGTCCACTAGATCAAAAAGGTTGCCTATACCTGCCTTGAAGATTTTAGATGGATTCTGTATGTTTATTTTATGGAAGCCAAGATATAATCTGTGTTTTTCATGGATGCTGAATCACCATTTCCAGACAGAATTCTGCCTGACAAATAAAATCGCTAAATAAGCATGGAAGTGCTTGAACATCTAGGCCATTTTTGACCATTTTCAGCATCTTTTGGTGTGTTTTGGCATTGTTTTTTGTTGCTTTTTTGCTGCGCTTTTTAAAAAATTTCTTTCCCTCTTATCAGCACTTCTTAGCTCTGGCAGAGTTGGCAACCCTGTGTTTGTCTTGACAGTTTTTTTTCTCCTGACATCATGGCCAGTCTTTTAAAGAGCTAATGTTGTGAACATCTAGCTAGAAACTTGGGATGATTCATAGACTAAATTTTATTTGGAGTTGATATTGTACAATTGAGAGGGAGGGGGCAAATATTCTTCTTAGACTCAGCTTATTTGGATGTCCTGGTGTGATAAATTTGGGAGAAATGTGCGTGGAGATATATGTGTGCGCTTGGTTCATTTTTCAAAAGGTTACACTGAAATAACATAGCAGAGAATGTCTGGGTTTGTTTCTTCAACTTCAAGGAATTTGTGATCCTGATTGTATATTGCCCTTCAGTAATATTGTGATTAAAATTTAGTTTGTTTTTGAATTGATTGATGAAATTTCCTGCTATAATTACCTTTTGGTTGTTTTTACCATTAAACTGATTTTGATCTTATAATTTTTCGAATGAAACTTCTTTTGTATATTCTGTATACTTCAGCCTCTATCATACTGGTTGTTTGTATTTTCAGTTGTGGAAAGGTGTCTCACAAAGGCTCTTCTAAAGATAGTACAGAACCTGATAAAATCCAGAAAAGCAGAAAGCGTGTTAACAAAGAAAGTATTGAAGAGTCAACTTCTGGATCAGGTTTTTTTGAGACTACGAGTGATTGTAGAAACTTCATTGACAGCAGTGGATTTGGAGCCAAACCCAAAAGGCCCAAATCCAAAATTCCTGTCAGGACTTCGAAGGGAGTTAACTCTTCTTTGAATCAACCTGAGACTTCATTAGAAAATCTCTCTCAGCCAAGTGGATCAGGTCAAGTTTTGGAATCTAGTCATTCTAAATCGAACAAGAAGCAAGGAACCAGGAAAAGTTTTCGATCAAGTTCCCTATCAGAAAGTTTACCCAGCTCTAGTTTAGGACCAGATCCTCCGGTGAAAAGTAGAGGAAAACGAAAACAGAGTAAGAAAAGGGAAGATACCAATTGTCAACTAGGGAGTGAGCTTTGTTGGAATAACGCTGGTCCGTCGTCTGGTGCAATAACCGGTGCTGCTTCTGCTGAAGAAGAAAGCCAAGCACCAGGTTCCAGTACAGTTAGTCCTATACCTACTAAGCGATTGAGGACCTGCATTCAAGAAGTAAGCATTGAGAAAGACTCTTCCCTTTTGAAGACATCCCCCAAAAAAACAAGGAGTGGAGTGCCTTGTAAGACCTCTGCTTCAAGAAGTGGGGTGAACAGAGTTGACAACGTCCAGTCAGGACTCAAACCAAAAAAGACGGGATCCTGTGCTAGCAGTAGGTGAGTAAAATCCACTACGTCTTATGTGTATGCTTCATGTATTTAATTCTTGCTACTCAGTTGTCAGACTTGGCCAGAAGGGGACATTTACCTTTGAGACTACCCGACACGGGCATTGGAATAGTGTTAAATTCAGAATTCTTGCAAGTTTGGAGGCTGATGTTCGATGTCAACCTCTTGAGGTATATCTAAAGAGGCTGGTATTGAACCTCTGTCTCCATTGCCTGTGTTGGGTAGGTCTTTGAGATAGAGATCGGATTATCTCCCCTTTTGGCCACCCAGGTTTGCTACCTTATTTATTTATTCTAGAAAATGTTTTCATAATTTTTCTCATTCCTTGGTCTATACATTTTGAAGGCAGGTCATATCTCAAAATGGTTGTAAGTCAGACAAATTTGAAATTTTTTTTCACCTATTAACCTTCATTTTAAGACATTGTTGTGGAATAAAAGATGCGACAATTTTTACATCTACATACTCAAGTACACACCTATAAAATCTCTTAAATAACTTCGTACATATGTACAACCAAGAGTATGTTGAAGGTTGTTTAAGTATGTTTTTTTTTTCCTTATGTACAAGTGTAACTTTTCTATGTTCCTTCCAGTTATTCAACTCTAATAAACATGTACGATCAAATATTTTTTGTACTTAGAAGTGTAATTTTTATATTGAAATTCGAAAAACATGGATATATGAAATATAATCATGTATGAATGGATGGTCGCAAGTCAAGGAGCTGGTGTATTGCTAAATTTAGATTTAGCTAGCAAAATAGATAATTTTGCAGCAGGGTGAGTTTTCTGATTCATCTGTTAGAAGCTATGGCTAATTTTATTAACATTTATTTCTTGCTGCACACAACTTATTAGTAAAAATATGAAATATGGCTTGACTAAAAGAATGACTAAATTACCGAAAGTGTCACTAGGTTTATTCCAACCTAATCCATGTCTTTTTTTTCCTTTTCCCACCCCATAGATTTGTATCTCCATTGTTGCTGATCTGTTTATACTCTAACAAAACTATTTTCAATCCAGTTATATTAAGGAATATATATAATAGGTTTATTTGTTGTCGTCTTTTTTTCATTAGTTCTATATTTTTCTTTTTCTATATTTTCTTGCAGTGGTCGGCGTTCCTCAGCTGTAGCAAAACGGCAGGGAGTGGGCAGTCACACTAGTGGAAGTAGTGCTGGAGGGACGTCAAGACCGCTAGCCAATAACCCAATGTCTCAGGGTCAGAGTGCAGATAACACTGGCTCCAGTGGGGGGTCCTCAACTGGAGAAAGTGGAGGAGGTGGAGGTGGAGGTGGGGGCGGAGGAGGAGGTGGTGGAGGTGGAGGAGGAGGAGGTGCTACTGGTGGCAACAGAAATGGTGAAGATTCTGTGCAGTTTTCCAGTACTGGTAAGTCATTGATTTTTAATCTTGTTGCCAATATTCAACACAAGATTTTCAAAATCTTTGTTCATCCCTAGAATAGTCTTATTGAAACTTACTTTCAAAAGCAAAGATGAATGGTGAAATTCAACTTGAAATTGTATTCATAATTTTCTAATTATCAAATTGATGACTTAGAGTATTGTATATGCCAGCATGTAAGTTGACCTCCAAACCAAGGTGTTGAGTCAAGCTTAGCACAATACTGGTCAAATCAGTCACCTTACCAAAATAAGACTTCTTCGTCGTTCAGACAGTCTGTTTAGGTCCTATGAATTTGACAAATGTGATCCATTAAGAAAAATATTTTAATCTTGAAAAGTCTGCTTATATGTTGGTATATATGGTAGTATTTTTGCAACAGTGACCAATGCTGAAAAGAAAATACTTAATTGATTTGTATCGTCCTCAGAATCTTGTCATGGAAAAATCATGATTAGGCTAGTAATAATGAAAGAATAATCTTACTTAGGCAGTTGGAAATTTTTAGTTTCTAAATTTGTAATGGAGGCAGTAAGAATAATTTGCTGTCAAAATGATTTGTAACTAATAGTTTTCAAGAAAATATCAATCCGCTTAAACTGAAATTGATAGGATCATTTTGTCATCAAACCATTTGAGAAATCTTTAAATCTACATTTTATTTTTTTTTCTGTAGTAGTTTGGATGAGGTTTGCAAAGAAAAGGGAGGCAATTTGTATAGATGCTGTACATGAAAGTAATCTATACCCTTTTCTTTGCAAATCCCACCCAAACAATCACAATTTTTTACTCTCAGATCTGTCAATTCTTATTGAGGGTTGGAAAATCATTTGAAAAAAAAAAGTGACATTTCTGGATGCAAGATACATGTGAGGAAAACTGAGGAACATCTTAGTATCTGGCATAGTTGCACTATTTTCCTCTTCTACGCTGTTATTTCTCTCACAATGTTTTGGTTGTGTGCCCTCTGGCTTTCTTCAGATGTTATGTCTTTCTTCCATCTGGTTTGTCTTCTTTAAGGGCCAATCAACATAAGAGATAAGGGAGAAACAGTATAAAATTTTGAAAGAAGACAAATCAGATGGGATAAAATAGAAAGAAAACAGGACACATGAAGAAAGCTGGAGGATTCATGGCCAATACGTTGAAAAAGAAACAAGAACCATAAGTTCAACGATGCGTCTAATATCCATTGTGGTAGTAGTAGCAGTAGGAGTTGGAAAAAGAGCAAGTAGTCTGTCTTTGAGTCATTGATTTTCATACTTGTAAAATATTGCTTTATGGAAATATTTTGTGAGTACCATTTTCAATAAAAATTGTAAATGGCCATTTTTGGACTTTTTTCCAATTTCGAAAAGGCTGACCTTGGATATCCTATTATAACATTACTGGTAAAAAAAAAAATGATTGGAATAGATTTCTTTTAATGATGTATACATTTTCCTCCTCCTTTCTGTTCAACATGATTGGGACTGGCCGACAGACCAACTGTCTAATAGAAATGTGTGGACACACTTAGAAACGGTGTAGACAAAGAAAATAGTCCAACCCCATCTATTGAAATTCAGACAAGAATTGAAGAACGTTTTGTCTGAAATATTTTGATATAATTAAAGATGAATCTAGTCTGATTTTTTTTTTTTCATGGTAGAATTTCAAAGTGTGTCCCATACTGGTATATGTACCTCAAAACATACAAAGACACTTATTACTCTATAATTTTTTGAAAATAACAAAATCCCGAACTGATTTTCTTATTTACAAGGTTTCTTTTTGTCAAACTGTTAACAATTGTCTTCTTTCCATATTCTATTGCAATTGCGAAAGTGGAATGGTGATTTTTGGTAAGTGATAACACAATTTTTCATGTAATAAATAGTTCCTAAAATTTGAACATAGTTAGAAATTTGCAGTTTTACGAGAGGTAAATATCTTATGCTTGCTATTTTAAACAACAAAATCTGTAGAACCCAGTAATTCATTGTAGTTTGATGGTAAATGTTTACCAAAAAAAGTGGTGTCTTTGTATCTTTTGAGTTGAACTAAAAAAACTGGTCTATGTAGGAATATCTGATACTAATTAAAATAAAAAATATAAATCATTTTTTTTTACTGTTAGTAAGACAATAAAAAAAGCGAAAGAAAATAAAGGACTATTGAGATAATAGTTATGAAATTATGGGTGAATATGTAAGTGTATCTTTTGAGGTATGTATCGAAAATGAAAAACTTCAATTATAGCTAAAAGTATGATTTCTTGTCTTATAACCTTTAGTCCCCCAGGGAAGAAATTTTACTAGCTAGGACTATACAATAAAACAAGAACATTTTCCCCTCAGATTTTATGCAAAAAGTAAATGTTGTGTATATTTTGTGGTACATATACCTGTATAAAATGAAAATCACTCCCAAGCATTGAATCATAACATCTCATTTTACCATTTTGCTTTGAAAAAAAAAAAAAAATCAAAAGCATGCCAAACTTCAAATTTGATTGGCAAATTGTAAGAAAAATAATGTAATATTACCTATGAAATAGTGTAACAAATGAAATCTAAAACTTGTAAGAACACTCAAATACCTAAATAAGAGATACAACTGATTTTTGGATACCAGTTGCAGTGATTTCTTCACTAACAGCAACATGATTTCGTTGGCCATTGGGCCAGGCATTGTTGCCTGACAGGCCATAGAACTGAAGATGGCCTGATATTCATTCACCGACTGATGGTATGAGTTTGCAGTTGAGCTGTCTGACTTGATTGTCCCAAAAGCATTGAAGCTCATCCGTCGAATAGGTTTGAAAGCTGCTCAACACCATGACGAGCTGTGTGAGGTTATCTGGCCCTTCCAGTGTCTATGGCAGTTCTCTATATTGACTGAGGGAACTAACAGATGTCCGTTAGTAAAAGGAAAGGAAAATGACATTTTAAAACTCGCATCGTTCATACTTCTGATCATATGCGGTCAAAACAGTCGAGTATTTTCAGTGGATAACATTTTAGAGCTTGACAAATTCATTTTCTTCCTCAGAAATATTCTTGGAAAGAAGAATAAGGGAATTATGGAATTTGTCAACATTCGAAATGACCATAATTTTTTTTTCATATCTTTACATACACTTTTCTGTCCTTGTTCTGAGCTCTTGGAAGACTAGAAGAGGTCATCCGTGTATTTCAGTGATAGGGTATGCCTACGTGTTCAGTATTGAAAAGATTGCTATGTCAAGAAAGAGGAAAGCATTCTATGTTGCATGTAAATGCTGTTTCAATTTTCAGAAAGTTTGGGAAAAAGAATGAGACTAATTTTCTTATTGCAATCTATAAAAATCATTGTCTTTGTTAGGTAACGTTATGATTAGAGTGCTGACATCTTAGGTGTATTTCTGGCTCCACGGTCTTGAAAGAAAACAGAAATGGAATCATACTTTTTATTTTTTTTCTTCCTCTGCCAATTTTTTCATTTTTTTCAATTGCGATTTTTAAAGTTTAGCACAGCCAGTTTATACTAAATTGTCGTCATATACTTGTGTTGATTCTATTTTAATAATCTTTGTTATTAATTGAAGAAAACTTTCATCTAAAATTACAAACTCATATGTGTTAGTCTGTTGACATCTGCTGAAAGGTTCTGAAGGGAAAAAAATGAATGCAAAATCAATTATGATGAAAATGTATTACTTTTTAAATCTGTATAAACTGGCTAAACTATACCTACAAACTGTTCAAAATTGCAGGAACTAATGGAAAAAATCAATGAAGGAGAAAAAAAAAACAAATTGTGATTTCAGAAAAAAAATTTTTTTTTCCAATTTAAAATGAAAAGAATTTTTTACTCGACTGTGGAGCCAGAAATGTGCCAATGATGTCAGACTTTGCCACTTTTGGAGTTCTTCTATATTGAAAAATCAATTTTTTGAAGCATTTATGGACTTCACCTGAAATTTCTGCTGTCATGTAATTCTCTTCATTAGTAATGCATTGCCGCAAAATAGGTATGAAGTATAAAAATCAGGTAGAATCCCAGTTTACTTGTGTAAAATGTAGATAACTCCTGTTAACCTTGAAATGAATTATGCATCACAGAAATATCTCTTATATAATAATTTTGTGATATATACCTTTTCTGTAACAGAAAAACAAAACCAGCTTTATCTCTATATAAACCTTTTAACATTTCACCCTCTTGATCTCTGTTCTAGAGAAGTGAGTTATTTTTTAACAGCTTACTTGTAGAGAGTATCTACCCTTTATGTCTTTCAACCTTAGCTTTTGTGACTGGGACAGTAATATTCATGTGTAATATGTTATTCTTGATGATTAAAATGTGCGAATTTAAAATGAGTAGATTACAATTTAAATCTATCCTGGTTGCAAAAGCAAAGTTTGAAGGGAATAAATGGCATTTTATATATATATATATATATATATATATATATATATATATAAAATGTAATCAATATGAAAATAACACTTACTATCCAGGAACTAAAGTGAAAATGATTACAGTGTAATCTCAGTGTCTCCAGAAGTTATGTTTTCTATATATTAGGGCCTTATATACAGGTTTACTTAATTCTACAATGTTCATTTTGTAGGTTTTTTGAGAATTGGTTGAAAAAGTAATTTGAAATGGGGGGGGGGAATTTACATTGAGCTGTAAATATTTCTTCTTTGCTGTCAATGGAAAACGTGCTACAGAAATGTTTTGTTTTTTTTCATTAGAGTATGATATTTTGGTTGTCTTCCATGAATTGGCTGATTTCTTTTTGTTTTCATAGTTTGTGAATTCAAGAATAATACAATAGTGAAGTCAATGGATGATGGGATTATAGCATACTGAATGTTTTGGACTTGAAAAATATTCTGGTTGTTAGAATGGGGTGTAATTTTGAAGTGTATTGTCTTTCTGCAGGCATGAGCAACCTTTTTGAATTAGTGGGCCACAAAAGACTTTTCATTTGGGTCACGCATTCACTTAAAAAATGTTGGCTGTATTACTGGAAGCATACTTATTTCAGGCAAATGTATAGATTACAATTATTATATTGATTCGTGAAGCTGAAACAAAAGTGATTTTATAGTATAAATTATAAAATTGACTTTTTGAGAACAATTACATAAGATTTCAAATAGATGCTGAGATTGACCTCAGAATGTTGCTGTGGGCAAAATCTGTCTCATAATGATTGTCCACATGTGGTTTATTGTTGAGGCAAGACCAGATATTTCTCAGAGGATGTCCACAGCTATTTTTTTTGTCTTATCTCTCTCCAACAACCACTGGATTATCCAGCATGTTCTCTTTGTTGTTTTCCTTGGGCAGTCTGCTATGTCTTCTATTAGCTTATTTCTGGACTTTTGTACAATTGATAATTTCAGCCACTCTTTTGAAAGATTCAATTCAATCATTTTTTTCTTGGTTTCTTTGGTATTTGATTGCTTTTTAAAAAGGCCTTGCAAAGTATATATAACCCAATCATTCACTGAATTTTTTTTGTACCATTTATGCTTATGTGACTAAATCAATAGTAATTTTTTTTTTTTTTTACTATTAACTTCTAAAAATAAAATAATTTAAATTTCAAGGGAAATAACTACTGATCAGTACCCCACTCCCGACAAAAGTTTACCCCCCCTATCTTTATGCAAAAACAGAAGATTGAAAAGAGAAGTGTTAAACTTACTTGGCAACTACTGAACCACTCCTGGTGGTCACAATGAGCTTACTCCCTCCTATTGTATTGACTTGATGAACATCAATAAAGACAATTTGTAGTTTTTATTTTGAAAAAAAAAAAAAAAGACTTTCCTATAATTTTTATTAGTATTTCAAACTCCTAGAGCCTGGCAATATCAATTTTGTTTTAAAAGCATTTAAAAAGTTGAAACTGTTTTACGCTGGTTATGGTAACAGATGTTTTGAAATCACTTCAAGTTGCACTTTCTTACATTATTTGAAGAAACTTCATTTTCTTTCACTGAAATGGCATTCTTAAAATATTTTTACTTTGGTTCTTGTCAGTATATCTTCGTACTGTAATCTTTGTTGTCATAGTATTCATTTAATGGTAATTATTGCTTACAAAACTATTCCAAGGAAGATCTAAATCTTCAAGATATATTTTCTTATTGCATTTTCTCTTGAATATTTCATTTCCTCTGTACACTAATCCAAGCCATAAAGACATCCTGATATGATATGCTATAAAATTGTGATGTAGTTGCTTTCACTGGAAAGCTTTTCTTGACAATGGTTATACAGTGAACTTTTGTTAAAACTGATGGGGGGGCATTTCAGTTGAATGAGCTTTCCAGTAGTCCTATTTATTCACTCATTCTATTTGAGGAAGTATCGTAAATCAGTATTAATTTTTTTCTTCTATTAACTTTCATCTCAATTCTTGTTGCTTTTTATCACCCCATAACCGAGGCTGATTTCTCACTGGGAACTCATTCTTTGAAATTCTAATTTGCACTGTTTAATTTACTCACCACCAAGTTTAATTGCAACAAAAATTGAGATATTGAATTTGTTCAATGGATAACATAACAGATTTAGTCTTTTTACATTATGCTGTTTCTCTCAAACCATTAATGTCCACACACACACACACACAGACATATATATATATATATATATATATATATATATGTATATATAATATAAGTAAATGTTTTCGAAGATGTAATTACGTTTGTAATTTTTGTTGAATTAGAATTATTAAACTCCACTGTTTCTTCCCAACCTATATATATAGTAGGTACAAAATACAGTTATTCATTGCTATATGCTGGTTTTCCATTTGCAGTTACAATAATTTTCAGTTCAGTCTTGAATTTAATGGGAATTCAAGTTTTGCACTTTACTGCAGAAGAATACATTAAAGAAAGTACTGTGTGCAGTAAAAACAAAACCTAAAAAGTTCTGGAAATCATGAATGCAACAATGTTTTTTATGTAGACAATATGAACTCTGCTGAAAACCTTGATCTTGTTCAATGTTAACAGTTGCAAACTGGTCAGTTGTACAGTATTTTAAACATTTGATTTTTCTTTCTTTTCCCCCCATGCAATGTACTGTAAGCAGATTTATTTTTTTTGTTGAAGTATTATTAATCATTTCCAATTTTTTCTCAATTTTATGTTACTATTTAGCTTTAGAAAAAAATGAAAATGAGTATAATAGCAGAAAGAAAAAGATAAATCACTGCACTTTAGTTTTATGAAATTTATGGTTTTTGTTATTTAACTATATATATATATATATATATATATATACATACATATATATATATATATATATATATGTGTGTGTGTGTATATATATATTTTTTTCTTTTACTAGCATCTACTATGCACTTTAATCTTTTCAAAACGTATTGCAATAATTCAATATCTTTTGAAAGTTTAATTTTAATTAAAACTTTTAAGAAAATAGCTTTGTTAAAATTTTTGCTGTATGCTTTACTGTATCCATTTATTTGTACGTTTACAATTAGGGAATGGTGAATGTACTTGATCAAAAGGTTCATGGTACAAGCTGTTCAGGTCATGGGGACTGAAAGGGTTCAGGGGTCTGGGTCAGCAAGAACTATTTGGATTTCATATTTGTGGCTCCTTAAGTTCCCATGAATAGTAAGGGATAACTGTATAGCCACATATGCAATAATGACTTTGAAAATCAAAGTGTATTTCTAACATCGATTTGTTTCTTTTAAAGCATGGTTGAAAATTGCAGCATTAATGAATTAATCTTTCAAATAACCCCTCATTATCTTCCAGATTTTTTCTTTGTTGGTTTCTATTTTGTAACATAGTTTAAAGCTCTGTAACTTATTTGCTGGTATTTTTAAAATGTTCGTATTAACTGTTTAGTATTGGTGAAATTATATTGTTTCTCATTGATATAATACTTGAAGGAATATAGCAGTTGCCTCCCTCACCCCCACACACAAAAAGTCAGAGGGCACATTAAGATGTATCGGCTCTTATTCGGAAGAAGAAAAATTGCATTTTTCAGTGTAGAAGAAAAAAATTCATACTCGATTTCTTCTATGTAAACTGTTTTAAATCCCATTTTAAGGATAAAAATTGTATTGGATGTTGCCCATGCATGCCTTGAAAATATTGTCAAATGGGTTGTTTGCTAATTTGTATAATATTAATTACAAATATAATTTTACATTTACTAAATGCAAAATCAAACTGGTAACTCCGGATGAAATGTAGAATCTGAACCCCAAAATGATTCAAGTCAAAAGAGCAAATTTTCAGATGGCATCGTAATCAAAATTCAATTTATTTGAATCAAAAGAAGTCTGAAATGTAGAGTTCAGACCTGTTCAACTACATGAAAAAAATATTGTGAAGAAATAGAAGCACAGAATTTGAAAAACTCTTTCATCAAATTAAAATTGGATCATGGTGTAATCAGCCTATGAGATTTCTAATACATTAACATTGTAGTCTTTGAAACTTGTACGATGAGAAATGTATTGGTGTTTATTTCTGCTCAGTTTGCACCTGGTAATGATTCAGTTGAATATCTAAAAAAAAAATTAGAAAATGATGAAAAATGTGATAGATCTGATTTTTTCCATTTGACCAGCAGTTAAGAAAGCTGAGAAACTTACATTCTTGAAAAAATCATTAGTGGTTGAATTGAACCTTACAGTCTGGGTTTAATCTTGAAATTTGCACTTCTGATTTGAATCCATTCTTGGGTCTAGAGTCTCCATTTGATCCATAAGCCCTGATTTCTGCAAAATCTTTATTGCTCTCTTTCAATGCCAAACAATAGTTGAATTGTCACAATTGCCTCTTCATGTATTTTTATTATTGGAAAAAAAAATCCAAATGTAATTTTTGTGTAAATATTTTTCATGATGTAAGAGTAAACATGCTGTACCTGTGGCTATTTTAAATGTTGCCACAAGCTGAAATGTTAAATTGAATGTAAAAAGTTTTTATTTTTACATATTGTATTTTTTTCTTGGTAATTTAATGTAAAAATCAACCAATGTATTGAAAAAACTCAAGTGCATAATATTTTATGAATTCACATTGATGGGGAAGTGGTAAAAATTGTTTCATAGAAAATTATTTGGAGTTTCATCTTGGCTGCTGTGGTTATAAAAGTATAAATATTAGGTAGCCTAAAACGTTCATTCATTTTCTTGTCATAAGATGGCATTAGTAATGTTTAGTTTTAACTACTTTCAAAATGATCACTTCTGATCATAGTGACAGCTGTCAGATCAGAAAAAAAAGATTGTCAATTGGCATATTTTTGCTTACTGATTCTAACTTGAGAAAATATGCAACATTTTTGGAGTATTCTTTTTTCGTTTTATGAAAGGTAAAAATGTAACTCAAATGCAAAGAAAAAAGATTTGCTAGAGAAGATTCTGTGAATGATTGTGTCAAAAGTGGTTTGTGAAGTTTCCTTGAGAATAATCACTTATGTACAATGTGCAAACTGATATATTCAATTTCCAAATCAAGTGTTGAAAATGATTTGAACCAATTTGTTTATGTTCTGTGAGGCTTTTGCATAATCAAAAAAACCCTAATCAACTGTGTTGTATGATTTACTGCTCAATGATAACAAAAATGTTACGCCCCCACCCCCACCCAATTTATACTTTATGACAATGCGTCATGAAATATTGTAGGACAAGTGAAATGAAGCACCCCTAATTGTACCAAATGCTAGGCCCCACCCTAAGTAGATACTGTGTATATGATAGAATAATTAATTTCAAAATAGTACCCAGATGAAGGTTCAGATTGCTTCTGCTACTTGGAATCAAAGCACATTTCTTTCCTCTCAATGATACTAGTTTAATTCTTTTCTAAAATTTTTAGATGAGAAATTATGATGTAAATTTTTCTGTAGACTGATGTGTTCATCTTGGTTCATTTCTTGAACTTAGTGTTTTGCTGCCATGACACCAACTCCAAAATTTTTGACTCGAATTATGACCGATTGACCCCCCCCCCCCGTCATGAAGGTTAAAAATACTCTTTTATCACCTGAAGGACAATAGTAGAAAACAACTATTTCACATAATGATACTAGTTTAGTTATATAAAAAAAAAATTGTATCAATAAATATGGTCAGAATAAACTGTTATTTATGACATTTTATATATATATATATATATATATATATATATATATATATATATATATATGTGTCATAAGACTTTCAGAGTTGCTAGATTAGACCAGAGATTTGTTGAAATTGATTGAATCTACCTGAAGTGGTTGATTGAAGACTTGTTTTATTTCCTTATTTAATACTATTCTGATGCCTATGTTGGGCAAGTCTCCGAGATGATCCATTGATTATTTCCCTCCTTCTGGGCGAATCAGGCAACCCTGAAAGACTTCTATGCACTTTGAATACCCAACCTCACTCCATTTAGTGACATTTTATTACTGCACATGCAATTTTTCTTGCTCAAATCACCATAGCCCCATGCACGTGTCTTTTTCTCTCTCCCTTGGAACTTCTTGCCAAATTTTTAGAACTTCATCCTTTAAAATTTGCATTAGTACATCACTAGGCACTATTTAAAAAAAAAAAAATGCTTTTTTTTTCTTTTGGTCTCTATGGGCATTTTGGATCAACAATGCGCAAATCTTGTGCTGGCATTTCTTCAGATAATCCCAGATAAGATAATTTTTTTTTCTTAGATAAATAGTTCTGGTATACATGCAGGCTATGGTCATTCATTTATATGAAGTATTGTTATCCATAAATCTATTTTCTAACAAATTGGCAATCAACAACCAAATAGTCATTTTCAGTTGTGGAACTGATTTTGCCATGTTCTTTCCTTCTCTTCACTACTGTAATCTCTGATTTCTGTTTATACAGATGTTTACTTGAAACAATTTGTTCAACTCTCAATTGGAAGAAAATCAAGCTATTTTTTGCTTATTGTCATCAGCCATTCACAAAATCAGGTACAATAGGGCAGAAAGGATTAAAAGTGTCTAAATAAATATGTTAAATTGTCTAAATTGTCAAGGACTAAATTAAATATGGGATGGAATTACACCATTGAACAATGTTTGCCTCCAAAGGTGGTGAAAATTGTTACGGTGCTCCTCTGGACCGTGTTTTTTTTTTTTTTTTTTTTTCCTCTCCTCGATTTTTTTTTTTTTTTTTTTTTTTTTAAATTTTTTTATTTTTTTATTTTTTTAAAACACTTATTTCTTTTTTAATCTTTTGTTAGAGCCTTATTTCGATAGGTATCGTATAATAACAACTAAATTTTTAAAAAATCTGTTTTAGGTGTTTTCCAGTAGAAAAAACACCCATAGTGTCATAAATAGAATTTATTCTGAACATATTGATTCTTCAATGGAATTGCTTTTCATGATTTGGAATTTTGACTGTTCCATTATGGACTATGGTAGTGAGTTTATATCTATCAATAGATCTTCATTTTATAGAAAATATTGAAAATAAATTTTTGGTCACTTTTGAAGTTCAAATCTTGCGTTCTTCTTTGAGTTATTGAAAAACTTAATGTTATTTTCAGTTATTTATATCTCTTGATTTCTCGTATATTCAAAAAATGTTATTAGATTTGATTTGAAAAAGTGACCAATTTGATTTTTAATGTAAAAAATTTTGTTTTTCTGTTATTTGTAGGAGATGTTTATTAATGTAAACATAACAAATGGTGTAATCCCATCTCTAAAATTCAATTTTTAGACATGGACGTCTTGATCACTTCCGGCCCAGTGTACATGATTTCATAAATGGCTGAATTGGCTGACGATGATTAGTGAAATATAGCTGATTATATTTAGCTAGGGTTACTATTTAAAAGGGTTTGTCTTTCTAGTTTGATGCTATTGTTGAAAAGTGATCTTAATGCACTGAAATTTAATTCTGTTTGTATACAATTAGTACCTATGTTGTCGAAAATGATGACCATTTTATAAATTATAGAGGATTAATTGTAGTTTCACTTTTCAAATGGTCTTGCCTTCCTGCTTTCTACCTTCTACATCGAGTGGGTGGAGGGTTGCCTTGCTGGCAGGGCAGTGTGCAGCCGTGACTGGCTGGAGAGACAAGAAGTTGAATATGGAGAAATCTAAATAATTACGTGCTCCTTTTTCTACATGACAGCCGCTCAAACCATACCTATACCTATTATATAACTTGCTTTTTCATCAAAGTATTTTGAACAAATTCTCTGAAGAAATGAACTGAAAGTAACCAACATAAATTCTTAGAAGAAAAAAGAAAATCTTGTGTGTGTGTATGTGTATATATATATATATATATATATATAATAAACATGTAGCATGACATAAGCTATATATTGAAATCATAGCTGAAAGGGAGGTGGTGTTTGATCAAGACTGCTGGGGTACCATATTAATATAACTTTAGTTTTTATATCCCCAATACTGTTGCATGATGAACCCCCATGATCCCAACAACACATAGAACCATAATTTACATTGATAGATATTGGGAAATAAGTGACTGACATGACACAAAAAAAGCTTCAAAGTTTTTTTTAATGTTCAGTTTTTGAAGCTGTAAAGCTTTCTAAAATGAATATATATATATATATATATATATATATATATATATATATATATATATATATATTCTTGTATGTTTTTTTTTTTTTTCCAACTTGGTAAATATTCTTGAAATTGCTATCTACTATTTTTGTCTAAGATTCAAATGATTTGAATATTTGAAGAAAAAAGTTTTATTTAAAAAAAAAAATTTTTTCTCATTTTCTTGTGCTTTTAATCCATAAGAGTTACTTATGGAAATTTGAGAGAAATTATTTTTCAGTGTAACTATCTTGCTAAACTGGGCCATTACTTTCTGTCTGGCGTACAGAAGATCTGTTTCAATGTATTGGGTTTACTTTCCTTTCCAAGACTTCTTCAATAGTAAACAGTTATTTTTGTGTCACCATTATTAAGTCATTTCAAAGTGGAAGTTGAGGTTAAGATTCAGATAATTCCAATTCCTAAAAACATTGAAAAAATCTTTCAACCTGAGAGATTTTTTTTTACAAATAAGGATGAAAAGAAATGAGGGAAGTAACTGAATACTTTGAATTTTATATCCGTACACCACAAGGAAGGTATTGAATGGTGAATAAAACTACCCTACTAAAAAAATTGAAAATCAAATTTTGTCAACTGATGAATTTCAGGAGAAGGTAGAATGGATTGAAAGCACAAAAAGTTACTTTTTTTTTTTCCCCCTCTAATATTTGACTTAATCAAATCCTAACCCATATTCCAGGAATAAAATATTTCAAAGTTAATTTTGGAATTTTTTTTTCTCAACTTAATAGCTGTTTGCCAAACAATATGTGAGTTTTATTTTTTTGCAATAGAATTCAATATTTTTTTCCTGGTTCATTGGATTTAATATATAGTTCGCTTGGCTTTTATTTTTGAATAAGCCTTCATCCTTTTCTGTTTTGTTTGACGTTATTTTCTGTCTGTTAACTGTTGAAATTTCTGTTGATCAGTCAATATTATCTTTATTCTTTTGTGTTATTATCATTATTATATCTTGTTGCCTGAATTTTTTTAAATCATCAATTCATCTTAATTGTGTAGTCTTGCGGTAAAGTTGAAGACCTTGTGTCTTTGGTACATCTCAGATATCTATTTGTACATCATATTCAGGGTTGCTAGATTTGGTCAGACAGGGAGATAATCCGAGCTTCATCTCTGCCCAACACTGGCAGGAATAGTATCAAATTTGAAAATTGAGTGAGTCTGGAGACAGAGGTTCAGTATTAGCCTCTTGAATCTTTGCGTCAAGACTTCATTCTAATATGTATTGGGATAGTCTCGGAGATGAAGTTCGGATTATCTCCTCATGTGGCCAGATGGTATGTTATTTTCACTGCATGACTAATAATGAAAGAAACTCATTTCAGTTCTAATATGTTCATATCTTCTTCCTGCTTATTTTGTCAACAAACAATATTGTCAATTATTACTCACTTTGAATCTGTCATGATCCATAACTAGTTGAACAGTATACTTATAGTAAGTATTGAAAATGTTGCAAATTAAGTGGATAATGTTTCCTGATGTTTTCATATTGAATTCTTCAAACTAAAACTTTTTTATGGGTCAATGTTTAAATTCAATGCAATGATCATGATTATCAGATATTTTAATTCATTTTTGATTTGACCTAAGAAATATGCATTTTTTTTTTTTTTTTTTTTTAGTCAATTTTTTGTATTTCAAGTGTTTCTCAGTACTACTTCAAGTCAGTGTTTCTTAAACTATTTGTCTTCAAGACTTCATTATGAAATCTTATTCACTGATGATTAAATATCCTTGTTTTTTGATTATTTTTATCTTTTTCTCCTTTTTGTATTATTTTAATCCATTTTGCATTGTGAGCAGAAAGTGTTAACTATTTCATTAAGAGTTTATTTCATTCATGTTTTTTTTTTTTTAAACCCCCTCCCCATATATTGAGGAAACTAAGAGTGACAAAGTTAATACCGAAAATCATTTAGAGTTTTCTAGTTTAACTTATGTAGCAAACAAGTTTTAGAATTAGATTTTTAGAAATAAATTTTTTTTAATTGTTCGCTTCTACCACAAAAATGACTTTTTTTTCTTTTGAAGCAGAAAAAAAATATTTTAGCAAATCAATTCTTTCATCCATTGTTTCATTTACTCCTGCAATCTCATTCATCCCCCAAATACTCTTCTTCATCTCCAGTTCAAGAAACACTGCACTAAGTGACCAAAATGATGTTCTTGAAACTGTTTGAAGTAGCTGAAATTTAATATTAGATTACCTTTTAAGTTAGATTAGATTCCTTGTTTGTTTTTGACTTATTCTAAACTCTCTTCCAATTCATTATAAATAAACTAAGATATGTTCTGTGGTGAATTGAACTTCAGAAACTAATTAGTTAACTTTGATAGAATTCTCGATTTTTCTGTTAATATAAACTTTTAGTTAGACTAGATTAGAATTTATCAGTCTTCAGCTAATTTTTCAGTTCATTTGAATTTCATTTAATGCTCAGTATTTTAGTGTTTTTATTCATTTTTTTTTACCCGAAGATGAAAAATTCCATAATTTCTTACCATTGTTTATTTACCTTTCATCAATACTTGTAACTGTCTCTCTCTATCTTCTAAGCATATTGGAATTTCAGTTTCTGACTGTTCTTCCTTTCTGCAAATCAATACCATAATACGATTGGGTCAGTAGTAGATACTGATTTCTGTTTTCAGCATCCAGCTCTGCAGGGGCCACAGCTATGACTTCAGAAAGTGAATCTGAGGAATCAGACATGGGAAGATTACAAGGTGTGCTTTCCTTCTACCTTCTCAAACCTCTAATACCATCATTATACGCAGCTGAACTAGTTAACACATTCACATGGTGAAAAAATTGCTTGAGATCTCAAATAATAGGATATATTTCAGCTTATAGCTTTCAGTTCTTGCTTCATCTAAATGCTATTTAGAATTTGATTTACTTTAATATTTGCTGTAGACTTCATATTAGTGGAATCTGTAATCTGCTGCTTCAATGAGAAGAAAAATCTATGAATAAGATGTTAAATTTTCATTTGTGCGTGTGTGTTTTTGTGCTTTATAAGGTTATTTTAGAAAGAAACAAAGTTCTCAACGTGTATTTTTTTCCATGTATTCTCAATGTGTTAAAAATAGAGCTTGCACATCTTACAGTTTTTATTTTATTTTTGTTTTTGTTTTGGAAAACCTGGAGTTTTTAACCTTTGTTATTGAATTGTTTGATTAGAACGCTTTAAAGGAACTAATATTTCTACTCTCCAATTCAATTTTTTTTTCTTATAGATATGTTGGCACATATTAATAAGATGCTTTTCTGTCAGTCAGTCCCATTCATGTTAAACCACAGAAATAGGAATGAAGAGGTATTGCATTAAGTGACCAGCTGCTATCATGTCATAATAAAATGTATGAGTTCAACATTTTTGTATTTTAAAAATGCCAAAAATGTCTATTTACAATTTTTTTTTAATCAAAATATTTCCATATCACAGTATTTTACAAGTATGAGAATCAATTGACTCAAAGACCACTTGCTCTTCTTCCTCTTCCTACGGATGGTGGACACCCTGTTGAACTTGGTTCTTATTCTTTTGATGAAATGATTGAATAAAAGTTGACCATAACAATATGAAATGAGGATTTTATTTTTATAAAATGTAATGAACCAAAACAAGATAACACACAATTGATTTAAAGATTAATTTTCATTTTATGGTTCTTTGCATCTTATTGAATAAATTATTATATTTCATATTGTTGTGGTTCGCATATTTTGTAAACTAAATTGAATAAACAATGAATAGAAAAGTGCAAATGTTAGCTCCTTCACACTGTCTGGTGAAAATGCGTTCTAACCAAATGTTCCAATAGAAAAGGTTAAAAACTCTTGTTTGCAGATTTTCTTTCCTTCTATAAAATGCATGAATATAGAAAACTAAATGTTTTGCCACTAAAAATTAAAAATGAAATCCAAATTCTATCAATGAGTAAAAATCTGTTTTCCATATGTTATTGGGCATGCTGGCAATGACATTTGAAAGCTTTTAGCCTTGACCAATGCTATGGCATGAGGAAACCCTAACCTTTGCTTGATTAACTGCTTCATAAGATTAGCATTTGCTATTGACATTTCTTATAAAAAGAAAATAATTCTACTAACATTTGCTGAGATACTTTCATTCAGGCTTGCCAGATTTGGCCTAAAGGAGAGATAATCCAACCTCGGACTTATCCAACACAGGCATTAGAATAGTGCTGAATTAGGAAATTGACTTGGTCTGGAGACAGAGGTTCAATATTGGCCTCTTGACTTTGGCCAGCATGAAAAGATTGATATCCAACCTCTGCCTCCAGTCTCCCTTGATTTACAAAATTGGTGCTATTCCAATGCATGTGTTGGGTATGTCTCTGAGATGAAGCTTGGATTATCTCTCCTTCTGGCTGAATATGGCAACCCTGTTTTCATACCATATTAAATCCCCTAGCTGGGCTCTGATTTTATTCATTAACACATTTTGTTTTCCCATTTTATCAAAATTCTGTATCCCAATTTTTATTATTTGATGATCAGGCAACTTTTCGCTTTACATCTAGATTTTATCTCAAGTGATTGGATTTTATAATTTTTAAAAACTTTATTCAGAACATCGATTAAAAAATATTAGTCTTTCAAAATATGAAGTTAATTAGGTAGAAGTTACTCAACAAGACATCTTATTCATCTTGTCTAGTATATATGCAGTAATATTAGTCTAAATATGAATTGTGAAATTCTTATGTAAATGTCTTTATGATCATGATTGGATGAAGATGTTAACAATGTGGAGAAACACAAATTGTTTGCAAAATAAACAATTTACATGAATGCTTTGCTGGTTACCTTCATTCCATACACCTCCCTAAACTCCAAATTAGAGGTAAATATCCATTACACTATATATATGACTGGCATATTTTCCTGAACAACTTATGAGGAAAAAAAAATGGACGTTAACCATTTTTATGATGTTAAGTACCGATAACTATCTTACCAAAATTTCAGAACTTGTTTATTTTGGTGAAACTAAAGCCATTTAAACCTGTATATAAATTGTTTATTTTACAAACAATTTGTATTTTTCCACATTGTCACTGTTAATATCATTCATGGAAAGCTGATGAAAATGGTTTGAAGGCTAACCAAATTATATTATCAATTTCAAAAATTAAATGTATACATTTTGAAAATTTGATACATCTTTTGTCAAAAATGACAGATAAGTAGCATTTTTTGAAATCTTTTTGTAATCTTGTTTTCATACAAGATCTTTGGTTAAATGAATATAGATATTTCCCCAACAGAGAAATTCTCTTATGCTCACACACCACTAATTGATGTCAGTGAAACACCAATGGCAAATGTCAAAAACCTATGTCAAATTAAATGGTGGAAATATCAAACAAGATACAACTCTACCATAATACTGAACAGTATCACTCCATCATGATATTGAAAATGGCTGATAGTATTGCTGAAAATGTTCTCTCTTGGGAAACATCTATATTCATTAGAACCAAAGATCCATTTGATAGTACAAAAACAAGAAAAGATTACTTGAAGATTGAAAAGATGCTCTTTGTTGGTCAGTTTTAATATAAGATGTATTGGAGAAAATTTATACCCAAGTATACTTGGGAAATTATAGACCTATTTAGGAATGCTTGTCAGTACTTTTGTTTTTTTTATTAGAAAAGAATTTGATTATTTTACCTCTACATATACATCCACATACATATAGCAAATTTTTTTGGTCTTAAATTCTTTTTTAGGCAAAAATCAGGCTCTTAGGACTTTTATCCATAGTGGGTGGCCTTAATCTCCAAGATCATTACAGCTTCAAACTAGTTGCTTGTAATTGTTTTTATAATCAATGAATAGTACAATAAACTTTCAAGTATTCCAGTTCTTTTTTATCTGTCACCTGTTGATGCCAAATGAAACAAGGTTTTACTCCTTGGGGATTATGATTTAAAGAAAATATCCAGATATTTTTTTAATGATTCTTAGATATTAAAAACTATTATAAAAATCATAACTTGCTTCAGAAGCTTAGAAATGTTTTTGTAAATAGGGCAAAATTTGAGCTTTAATTTTGAATTCTTTTAGAATGGTTTTAACTATGAGGAAATGTAATAATTTTTTAATTATTTATCTTATTAAATGTATGTAATGGCCTTTTAAAAAAAAATATTTTCAGCAAAGCTACTTGTTCATTAATAGAAAAAAATGAAAATGCAGAATTAACATAATCAGTATAAATTTATAAAAATTAACATTTTACTGAATTTGACCATAGAAAATATTAATTCTATATTTGAATACAGGGTGTCTGTCAGATGATGCAACATTCAAAAAATGAAATAACTCTTTAATAAAAAGTTCTGTCACCTCCTTAAAATTTACAGTAAGCTGACTGCCTGATTTGCTGAGCTGTATTCTGATTCAGGGTAACAGCCAATCAGCTGGTTAAATTTAAAGCAAATAACTGAAACATTTCAAGTTATTTCATATCTTGAATGTTATTCTACAAATACCCTATATGATCTTTGAAATTTTATTGACATATTAAAAAGTAAACTTATCAGTATATTTCTCTATCTTTGTTTCTACTTGAAATAGACAGTAGATGGAGGAGATATTTATCATGAACATGACTCTTTTGAAACACTAAAAATGCACGTTCTGTGGTTTTCCCAACAGAGTACCTGTATTTTTAAAGCTCCTCAATTTCTAGCTGATGTAATTCTAATTTTTAGTCCATGTAATTATGGAACATATCCTTATTATTTAGAAACTAATTTATTTTGTTGTACAGAAATAATTCACACTTGAACTATACCAATTATGAATCCATCAACTCTTGCAAAATTGAGGTTAGAGACCTAAGTTAATTTAATATCTGTTCTGTTAGGCCAGGCATGTGCAACTTTTTCGATCTTGTGGGCCATGAAGACAATATCCACCTTTTAGGCCACGCATCCACTTGAAAAATTTCTTGCTCGTTACAGAAAGCATACTCAATTTATATATTTTTTTTAACATGAATTATAATTATTACACTGAGTTGTGAAGCCCAAAATAAGTTATTTTACCGTATGAATTATCAAGTAGACTTTCTGCAAAAATTATTTACAAATTGAAATAGATGGTTAGGTTGGCCATTACTTCATTTTTCATACTCACCAGACCTAGCACCTTCAGATTATCATTTTTGATCACTAGAACATTTGTAAGTGCCAGGACATTCAGAAATGAGGAAGATGTCAATTGAGTCCCCCCCCCCCCCAAAAAAAACAACTTCTGGACAAGGATTGGTAAATTTGTCTATAATCTAGGCTACTATAATTGCTAATGATAACAATTTTGAAATTAATATAATTCAACTTGAAAGCAAGAACAAATATCACTTCCTGGAAGATTAGATTTTACATTCTGAACAACCTATCATTTAGATGAGATATTGATTGGACGGAATTTCTATAATCCTGCAAAGATAGAATTTAACTACCAAATTATCGGTATTTGAGAAAGCCTGACCTGAGAAGACGTTTGAGTTGGCTGAAGGTGGATTTCAAAGTGTATATTTAATCAGTATGTGGAGTAAAATATCTTTCATTTGTGTCTTATCAGTTATAAGGATTGAGTTTGAAAGGTTCAAAATCGGCTTCTGCACACTAAAGAGCCTCTGACAGACTGGTCAAGGTAGCCAGGCATAAGCTGGTCTCCCTCTAGCTTACTCTTTCTTCCCAATTGCTGTGTTTACTTGTAGCCATAAATTGATGGCTCAAATCAAAGTTGTGTTAAAATACAACTAAAAATTGAGATGAAGGTTGAAAACTACTCAAAATTGATTTAAAAAAAAAAAAAAAAAAATGTAAAATAACTTTGCTCCGTATATTTTTAATCTCACCCCAAAAAACCCAAAACTTTTTTTAGACTAATTCTGGCATTCGTTATATAACATAACCTATGTATCAATTGTTGCTTTGGCTTCTCACCCCCCTTTTTTCTTCTGTTTCAAAAGCTATTCTTTTCTACATTTGGTTGATTTCTTTTTAAAATACAGTTACTCTCTTTCAGCTTATAACGAACATTCCAGAAACTTATTTAATGATAATATAATAACAAAAAGCCGGAGACCTTTAGATATGGACTCGAGGTACAATGCATAAGTTAATTAATCCACTATATGATAGATGTCTTTTCAAATTTTGTTTAAACTATTTTTGAATGTGTAAAATGATGATGTGTCTATGATATTATCAGGAAGATTATTCTAATTATTCACGACCTCTTGGAAGTTTACTTCCAAGAAATATCCTCAATCATGAGAAATGTTAGAGAGAGAGAATGGCATATTGGTGTCTATCAACACTGATCTATCCATACATTTTTATAAGTTTGGATCATGTAGGCCAGGGATGGGGGTTTAATTCTTTTAAGAGGTCTGTTAGTGATGTAATCAGTTTAGTTGCTCTCTGTTAAATTGACTCCAGAGTTTTAATATCCACTCTGGACCCTATATCAGCATAGGTGTGGTCTTAACCCTGGCCTTATATTGTGGTGTGTGCATGAAATTTCCAGTTGTTGTTGATAATCATTCCTAGGGCTTTTTCCCCAGTTTCTTTTAATGTATAATCATTCAGATGGTAATGGCATCTACGATTGGTTTTACTGAACTGCATCACTTTACATCCGGTGTCATTTTGCAATCTGTTTTCACTCTTTATGCTCACGCAGCTATAGAATTTAATCTTCAGCATACATTGTATTTCACCTCTTCTGACATTTTGTTATTTCTTTATGGATTCCACTTGATGAATCGGCGTGAATTTCATCTATTTCATTTTAATTTAGAATAGCAATGAGTTGTGAATTTTCCTGAAATCTCTTGAAATATCAGTGAATAATTAATGCCTGTTTTGTTATTGTCTTTATAGTCTACCATTTAACCAAAAGGGATTTTTGTGTTAGATTAGTTAACTACTTTCCTTCTGAATACTGTATAAAATTTGTAACTTTTGGTCCAAATGGATTAATTCCTAATTGTCTTAAAAAATTTCCAATTCATCCGAAATTTTTTTTTTTTTTTTTTTTTCTCGAAATTTCAACCAAAATATTTTTGTAAGAAATGGAACTATCTTTAAAAAAAATCACATTGTGAAAAATTGAAATTTCAATGCAAATTGCTGAAGTAATTTGTGATTAAGCAGCTAAAATGAAAAAAAAAAAAATCCATTGCCATTTGCCAGGTTGAAGAGTGCCAGGGGTTGGGTACGCTATTGATTTTTGCAGCCATCCCACTTTTTTTCGGTCTGCCTAAACCGTAAATCTCATACTCTCCACCAACCTTTTGATGAACATATAAGACCGGGTTGGATTCCTTTACTACATAACTACATAATCACAAAAAATGATCTTCAAATTCTTATTGAGTTTTCCTTAACTTTTTTCAATTGATTTTACATCTAGACTAATATAACTGGATTTCTGTATTTTATCTTTGCCAGTTGAAAAGGAGTTTTGATAGAATTTGATTTTCGTCTAAGGAAACATTTTGTTTCAATTTCAGTGATATCAAGTAATAGTTTAATAATTAGTTTTCTATGGAAATGTCTATGAGGCCTTGTTCAAAGATAATATATGCTGAATTTTTACGCAAGTTTTGGTGTGTTGGAAGTTGGGTTTTTGAAGCAAAATGACTTGAAAATGTTTAAAGTGGAAGCATCTTATTGGGAATATCCTTTCATGTTAGATAAGATAATTCTAAGTGTTGAAGATTTTTACCATTTTGTTTCATCCAATTCCTTTTCATTTTGACATTTTGATGAATACAGTTTTCTTATTAAGTTCATGGAGATAATCTGTGTGTTGAAAGTAAATGTTTTTGATGTTCCTTTGATTCTCATCAGGGCCGGCCCAAGCCTTTCATAGGAATCTTAGTAGAATTTGCCCCCCCCCCCCCGGCCACAAGTCCCTAAACAGCCCCTTCATTCGCTTATGCTTTGGGCAAACTCTGATTCTTGGTGTATAAACTTGACATTATGTGTGTTGTAAGTCAAGTGATCCATCTGGTAACGTAATGAAAAGAGCAATGTAAATGTAGTCTCTTTATATTTTTCTATATCCATACATGTACATTTCTCTCTTTAACCTGAAGTAAAGTTTCTGAAAATTCAGAAAATGTTTCATGTTCATATTTTTAGTAATGGTAGTGTGGCATTAAAAAGTTCTGCAGTCAGCATTGTACAAAACGAAAATTTCAAGGATATTAACTGCATATATTTCTATTTCTTGTCTGAGATGATTATGTCTATAAGATAGGGTTTTTTTTAACCTTTCACCAGCAAACTGTTTTTTGTTTTCATTCGATCTGGATTTTCCTCTGCTTTTATAGCAATTTGTCTTCATATTCTTCCTCTTTTGAATCTTTTGCTCTTGCACAATAGTTTTGAAACTTGGAAATTTCAAGGACCCTTTGTAGTAAATAATCTGGCGAACATTTATTTTTTGTCTTTAGACTAATCAATGAACTAAAATTTCTGACCTTCAAAAATCCTATTTATTCTAATCTTTCATATTTATTTGAATTTTAATATATGGTAGAGGTTTGTGTCCAACAATTGTTGTCCAATGGCTGTGCAATGAATGCTGGTGTTTCTCATCCTCTAGGTTTGCAGTGTCAGGTTTAGAGAGATGTAAGCCACAAAAGATGATGCATACTAGATATTTGTAATAAAGGTTGAAAAAACAATGGGAAATTATGCTTGTAGGAATAGTCCATCATTAGATTTTTGAAAATTGAACTAGGCTTCACCAACTTGAGCTCCACCTTGTGGTGGTAGTATTGCAGCTTTGGTAATCAGTAGGCAAGTCATAACCTTCAGTGGAAATCAGGTTTGATTCACAAAACAATTAATCAAACACTTCATAAGTCCCATTTATATCAAAGAGTTTTGCCTAAATATAATTTCTAGCACCCATAATGAATTTTTAAGGGAATATTTTTTTTATCTCTATACATTCAAATATTTCTGCATACTTAGAGCTGATCTAGACCGTTTTAGTCTCAGCTTTTGGTGGGGGCTCAGTTATATAAGCTGGAACAGTTGAAGGCATAGCCAGTGTAAGGGTGCTTTTTATAGTTTGATGTATACGTATAAGTTTCACCTGAGTCCAAAAATCTCCAGTATCAAATTTCAGCTCAATTCGACAGACTGTCAGGCAATTAAGGGTTGGGGACAAAATAGGGCTCAAGGATTGTAGTTGGTGTCATGGAATTTATAAAAGATTTGGTAGAATATTCTAAAAAAATGGAAATATATAAACTTCATTTTTACTTTTTGCAGTATCAGTTTTAATGATTTTTTTCATATGATGAAATTTTTACTTTATTGGTTAAGTTATTCAACTTAATTACTACAAACATGCAAATAAAATCAGTATTTGTTTTAAAATAAAAATCACGTGTGATTGGTTGGTCGTGTGTATATTCAAATGTATACTGTGAGTACAAAAAGTATCCTGAACATTTTGAACCCCTCATTGAAAACGTCCTTATAGTCCTTGAAAAATCACTGTATTTACACCAAAGTGATTTTTGTATGCAACTTTTCGATATTCGATTTTGATGGGTTTTTTTTTGTCTTTTTTTTTTTTTTTTTATTTTAAATTATTTATCCAAATAGCAATTTTGGAATGCAGCCACCTAAAACCACATTCTTGACCGATAAGTTCTTTGAAAAAAAAGCAAACAAAAAACCCCAAAAGAACTTATTTCAATCATGAGTCTTAGTGTTCAAAATGAATGATATTGTGTGCCTGGTTATATAGCAATTGTGAGTAATTGAACTATTGTTAGAATGTTCTATATTTAGTCCTAAGAGTCAGATTATGGGATTCAACCATTATATGATTACTCCATTTTTATTCTTTAAAATTTTGATTTTTAAAATTCTATTGAATAAAAATGCCTTAGTGGCTATCTTGGCATATAATTTACATTGGAAATATGTACTCGGCCTTAAAATGAAATTTGCAAGCTTATTTGTATAGATAACATTGTAATCTATTCCAGTATTTCAGAATTCTTGAAAAAAATTACATTGGAATTCTTTATTATATTCTACAGACAATTTTGATTCTTTTTTTCCCTTTTTTTTCTTTTTTTTTTCTTTTTTTTCTTCATTTCTTTCTTGCTCCATGTGAGGCTCAACTGTCGTACACTGGTACCTCACTTAATCAGGACAATCCATTCCTCAAAATGTCTTGTTAGATGAAAATTCAAGTGAATATATAAGCCTATGTTATTTCACTAATTTGTTTCAAATGTAAACATTGAAGCCCTAAAAACTTCATGATAACATAGTAAATAATGTACTAATTATGTCCTACATAATATATAAATACAAATAAACATGTAGTAAATAATGTAAATACCTGATTATAATTCACAAAATGTCTGCCCCTAATATAAGCATCTAGATACTAAATGTAAATCCTGATAGACATAAATGGAATCTAGTGGATTCCAGATCATTTCATGAAATTCTGTAGTTTTTTTCTTGTTTTGGCAAAATATTTTCAGTAAGCAAACTGAATTTTCCGAGTGAAGTGCCAAGAAGTCAAAAGTACCAATTTAGTATAGACATACTTAGAGAGGGTGTTTGCAAGGACTTTGATTGCCCCCATCATTTTTATAGGATTGGGAAGGGCCACATCTTTGTATTGGAAAGAAAAAAAAAGGCCAAAAATACCCCCAATTGCAAAAATGACCAAAACAGAGCCCCGCTTGATTAGGAAATTGGAATCATGGTCCTATTGGGAATTAATCTTTGAACAGCTTGTGAGAACGCTGGCTAACACTTTGCTAAAGTTGCAGCCCTGATTTGGAGCTATATTTGATGCTATTATCATAGAATTGCTCCAAGGAACCTTCAGAATCAATTTCATACAAGTATTCTCTACTTTTTCCATCCTCCTACAAGTTATCAGTTGAAATAAATTATTCTTGCGTTCACTTCTATAGATATTGTCCTTGGCTATCCTACAAATGGTAAAGTACTTCCTTTTTTTTTAATTGTCAGTTTTCTTAAATTATTACCACAATGGATAGAAAATTTTTTATTATATTTGTTATTGTTTGTTTTACTGATCTGATCAGATTTTCTAAGAAAACCTGTGAAGGTCAGTGTTTTTGTTTCATTTGAAAGAAATTATTTGGCAAAATATTTTCATTTCTGTTCATTTTATTACCAAATGTTTTGCCAATGTGCCTAAGAACTCTTCTCAGAACAAAATGTAAACTGGGGTAACATTAAACAACAGATAAGGAAAAAAAGTTTTTAAGCACAATAGCCGGAACTATGATTAACAAATAGCATAATCTGATCTAATTTTGGTTTTGGCAGAAAATTTTGCTGATAATGCCGGCTATTGTGCTTAAAAATATTCTTTTGATTTGTTGTTCAAAGTTCCCCTGCTGTTCAGTGTTACCCCAGTTTGCAGTATTTCATTATTGTTCAGTTTTATAAATCTATTTCCATTGAAGGCTTCATATCAATGTACAGGGTACCCATAAATCATCTGAACCACTTGGAAAATCTATTAAAAAAAAATGGAGTCTTATCGATTATGTAGACCTTGTTGTAGAATAAAGACAAAGTAAGTTTGTTTTTGTTAAACAATTATATACTTTCACGTGGCCGCTACCAGCCAAGTATATTGGAGCAGCTCTTCATCAATGGCAGATATGGTTAGGCAGAATCTTTACTTGGTCTCCATTATAGCCCCAAATAAAAAATTTTTGTACCTGGCTGGAAATTGAATATCGTCTGTTAGTGCTATGTGCAACTAATAGTCCCCATGTAAAAGTCTACTGATGTTAATAAAAAAAAAAAACAAACCTATTGAGTTGATTTCTATTCAACAAAACATGCAGTTATGTAGATATCAGGAACAGTCACCAAGACATTCTTCAGTTTTTAAGTTTGTCTGGCTGGCTATGAATGTATGTGGCCATCAGGGAGCAACAATGGAGTTGAAGGGCTGAAAATTTTCTCCTTATTAAGGCTAGTAAAGACTATTCCCCAATAGGTTTTTACTTGGGGTTTCTATTTACTGTCTAAGTTTTTGCTAAATTGATCCCTTAGTTTGTGTCCATAGTGTTTGTGCTTGGTTTGATCCGCTCTTTATCTTAATGATTTCCTCCAAAATAGCATATTGCCACAAAATGTTGGTCTCATCATGGTTTCTATTGAGTGACTAACCAGACCTGTTTTTTAATAGATTTTCAAAATGGTGCAGATAATTTATGGTCACCTTGTATTTAGACTTTCATTTTCATTGGTATGTATTTACAAATGAATACATTCATCTGATAGAATCTCAATTTCTGTTACTTTTTTTTTCCTCCAGTTCTTCCAATCTCCAAAGATTTTGCTGAAGTTACACTGATTTGCCAGTGAATCTTAATTTCTTTGGGCAATCTTGAAGAATATCTGGATAGTAATGTTGAGAAAACTTGTTTTTAATTTCATAGTTTTCTTATTCTACTTTCAGTCATTTGCTGCTATAGTTTGGCTCTACTGTAAAGTCTTTGAAATGATCATCTTATGTTTCAATTTTTCATAGATGAAATAACTTTCTGAATAAGTGATCTTGAGAGTCTAATGCCATGGAATCGGTATGATATTGAGAATATATTATGAGAAAGTTTGGTTTTCATTTTTACAGATTTTGGAGTATTTATTATATTACTTCATTTGAAAAATAAATGAATGACTTGACAGCAAGACAAAACCAAGAAATTTAATCTGAAATCTGAGTTGTGTCTTATCTGAAGGTCGCTTTATCTGCTGAAATATACAGTTAACCATGTAAGATCTCTAATAAGAGTGAATTTACTTGACAAAGAAATTGAACAAATATTTTGATAATTAAACACACATTGTCATGTATTCAAATGGTCCCAATAATAGTGGGGTGTGTGGAATTTTTTCCCAAATTACTTTGTGTAGGTGGGGTGTGGCAATTAGAGCCCTAAGAGTAATAGCTTCCATTTTCGATGTGTAGAAGTTACATTGTTTTGTGACATCACTTGACTGAAATATACTTTCACAACCATAGTGACAAAGAAATGGCTAGGTCCTGTTGCAGAAAATACTCTATAATGAAAGAATTTAAATAATTGTTATATTCATGTCAACGGTATTGGAAATAGGGTGGTGTACACAGGGATATGGATGTACCCCAAACCCAGCCTTACTATGTATAGGTTTTCATATCATATACCTTGTTTCCCCGAACCCAGCTTCACTATACCTAGTTCTGCTAAACCCATTTCTATCACTGCATGCAGGTTTTGCCAATATTTGAGGTATAGCCATTACTGGGATTTATACCATTCTATACTATTATTGTATTCGGTCTGACTTGCAAGAAATTAACCCTATTAAAATGTTACAGATTCAAATGTTTTTCTTTCCAATCTGCATGTGTACATTTGTTATTGTTACAGATTAAGTTTGATCTCTTTAATTACTCCAGAGTTCTAATGCTGCATATATTTATTTATTTGCTCTCTTTATATGTATTGAGCTCTCTAGAACACAGATTACGAAATATTCATTTTATATGTATTTACTTTTCTATCTATAATTATGTTTGGATCCCAGGACGGATCTGTTTTGCAAGTTCGATCATCAGGTGGATTTGTCTTCAAAAAATGAACTGTTATTTCCCACGTTTACCTTTTCCACCTCACTTTCATTTCATTTAAATTAGTTATTTCCCTTGCATTGTATGTTTCGATAATATTTTGATATTTTTTATTTTTAAAAATTTTTATATAGATTAAAGTAAGACAGTATATGTCACAAAAAATATTAACACTGCATTAAAATAACTCCAATTTTAAATGAATAAACAAACAAACTACAAATTAGGAATTTTTTTTCTCACCAACAGAAGTACTTGAGGTTTGCCAAGGGCATTGTATTTGTGATATCTAAAAAGGGTTGTAAGTTACACTAGATTTTGTTAAGACAATAGAAATTTTTATAAGTGTCACTACATTTGTTTAATATAGACTTTATCAATATTGAATTGACTATTTTTCAAGCTTGGGGTAAATAGAAACTTTCAACAAATTCTCTTTCAAAAAGGGTATCAAAGAAGTTTCCTATATATTGGAAATGAAATCTATCGACTTATCTATAATCTTCATCAACATGTCATACAAATGTCCCTTTTTCATCTGCTCTGGTTTATGATGTGAATGATCTGAGAACAAGTCAGTTAGATCTTGAAATTGTTTTTTACCATAAAGATAATTTTGATGCATTTCACTGAAATTTTGTTGGTCTCATCAAGAAGCATTGATGCAGAAAAACTGTATCAAAAATGCAGCTTCTCACATCTCTGGATATAGTACTAAACTTGAAAAAAAAAAGTATACATTTCTGGTGTTGGTCTTTAGAAGAGAGGAAGGGAGAGGAATTATCCTGGGTAAGAGTAAGGAGTCAACCTTGAAATGTTCATCACTGTAGGGATGAGATTGGTAGTATGGAGTTTTTTACTCTAAGGATGTGTGGATTGATATGTAGGGATGAAGTGGGTTTATTTTCTCCATTCTTCTGGGTGTATATGTGTTGGAGATCTAAGACATTTGTTCTCAAATCTCTCACTTCCACACTGTCAAATTACTACCAGATCATCTTACATTCACACAATAAACATACAGTGAGTGCAAAAAGGACCCACAGAAAAGTAACATTCTTATACAGCTTCCAATTTGACAGAATTCAGCTGTAGAAAGGAGTTGAAATGAAATTTTCTGTAATATATTGGATACTTTTTACACTCCCTGTATGTATTACTTCAAAATAACAAGAAACAAACATCTTGCCTTCCAATGTGCTTAACTTTTGCATCAAACATGGAACAATTTTTACAAAGAATAATTGTGCATGACAGGTATTGTCAATGGTCATATCATCCTTTCTTTATTATAGGAAATACTGTAAAAGACATTGAATAAAGGTCATAGATGGCACATTTGCTCAGTTCAAGCCAAGACTGCAGAAAGACTGGGGAGGTGGACCAAACTGACCTTATGCCTATAGATTCTCTTACTAGAAAAACAGCCCCTCTCTTAAGATAAGAAAAAATAAAAGGCTTTGTGTAATTGAAAGGTTAATTCACAAATGACCCAAATGAACTTGAGCCAAACATATGCTAGTTTTGATACTCCATCAAAGAGTAATTACTGACCAGACAAAATTCAATAGGAATGTATGAATTTTGTTCATATCTTGAAAATATAAGTTTTATCCATTATCAGTTGAATTATAATTTTAACTTAATTCTCTGGTAATAATAAAGAAATGCCTGTCATTTTGGTAAATAATTTAGCCCCATGAAAAGAAACTCTAAATGGAAGATATGGTTGAAACTGTTTTTAACACAATCCTTGGAGTTGAATCAATAAATATCAATGTATAGTGTCTGTTAATTGAATCACCGTAGCTCTACAAATGGCCTACCCAACCAATTAGCCAAGTTGGTTACAGATTCTCTCTCTGCTTATGTGTGTGCCTCTGGGCACTCTAGTCACATTTTGGGGGCTATAAGCTTAAAAATATGCATGATTACACCACTAGGCACCATCTAGAAAGTTTTTTTTCGAAATGATGCCCCAATTTAAAAAAAAAGATTTTATTCATTTCATTTTCATTTTTTTTTCTTTTTAGATTATTAGTTCTCGTACACGCATTGTCAGCAGTGATTCATTTATGTGAAGTACAGATATTTATTTAAATTCCCAAAATGTTTCAAGGCCATAATTTGTTCATTATATTTCTTTCGCTAACGTTCATCTAGGTGGGCCCTCCAGCACTCTGCTCCCATTTATCATACCCTGATTTTTTCTTTTCTCATCCGTGATGTATGATTTCTGTTGCATTTTCAATTGTTTCTTTCATAGTGTGTGCAGAAATTAAATTACTTTGAAATTTTCGACATTCAATTGTTTACAATTACTTTATCTATAAAACATCCTAGGAGAAACAAAATATTTTTATTGAGCACAGATTTGCATTGTATGCAATGTTTTTTCTTTTTTTCTCTAGGCAATAACCATGTTCTTTGTTACAAATTGAAGGCTATGAGTTTACATTCCATAGTGCAAAGTGGAGTTGAGTGACTGGATAGAGATGAATCTATTTAACAATCTTAATATTAGAAAACTCTTTGATCCCATGAAAATATACGTCTATAAGCTTGAGAAAATGATTTATTCTGATTGGTGTTCTGATCATTGTATCTAACATTTTAGCTGGTAGTCTTTGTCAGATAAATATTGGTAAACTTCAAGGGACTTCCTAATGAAATCCTTTCTGCCATTCACAGTACAGTAAGTGCTAACAGTGTCTTATACATTTCCAAAAGTTTCCAGTGTGGTTTCTTTGTCTATGGAGACAAGATGGGGCCATTCATCAGCTTAGGATTTTTATATGAATATTTTCCCATCATATTGTGCTTCATGTCAGAGTTTTGGTCCCCACAGTGTTCATGCAAGTTTTGGCTATAATCTAATGTATACAAATTGAGTGGAGACAATTTTTTCAGAAATTATTTAAGATCATCAGTGTCAAGTATAGTTTTATTTACTTATCTGTACAACTTGGATAATAATTGACTATTGTGAGGCCCAACCTATCTTTTTCTGCAATGCTACTATTGAAAAAAAAAAAAAAAATGCAAACTTCTTGCGGCATAAGATTGTGTAGCTGTATTTACCACTTCCCATTTATTTACATTTCTTTGTTCCTAGTTTTCAAGTTTTCCTCTCAATGTGTTCGCTTGATATTTTACATTTCAATATTGGGGTGTTCGGAAAGTAATTACGTATTTCACTGCTATAAATTATAAGCCCTCAAATCAAAGCAAGACCAGGATTGAATGGTACCAAACAAGGTTTGGATTTAGCTCTTCATCCACTCTATCCAGCAGTGAGCAGTGTGTCGTTCATAGTGTATAGTAAGGTTTAACCCCCTGGAGGATAGAGACTTGAAAGAGCGACATGTTTGTCATTGCTTACTGTATGAATTTCAAAAAAGTAGATAATGACAAACATTTGTGAAGTGTATCCTGATGCCGTGAAGGCTTGTAAAAGCCAGATGCATTCTGAAAGGTTTAAAAACTGCAATTGTGATTTGGAAATACATAATTACTTTCCGAATGTGCTAATAGCTTTCTTCTGCTTTGCAAACAATATTCATCCCGATTATTTTGCTTGGCTTGTTCATCTTTATTTCTCATGTTTTATTATTGACTTTTGTTTTTATTTGCAGCATTATTAGAAGCGCGTGGCTTACCATCCCATCTCTTTGGAGCCCTTGGTCCACGCATGCATCAGCTACTCCACAGAACAATGGCGGGGGGCACCAGTAAGTTCATTATTCTACTGATGTTTACTTCTGATAGTTTTTAAGATTACTTGGACTAACCAGCTGGAATATCGTAGTATAATGCCGTTGTCTGCGATACATAGTGATTCCCCACCTGAAACTATTAATCAACAAAGAAGTGTTTGTTTTGTATTTGAAATTGTTCATTATACAGGCGTCCCCCGTTATAATACGGGTGTTGGGGTCCAAGAAAGATAAAACTGATTTACAATCAAGCCACTATTGAATTAGCTATTTTGATGCTAGATATAGCTATTTCAAAGCTATATTATTGTTTGGGGGTCCACCATCCACCCAGGTGAACTGTGCTGTAACGGGAGAGGCCTGTATTTGTTCTAACTTGATATTTTCCCACAGCTGAGAGGTATCATCTATCTTGGCCTCTTTCGTCCATTCTTAATCGAATTTCTTCTGGTTCCTTTTTTGATTATTCATACTTTGGTTTTATTTCAACCCATTTCCTTCTCCCCCTTTTCATTTAGTGTTATCGTAGCAGTCAGGTTTTTTTTTCATGACTGGAATGCATTTTTTTTCTTGAAGCTGAATAATTCACTAAAATCATCTACTAAGTTGGGTGAATCACATTTTGATCAACCATCCATTTGGTCTGTTTTGTTTTGTGTGGCAACAAACAAACAATGCGATCAGAAATAAAGCGTAAGCTTTCAGTGGGAATCAAACTTGCGCATCCCTCAACCAGAGAGAAACCCAGTTCATGCCTGGCTGCTATGACTGGTCTAACATTTAAACCTAAGATTAAAAAATTGAGATGAAAGTAAAGAAGTAGTTAATGAAAATTGGGTTACAATTCTTGATCTAGTAATGATAATAAACAAACATTCTGATCGTTTCTTTTTCTTCTCGTCATTACTGTCTTCATCACTTAAGCTTGTCATTTGCTGCATGCTACTTTTTTATGCTTGTCCCCTTATTCTCATTTTGCTAGATTAATCAGTTTAATAAACATGACATTAAATTTTAATTTCATCATAAGCTAGTTTATTTTTCTTGAAAATTTCTGATGAAAATTTAATTCAAATGTCAGATTCATAAGTAACCTTTTTGATGTACTCTTGCTGAAAAAAACTTACTGTATATTTTGGTGGATGAGACAACACTTGAAGCATTAAAAATAACACTTCCAAAAATGGCGTTGTGTTGTAGGCCTGATCCAAAAAACAAGTAACAGTGAACTAAAACCATGAAATTTGGACTGAAATTGAGGTCTCGTCTTATCTAAAGGCTGTTTTATCCATCAAAATATACAAGTTTATTGTAGCCATAGTAACCTAAATGAAATAATGCCATGTATGTGGGGTTTTTTTTTTTTATTTCTGCAAATCTATTGAAACCATTAAATTTCTAATGAACTTTATATTTTTGTTTTAACTGCTTCAAACTCATTTTTATTGTAAGAACTGAAATTCCGTTAGAATTTGTTTCTGTTGGGTTATTACATTTCTTTATTTTCATAATTTTTCAAACCACCAAGTCTTTTGTCATTGAGATGATTAACAATGCATTGTGTTCTCACTTTCAGGAAAATGGATAAAAATTTTGACTGAAATTGTGGCATCTGATTTTAAAAAATTATTACTTGGAGGACTGAGCTTTAGAATAATCTAAGTTTTCTTTTTTGTTACAGTGAACAAAGTTCAACAGTTGTTGCAAGGTTTACAAGCTGTTAATGATGAAGGGCAGCAATTGACAGCAGTTATTGAAATGTGTCAGGTAAGTCTTCTTGTCTGTCTGGTACTCTCCATAATAAGTATCAAAAAGCTAACATGAACTTCTCGGCTTTTGACTGGAGAAAATCAAGTTGATTAAAGTTCTCAGCATACCTTCAGAATAAAATAATGATTGTGCAGTAGATCTTTTGAGACACTTGAAGAATAAAATTTTGTCCAAGTTGATACCAGTTTCATGATTCTAGCATCAAGTGTCATTTGTTTTTTGGACATTTTCTATAGCCAGTACTTTTTAGCCGTTGAACTAGGGAAAAAATATCTTGAGTTGGCAATACTGAATTTCAGTCTTGGCAATTCTCTCTGCTGACATGTTCTATTGGGTTCTATTAGGTGTAAAACTTTTTTTTATATATTTGGAGACCTTATTTATCAATCAGCGCTTGTATTTCTATGTCATACTCAGTGTAAAATTAAGATAGACTTTACTCTACAACTACTAATGACCCTACAAATTAAAAAAAAGCTGTATATTTGTATTGTTGAATTTAACTAGATATTACTGATTACTTATAATGATTTATTTTCAGTTGTTGGTGATGGGTAATGAAGATACCCTTGCTGGCTTTCCTGTGAAACAGGTTGTCCCTGCTCTTATAACACTGCTGCAGATGGACCATAATTTTGACATGATGAATCATGCTTGTCGAGCTTTGACATACATGATGGAAGCCCTTCCTCGTTCTTCAGCTGTTGTTGTTGATGCTGTGCCTGTCTTTCTAGAAAAGGTAAACTAGAAGATCATTGTATAAAATCCAACTATCCTTTCTATTCTGCCATTTGTATCTTATTTGGAAATAGATTGACACTCTTAGATACATGAATTTGTATATGTGACTTGAAAAATAGAACTCTTGTAAATTGAATTTGAAAGAAAAAAATTACCAGAGGTTCAAGGGAAATAACTCCATTCAGAAGTTACTCCCCTTGAATTTTTGAATTCCCAAGTATGAAACTGAGTTATAATAACCAGAATACCATGTTCCAATTTTTTATCTGAGTCAACATCAGTTGTGGGGGTGGGGTCTTTAAGTCCTTGTACACATTTAAACGTTGATAAAACTTCATGTGTACAACTGTAAAAACCATGTGTATGTTATAGAAGCCCAACTTGTAAAGATTTTATGTGATAATTTCATCAATATTGCACTAGTCACTTTAATTTGCTTTGAACATATGACAGTAGTTAAATGATATCTTCCCAGACAAGTGGATTAGAAAGTGTCTTGTTTATGGATTATCACTTGCTTTATTGTTTATTGTCAAGAATAAATGCTTAAATTCAAGACATTTTTAAAAATTTTCTTCAAAAAATTATTTTTTTTATCATGGTTAGCAGATTGGGGCTATAATTGAGCTTTATCTCGAAGACTTACCCAACAGAGGCATTGGATTTTTTATTTACGTGATTCTGGAGGCAGAGGCTCAATATCAGCCTTCACGCTATTCCAATCCTGGTATTGAGTAAGTGTCTGAGTTGAAGCTTGTATTATTTCTGCTTGTATCCCAATCAGACAACTCTGAAAAATTTTGTCGTTGGTGGATAGTGTTGAAATAAACCGATTGGAATTCTGATTTTAGTTGTTTATCTTTCCAGTTACAAGTGATTCAGTGTATGGATGTTGCAGAACAGGCACTCACTGCACTTGAGATGCTGTCACAAAGACATAGTAAAGCTATTTTACAAGCTGTCAATGTAAGTAGTTTATATTTTAATTTGAAAATCCTTCCTGGCTTTTAACATATTCTAAGTCCTATTTTGTTAAATGTCAAGTACTTGTTGCCACATTTTTATTTGGATTCAATTAAATGGTTTCTTCAAAATTTTTTTATCACGACCAAGTTTGATTTTATGCTTTAATCTCATGACCCACTGACTCACAGTTGGGGTATGAACTTTATATTGTTGAAAAATAGACCATTTCAAACCTCTGCTGTTTTTTTGACTGTGCCATTACTGTTAAGATTAAAGAATAAATGATTGATGACAATTGTCTATCCAGGTACAACTTGGGGAATGTGACAATAAAATTTTTTTGAAAGAGGAAGCTTTTTTCCAAAAATCCTATCTCTTGAGATAAATCCTGAAGAAGTATGTAGGCCATTGATAAAGTCCCACTTTCTGTTGCATGAATCAACTTGGTGTTTCCCACAAGTTTCAAATCAGGTCAAGACCTGGACTTTATTCCTACATATTTTTATGATCACACAGTCTAGGGAAGATGTACTCAAATTAGCTGCTAATTTGCCCTAATGAGTTTTCCACACTCTTTGCTCATACGGGGGACTTCTGCTTGTGAGGAAGATGTTAACCATCACACTATTCGAACTGACTTGTTTTCGGAAGGGGTTCAATAAAAGGTAAAACAAATTTTGCTATAAGGAACAAAATTTACAATGTTTTTTTTTTTTGTTAGGAATAATTTTTTCTTCACTCTTTTTGCAATAGTATGTCTCCTTTCTGATCACTTTGAGTGGGGCAGATTCTTTTAGCTTGACAGCACATAACCTTCTGTAGATTTTTATTTATATGAACAAAATTAACGTGCTGGAAATCAATGCTATCTACAATATTGAACAAGTTTCCTTTTAGATAAGGTTAACAAACAACAATTTGCATTGGGAGATTGTACATAGGCTCGATCGTTTGCAGAATTTTTGAAGCTTTTTTGTTGTTGCACCATTAAATCCATTTGGCAACAGATTTTAAATGATTACTGTTTGAATTGATGATTATCCTTCTAGTAATGAATCCTCTCCATAAGTGGGGAGATGATACTCCCTCATTTGAACAATAAATGTTAACAAAAATGGCAACTGAAATTCCTACTCATGAAAATATAAAGTCTGAAATAGAATACTTCTTTTTTAATATTTGGCTTTCTGTATCTCCTCAATATACGAAACACTTTATTTCTTGTTGACAATTTATTCAGTACATTATTAACTGTATATTTTTCTTGTTTTCATTTATTTCAGGGTGGAATAGCTGCCTGTCTGATGTACTTGGACTTTTTTTCAATATCAGCTCAGAGATCAGCATTGACTATCACTGCTAATTGTGTTCAAAATCTTAGTGCTGAAGAATTCCATTATATCAGAGAGTCATTGCCATTACTTAGTGCTCGACTGAATCATCAGGTAAACAGGACTTTGGTCACTCATTCATTATTTGCATTCACTGCTACCTTTTTTGTTTTGATATAGTATTCAAAAAAGTTTCCTAAATGTTTTGATAAATTATCTGAATTGTCTTAATGAATTACATTGCCATTTTCTAAATGTTCAGTATTTTATCTTGATAAAAAAAAATTCTTTTATTCCTTGAATAATTCATACTAGTACTATGTAGCATACACATTTTTACCTGAAACCGCGCTTTCAGAGGATTTTATTTAATGAAATTGTATCATAAATTCTTATAATAATTTTAATGAATTGCAAAGATTTCTTAGTGAGACCAGATTAAAATTGGTTAACAGTATTAGTAAGGAATTGAGTGACCCAAAGAGAGAGTGGTTAAAGTAAAATAGACAGCAATCCGAACAAAGAATGAAAGGTGAAGAGAAAATCTGGATTCAGACAAAATGAATGGTTACTGTCTGTTATGTGAAGCTGATAGTTTTAAACATCTCTTAAGCTTTTATGCATGTATCATATGAAATTTAAGTACAAAACATAGCAATACCTTCCCTTATTCTTTAACTCTGAATGAACCCCTGCAAAAAAAATTCTGGTGGGGGAGGTTAAAACTTCACTATCAAAGAAATTTTTTTTATCTACTGTGTTTGGGAAACTGGTGTATTTTTATAAAAAAATGCATTCCCTTATATAATTTGGTCTACTATGACTGAATATTATGGGTATGAAATGAAATGTATAAGAAAAACAAAAAGTATACTAAAGTGTTTATAACTAATGTATAAACTTTTGTATATGTTTACAACTTCATTCCTTTGCTAATGAATTACTTGGCATTTTGGATAATATAAGTCCTTTTATTTTTGATGCTATGAATATTTTTGTTTTGGCTGTTTGGATGGGGATTGACTTGAAAAATCAATTGGAAACAAATAGTTTAAATTTTTTCACACAAACAAATGTTGCCAAAAATAGTTTGAATTGCGGTTCTTGTTCTTTCTGAACTCTTACAGAGATTTTGAACTCTCTGATTAAATTCTTGCTTATGAAATAATGCAGTCGTCAGATGGGATTATTTTAAGGGTTAGAATGAGTGTTTATCCTGAATTGAAGAAATTCACTTGGTTACGGCTGTTGGGTTGTTATTCAGTCAGCCTTATCATTTTGAGTTAAGGATTTATTCATATTCTATGCTCAAATCTTTATTTAAATCTCTAATTACAGACTTAACTGAACTATAAACTTTATCTTAATTATCTATTTAGTAATGCAAATAGTTCCTGATTGATAATATAAAAATGATTTTGTATTTTTTACTCTTGTTCTATTGTAGGATAAGAAATCAGTGGAAAGCTGCTGCCTTTGCTTCTCCCGTCTTGTTGACAACTTTCAACATGATCAAAGAATTCTAAAGGAGATTGCTGTTCATGGCCTTTTGACTAATATCCAGCAATTGGTAAATTCTCGTTTATACTATTTTTTTGAATGTTTGAAATTACAGATGCCACATATTTCTGAATGACCATATTAACGAAAGTTGAAATTTTAATGAAAGAAGCATTTATATCTTGCTAATTATTGTTTTTTTTAAAATGTCAATATTTTCTTTGGTGTCTTGTGGCATGTTTTGCAAATTCCAATCATTTTTACTTATATTTCGTAGTTTTGTTTTTATTAATTTAATTTTGATGTGTGAAATCAATTCAATCTGCCTGGAATAAAAGAGAAAATGCATTTTCCTGGTATTTTTGATGGCCATGTTTGTATCAAGTGAAATATCTGCATTGTACCCTGATTGTCAGGATTGGAGATTAACTAATTACATTGATTGTAGAATTTTTTCATACAGTGAAAACTTTGTGGGGGGATCTCAGCACAGTTTAATCTTTGCAGACTGTTGAGTTTTGTATCTCAATTTGTCCAATTTAATTGGTCTTATTTTGAAGAAATTTGAAAATGGTCTACATTTTTTTTCAGCTGGTTGTGAGTCCTCCTATAATTAATACTGGGACTTTTGTGATGGTAATACGAATGTTAGCTGTTATGTGTGGCAGTTGTCCTGACTTGGCAGTGGTGCTGCTGAAACAGAGTAAGTCTTTTTATGTCCTTTCTACACAAATATAAACATTTTACTGCTCATTAGCAGTCAAACGAATGCGTTAATATTTTTCAAGTTGGCTACGAGTTTATCGACAATTTTTTTTTTTTGTACTGATTATATCACGTGAACAATTCAGGAGGCAAGAGATGTAACTTTTAACTCGTTTTCCAATTTTTTAATTGATCACCACCAACAAGGCATGCTTGCCAAAAGATGGTCACGTGATGGTTTCTATCAAATGATTAACTAAGCCTGTTTGTTTGATTCAAAAACATTTTTTTAGCTTTCAGATGTATTTATTTAAAAAGGATTAAAGCTTAATCTTAATCTTTTGTTTATTGTTGTAATTTATCAGTGTTGTTTAAAAAAGTCATTTTTTTCCAATATCACATAGCTATTTTTGGAAAATAATTTTCATTGTGTTAATCAAATTTTTTTTCTCCCCCCAGAAATAGCAGAAACTTTATGCTACTTATTGGTTGGTGCTTCAGATCAAGCTTCACAAAATATTGAGGTGAATATTGAAATGATTAGAAATTGTTATAGTATTAAAATGTTTTTATTTAGAATTTGATTTTATTACCATCATAAATTAGATTTGTTTCCTTCTTTGATTATAATTAACACTTTAATGTTTTTAAAGGTATTGAATCTTTTCTAATGAGTACTTTAAAAAAATTTCAGTGTATTGCTTGCAATGAAAGAACTTGGAATATAAAAAGAAAATTCCATTGGCTCTTGATAAAATCTTTCCATAGACATTTATCAGGATAGTCTCATGTAATTGCAGAGATTTGGAAAAAATATTTACGTAGCATTTATTATCATCTAGTTTTTGCAGATATGTCACAACTGAAAATAGTATCAAAATATATGAAGATGGAATGAGAGGAATATACTTCCTCGTGACAAAATGAAGATTTTTGCTCAAAATTCTATTAAGATTACTTACACATGTGAAGATTGTACAGATGAAGATTGTTGGCCTGGAAGAATGAATAGTATGAAACGTTATGATGAGGCATATTAAGATCAGGTGATCAGACTGCAATGAAGATTACTGTTGATTCTGGTGTAGTTTTGAGTTGTACCTTTTCAGCCAGTCTGTCATTGTCCTTTTCTGCCTCTCCAGCTGTTGGGAATCACAATGGTGTAAATTCCTCTTCTGCCTTGGACTATGAGTAGCACGTAATAACTTCTCTGTGATACTTCAGAGGTTTACAACAAAAGCCCAACTCTTACATTATAAATAACAAATTAGAACTTCAGAATATTCAAGGAATAACATCAAGATGATCTAAATTTCAATTCTTGTTCATCTTCCTATAAATCCCTAAACAAACAAATCTTGGATAAAATTGGAATTTTTCAATTCGTTAAACAAGATATAGAGTAAGGTTAACCTGCAGAATTTTTCTATTTTGCATTAGTGATTTTGAAAAGTGAAATATCAATCTCTGTAAAATATTCAGTTCCAATTATAATTATTTGAATTGGAAAAATATTACTGGTATTTTATTGGATAGTATTTTTTAATTAATAAATATTTAACATCAGTAAATCCAATTAAGACATTTTAAGTACAATGGAAATAGTTTTCAAATTTTTGTAGTCTTTCTCAACAAATTATTACTGATTTGAATTTGATCATGTCTTGTGCAAAGTTTCAAAAATATATTTAGTATTTATTGAATTTAAATGTTCAATTTGCACTTGCTAATTTTGTATTGAACATTTTATTAAAGAGTAATGAATGAAGATTTTTATGAAAATCTCAATTTCTATATATTCAGCTCATTTCAAGGACACCTCAAGAATTATATGAAATTGTATGCTTGATTGGGTAAGTTTTTTTTCTTCCTAGTTAATTAGTAAGGATGTTTGGAAAGCTCATAGCGGTGAAATACTTAATTACTTTCCAAGCATGAAAATACATGATTACTTTCTGAACACTGTAAAATAATCCAACTTTAACATAGCAATAGAAACCTAAAAATCTGTTTAAGCTCAAATAACTTGAGATGTAGAAATTATCCGAACAGTAAATATGTAATTAAGAAATGTATCTAATTTTCTGAATAAAAATGACTTTTGTTTGAAGTTTATATTTTAATCTCTATTTTCTTTCTTCCAGTGAATTAATGCCTAAATTACCTTCAGATGGAATATTTTCTATTGATTCTATGTTGAGGAAAGGCTCTTCGGTGAGCGGGGATGCTGTTGTTTGGCAGTGGAGAGATGATCGTGGGATGTGGCATCCCTATGCATTGATTGATAGTAGAATAATTGAGGTGAGATTGAAAGTTTTTTTTTCCTTTCTGAATTCTTTTTTTTTTTTTTTTGCGTCAAATTATATTGGTAAAAGTCATGTTGGACTTGATGTCTGATTCCATTGTTATGCATTTTTTCAATTGGCTTATATCAATTTTTTTAATTTAACAGTCAATTCATGTTTAAAAATCTAAAGGAATTGTATAAATTCTAACAATGTTTTGAGTTGGTGGCACTGAGTATAAGTCTTATTTCTGCTAACACCCGTGCAATTTTCTATGTTTGCAATTAGTAAGTTGAAAGATTGGCTCTTCATGCCTTTTCCTCTTATAATTTGATATTTCCATCTAATGTTGCCATCCTATAAACTTTTTATCTGGAATTTACAATAGATTGTCTTCATTAAATGACAAATGTTGTTTTATTCAGGCTGCGCACCAATCTGGAGAAGATGAAGTGAGTCTGTCTACTATGGGGAGAGCTTACACTATTGATTTCAATTCCATGCAGCAAATCAATGAAGATACTGGAACTGCAAGACCTGTCCAAAGAAAAGTGAATCCTTTGGTTGCTGGATGCCTTCATTCTGCTTGTGAGTACTGGCATTTGACACCCCCCTGTTGTTTTAGTATTTTGTTTTAACGGTGCTAGATTATTGTTTCTTGGTAATGAATTTGCACAAACTCTAGTAGAATTCAATATTTCTGGTTGGGTTGAAAATTAGGGTTTGCAATTTTGGTGAAGTGAAGAATTCAAATGAAAAAAAAGTGTGGTGCTGAAAACCTGACAAATATGTCCAAATTGAGACTGGACTGTTGCTACCCCTTCTGACCTGGCAACCATAGGTTCAATTTACAATGTTTGTTTATGCTAAATTGCTCCCTTAGTTTGGTTTATTTACATTGCCAGACAGGTCAAGTGTGAGGACAAAAGAGGTGGCAAGATTAATTTTCATCTCAATTTTGACGTTTATCAGGGTTTAAGTAGTACACTTTTGGAATTTGAGAAAAAGAAACTTATTTTCACTCCCCCTTAACCTGTAAAAACCTTTAACTGTAAAAATTGAAAGTCTTTATTCTTATTTTGACTCCAACTGTATTTCAGCCTCCTCTTCTGACCCAAATGTGGAGCAGTGTGATTCCAGAGAAGAAATCCTCAAAGAAGACATAGATCTTGCTTCTGCGTTCATTCAGACTTTATTTGCAGTATTATATGAAGTCTACAGTTCTTCAGTAAGTCACACTCATTATTATTGTTTGGTTCATTTGGTTAATCCTATTGTATGTTTGATAGTGTAGGCATCCTGGTAACTTCTAAGATAAAGTAATATACAACAGGTTTTGTCTTTTAGATAATCTAATTTAAACCTATCAATGGAACAATTTTTTTCATTTTGGGACATCTTTGGATTTTTCCAATACAAGTATAGGCAATATTGTAGAGGATAGACGTTCCCTTTTCCATCTGAAAACATTTTTTTTTTTTTTCTATGCCTTTCATTACTTGATGTTCTGAAAAAAGGACAGACTGCAAAAACAAATATATCCATGATAATCCAGGGAGGAATTAAAATGAAAGAAATGTATTTTTCAGTATCTTCAGTTGTATAAAATCATGTAATTTAACGAATCCGCTAACTTTTCTAGAGTAACCTATCAATGTGATAAATGTTTGAATTAGATCTTTTAGGAATCAGATATTTTAATCCAGCAACTGTAAAAACCTTGAGGTAGATGTGTGTGTGTATATATATATATATATATATATATATATATATATATATAATATAATATAATATAATAATGTATGTCACAGGAGGTGAAGGGTTAACTTATTTCCCATATGCCCTTTTAATTCAATTGCTTTGATATATTTTTTTCAGGCTGGACCTACAGTGCGACATAAATGCCTTCAAACATTACTAAGAATGATCTATTATGCTAGTGCAACCCTTCTGAAAGAAGTATTAAAGAACCAGCCAGTTTCCAGGTATGTTTATGAATCGTCCATCTTCACACAAAGCATCTTAACATAGAAATTTATGCAAATAGCATTCTATTATTTGTCTTCTGTCACGCATAACATTGTGAAAATAGGATTTTATGTATAAACTGATGAATTGTACATTATTTGTAAATGTTTGTGGAGCAAAATATATATACGAGAAGCCAACCTGGGCATATATTTTCTGTCTCTAACACTTGTCAATATCTATAGACTAAAAACCTGATAATCCCTAATTTGCTCATCTTTATCTTACTTTATGATTTTTTTTTCTTTGTATCTTCACTGAATTTTCCCTTTTAGTTTAATCAGGAAATATTGAATATGAACTAGACAATGCTGCACAACGTGATATTTTTGATTTCTTATATGTACAATGCTTGAATTAGGCTGTCCTTTGACTGCAAGGATAAACTAGTATCATTAGTTTGTGTAAAATGTTTTGAGTAATCATTAAATACTGTAGTTTCAGGAAGTTAGTGTTTTGATTGTATTTGAATTTCTGTATAAATATATCATGGATATTCTCTGAGCTATGGATATTTGAATATGCAAAGATATTCTAGTGTCTTTGAGAAAAAAAAAATGTGGATTGGAAATGGTACAATGTAGTGAAGATGTCCTGATTGTAAAGTAGGTAGTTTTTGCTTGAAAATTTTAAAGTCCTGTGAGAACAATGTTTATAATACCGTGTGGAAATAATTTGAACATCTTCAAATTGAAACAGCAAATAAATGTGTAAAGAATTACTAGCATTATGATTGAAAATCAAATAGCACTTGGAGTGCCATTAGATTTTTTTTTTTATGTAAAATTTGTTCTTGCTAAAACCTTTGCATGAAGACATGTTTGGTTGCTATTTTGATCTACGTTTTTCAAAGTTCGAATTATTTCTATCTTCTGATGGGTCATTTGGAATAAGTTCTTGCAGATTTATTCTAAAGAACTTATTCAAAACTCTTTTCTTCTTCTATCATGTATTACCATGCATCTGATAATTACAGGTATTTTAAAATTTTGTACCACTAAAAATCTTATTTTATTGGTTTGCTGTTTGTAACATCAAAGGTGTGAGACTTTACTATTGAGATCACCTTCCGTGCATTGTACCAATAAGATTTCTGCTGGTCATTGCTTTTTAAAGATACTAAAATATTTTTGCAGTTTTGTGCACCTGTAAATCGGAGCATACCTATGATACAGCATATCATACACTACTGATATACACACTAGAGAGAAATTTCCAAATAGTGTTTTAAGGAGGGATATGTATTGAATGATTTCATTACAAATATTCCCATAAACTTGGAATGGTTTGCATTCTAAGGCAAGTAGTTTTAAGAATATATACTGTTATATTAGCTCCAAGTGGCTAAGCATCTTTGAAAATATTACTTCAGTGCAAATAATGATAATAAACAATCTAGAATGGATTTGAAAATGTATGTCTAATTCATATATTTCTACATTCTTGCAACAAATGATGTAAATTTGGAATATTGTTTATCTACTCAATTATTGTTTTTTTCAGTCATATAGCCGCCATGATGGCTTCCCAAGATCTGAAAGTCGTGGTTGGTGCCATTCAAATGGCAGAGGTTCTCATGCAAAAACTTCCAGATGTTTTTAGCATCTACTTCAGGAGAGAAGGTTTGTACATATTTTTAGGGAGATAAGACCGGACCCCAGTTTCAGTCTAAGCAGTGGGCTAAAACCATGAAATTCAATGTTTATGAATCTGGCTGATAAGATAACTCCAATTTGGAGGATGTCCTTATTTTTTATGCTTTGAGTGTTGTCTTACCTGCCGGAAATATACAGTAAATTTTTTTTTCTCTCTCACACACACTCACGCACACTTCATTGAGAATGGGGAAACATGTACAAATGGTTCCTAAGAGCAAAAGTAGTTATGTTGGCAATTTGAAAATGCTGAAGAGAAGCTGTGAAATGCTTCTTTTTTAATTGAAAAGGTGAAAAGTTCTCAATTTGGTGAGGAAAGGAAAAAAATTATGCTGAGCTTTGTAAGATCTATTGTAAGAACAAATTTTCTGTTTACAACTTTTATGACAGTATATTTCAAAAGAAACAAAAAAGTTATTTAGGGTGGTTAACCATGTCTGCCATGATTGAATATCTTTTGCTTCACCTTAAATTTTAAACTGATGCAAAGATGTTATTTTTCTTTTAGGAGTAATGCATCAAATAAAAAAGTTATCCGAATTGGAAGTCCAAAGTGCATCGACTCCAGTAAAACCAACAGCAACCAGCATCACTCCAGGATCAGCGTCTGGATCGAGTTCTAGCCTCAGCAGTGGAAGTACTGACACTATAGAGAGAAAAGATTCCTACTTTAGCATGGTCACTGTTGGTGCCACTGGAGAAACAGAAGACCATACTTCACAAATGTGAGTGGAGATTTGACATTTTTTCAAATCTCAGGAAATTAATAGGTTTCTCTTTAACTCTCTTACTACTGTTAACAGGACTTGGATTTGAATTCTACACTGTGTTCCCTCTAATACTTTGTAGTATGGGTGGAAAAATCTTGTGCAAATTTTTTCCTGTGACAAAAGTGCGTGTGCACTTTTGAATTTGTCATAGGAAATAATTATTTTTCAAATAAAACTCAGTAAGCTATCTTCAGCATTTGAAATCTTTGGTATGCACATTAATTTCCTTTGTGTGTTGGTTACAAAGTGTTAGCACACAGCTTAGAGGGAACTATGATTGTACAATATGCATTTTGTTTTTATCATTGACAAGTTATTTTTCTTTTGCATGCAAAAAATGAATTAAACTTACTGCTGACTAATTCTAAGTTTCAATTGTACATGTCTCTGTACTGTAATGTGGATTTTTTTCTTTTCTAATTTAAAAATGTCGACTGAATTTTGTTGGCTAACTCCTTATCCATACTTCTTGAAATAGGTTATTTCCCAGTTGAATTGAATGACATTCTAGCACCGTTGTTAACGGTTAAGTTTTGATTTGTAAATGTCATACAACCAGCCTAGTTTTGAGAAGGGTCATTGAAATTCAAAGAGTTTTTCGGACAATTGAACTCCTTGTGGTGTAGTCAGCATGATTCTAGCTGATCCATTCTCCAGCCTTCTTCAGGTGTACTATCCAAATGTGATGGTGGTGAACAGAATTTTCCAATGATGGCAGTAGCCACACTACAATGTTGGATTAGGGTGATGTTTTCTTTTTTTTTTTTTTTTTTTTTTTTTCCTTATTTAGGCTTGAATTTGCATATCCTGTCTCTTAAACAACGAATTTGATTGCCCGAAAAACTCTTCATGTGCCATATAACCTGTCACGATGAAAGTTTGCTGTAAATGTTGAAACCTTTTTGTATCTTTTTACATTCTCAGCAAACTTTCACTGTTATACGTAGTAAATATTCACTGTTTTTATTTCCTCCTGTGATCAAACGAATTCTGATTATTAACTGACATTAACTCTTTTAATGCTTCCTACTCGATAGATTTGATGAACTTGCCAGGTCTTCCTTTCTCTACTGAGAACTGTAGTCAAGATTCAATCTAAATAGCCAGCTTTTTTTTCTTTTTTTTTTTTTCTCGTTTAAATTTTTTGCAAATCCTAGGAGAAAATTCTACTCGGATTAATTTTTTTTGACTATGCAATTAAAAATCTCTTTCTAAAAGTTGTTCCCAAATACATTAAGGACAATGGAAGCATGTAGTCTTTTTCAAGACAACAGATTTTGCTTGTCATGTTAAAAGGGCAGTTGTTGGCCATTAATGCCATTTTCACTCTTTATAAATGTAAACCATTGCAGACAGTTGGAATTACCCAGAATCCTGGACATGGAGCCAGTTGACAGTGGAACCCGGGGGCCTTTTTTGTGAGTTTTGGTTCTTGGAAACTTCTTAATTTCTTCCTAGCTCTCTCTCTAAATTACTATTAACCAATTAGTGGTGAAAAAGCACCTGACTTGTGAAAATATATTTTTTTTTTCCTCATTATTTGAAAATTTCTCTGATAACTATTTTGAATGCTATCATTATTTTATATAAATACTATTTGTTTCTCTTAAGACAATGGTTCCCAAACTTTTCTGAATCATGGCGCCCTTAGCATATAAGGATCTTTTCACAGCGCCCCAAGTCAGAAAATATTGAATTCATGTTGAGTTAGGTGAAATCATGGATTTTGGATTGAGGAAAAAAAAGTGTTTTATTTGCAACCATTACGTAGCAAGAATGTTTGCCACAATCGAGATGGAAACCCTGTCCATTGATCAAACACCACCCAGTGTTGAACTGGTGAAGTTCAACACTAAATGGACTGTGATTCGGAGTGGGCCAGTCTGATGTTGCTTCCTATCCTTGTGACTGTTTTTTAATGCAATGAATCCTGATTACCTGGAATTAAGATTTTAAAATATCCTACAGTGCCCCAGGGAGCCAATGCGCACACTTTGGGAATCACTGTCTTGAGACATAAAAATTGATCTTCATAGTGGAGAGAAAAAAAATGACTCCTGACATTACTTACCTATATATATTTATAAATCAATCAAATCTTAGAGGTCATAGTATTCTAATTTTTACAAGAATTTACTTTTAGAACAGAAATGTCATATACCAAATCTAAAGGAAGATTTTGCTATAGCACATTTTTTGCAGAGCTCATAAGAGTGATATTGAAGGAACAGTCTTTGCATGAGTCTCTAGAAAAGAGCAGTCATAAGCTGTCTTGCTCCTTCACAAGCCAAAGTAAGATATATCTAACTCTGCAGAAATTCTAGGAATGATAGTTTTTCATGTTCTGTGAAGTTTAAAAATATTATTTAATGAAATTTAATATCAACTGATATTGTGACTTCATTTGAATTCAAACATGCTTGATTTCAAAATGAGTTGCTCACTGTACTGTACTCTTCATTATCCGTGCGGGTACTAGGGTCGGTCATTGGTGTCTCTTGACATTTGCGTCCGGTATTTTTTGTGTCTCTGTCATTTGTATCCCACTTTCCTTATGAGGGGTGCATGCAACAGATACACTCAAGTTTAAAAAAACAAACTTTGTAGATAACAAAATAGAACCTTTTTATTTTTGCTGTTTTTGTTACAAAAATAGACACAAGGTTGTTTGCATTTAATCAAAATAAGAAAGCATCGATATTATTTATTTTACAATTTCTTGATTGAATTATAACTTCTTTTCTACTTATTTTTTTGTATCAAAAGTGAAAAAAAGTTATTTTTCAAGTTATGATGCAATTATCCTATTTAATTTGTCAGTCCAAACTCAAAGTATGCACGTTGTACGCAGCACCCCCTTGTAAGATAAGTGGGATGCATATGTCTGGGTCTGCCATGTCATCATCTGTGTGTGCATTATTCAGTTTGCTGATAATGTTAAATATTGGGAAGAGCATACAAACTTGCCTCAAACTCATGTTAGAAAACAGATTGCACTAAATTTTTAAATTTATCTCATTAAATCATGCAAAAATGACATCAAATTTTTTTGTCTGAAATTGAGTACTTAGGACGGATTTGCACAAAAATTGTCTTTTTGTTTTTGTTTTTTGCATGTAGAAAACATAGTTACCCCTTGCAATTCACAGGTTTTCAGTTCGTGGTTTCGATAATGTGTGGTTTAACCGTGGATAATTTAATGGAAATGTGAGTTGTGTGGTGTACTGTGAAAAAATGCGTCATAGAAAGTACACTGCATAGTATGAAGATAGTGAAAAAATCTCAGGAAATCATTAATACATCTTTACATTTATAATATGGCAACTACCACAGACTTTTGATAAAAAGTGACGTGTCAACAGATACGAAATCAATTAATTTTATTGTAATCTTTTTGTAATAATTAATATTTAGTTGGTAATTTTTATGGAGACTATGTGAACCCTTAGATCATGGTTAAAAACTTATTTACTCTTGCAAACCGGTTAACCATTAGAATTCGCATGAGGAAAATTTATAGTGTTGGGGGTGGTTCAGCAAAAATTATTTGTGGATTTAGTGCATTTGCTCCCCCCAGCACCCCTAACCCCCATGAATAGCAAGGGATAACTGTAGTGTAAACAGTAATGATCTTGATTAATGCTTGCTTCTCACCAAACTTAGTCTGTATAAAATATGTATAGCAGTACTTGGCATTAATGAATTGCTGTAGCCTGCATGTACCCAAGCTAATTATCTGAAAAATGATCTAGAATTATCTAAAATAAAAAGATCTTTTATCTAAAAATTATCTCTAAAGAAAAAAAATGCCAGCACCAGATTTGAGCTTTGTTGCTCCATGATACCTGCAGAGAACCCAACAAAAAAGACAAGCAAAGAGAGGAGAATCCACTGGCCATTTGTGGGGGTTAGTTATTTGATGCCCACATGCCAGCACGTGCGTCTTGATATAATTCCTTTCCATACAGCAGGCAATATTTTTCTAGCATTGTGTATTTTCTACAGATTATACTCTGACTGCATGTCTTTCTCTTGGTAGATTTATTTTGGTTGGATTGACAATTTTATGTCAAGTTTCATAAATGTCAGCTTTGAGAAATAATTTCAGTATTTAAGGGATGTTGAAATTATAAATATCTTATGAGGAAGAAATGGGGGGGGGCACAAGGGAGCTCATCCGATTCATTGTAGCCCCGCATATGGCCTGACTGACCAACCAGCCAAGTTGGATACTGATTCTTCTCTTTGCTTGTTTATATCTCTGCTCCTGGTCACATTTTTTGGGCTACAACCTTTGGAATTTGCATGTGTTTCACTTATTAGAAATTTTTTTTTCTGTGTATTCCTCCTTGAAAAAAAGTGGCTTTTTGGGTTCTCTATTGTCATTTTGGACCAACAATACCCAAATCATGTGCTGCTGGTATTTAGAGGAAAGATCATTTCTTTCAGATAATTAGTTCTGGTACTTGCATGGCTATGATGATTCATTTATGTGAGGTACAGATGTCCTTTTTATTTTCAAAGGGAAATTGTCCAGCATCATATGCATTTTTTGCTTTAAAATGGTTTTGAATTTCAATTATGGGGGTGGAGGAACAATTTTTTTTAGTATATCTACTTTATTAAATCACATTTTTGTGCCTGCTATACAAAAATTGACTTGAGAAAAGATGAAACTTGAAATTAATTTCTTTGAAAAAATCATCAGTTTCTCCAACAAAATTTAAATTATTTTGATAGTATTGAAATTTTAGCTAGTGGGCATTATATATGATGAAGCCATTGCTTTGTGTTATTTTATTTATGATAACTGGCTGAGCCTACGGATATTTCATGGGTGTTATCAACTAAGATTATCCTTTATCTCATGCCTCTGCTCTTCTCTCACTCTTTGCCTGTATTTTTCCATTCTCCCCATTGCTATCTGTTTTTTTTATTTTTTTTAATCTAAATGCTATACCAACATGGATAATATGAAAATCTTCCTATCTCCCCCAGTACACTACCTAACTTTTTTTCATTCTCCCTTCCTACCCTCTTATTAAATTATCTAACCTTTCCCTTGTTATAACTGAAAGTGTAACATTCAAATGCAAGCAAATAGATATCAATGTTAGGTTCAGTGTGGTTAAAATAGCGCTTTTTGTGCTAAATCCAGCATGTCTCGTTTTGAAAGTGCTTACTGTGGACATGCCTATGCATTTTGGCCATTTTTTTGGCGTGTTTTAGACCATTTTTAAGAATTTAGCACTTTGAAGTCAAACTAGCTCAAAAAAATTTTTTTATATAGCAAAATTGGTTAATTTCAGGTAAAACTGAACTAATCAGATATTTTTGGCTTATTTATTACATACAAGCTTCAACTACTAAAATTGGAATTAACCTACAATTTGTGTGTAATATATATATATATATATATATATATATATATATATATATAATGTGTGTGTGTAATTTTCTTCCCTGATAAGTTAAAACAACTTTAAAAACCCTAATTAATTGAGAGAATGTAATTTTTATTTTCAACACTCTACTTAACAGTAGGAATAAGTTTACCATTAGGTGTCAATTTTTCAGGATCAGAAATAAAAGGCATTTTAGAAAAATATATTTTGAATAATTTTTTTCTTTTTACGTTGTCCATTGTATTGATAGTTATACAAACTTGTGATGTTCTCTGAAGGAAGTTGTTCATAGTATTAGCCAGTTGGAAATTCTTTCATGTTCAACTTATATTTTGTATCATGCTTCACCATTGGTCATTTCAGATACTTATCCATATGCTATTTTCAGGTATTTACTTCTATTATAGTATTTCATTTATTAGCCTCCCAGCAGCGACAAATTTGACATGAAGTAGAGTTCAGAGTGGGGTCCTGGCAAGTGTAAAATTGCTCTAGTCCTCACAACCAGTGTCGCGGAGGCATTGGAGGCAGCTCAACTGAACCGGCTTGACTTGTGTTCCCAGGTTGAATCCCGGGCAGAGCTTGTCACAATTTACAGGATGAATTATAGTTAACTCCGAACTGAATACGATTGGAAAGTCAAACCTAGAACAGTATACAACATATTGTTTCAGCTTTTTGATTGTTCTTGACAGACTGTCTGAAATGAATCATCACCTCCCATTTCTACTTTGTTCAGTAATTGTGAATTAGGGAAAATTGATTAATGGAAATCTTTTTTCAATTTCTGTTCTATAAGAACTCTTAATGTTATAAACCACACGAGACCATTCCTAATTGGCAGCAGAGCTCTTTTATAAAAAAGACAATTAGTTGAACTTATGTTGGATGGAATTGAAAAAATCAATAAAACAATTTACCCAAAGTTGGAAGGGAGGTAACTTTGATCAGTATTCTCCTTGTTCTTAACATCTTGATTTTCTTATATGAAATTGAGATTTGGAATGGACAAGAAGTTTACAAATCTTAGCTTTAGTAGGAAACCTTTTTTCTTCATCTTATTTGTAGCTCTCAGTGAAGATGAAACTTGAGTGAAGAACGGATGGGAGATCTACAGCAATTCTGACCGTTATATTGATGTTTTTGTATGTTTGTTTGTTTTCAGACGACTCAGTGATGTTTTAAAGAGAAAAAAGCCCTCGAAACGTGGACCCGCTAAGAAAGGAAGCAAAGCTGAAGAATCTAATGACCTTGGAATAAAAAGTCCAAGTTTATGCGGTAGTCGCTCATCCAGTCGGGGAAAGGCATCAGCTAGTAAGTTTCGAAATTTTATCTTGTGCTTACCTAAATGCAAAATAAATCTTTGATAGCATAAATGAATTGCCTCTAACTTTGAGAAGTCATTATCATACAAACTTCTGTTAAGACAACACCATCTCTTCTTCATGTCTTTGATGTCAACACATTTCGGCCAATCCATTTATATCGCCTTCTTCAGATATGATATCCTTAAAGAAAACTACAGAATGAATCTTCCGAAAGTCTGTTAACATCAAAGATGGGAAGGGGGGATTGTTCGAGAAAAAAAAAAATCGGAATAAGGAAAAACAGATTTGCCAAAAATGAAATAGTGGTTAACAAATTCTGTTACGTGAAACCCTTACTGAAAGGTGGGGAGAAAGAAAAAAAAAATCCTATTTTTTGTTGAAAACTGCTGTAATGTATCATGTTGATCTTGTGTTATTTTCTCTTTGTCTTTTCTTATTAGCAACATTTTTGTAATTTTTCAGGTAAAGAGTTGAAATCTACAAGTTCTGCAAAAAGTTCATTTCTTCCCAGTTTGAATCCTAGAAGTTGGGGAAGACTTGGGGGTTTGGCAGTTGATAAAGCAATTCTGACCACCAAAGTAAGTTGAACTCTTGATTTCCTACCCCCCCCCCCCCGTAGTCACCAAATTATAATTAGAAAAAACTCTCCCATTCAAATGGTGCATCATGAAAATGTTCAAGAGTTTTATATTTGAAATAATGAGACACTGTTCTTTGTTGTTGATAGTAATGATCAACGGAAGTATCCTCGTTAATCCTAATTACAACTTATGAAAAAATGCTGTCATGTCACAGCAGATAATTTTATTCAATAGAAAAATTCGGCAGAAAAAAACTGATCTTCTCTCAATTCTATTCCAAAATGATTGACAACACACTTTATGTCATGAGAATGTCACTTCTTGTGGTCACAAAATGTGTTCATTTTATTATGGATTTTTTATTGTCAATCGAGCACCCACCTTGTGTGAAAAATCGCTGACCCAAACAACTTCAAATTTGCAATGTCCGGTGCATCGGCCAACATATCTGACCAGTATCAACTCCATACAATGGCCAGTTGTCGAGTTATCTTGTTGCTAACACAGATGTTAATGAATGACAAATTTGAGAAAACCAGTTGTAAAAGTTGATGAACCCGTCTGAAATCTATTAAGATTTTAATCTTCTGCCACATCTTCATTAATAGCATTTTGTGCCTCCTGTATGCCAAACCAAGTGAGTGGGTGCAAACAGTTTTTACTCAGTTTCTCTATCAGAGCAGAATGTGACACAAGGTTGGTTTATTGTGGGTTCCCAAGCATATTTGTGGGTAAGCAGTCCCATAAATTGCTCTTGTCTCAGCAATTAGCGTTGTGAAGGTGTCAGAGCGAGCACCCCCCCCCCACGTTTAATGTGAGTAAGTGCTGCCTTAGGCTTACTGAACCCCTGAGGTTTTTACAAGCTTTATTTCAGACCACAAGACGAATCCTAGGCGTCTGCTTGTAGAGATATTGTGTAGCAATACCAAGACTTAGGAAAAAAAAAAAACCTTCATTGTTGGTGTTGCTGGTGCACAAAGCTTTTTAGAAATCACAGAATTGATCTTGGGTCAGGCAAAGGAAAAACTTCTGCCAGATATTGAGCAAATGTGTGCTTGTGTAGAGAATACTACATTCATTCATTCTTATCTATCTAGATTATTTATAAAAAAGAATTATGCCTAGCCCCAGTGGATGTAAAATATAAAAGATAATTCAAAATTTTATGCTGTTCAAGCAGTCTCCAGGTTATGAACAAGTTCCGTTCCAAGATCTTTTCTCAAGTCTTTGCATATCTAGTGACAGTCAGATGTTTGTCTTGGTATATAATACTTTTCTATGCATTAAAAACTAATGAGGAAACAATAATAATACAGTTATCATATTTCAATTGATTCTCATTAGTTTTTACCTTAATTTTAAGTTGCTTTCTATCACAACTCTGACTTGGACTGTCATTCTATGGCATCAAGTAAACAGAGCAATTGGAAATAGAGGAAAGTATTCACTCATTGCCTCAATAAAAATCAATTCATATTGTAAAAAAATAAATGAATAAACTTGAACATGTGTTGATTATTTTAAAATGAAATTTATGGTATTTCTAAATTTTATTGGGGTCTTCTTCTACTGATCGACACTCTATTTCAGAAACATAATTATAATTTTAAATTAGTTCTATTTCCGAAGTAACTATAATGTTATAAATGGGAAAATTACTTTTCTAAAAACCAACAAATTTCCAGATGATTGTGGGATCTAATGGATTGAAAGCACATGAAATTGGAAGGGAAATATTTTCTTCTAAGAACTGCAATATGTAACCCCCCCAACCAATCTTGACCTGTTTTTTGCTCGTCTAGTCTCAAATTTGAGCTTATTTCTTTCTGGCAAAGCCAAGAAAAACTAGATAGAAATTTTTCAATTATAATCATTTACGTTTTCAAAATATTGTCTGCATGTTAACCGTAGGAGAAAGGTTATTCGGCAAAAGAGTTTAAGTGCTGATGAACTGTTAAACAAAACTAAACTGTAACTATACAATTAATTGGATGGAGCTTTCAAAAGTGTCAAAGTTTTTCAATGTTATTATAGAAATAATGATGATGTAACCAAAGAGGATGTTCATGAAAAAAATAAAATATGAGAAATGAAAAATGTTTATTTTGAAAATGAACTGGAACAGTTGAACTTTGTTCAGTTAACACTAGAATTAGTTTATATATATATATATATATATAATTCCCATGTAAAAATAATTTGTGTGAAAGATATGAACTTGGTATCCTGAAAATTTTCATTAGATTTTAGCCCTACACACACATTGATTTTTCTGTTGAGCACAAACAATGTTTTGATTATAAAGTCTGTTACACTATTTGAAAAAGGAAAATGATTCATGACAGATTGTTTGTAAGTACTGGGCTGCCTGTATGTGAAGTTTGCTATTATAATAATCATATTGAAATAAAAACTAAAAAAAATAAATCATAGCCTACCGATTTGTGTAAGTCATAAACATGGCAATGTAGTCCTTGATGCATCCTTTTGCATGGATGTTAAATCTTTATCTCTAGACTTTCATCTTAAAAAAATATTGTTAAAAAAAGATTCCGCTGTTTGAAAATCAATAAATTAGAGCAGAAATGTTTGACTATTTTGGTCATTTTGACTATTTCAGCATCATTTCATTTTAGCCATGTTGACATTTTTTGACTTTTAAAAAGTTCAGCACTTTTTGGCAGTTAACTTATCCAAAAATATTTCTGAGTTGACAATAGTTTCATTGTTGGCATTTTTTTTCTGCTAACGGCCAAAACTTTTTTTGTAGGAAGGGACAGTGGCTAAAATTGTGTCCACATCAAATGCATCTGGCCATAAAGAAAAAGTAAAATCATGGATCAAAGAACAAGGTTTGTTTTAATTGCATAATCCATTGTACTTTATTGTTTTAATTGCATAATCCATTGTACTTTATTGTTTTAATTGCATAATCCATTGTACTTTATTGTTTTAATTGCATAATCCATTGTACTTTATTGTTTTAATTGCATAATCCATTGTACTTTATTGTTTTAATTGCATAATCCATTGTACTTGATTGTTTTAATTGCATAATCCATTGTACTCGGCCGTTTTAATTGCATAATCCATTGTACTCGGCCGTTTTAATTGCATAATCCATTGTACTCGGCCGTTTTAATTGCATAATCCATTGTACTTGAACATTTCAGTTTGGCTTCATTTGTAATCTAAGTATAAATTTCAAATGTTCATTTTAAAGTGAAAGAAATTGGATCACTTTTCAGTCTCCTGAATTTGGCTGCAAAAATGAGTTTGAAATTGAGAAACTGAAATAAAGTATCAACATCCACACCAATTTATTTTATAAAAAAGTTTTTCTTTTATTAATTTACCTTCATATCAAGTTTTATCACTTTATTGCAACTAAACTCAGGCTGATTTCCCTTTAGCAGTTAGTAAATGAATAAATCGGATGGATCGGAATAAATGATTATTTCGTGGTGAAATGTGAAAAATTGGATTATTGGTACTTAACTACCAGTTAATAACAAACATAGTGAAGAAGAGATTGGGATTTTATTCACTCACTGCTGAAAAGAAACCAGTCTGAGTTTTTATTGTGATAGAAAACAACAAAAATTGAAATGAAGGTCAAGGTAGTAAAAAACCTGATATTAACTTGCAATTTCTTCAAGTAGAATAATTCCTCCTTCCTTTTGAAATGAGAATCTGTAACCAAAATAGAAAGAAATGAAAACTTTGAACTCTAACCATCCGAATTCAAGACTGGGTGATGTGAACTTCATGATAATGATCTTGACATTGAAACGTGTTGAACCTCAGGCTCTGATTTCCAAACCTTTTAAATGCAGAAACCACTTCTCTTGCAGCAGTTAGATTCCTTGATCAATATTTCAACTCAGACACCCATAGCCACCCTGCTCTCAACATGTTGAATCGGTTGTGTTCAGCAACAGACAATCTTACCATTGAGGTAATAGCAATTTTTCCTCAAAAGTTTTTTTTGTTCTTATCTTATTTCTCCTGTTTAGAAATTTTAAAGCTGAAATGCATTCTCTGTAAAATTTGATAGAATTAAGTATGAAACTTTATACTTCTTTTTTTTTGTTTAAATTCAAATTTAAAGAAAATGATTGCACTGTTGAAATATTTTGATTAGATGAAAGTTTTGCTGCTGATCTAAAATGATAGCTTTGAAAATTCTTCAGTCAATTCTATATAAAGGATATTAGAAACTTATTTAAAATCTGTTTTTTTTCCCTTCAGGAGGATAATGGTATCCAAGCACTTCAAGAAATTTGTGATATTATGCGAAGCAGCGATGTTTCTCCATTTGAAGTGATACACAGTGGCCTTGTGACTAAACTCCTTCAGTACCTCACTGCAAACTCTGGCATTGTTATACGGGATGAGCGAATACGCAGATTTCTTCATGTCTTCCTCAATTGCCCTGTAAGTTGTATTCTATTTCCGAATAGCAATAAATTTTTCAATCCATTTATTTTTTCTTTATGATGATCCCAGTGTAAGCACAACCAAAACTGCTGCTGATATCTACTCGATTATCTCCCTTCGTATGTCAGCTTTGTAAATGTGTAATATTTTCTCTTATAAAACTTCATGAGGGACCAACATGACTGGTGAAATGTACAGACCTTGCCCAGGAATAAATACCATCCAATCTGGTTGACTTTATTATTGATTTATAGGTGTTTTTTAATTCACTTGAGTATTTACGGATTGTGAATGAAACTTGGTTGATAATAATCTACTGTATAGTAAATCATGTTTATTGTTGTTTCTTAGAACTGTAATTAGTGTGCATCTTATATGAAATATATACAAAAGAGCTATCCTGAGCCAGGTGTCGTTTACATGTAGTTTGGTATATAATGCCATCATTGTTCCTGATCTCCTGATTGCTTTTACACTATCATGATAATCATTCACTCACCCTGTATCATCTATATCCTCTTTAGAATCTCCTTAACTTAAGCATAGCCAAAACTGCTGCTGATGTGTAATGTATGCTCTGTCATCTCTTTGTCAGTAAAAAATTAGTTCTATCCAACTACCTGTCATACAGATGGATTATTTGTCTTTTGAATGCTTTAATAATGATTCCAATACTGCTATACAAGTGGGAAGTAAACTTCTATTTCAAATCTGACTTTTCATGTTATTCTAAAATTCTTTTCAGGCTCCAGATTCATTATATGTACAAGAGATTGATGTTAGTAATCCACCTGCACTAGCGCCACTTGTCTCTAAGTTGATTGGCTGCCTTCATCATTTAGAACAGGTAAATCCGGTCAGATGTTTTTTTTCCATATCTTTTCACTGATAACAATTTCTTACAACATACATAAGTTAGTATGCAATATATATTTACAAGAATATTCAAAATCATTTGTTGTATTCAACATAGATTAAAGCAGACAGATCATTTTACTTGCATATATGGTATATTTTGGTGGATAAGATCATACTTGAAGCATCTAATAAAAAACCACAACCCTAATGGCCAGATATAAAAAACAGTTGAAACCCATACTGGAATTAAGGTCTCATCTTATCTGATGGTCACCTTATTCACAGAAATATACAGTAATCAGGAACATTTTGACTAATTAGCCTGCTGGCATAGTGCTTTGAATATTGATTCTCCAAAAGTTGATAACAATTCCCTTTATAATCACTTTTTTAATTTTCCTATGTTTTTGTATTACCTTTGAATTTTCTCTCCGTTGACCAGTTTCAGGTAAAAGTCCATGATCTTCCAGGTGGTGTTACTGGAACTGGTAGAGGCTCAAATGCCCTTAAATTTTTCAACACCCACCAGTTGAAGGTAAATAGCCATTTTTATTCAGCATGTTGTCTATAAACACATGTATATACATTCAGAAAACAGTTGGGATTTTTTTTTTCTTTTTCTTTTTTTTTTAGACAAAAAAACATTGCGTCATTCACTGAAGTAATGAATTGAGAAGGTATTATTTTATATACCATATTCCCTGAAGTTGCTATGCATTTCCAAAAATAATGCAACTCCAACTTCTTGTGGCTAAAAATCAGTAATATATTATCAATTTTACATTGAATTGATGTATAATGCTACCTCCTCCCCATTCTGATCCAAATTTTTCTATACTGAATCCATCACAATGTGCACAAGTATATACAGTATTTGCTAAAAAGATTCACAACTGTTCTTCTGTATGTAAAAAAATTTCATTTCTTATAAAATATTTAGACAAAGTGATTCCATTTAAGAAAGATAGCGTAGAAAAACAGGAGGGTGGGGGCAGAATGATTAGATGATTTGTACTCTGATTGCTCATCAATGCTTTTTTTTTTTTTGTCCAAGTGCTAAGGCAACGTCCATGAATATGGGCTCCGGAAGTGCTTGATATGGGTTCACGTCTCATTGATAGTTACTTCTTGCTTACCGAAACTTCGAAAAATTTGAACATACTATATGGATTCAGATGTACTACTGCAATTCTTTTTCTTTTTTTTTCTTATTTTTTTTCTTTTTTTTTTTCACACCCAGTGTTAATTTATTTTTTTTAATTGCGTGTGTGTGTGTACCACACATCAAAGTGACTAACATAACCTAGCTGGTGCAGATGATTTTGAATGTTTGATTTGGATATCTCCTGTATGTTGACTATCTCCCAAGTCAGATAACATTGATTAATCTCTAAGTGATATCTTAGTTCACTATCAATCTCAACTGGCTGACCCAACTGTGGAGCATGAAACTTTACAAACAACTTTTGAGCTGCTCAATCATTTATGTTACCTTCTCCATAAAGTACACCAATTCTTTTTTTGCATTTGAGCCTCATTTTTGTCTTTTTTAAAATTGAAAAAAAAGGCTAATAAGCCTAAAATGTTGCCCAATTTTTTCTATCTTCAGTGTTAGAATCGATAAACAACATTCGGCTTATTTTGACACAATATGAAAAAAAAAATTGGAAGCAAATGATGCTTGCTGATAAAAAATGAAAAGCAGTCTCTTTGAATGTTAGTTAAAATTCAACACTCCTAGTAGCATGTAAGGACTAAAACAGCAAACATTTTGGCCGTCTTCTTTTCACCTTTTCTTGTTCTTCTCCAGTGCCATCTACAGCGACATCCTGAATGCACTAACCTAAAGCAATGGAAAGGAGGTCCAGTGAAGATTGACCCTTTGGCTCTTGTTCAAGCCATAGAGCGTTACTTGGTTATGAGAGGATATGGAAGAATTCATTTAGTAAGTATTTTCTGGTCTCTTTTGGTTTTTGAATCAATTCTGTATTCTTATAAAATTTGTTTGTGGATCAAAATAGGATGTTACAAGTACTTTCACCATTGAGTTTGTAAAGATGCAACATTCCTGGCTTGATAAGTTATTGCAAAACTTGGAGTGATTTTTCAAAAAGCTAATATTCCTTTTTAATGTGATCTAAATGCACTGTACGTGTCAGAGTTCGAGGAGGCCAAGTTGGAAAAAATCAACCAGATGTTGCCAGAAAGGCTAATTTGGCAACCGTGTTATCCCTCTTTTGAATCTCTTCTCTGTTATGCATCTCGATTTTGCTATTTCTCATTATTTTGCTTCAGTTGCCACTTGGAGAAGAGAAGACATATGCACTCTTAAGCAGGGAGTATGGTCTTGAAGGTATTCTTCCTCGCAACTCCCCAAAATATTAATAGATCCCCATGAAGTTGTTGTGCAGATTCAAAATGAACCCTCCTCATTTCTTTTCTAGTCTTGAAGATTTGATGTGTAACATTTTCTGTTTTCAACATGATTTGCTCTAGTGTAGGGGTTCCCAACCCTTTTTGTACGACTGCTCCTGCCAATTTTTGAAAGTAAATTTACTGTTCTATTTTGTAATATGAGTTTATACCTCTAACATGAAGCAATTGACAAAGTAATATACTGTTTTTAGAGTTCAGATGAAAGTAAAAATAGCACCTAATGTTATTTCATGCATTTATATTCACTTTTTTAATGATTAAAAAAAAAGTGTACAAATACAGAATCAGCTGATTTACCCCCTTGGGTGGCAAAATTTACTCCAGGTTGGGATCCCCTGCTCTAGTGCTTTTGATTAATTTTGTTGAACTTGTAAAAATTTTATGGGGGGGGGGTATGGTAGTTTTGTATATTTTGACAATATTTTTACCTATAAAGTCTGGAGAACTCTTGTTACTTGTTGATAATGTATCATGTATTAACTTTTTTGCATTCCAATATTGAAGGTTAAAAAACTATAAATGCTACTGAACTGTTGTGTACAAAAGGGCAAAGCATCGAATTTATGAATCTACATAGAAAAAAAAGGAAACTTAAATTTTAAAAATGTTTTGGTTGAATTAAATTGGATTACATTTTTTGCAATTGATGCAAAATGATATCATCTCCACTTGAGTCATTTTTTGTTGGAAAATTGATAACTCAAATTTTGTGCTTGATGAGGAAGTTTCAGAAATATTCCTGCAAAAATTTTACGCATATTGGAAACTTGGAACTTTCTTGAGTCATGGTTAGCATATAAGACAACTTCAGAACTAAGGTGTCAGTTCAAGTTTAGTCCAATATTCTCTGGATAAGTTGACTTCCCAACATAAGTCAATGTTGTGTCCACCTGAATGTCAAGTTCATTGGGTCAAAACGGACTATTATGACTTGTTAGGTACTTTGATAGATTCCAGAGTTCTTGTGATTGTTCATCTATGTTGTAAAACATACTGAAATGAGCCAGTCAAATTAAGGTTGGGAATTGTACTAATTTAGTGAATAATTTAGAGGCACAGAACTTTGAACATTAAGATGTCATCCAGGGCAGCTACAATTTAATCTCTCATACAATTATTCATTTTTTCCCTTCAAGTATTGAAGTTTGTTTTTTCTTTCTCCATTCAGGAAGGTGGTGATGATGGTAGTGATGAGGACAATTCTGATGATGATGATGTTGACACTATGGTATTTATTTCTTTTCTGCAATCAAAGACAAAATGATGGGAGAAGTGCTCTCTGTACAATGCAACTATGAAAATATAGTTCTTGAAAAAGTTTAATTCAGAATTTTTTCTGTAATTTTTCCATGAAATAATTTACTTTGAACATTCTCCTATATTGGTGGTTCTTAAATCCCCATGAATTGATATATATATATATATATATATATATATATATATACATACATATTATACTCGTATTATACAAAACTTTGTTTCAAGAATTCCCAAAATGATTGGAAAAGAATCTTTTTTTTCTGTGGGCTGGCCCCGCTCTTGAAATTACATTGTCCTCCCTCTGTCTGGGGGCTTGCTCCCTGGTTAAGAACCACTGTACTCTAGAGTAACAATATTGCAACATTAATGATAATACTCATAGTATGTGAATGAAATTAAATTGGTAATTTCCTTTTCCTTTTTCAGGCAGCAGTTTTTATCAACCAAGCCACAGCTCGTCACAGACTGGAGTTTTTGATAGGAGATCATTTGTTACCCTATAATATGACAGTATATCAAGCAGTTAAACAGTTTAGTCTCACGACTGAGAAGGAAGGAAGTGAAACTGATACGGACTCAGAGAATCCATTTGGCAATGCAGGCATCTGGGTTCAAACACACACTATTTGGTAAGCTGTAACTTTCATTAAAACAAATGGAATATCTATAGTATCTTCAGCTAGTGATTCCCGACCTTTGTCTTATGGCAATTAATGTATGAAGATTTTTTTGTGCCCCCCCCCCCTCCGTTATGGAATCCTGAACTATTGCTTTTACATTCATTGAGTTGGGTTATTTGGTTGAAAAATTATGAATTATATAATCATACAATATGCCCAAAGTAGCCTTGGGGTGAAGTGGCTGAAATGTTATGAAAAGCAAATAAGTCCAAACTAATAAAAATTATTGAGACACCTTGGTTAAAAAAAAAAATCCTTAACAATTCTGATTTTTTGCTGTCTGCCTCTTTTTTAGGTACCGTCCTGCTTCTGACCAGGAAGATACGGTCTCAGCCACCAGTCCCAAGAAAACAAGAGCTGAATCTAAAAGCTATAAATCATCTACCAGGAGTCGGCGTGGTGATGAGCTATGGAATGGTGTGTATTCTTTGCTTTTCTTCTGCTTATATACACCTACTTTTTAATGCAATTGAGAACATTAATTTAAGTTCTCTTAATATATTAATACTAGTATATACCCATCAAAAATTGAGTTATTATGCATGAATTGGCACTAAAGAGCATAAAGCTAATTTATCTAACTTATAATTAATAGATTAAGATATATAATTTTGAAATTTTTTTTTAATGTCACAACTCGGGCTGTTCTTGAAAGGTGATCAAACAGTCCTGAGACAATGTTATGTGAGAAAAAAACACCTGATATCATGCTGTATAAAAGTAACTTTTTTCGTTCCAATGGAAAAAAGGTTTTGCCAAATTTGACATTTTTTAAAAAAGCATCTACTATTTCATTCTTAGTTTCGAGCAATCAGCTTTTCTTTTACTTAATCTGTCATAATGAATGATATCTGATTTTTAGCTCTTCTTAATCTATTTCACATGGACCTATCCATTATAATTTTTAGGTCTAAACAGGACTGATAGGATATACAACCATACATTTATGCAATTGAACATACTAATCTGCATATATGGAGAGATTTTGTGTCCATTATAGAGAGAAGTTGTACTAGTATTGAACTAAAACTAAAATCTGATGGATATCTCTAACCAGTTCATGTAATACTCTCCCTTGATAATCTCAAAATAGAAACCTTTGAATGTATTTTTATGATTTTAGAATGATTCTTGATTATTTTTTTTTATCCTACTATTTCTGTTCATCTCTCTTTGAGTTGCTCTTTGTAGCGACTGTACTCTGGTTGGTTTCTCTTGGCAGCAAGTAAAAGGCATGGATTAGAATAAATAGAATAGTGGCCTTAAGCTCCCCTGGCAGAAAACTGTTGAAATGGAGAGCAGCAATTAGTTGTTTATGAGGACTATTTTATAATGAATGATAATCCCTGGCTGCTTGTTTTTATTGGAGACCAAAATTAATAGGTTTTTTTCTCAATAGTGCGTCTAATAAAGATATTTAAAAATTGATTTTTGTTTTCAACCTACAAATTTTGTATGTTCTTGCTAATTTCAACTCCTCAACTGAAATGATTTTCACTAACATAAGTTCAAACTACTTTGACCGATCATACTAAAGAAGTACAAATAATTTCTATTGAAGAGAATGATGATGATATAAAATCTGCTAGAGCTAAAAAAAAGTTTAGTTATTCGCAATTTCAATTCAGCTCAAAATATTTTTGAGCATTTTAGTCATTATCTGTTTCTGACGCAGTGGAAACCCACATGATAGGGTCCAGGACCAATGAAGTCATTAAAGGTATAAACCAGCTGTGTGGAACCCTCATTCATATTGTGGTTTAAACACAAGCCCAACTTGGTAATTTCTCCACTTATTGTTGAATTGCTGTGAATATTATTTCAACACATTTAGTATTTGTATATGATAAATATTTGTTTTTGTTTTTCTTAGATGGACACTGCCCTGTGATAGTGCCTGCTTTAAATGCCTACCTCACAGACAAACTGCCAGCATTTGTTACTGTACAGGATCTTTCCCTAGATGTTATTGCACTGCTGAGAGTTCTCCATGCATTTAATAGGTATTGGTCAACCATGTATGAAGTGAGTTCCCTTTGTTTTCTTTTCCTTCCCCCACCCCTCAAAGAAAGATTTTTAAAGTATCATTTCCTTCATATACTACTAAATTCTTACATATGACTGTTTTCTTTTGTATTACTTGAAGTTCCTAGAATTATCTTCTAAAACAGATGTATTATATTTACAATTGATTTCTTTTTTTTTTTTTTTTTGAATCTTATAAAAATGTCATGGATCTTGATATTCTACGAAAATCACTTGTTTAAAAGAATTTATCAGATTTTCAGAACAGTTGAAAGAAAAATATAACTTTGTTTGTGCTGTATATATGTATCCTCACAATTTCTAATCCAGGGAAGTAGTTTTGTCACTCAGATTTCATATAAGTACGATTTGGTGTATATCATAGTTACTTGTACAATTTTATTGAAGAACTTGAAATTTTTAGTAAATATTTTAGTTTTTAGTATTTATTTTTCTTTCAGGAGTCTTCCCATCTGTCCCCTATTTTGTCCCCATCTGAATTCATTAGTTTTAAACTCACTGCCAAAGCCAACAGACAGTTACAAGATCCATTGGTTATAATGACTGGCAACCTTCCTGCATGGCTAGCTGAAATTGCTGCTGCAGCGTACGTATAGTCGTTTTTTTTTTTTTTCATTTTTCTTGTTATTAATGCAGAATAATTAATGATGTTATCACTTCTGTTGAAATATGTCAGCAGAATAATTGTTGGTAAAATGTAGATGATTTATCATTTTGGGGTTGACCCTCTTTTGGATACAATTTATCAGAACTTGAAAGATTTCTAAGTTTGATCTTAGTCTGATTTTATTCTATTTGTTTGATGTTAAGACTGAATTAGAAATAACATTAGATAAAAGTGTTGGTCCAATGTAAACATTCAGTCTCATTTTCTTGCTGCTGATGAATAGAGTCAATCGAATGAAATGTGTTAGAAAGCAACAAAGATAGGGTTACTTGTTTCAACAAATTGTCATAAGAGTACCTCATCTTAGAACCTGAATTGTTGAGAGATTTTACTTGAATTTTGTGTTTCAGTATTTTCTTGATTTAAAATATAAGTTATAAAACAGATTTTATGAAAGTAACTTTTTTTGGTGTACTAAGCAAATCTGAATTAAAAATGTTCCTGCTTGTAACCATCCCTTTTCCAAATTTCTTCAAACTTTCTATTTGATTCATGATTTTGTTAGCATATTTGAAATTATCTTTTAGATGGCAAGAAATTGAAAGAATTGCAGTTATTTTTTTCAATATCTTCTTGATCATTTATGTTTTGTAAAAAGGATTTAGATAAATTGTTTGTAAACGTTTTCTCTTTTCAGTCCTTTCCTTTTTCCTTTTGATACTCGGCAAATGCTCTTCTATGCTACATCATTTGACCGTGATAGAGCCATGATGCGGTTACAAGACAACAATGCCGATTCCACAGTTACAGATACAAGTGACAGGGTGGCACCCAGGTTGGAACGGAAGAGGGTGAGCTTAGTTTTTCTTTAATTCAAATCTTCTCCACTACTCCTCTTCTATATTTGGGTGTTGAATCTCCGTCTTCTGGCCGAATTCTATCTCTGCCAAATTTTTATTTGTTTGTGTGAAAATTGCTAAATAAGCACAGAAATGCTTGAATATTTTGGCCACTTCAAGCATATCTTTTTAGTACTTTTTGGTAGTCAAACTGGCACAAAAATATCTTGAGTTGGCAACGCTGACTTTAAGACTTGACAATTTTTTTTCTGCTAACATCCATGTTCGAACACATCCATACAACACTAATGTGCATGGCAGGATCAGTCATATCAATAAATACTCATTCACTCTTGAAATGTAGTGGGAACACATTGCCACTTGAGCAGTATTGCAAGCCTTTGTAATGCAGTATTTGAATTGCTAAGGGGAGACACTGCTATAACAGTTGCAAGTCAAGTGGTATCACATGTCTCTACTAGTCTGTTCATGTGACTTTGTTTTCTCTTTCTGCATGTATTGCTTTCAGACCCAAGATTGACTTGAAAAAAGATTTGCATTGTGTAATATTTGGTGACCATATGTAAAATCATGTGAGGTGACGTTACACAAGTGTGAATCCTCCTACTGATTTTCATGAGTTGATGTGATGTGATAGCAATATCTTCCTGCTTTTACTGACACAAAAATTTTAAGAATTATCAAAACAGAATACCCTGAAATTTACATACAAGAATAATTCAGTTGGGAGAACCTCTCTCCCTCACCTTAACTATAGATATCTATTAGAAAGTCCTGATTTTACTTGAATTGATATTCACACAGCCCTTGGCGTATTTTGGCTAGATTTGAAGAGTCAAGTCCTGAGATCATCTTTTGGCTGTAAATAATAATGCATTGCAGCTTCTTTTAGTTGAGTCTGTTAGAATTTCTTCATTTTTTGTTAGTTTCTTCTTTGTAAGTTATTTTCAAAAGCTATTTGGATTTGTTTAAGGGAGAAAAAAAAATTTTTTTTTTTTTCCTTTGATAACTTTTTCATGCAAATTTGCCATGAAATAATTATTTCCCTCTTATTAGAATTCTTTTTCATTCAATATTTCCTTTAGCGCACTGTAAGCCGAGTTGATATTCTTAAACAAGCTGAAAAGTTGATGGATGAGCTTGCTTCGACCAAAGGACTTCTTGAAATCCAGTATGAAAATGAGGTAATTATGAATTTGTGGCATTTACTCAACACAGATACCCCAGTTGAATTGTTTATTCATCAGTGATCCATGTAATATAGTCATACCTCACCTTTACGAACGATCATTAGAAATGAATCGGCAAAGTGGAAGTTTGTAAAAAGAGGTATGATTATTGATAGAAACTGATGCATAAAACAGTGTTTTGTTTTGAAGTAGAAATAATTATAAAATCTTTCAATTGTTATATAGAGAATTATGAAACAATGTTCAAACAATTATTTAAATGGGAAAAGGAAGTGAAGTACATATAGAACATTAAAAGGAAAAAAAATTAATTAAAAACTACATAAAAGTAACAATGTGTTAATCACCTTAAATAAATGATTCAGTGATGATGACATTATTACATATCACCTAAGAGGCAAGGAAGAACTTGAAAACTCATCCTCTATTCACACACTGACTTGCTAACTTGTTGGTGCCATTCACTTGTGAACTCTTTACTGTTCAAATAGAACAAAAATTAGATCTCATACAATGTCTTCCAGTTTGAAATTTCATTTCAACGTTTGTAAAGCAAGGTATACCTGTACATAAGTTTCCAAGCTAGAAATATCTTATTCGTTTGTTGCAATCCACCAATTTCATAACTTGTTCAGTGAAAAATAAGTGATTGCTTTGAGGCTTAATTATTCACCTCCCCCTCTTTTGGTTTAAAAAAATTGAAAACTGCAGAGTTTTTCAGCTGATTGAATTCTTTTTCTTTGTGTTGTTATCACAGCACTTTGTCCAAAGGAGTTCAATTGTCCTAAAAACTCGTTGAATCATAATGACCCTACTCAAAACTATAGACAACTTAAATACTAATCAAGAAAGTTGAAATACTTATGCTTTTTTTAAAGAACGAGATTAGATTGCTAAAAATCAATTTCGTTTTATTTTACTGTCTCAATAAATTTAAAAATGGTATGCGGAAAAAGAATGAATTTAAAAAGATGTTAATGTATTGTTATCGTTGTAGAAAACTTATTTCCCTTTCCAATGACTTTATTTCAGGTTGGAACTGGACTTGGACCAACATTAGAATTCTATGCCTTAATCTCCAAAGAAATTCAACGAGCTGATCTTGATATGTGGCGTGGGGACATTATAAAACAAATGGATTTCTCAGGTGAGATATTTCAATGACATAAACATCTTGAGAACAGGGAAATTTCCTTTCTAAGTTTATTCTATTTTCTTGTTAAAATGTAGGGTAGGGCTTCTCCAAGTAAGAGTCGGGACTGCTCTGCAAGGTTTTTGTATGAAGATAATTGGGGGTTGCAGAAATATCTGAAAATCTCTTTTCCAAAGAATAGATAACTGAAGTCCTAATTTTTATTTTTTGCTAAAATATACTCCTTGGTGCTGCTTGTAAAAATGCTCAATGCCATTTTGAAATGAGATGGGTCTGTGAGAGGCTGGGTGAGGGTTTTTTCTTTTTTTCTCTTCTCTCTGTTTCCTGTCTTTGTGGGTGTTTGGCTTGTCTTAGATCAGGTAGTGAGGGGCTTAAATAGTCATTTCTCTTCACCTTCCAATTGTCATTTTCATCAACATATATATATATATCACAGTGTAAATCAAGGATGCACTGTGATTATAATGCAGTATCTGATGTATGATGGATCTATTTCATAGAGCGCTTGATACATTCAACTTCGAATCTTAAGTTGGTAGAGTAGAGCTTGAAACATAATGGAATTATTAAATAGGAGAAATGAATGGTATTAGAATGCCAGCAGTGCTCAAAATTTCTAGTAACTAACATAACTCAATAGCCCACATATCAATATATTAAAAATAACTATCATAGATATCTTATTCATATAGCCACCCCAAAGAACAATCCAATCAACATTACCTTGGTTATGAAGAAGTAGACCAAACTCAATGTAATCAAACAACCCGCTAAGGGCATATAAAGGGATCCTAGTATGGGGAAATAAATGAGAAATTCAAGTAAGAATAAAACACTCTCAGAGAGAATACATACCAAAAACATACTGATAGAAAAAAACAATTACTGATAATGTAAACACATCATACCCCTGGCTTCTAATTTATAACCACTAGCAGACATAAACAACCCACAAACAAAATAAATAGACCTTATCACCTAGTAAAGTAAACCCCCCCCCCATGTCCTGATCAGGAATCTAAAATATATCTAATCATTCGCTTGAAGAAGCTGAAATTGGGCAGAAACTTTGTGATTGTGTTGCAAATCCCCATTCCATTATTTTTATAAATATATATATATATATATATTCACACATATCCCGCATAAATGAATCAACATAGCTTTTGTGTGTGTACCAGAACTAGTAATCTAAAAAAATCTTGAAGATACTTCTTTTATCTGAGATTATCTAAAAGAAAATAGATATTTTATCTTGAATATACCAGCACAAGATTGGGGCGCTGTTGTTCCTTAATATCTATAGAGACCCCTCACCCCCAAAGCACCTGGAGACTTGCATGCACTTGGAAAGAGTAAAGAATCTGCAGCCCACTTGGTCAGGTTGGCCATTTGTGGGGGCTATGGTGATTTGTTGTCACTTGTATCGTTAGTAATTACCCCTTGATGAAGTATTGAGATCAGCTGATGTTTGACACCAATCCGTTTCGATCATTTGTGAGGTTGGCCTTTGGGTTACACCAAGCTTTGTTTCAACTGATACTGTGGATTCCAATTATCAGTAAAGATAACTCTGGCTGGAAAGAAATGACCACAAACTATCGTCTCTTATGAACTTTCAATTTATATCAATGCCCAAGAGCATGTATGGTAACACTTTGCTGAGACATTTGTTTGTTGAGGCACAGAGGACACTTATAGTCAGTGTTGATTTTGTGCCGTTGTTTTAAGATTTGGAAAATTTGACTTTTTAACTTCTCTTGATTTTGATGTATACCAAAAATGGATCGGCTCATTCTCTACGTTCCGTTCTCTTTTTCAGGTTCTGGTAGCAATGTTCAATATGTAACAGCACCCTGTGGACTTTTCCCAGCTCCACTAGCTCGTAATACGAAAGCTGCTGTTGTGAATAAGATCAAAGCCAAATTCAAATTTTTGGGCAAGTTTTTAGCCAAAGCTTTGATGGATTCAAGAATGGTAAGAAAATTATCTTCCTATAAACTTGAACTTTTGAACAACTAATGCAGATTAACAAGGATAACTTAGTTAAATGTCGAACACGTTATCTTCCCTATTTTTTTTTAGGTGGAGAAGTTTTGAGGTTTTCAGAATTGATTATGTATTTTCATGTTCAGAAAGTAATTATCATAAGCCAACCAAGGCAAGACCAGGCTTAAAAAGTACAAAACGACGCCTGGATTTAGTTCATCATCTCTTCTATTTAGTTGTGTATTGTAAAGTTGAATCCCATGGAGGATAGAGACATTAAAGAGCAACATATCTGTCATTGTTTACTGCATGAATTTAGAAATACACAGGCATTATAATACATATTCTGAAGCAGTGAAGGCTTGTAAATGCCAGCTGTGGTTTAAAAGGTTTAAGAACGGCGATTGTGATTTGAAAGTATTTAATTTCTTTCCAAATATTTTCTTCCTCTTTGATCTATTATTCTTTCAAGTGAATGCTTACCTCTTTATACAGACAGAATTACTTGTAGATTAAACAATGAATATGATTTTACCAATTTCTCTCTTTTTTTTTTTTCTTTTCAAATTGGAGAAAAACTTTGATTCAAAATTTTATCTTTTTTTCCCCCCAGATTGATTTGCCCCTCAGTCTTGTTTTCTACAAATGGATCCTCGGACAGGAACATAGTTTGACATCAAGAGACTTGCAGTACATTGACACTGTTGTTGCTCGATCATTCAGTCAGCTTGAAGATATTCTTAGGCAGAAGAAACGGATTGAAATGGATAAATCTCATGTATGTTGTTTTTTTTCTAATAATTGTTGTAAATTTGGAAAACCAACCATTTAAAGTTAATCAGTTAATTTTTGAAGTTGCTTCATTTTTGGCTTAAGAAGTTTTCTTGCACTGGGCTAAATGAAATAAAATACCATACTTGAAAAATCACTGTACGTCAGCATATATTGACATAATAAGCATGAAGAATTTTCCTTTATGGATCTTATTAGTCTGTTCAAACCCTGTGAACTTGTCACTGATAAACACAATGCTGCCTTATTTCGAAGAATTGAATTATTCAGATGATATTGGACTAAATTCAAATTAACACCTTACTTTTAAAGTTGACTTATATACCGGCATATTTGGTAAATAAAAGCAGTTCATGCTGCATTAAAATCTGTCTTCACAAATTTTGAACTATTCTTTAGTTATTTTGCTAAAAAGAATTTATTCTATTTTATTTTAATTTTTTTTTGTAGAAAATCCTGATTGTTGCTGAAATTTGGTCCTAAATTAAATACTGCAAAATAGTGTCAATTTTTGCTTTGTTTGTAACATTAGTTTTATTTGTTGAGTACTAATATTGTAGGCTCATAATAGGTTGGATTTTTCCAATGGTAATTTTGAAAATTTTGATTGAATTTTGAAAAAATCTAAATTGCTTTGAAATTAGTTTTGTTTACCTTCGATTATATCTTATGTTTTTATATATAATAATTTATTAATCTAATTGTCAATTTAATACTTATTGTAATTCTAATAGATTTTTTTTTGTTAATGAGAAGGTATGATTTTAAGCTCCATTACCTTCGTTTGGACATTTGTAGCTTGTCAGGACGACAGATGGATGTTTCTTGGTTTGGTGATGATGAATACTTGTAATTTTGTCTCTTTTATACATCCATACAATGAATTTGCAAACTGTAAGAAGTCCACAAGAATACTGAGGGTGTGTGTCATAATGTCTATACCTTGGAAGCTGAAATAGATAATCTATTAATAAACCTGAAATGGAGGAAGTTCAAATTGTATCCGGAGTTTTAATCCTAAGCTATGTTATGGAAGTTTGCCATATGTCACATAAGCTTGAACCCTGAATATTAGACAATTGGTGAAAATGTGAGGCATGAAGTTATCTATAAAAATTGAGAGCTTTTCTTTTACAACTCGCCTCTTTTATTAGTAAGGGATGCTAAGTTAGTATAAAATTTACATGGAAACAAAAGAATATACGTGGGTCGGAAAACATGAATAACCTGAACCCAACAAGTGTTTAAACAGGTCTATTGTGGGTTATTGATGACTAGAAAAACAGAGAAATAAAAAAAATTATTGGTACACCACATGAAGTGAAACATTCTTTTCCAACACTGTAGTTATTCATTTTAGATGTTAATTTTTTAATTTTTAGGAACACCAAGTATTTGTCAAATGATTTTGTTTTTGATTTTGTTTGGTTGTTTTTCTTTCCAGACAGAAGAGTCTCGACAGTTGGCCCTTGATAGTCTGACTATGGATGGCTGCACGGTTGAAGAGCTCGATTTGGATTTTACTCTTCCAGGTTACATAAATATTGAACTTAAAAAAGGAGGCAAGGACATTCCTGTTACATTAGACAACTTGGAAGAATATTTGCAGGTAAGATTGTGTTTTGGCCTGGGTCCATGCATCTTTATTAGATGCTTTTGTTGGTCTGTTGTGGTTAAGCAGAAATAAGGAATGAAGAGGTGTCATGTCATTATAGAATGTACAAGTTGGCGTTTTTGTGTTTAAAAAAAAAGCCAGAAATGGCCATTCACAATTATAAAAAACAAAATACTTGCAGAATATTTCCATATCACAATATTTTACAAGTATGAGAATCAATTGACTCAAAGAATACTTGCTCTTCTTCGTATTCCTTCTTCTGCTACCACCATGGATATTTGCCATATATGCTCTATTGTATGTCACTTCTAATGACTTTCTTAGTGTAGAAATCAGAACAAGATCATAGACTTAGGTCTCTAAAGTACAAATAATATAGTCTAGTTAAAGTCTTTTCAAAGTAAGGATCAGTACCTCAGTGGGGTAGCATTGTAAAGATTATTAGGTATCATCAAGATATTGGAGAAGCATTTTTAAACTGACTGAAGTCTTTTTTCTTATCTCTATACAAAAATGTGTTCCTTATTGTAAAATGGCTTGATGCTATTCACTAATTTAGAAAAAGTAAATTTTGTTTTCATTATGTTTTGGTGATTGATTTATTTTTAAAAAGTAATTTTTCATTTTGATAAAAACCATACAACTTATAGATTATTATGTTGTAATTTTTGAAAATCTTTTGGTCTTTATTTGTTTGTTTAGCTACTGTTGGATTATGACTTGAGACTTAATACATTGTTGAATCACTGTAGCCTCACAAATACTTTGACCAACCAGTGGACAAAATATTCTTATCTTTGACCTTCCGGGCACTTGTTTCCATTACTGTCTTGAAAATATGTATGAGTGCACCCCCAGGCACCATCTAGAAATGCTTTTTAGGGTTTTTATGATAATTTTGGTTCAACAACACCTAAAACTTGTGCTGGTATTTCCAAAATGATTCTAAATGAAGTATCAATTTTCAAAATAATTACTTTTTAGTGTGTCCAAATTGAACAAAAATAAGATTTTATTGAATTTCCATTTAGTTCAAAATTTTATTCTAACCAAGAGTTAATGAAGTAAACCTGTATAGCGTGTATCTCAAAGATTAAAACCAAGCTCAGTCCTCTTGGAAGAACCCTGAATATAACAAAAAGAGCCGAGAAAAACAGTGTGAAGTTCTTTAATGGTTACTGGGTGTGACACATAAGATTAGAGGGTATACCTATTGTAGTGAGATGAAGGATGAAAATGCTAGTCAACAAAAACAAAATTGTATTATTTTACATTCAGGCATTTCAAAATCAATTTCTTAATATAACCTGCTTAGGATTTTAACAACAACCATTTCTTTCTTAGACAAAACCTTGAAAGGAAATATGCCTTCTGAACTTGAATTTCTTTTCTGTAAAATATGCCTTTGTTTGCAGACTGTAATGCAATATTTTATTGTTTTAGCTTGTAGTCCATTGGAACTTGGTAGAAGGCGTTTCCAGGCAATTTGAAGCATTCAGAGAGGGGTTTGAATCTGTCTTTCCTTTGTCAACGTTGCAAAGTTTCTACCCTGAAGAGGTGAGTACACTTTTGCAGAGGTGAATGACTGGCATACTTGCATATTTCAATAGTTTTCAGTCCTTGTGAGAAATTGAAATTTATTTGAAAATCATTTAAGAAATGACTAAAGGTGTAATTACTGAAGCTAGAAAGATAATCTACACCTGCATTTAACTTTTTCTTATGGTATTGATTGCAAATTGAAATTGATCAGATTTTTCATCTTCAAACATAATTATATATTCATCATTGCAAGTGGGTTCCACCTGTTCTACTGTTCGCATAACTTCAGTTTAGCAGTGAACAAAAATCAAAAAGAACATTACCAATATACTATTTGTAGATAACATATTGCATAACATGAAACCAGACTATACATGTAGATGTCACAGATATGTTGTTAGAGAAAAGCATGATGAAAAGTAAGAAACTAAGCTAATCACTTATTTTGATTACGCTGAAGTTTTTGTACAGAATTTCTGTAACCCAATTTTTTTTTTCTTCTTTTAGTCCAATTTTTCCTACCTGGTATTTCGATTTGAAAACTTGAACTTGTCTCTCTCTCATATATATATATATATATATATATATATATATATATATATATATATATATATATATATATAAATATATATATATATTGTTAAAGTTTGGATTGGTTTATAAAAGATGAGTAGTTATATATCTGCTATGAAAACATTACTAAACAGAAAATCTGTTCATCATTATTGTAGGAAGAAATATTTTCAAAGAAGGCAAATTTTGAAGTAAAAGCAATTTTTTTTGTCTTGCCAGCTTGAGCAACTCTTCTGTGGAAGTCTGACTGAAGTATGGGATGTAAAGATGCTGATGGAATGCTGCCGTCCTGACCATGGCTATACACATGATAGTAAAGCTGTGAAATTTTTGTTTGAGATACTTAGCTCATATCTTGGTGAAGACCAACGTAGATTCTTACAATTTGTCACCGGATCACCCAGACTTCCTGTTGGTGGTAAGTTTGTACTTAATGTAATTTCAAATTTCTCAGATATCATTCCCTTTGTTATTTTCAAAGTTTTTTTTTAAGCATTGGTTTGATTTTTGTGTGGCTGTATAACTTCAGAAAGTAAGGGAAATTTACGATGGAAATGACATATATTTTAAATTTGTTTTTAAAACATAATAGAATTTTTAACTTGGTTATAATTAAGTCTGGATCAGCAATACATAGCTAAGGATTAGTAATGAACTGGAAGCTACAAGATTTTTTAAATATAAATCTTCCTGAAGAAAACTGGCAACCTAGAAAATGAGCAATTTACCTGATGGGTCAGATTCAAATTAAAAGAAATTAGCTTAATCTGACATGCTGTAACATTTTGTCTGGCATATGAGATGCATCTCAATTTGTGCAGGCATATTCTTGACAAAAATAATTACCCACTCTTTCCCTGATCTTCATAGGCCTCCTCACTACCAAGTTATTTTAATGCTTTTATTATCTGATCAAATCAATAATTACCCTCACAGTAGCTCTCCGCTGGCTGTTGACATTTTTTGCATTAACATTGGTAAACAACTCATAAAGCATTTGCCAACGAAACGGAACTTGGATAGAAAGCACGTCTTATATGTCATAAAATAGGATACATTCCTCAGATGTGTCAGTCAAAATTTTGTGATTTCAAAAAAAAAAAAAAAGACATGAAGATAATAGATAATGAAAATGATGAAATCAATAATCACAGAACTCGAAACATTCAATATGATCTGATCATCAAACAGTCACAAACTTTCCAATAGTCATGTTCTAGATTCAAATGTAACTTCATTATTAGCAAATGACATTCTTATTGTTACTCTTTTTCTACTACTTACATTATCTTTAGCATTATTTTTTTCAAAGTTCATTCATTGGAAGCTATTGCCCTAGTTGAGCTATTGGAGGTTCTTCAGTAAAACATTGTTTCTGAATTATCTTATATTAACATCAGAATGAGAGGGTGCTTGTACTATTAGTAATTCTTTAATTCTCAGAAGTATATCTTTGAATCCATGTTTTATTAAATTCTGATCTTTTTTTGTTTTTTTTGTTTTCAGGTTTCCGAAGTTTGAATCCTCCATTGACGATTGTGCGAAAGACTTTTTCTAATTCTGAAAACCCAGATAATTCCTTGCCATCTGTGATGACTTGTGTGAATTACTTGAAACTTCCTGACTATTCTTCAGTGGAAGTAATGAGGGACAAGCTGACTCTTGCCTCTCAGGAAGGTCAGCTTTCATTCCACCTCTCCTAGTGTGGCACCACTATATTCCATCAGTGGATGGGGGTTAGATTTGACCCCAAATGAAACAAGCCCCCCCCAAAAAAAAGAAAAAAAAAAGAAAAGAAAATAAGTGTGAGTGCCATCCTAATGGCCTACTAGCATTCCATAGACCTGTGGCAGGCTGTTTACCCTCTTCCTGCATGTCGTCAATTGAGCAGATGGTCACTGGTCATTGTGGAGGATGGTGGTGATCAGCAAAGGATAAAGAAGAAGAAGAATTTGTGATCAACAAACCATTCCCAAACTTATTTTAACATTACCTAGAAAATTTCGCCTTATATGCTTTGTGAGGGAGAGTGCAAAAAATTCATGACAATGTAATAAAACACACGCACACCTACACACACTCACATATATGTACACACACACACACACACACACACACATGTATACACACATACACACACATACACTGAGACAATTATCTGGAACAATTTACGGCAAAAGATGTTTGCCTCATTAATATTTATAAATAATTGACTTGATTTTCCCCATTGCCACTATGCACATGCAATTCATCCTTTCTTTCCACTCCAAGTTTCAGGACAGAGAAAGCCTGTGAACCTATTTTACCCTGATAAAAACATGTGCAAAAAAGCCATCCTTTGAGATGACAATTGGAACAGGCCATCAATTTATGGCCATGCTGTTTGTGCTTGACAAAATGTTTGTACTGAAATAAAATTATAAAGTCAAAACAAGTTGTTTTCTGATACGGGTACTGCTTCCTTAGATTAAATGGCAAATAAATAACCTTTTGGAAAAGAAACAAATCTGTCAAAAAGTGAGTGAAAACTAAAAGTTTGTATTAAACTGAGTTAGATACCGACGATGTGTGTAGATTTACTTCTCTTCCTTACGAGAGGTCAGCTGTGGCAGGGTGACCACATTGAGCTCAGAGTGGATATGATCGGAGCTTCATCTCAGGGATTTTATCCAATACATGCATTGGAGTAGCGTTGGCTTAGGAATAGGAGTGAATCTGGCGGGTAGAGGTCCAATACTATCCTCTTGCGGCGGGCTCACTTAATATGGTCATCTAGTAGCCTGTTGAGGTGAACCCATTCAGGTCAATTCTGGCAGACCCACCTCTACCTCCGGATTCACTCATTTCCAAAATTGATGCTATTACAATGCCCGTGTTGGGTAAGTTTCTGAGATAAAGCTCAGATCAACTACTTTTCTAGCCAAAACAGGCAACCCTGAACTGCAGCTTGAGTAAACACCATTAATTAACCACCGTAATGAAAGTAATCTTTGGGAATATTGAAAATTTCAAAGTCTAAGATCAAAACTATTACCTTAAGTAATTAACTTTTCTTTTTAGAAATAATTATTAAGGGATAATAGCAGGAATAAAAGATTTTTTTTTTTGTTTTTTTATAAAGAAGTTTGAAGAGGAAATAGTTTTTTTTTTTTAACGAATAAAGATATAAACTACTCATATTTCTTATTTTAGGTTTTCCCCTCAAAACTTGAATTTGTATCATAAAAGAAAAAAAAAAAAAATGCAGTTGAGGTCTCTCTTGTTATCCACATACCTTTTCGAAGTTTTTCTTGTTTCTTTTATATATATATATATATATATATATATATATATATATATATTACGAGAAAGAAAAACTGCCTGATCCCCAACCTTTTGCACAAACATGTGTATGTATATATGAAGATTTTCACACATTCTTTATTTATGCTTAAATAATTTACAAAATTATGTCCTTGAATACTTGATTTATTTATTATTTTTTGTTAATAGGTGCAACAGTCTTTGACCACATTAACCATACTGACAATGGCTACAACAGCGTTTATTTCAAAGCTGAAATTCCTGATAATTTGTGGGTATGATTTGGAAAAGTTAGCAAACTAATAATTCTTTCTTAATTTTAGTTTTACATTATAGACACATGTACACCGAAAACTTTCTTCCTTTCAATCCAAATTCCAAGGAAGAATCTATCTTTATATATTTGCAACTTCTATGGAGTGGCCGTTACGTGGCAGCCCTTTCTGATTTGCAAATGAGGTCCACTTGTTTTTGGTGAGGAATCGTGGATTCTTCACAATTTTCGCAATATGTTTCTCATGTGTTTCATAATTTTCTCACTGCCAGAGAAGGTGAGAAATGAAATGTAGGTATAAAGGTAGGATTCCTTCACACCTACTAATTCACACTGATGTTTGGATTTTGAATAAAATGTGGGTATTTTTTCTGCTTCTGTTTCTTTTTTTTTTTTTTTCTTTTCATTTGTTTATCTTTTATATTGATATTCCTTATAACTTGTTTCAATCCGTTCGCATTGATGAAATGAATTATACATATGTACATATAAGTATCACAGTCCAAATCCAGTTTGAAATGAACAGGGCCGGTGAAAGAGTTTCATGCGTTCTAGGCGAGACTTACGATATGCGCCAAGGTGTCATGTGCCCTAGGTGAGACTTGAAATTTGTGGCCCTGGATGTATTCTAACAACTATTTTTTTTCAGTTTGGAGTGTGTTTCTTGGAGCTTTGCATCCTAGGTGACCACCCAGGTTCATTTATGGATGTGCTGGCTCTAAATATAAGTAAATATATAGTATTTGCCCAATCAAGATTTACTTTCTCTTTGAATGTTTTGCTCTAAGTGGGCCCTGTAGCACAGGTCTCCCCTTGTTATAACACGGTTCGATGGTGGACCCCAAAATTATGATCCAGCTACAAAATAGCTAGATTTAGCCCGAAATGACTAAATTTTTATTGCTGCTAGGGTGTTATACTGTTGGCTCATTTGGATCCCAACACCCATGTTATTACGGGGAATACCTGTACATACTTTCATTTGTAATTTATCAGTAATTACAAAATAGTTTGTGCAAGTTGGCTGTTTAACTCAGTCATCTAAAATGTGAACAGATACTTCAAGGTACCTGTGTAGTTGAAGTAACTGTTTTAGTGACACCATTAATAGCACATATGGCAATAATAAATATTTTTTCCTTGTGGCCAATGTAGTATCCATTTGTTTTTGTAATATTTTGACAGTCAACGTGTTTTCAAATGGAATGAAACCTTTCAAATTCCTTGTTCTTACTTAGTTGCCATCTTCTTCATCAGCAGGACCGTGATTGTTATAACAAATTACGTCATGAAGATGACAATGCATTGAGAAAAAGGGATTTGTAACATTTCATTCAGTTTGAAATCAGTGTTGACTAATGATGTTTGAAATATTACAAATAGTGCGTTAGCCACAAAATCAAATTGAATAAGTGGACAGTTTATGCATTAAATTTGAAAATTCGTGTGGATTATTTTTCAGGAAAGAAATTTGTACAGCAATTTAAAAAAAAATTTTTTTGTATTTTTCTTTTTTTTTTTTTTTTTTTTTTTTTTTGCAGAAAAATATCCCATTTTGAATTTATTGAATGAATTGTCATCTTGTCTGGCTTTTTTTTTTTCTTTTTTTTTTTACACTGCACCTCCAACTTTGAGAATATCTGTAGACCTATTCTCATTGAGATTATTCATGATGGTTTCTGATTATAGCTTTTAATACTGAAAATTTCCAAGATTTGTTACAAAAAAATAAAGAAGCAGCCCTATTATTATTATTGTGGATAATATTTGCATGCGTGTAGAAAATAACAGACTTTTTCTCCTGGTTGAGATCCTTGAAGTCATGAAAATAATTTTCACTTGTCCCGTCCACTTTTCAAAAATTATTATTCTAGGAATACTGTAGCATATTTTCTTTGAGGCTTCAATCTAATCACCTTATATGCCTGATATAAGTTGACTTATTGAGCAGCATGTAATCTCCCTGATGGCTCACATTAATCCAGTGGTTTTGAACCACGGGCCTGTTGAGTAATATTAGGGGGTTCACTGCTGAGTTTCTTCTGATACTGAGTACGATTCCTGTGGCTGAGAAACGTCCTCCACCACACAGCTATCAAAAAACAACTATTGTACACAGGCCTGTACTATATATTAGAATTCCAATAAATGAAAGCTGTTTTAAATATGTATACTTTAAGGGTAAAAAGATTACTTTTTTCATCATGTTCCATTAACCAGTCTAAAAACTAAATGCTGAAAATAGGGGTCTACCAGAATATTTTCTTTTTATAGAAGGGGTCATTGAATTTTCAAATTTTTGAAATCACTGTATGTCTGTTTAGACCCTATGAACTGGACACTCCGATGGACACAGTGCTGCCTTATGTTTGAGAGTTGACTTATTTAGCAGATATTGGACTAAACTTGAATTAAAGTTTTGGGGTTGGCTTATATGTTGGCATATTTGGTATATTATTTAGCGTTTATCAGGTGCGATAATCAAAGGATTTTTTTTTCTTGTGTGGGTAGGGGATGGAAGTAGACCTTCCGTTAGCCATTTCTGTTGTGCTTCGAATTATTGTGCACCTTCATTGAAAAAGAGGTGAGCACTTGTTTATTTTTTTTTTTTCCTTTCTTTTTTTTCCTTTTTTTTTTCCTTTCTTTTTTCCTTCTTTTTTCCTTCTTTTTTCTTTTTTCAACTTTGGTAGGGGCTTCACTTCTAAATAGTTTCATTACTGTTAATCAGTACTTCAATGGATAACAATTTATACTGATAAAATAAAACAGTTATTACTTATATTTCTTTGCTTTTTCTTTTTCTTTTGTCCCCTGCTTTCTTTATTTCTTTTTTTTTTTTTTCTTTATTATATGGCGTTTGCAAAAGAGACGGAAAAGCCCATTTTAAGTAGAAATTGAAGAAAAGGTACTGGAAAAATTTGAAGTATGCCTAAGTATTGGAAAAACCTTTTACTTGATAAATGTCATTCAATCTTTGTATCGGTTTAAAATTGTTAGCTTCAATTATTTTTTCAATGTACCCTTATGCTGGCTATGACTTCGGCCTGCTTAGCTTCTGTATCACATGTTACCACTTACTTGGCCTGTTTGTGAAATAGACCTTTAACCTGAAGTGGTACCTCTCACTTAACTTGGCACTATTTCACTCATAGATGGGTGAAGAGATGGATTCATGCCTTTCCCATGTGTGAAGAACACTGCTCCCAAAGTCCATTTTCCTCTTACCTGCTCAGCCACATATCCAAAATCATTTTTCTATTGTTCTCTCAAAACCCCCGAGTCGATTGATTCAAATTTCTTTCTATTTTCTTTACGGTCATCAGAAAAAGATTATTCCAGGGGTAGCCTGATTTGTCCAAAGTCATGTGCAATAAACTTGGAGCCACTAGACATGAACAAAATTCACTCGCTTTTATAGTTGCTTACACGTTATTTTTTAAATATTTATTCATTTTTTTTTAACCATTACTTTGAATGAATATGAAAAAAATCCCTCTATAACACACCATTCCTTCACTGAACGTTGATGCCTCACTGGAATCTAGCAGCAGAATTGAGATGAAGATGGTTTCAGTCCAGTGGGGTTGTTATTCATACCGGGTGAATAATTACAGAGCTTGAAATTTCTTAAGTAACTTCTGTATTAACTAAGAGAAGGGAAGAGGAAATCAGCTGACATGTTTCCACAAGCCACGCATCAAATATCAAAGAACCGTGTGTGGTTCACAAGCTGCGATTTGCCCGCCCTGTTATGGACCATGGAAATCTCGAAATTTAGAAAAAAAAAGACTACTTTTCACATTCGTCTTAATATCAGTTGCGTTTTATTGCAACCATTTGCACAATTTTATTACTCTCCGATATTGAGTAGATAGTGTTGATTTGAAAATAATCTCCAGGTGGGATTCAAAAGCTGTGGGACGAGAGGGGGATGCATTGTTTCACTGTGTCTGCATTACTGATTAAACCACCAAGACTTCAACTGAGGGCAGAAACTCTAATGAACCCATCCTTATTTCTGATGATTGAATTAAGGTAAGGATCGTAACCAAGTACGAAGTTGATAAATGATGTCTGTTCCATTTCTATGTTGTAAATTGATATTTTTTTTTTTTTTTTTTGTCAACAATATTTAGATAATTCATTTGAGTATTACCAATACGAGATTGAGTGCTAACCGAATATGATAAATCAAGTTCTCTTGATATGTTGTAAAACTATTTATTCTTTACTTATATATATATGATCCTTGCCAAGATTTTTTTTTCTCTCTCTCGCTCTCTGGTCTTTTTTTTGCTCTCTCTCTCTCTGGTCTTTCTTTTGCTCGCTCTCTCTCTCTGGTCTTTCTTTTGCTCGCTCTCTCTCTCTGGTCTTTCTTTTGCTCGCTCTCTCTCTCTGGTCTTTCTTTTGCTCGCTCTCTCTCTCTCTCTGGTCTTTCTTTTGCTCTCTCTCTCTCTCTCTCTGGTCTTTCTTTTGCTCGCTCTCTCTCTCTCTCTCTGGTCTTTCTTTTGCTCGCTCTCTCTCTCTCTCTCTGGTCTTTCTTTTGCTCGCTCTCTCTCTCTCTCTCTGGTCTTTCTTTTGCTCGCTCTCTCTCTCTCTCTGGTCTTTCTTTTGCTCGCTCTCTCTCTCTCTCTGGTCTTTCTTTTGCTCGCTCTCTCTCTCTCTCTGGTCTTTCTTTTGCTCGCTCTCTCTCTCTCTCTGGTCTTTCTTTTGCTCGCTCTCTCTCTCTCTCTCTCTCTGGTCTTTCTTTTGCTCGCTCTCTCTCTCTCTCTCTGGTCTTTCTTTTGCTCGCTCTCTCTCTCTCTCTCTCTCTCTGGTCTTTCTTTTGCTCGCTCTCTCTCTCTCTCTCTCTGGTCTTTCTTTTGCTCGCTCTCTCTCTCTCTCTCTCTCTCTGGTCTTTCTTTTGCTCGCTCTCTCTCTCTCTCTCTCTCTCTGGTCTTTCTTTTGCTCGCTCTCTCTCTCTCTCTCTCTCTCTGGTCTTTCTTTTGCTCGCTCTCTCTCTCTCTCTCTCTGGTCTTTCTTTTGCTCGCTCTCTCTCTCTCTCTCTCTCTCTGGTCTTTCTTTTGCTTGCTCTCTCTCTCGCTCTCTCTGGTCTTTCTTTTGCTCGCTCTCTCTCTCGCTCTCTCTCTCTCTCTCTCTGGTCTTTCTTTTGCTCGCTCTCTCTCTCGCTCTCTCTCTCTCTCTCTCTGGTCTTTCTTTTGCTCGCTCTCTCTCTCGCTCTCTCTCTCTCTCTCTGGTCTTTCTTTTGCTCGCTCTCTCTCTCTCTCTCTCTCTCTGGTCTTTCTTTTGCTCGCTCTCTCTCTCTCTCTCTCTCTCTCTGGTCTTTCTTTTGCTCGCTCTCTCTCTCTCTCTCTCTCTCTCTCTCTGGTCTTTCTTTTGCTCTCTCTCTCTCTGGTCTTTCTTTTGCTCTCTCTCTCTCTGGTCTTTCTTTTGCTCTCTCTCTCTCTCTCTCTCTCTCTCTCTCTGGTTTTTCTTTTGCTCGCTCTCTCTCTCTCTCTCTCTCTGGTCTTTCTTTTGCTCGCTCTCTCTCTCTCTCTCTCTCTCTGGTCTTTCTTTTGCTCGCTCTCTCTCTCTCTCTCTCTCTCTCTCTGGTCTTTCTTTTGCTCGCTTTCTCTCTCTCTCTCTCTCTCTCTGGTCTTTCTTTTGCTCGCTCTCTCTCTCTCTCTCTGGTCTTTCTTTTGCTCGCTCTCTGTCTCTCTCTCTCTCTCTCTCTCTCTGGTCTTTCTTTTGCTCTCTCTCTCTCTGGTCTTTCTTTTGCTCTCTCTCTCTCTCTCTCTGGTCTTTCTTTTGCTCGCTCTCTCTCTCTCTCTCTCTCTGGTCTTTCTTTTGCTCGCTCTCTCTCTCTCTCTGGTCTTTCTCTTTCTTTCTATCTAATATATATATATATATATATATATATATATATATATATATATATATATATATACATAAAATGCTGATCTTAGTTTTGGTTACAAGTCTAAAGGTTATGTATTTTTTCACATTATGTTCAGATATCGCCAGCAAAATTCCTTTTCAACGTATACCGTAGCCAGGTGGGTATTCAGTTAATATCTTCAGTATAATCTGCTGCTGCTGATAGAATAGTCAAATGGGAATATTTATCACCGTGTAATGGATTCGTTCAGTCCTGTTAGATATTTATATACTTGAAACAGGTTCTTTTTTTATGACTGCAGTTGATAGCGTGATAAAACCAGCTTCAGTTAGAGTGGAATTAGAATAACAAGAAAATTGCTGGTTGAATTTGATATGGTCGATATCGGAATTCGTATTGATTTTTTTAAATATTGATACTCTCCGTTGTGACCGTCTTTTTCACTTAGTTTATTCCATGCATTTGTTACTATTTTGTCAAGATTTTTTTCCTAACACCTACAGAGATCGGAACTAGAAGATAATGCCTGTGCTCTCGATTTTAATTTGAGATATAAGGTCAGCATTTTCTTATCGGCATTTTGAGCCATGAACGTTTATATCCACTTAGTATGTTGTTTCAGATTATCTTACTCTATGGCAGGATTTAAAAAAAAATTGTGCATTTCATAATATAACTTTTTACATTGGTCTACTGCAATTCAGTTCTCCATTAAAAACTCATCTCTTCCACTTCAATTCGACTTATACAGCGTATGTAATGGAAACTGTTTCTATCGTGAAACAAGAACTGCATCTTCCTTTCAAGATGTTCCTGAAAAAAATTGTTCGTTTTAAGTAACTGTTTTTTGTCTAACTTCTGAGTTGATTTTATTTTCCTAACCAAATAGCAATGACAAGTTTAGACTTCCAGTTGAGTTTAAAAAGTCTAGTGGTTGGTATATAGACAGATTCTAGTCCTACGCCATCAATCAACGAAAGAAAAAAAATGAGGGAGAAAAACAAAGCTTTCAATGCTACGTTGAATTATCTGGTGGCACTAAACGAATTCTTTTAATTGGAATTTATTACTTTTTCTTTTTATAAAGAAATTATCACTTTAATTATTTTTCTTTCTTTTCTACTTTTCTCAGTCCAAGCTGTATAATCTTTTGCCCCGTCGCCCTGTAGACAACTTAAAAATTCCCAAAACAAACTCCGCTCTCTTTTGCAGTCTTTTAGATCCTTTGAAAACTGCAATAAATTGTCATTTGAAGTGTAATATCTGGTGAATACAGTAAATGAATAAAAACTTTCCAGATAAGCTGGCTGATTGCTGCTTTCAATTGATTGAATGGGAGCAGTACTTGTTTGAATCAATCATCTGGTTTCCTTTAAGGAGTCCATAGAGGCACTGCATCACCTTTGCGTTTATTATTATTACTGTGGAAGCCACACATCAAAGCGACCAGCATAACCACTCGATACAAACGATTTTTAATACTTGATTTTGATATTTTGAGTATGTTAATTATCTGCTGCATCTTGTAAATCATTTTCATGTAATGTCTTAGGTTGGTAAAAACCTCAACTGGTTTACCCGAACGTGGACAATGGTTTGGTGAGAAATTTTTAGTACCAAACTTATTAAACTAAACGCTCCTAATTACAAAATGTAACCTTTTTGCTAACCCAATAATGATATTTTAAAGATATTATATTGCCACATCTGCCTAAAGATGAACCACAATAGCCTGATTGCTTCATTTTTTGTGACACACCCTACTCTGTATAGTTATTTGTCTATCACCCTGGACATCACTTGCCCATCTATCCTTATCCGAATCTCTGGACAGTGATACGCAGTTACATAGAGCACCACATCGGCTTGGTGAGATCAAAGGCTCCGACATGCTGATGTAATTCTTATTTTGAAAAAGCTGCACTTACTCTTTCAATCATTTTCTACAAACGCCAACAACGTTATAAGGCTAGATGACAGGGATAGCCAGAAATGAGTTCATTTCACAATGGATTATTAAACTGAGCACACCCACCCTTAAAAACGAGTGAATAATACGTTTTTTTTTTGTCGACAGCAATAAAATACCTTCTGATTAGAGCAATTTTTCAGAACAAATCGTGGATAAGTTACAGATTCGAAGTTATTTTTCTTTTTAATATAAACTGAAAAAAAAAATGAGTGGAAGACAGTTTCCTGGTCAGATTTTAAAATGTTCTAACAAATAAACTTCAGTGTTTCCTCTTGTAAAAGCCACTTGTGAATAACAAACTAGATGGATCTTGAAAACATTTCATATTTGTTCCAGAAGAATTGCCCTTAAGCCGGCTACGGCTTCTGCTGGGCCTCTTCCATGTCACATTACTACTCACTAAATTAACAGCTTATCACGTACCAATATGAGTCGTTAACTCTTATAAGATAAAAATCAACCGAGTATCAAATTATTAATTAAATTTGTCCTTTTGTCGCTATTGTGATTTGTCGTTATCATTTTCTCAATTTTTATTTCGTTATCCCTTAATATATTGCTATGAAATCGTGTACGTAGAGATATTCTACCGAGTCGATGTTGAGTTATGGCCGATCCAATTGTTTGTTTGCATAATTATAAGCGGAGAAAACTTTTTTTTACAGTTAATTAATCTCTAACTATTCTGCTGAAATTAGCTATAAAATTTTGACAAAACATTGTGAATAACAGTCGATCTGATTGTTTCTTTCCATTCTATTTGGAAATGACCAAAAGTCAATTGGCGAAGAGGTTTGAAGTTTGGAGAATGGTTATACAGGTTCTTGGGCATCTAATCACTGAAAATATATAAAGTTTTTCAAAAATTTATCGTTTGAATAAAAGAAATTCAACTTTTTTGACTAGTGTTTTCTTTCAGCTTAAATTTGAAATATATAAATCTATCATATACCGTGTGTATTTATTTGTTATCTGTTACGCAAAGGGACACAACCTACTTATTGATGATGTACATGACTAATCACACGATGAGGATATGAAATAGAATTTTGTTTTGCTCTACAGGAAATGTTAAATTGAAAGAATAATAGAAATATAAAAGTAATAAAAACAAAAGAAAATGATGAAATTCCGTTTGTGGTCAACCGAACGTTATTCTTTAACCTCATTGCTTTGCAAGTCTCTGTTTTCAACATACATGTATGTGTAGATGAAAATGACAATTGGAAGATGAAATGAAAAACCCAAGAGATAGGTGCAAGATTTCAAATTTTCTTTCATCATTACTACCGTGGGCGTAGTTCGATGCATTTCGACGGGGCCCAGCCATCTTTTTCAGAGAAAATATGCTGTTTACATTTGGTTTGAAATGAGATGGATCTATGAGAGGCAGGATTAGCATTTAAGGGATAGGTGTTCGTATACGTAGGGCAGGGTGAAAGTAGGTATGACGTTTTCGTTTAGTCTTTTTGGTATAAGAATATATGCATTGCATTTCATATATTTCATGTTCCTTCATTTGTTGGCGACATGGGCAAACTATAAAGAAGGTAATATTGATCCATAATTATCATTTTTCAAACAGACAACATACAAATCAGAATTGAATAACTGACTCTACCCTATTGGGCAGCCCCCAGCTAGTTCCTGCAGAAGTGCCCCCACCCCAGAAGGAGAGTTAGCACGTATGTATATCGAATGGTAAATAAGGGACCAGTTTTGCATTATAGTTTTATTGTAAATAGAATCATTCCCTCTAAAACCCTTGACATTTAAAAATAACAACAGCAATAACAATAAATAGTCCAAATTCTTCCCCAAGTAAGCACACCAAATTTGATTGAACAGAGGGGGACACAGTAACAAAGTGACACAGCCAGTTGTTTATCTATCCATCTATCTATCTATATGTGTGTGTGTATATATATATATGTGTGTCAGTTTGTCTAGAAGGCTTCAGATACCAAAGATGTGCAAGAATTTTTCAAAATTTGTCATTCCAGTCAATTATTTCCAAATATCTGTTAACACAATTAATGTAAGCTTTTCAAAGGGTTTCATATTTTATATAGAATTAGGTATTATGGTGTTGTGTGTTTTTGGTTATCATATTATCTCTGTATCTCTCTACCCCCTCCCTCTCTCTCTCTCTCATATATATGATTATCAACAAGTATCTGTCTTTTTTTTCTCAAGTTATCTGATGAAATAAGTGGCAAAAACTTAGTAAATTTTATCTTACTTTCCACAGGTCCATACCTAAAGCCTGCATTATTTTGTTATGGAAGCAAGTTCAATTCTCTCTTTTAGGTATAAATTACTCATTTGAGTTGATTTCATGCAATTGGTGATACATTAAATGACCAATATGTACCAACAGGAATAGTTTTATTTATGGACAGACAAGATTTCATGTTTGATTTTATCTAAACTCGGTCAGGTCACTTCTTTCCATTTCGGTATCAAAGTGACAATCGATAAAAGTGACATCAGTTGATCGGAAAGATCTTTTTAGTTTATAAAGATTTTTTCCAAATCTGCAGCTGTTACTTTTTCTAATGCATTTTTTGTTTGTCAGTGGGTGTTTTCTGTCTGGCCAGTAGAATTTTTTTTCTTGTTATTTGATGATAAATTATTGTAAATGTCAGAAATTTTGGTCCCAGATGTTTATTTATCATTTGTAGAGATATTTCCTGACATGTCATTTTAAAATTGACTAGAAATTAGATTGGTATGCTGTTAACACTCCATGTAGTGAAGATGTGATAACAGAGAAAATAGATGAAAAAACAAAACAAAAACTAATGACCTTGATGCCGCCACATTTGAATAAGTAACTCAGGTATATGGTTGCCCCCCCCTACGCCATCCAGAAATATCTTTTTATGTTTTTCTTCGCCGTTGAATAGCTGTATTTTTACCGTCATTTTTAATTTGTTTAGATTAGGGATAAGGAACCTTTTCATGTTCGAAAGCCACTTTAGAAATATATTGTATTCCAATAAAGCTGCACTCAAGAAAATTCTAATACGTTTACAGCAAAATCGAAAGTACTAAACCTTAGATTAATAACCCGTATCCTAATTCAATCAATTTAGTATATTCTACTGGCAAGATATCCAAGATTTTACTAGCATTAAGGCATGCTACGAGTCTGGAAATGGATTGAGTACTAACTGATAATAACTAATGTTGATTTATTTTGATTTAATTACAATTTAATTTTACGTGTGAAACAATGAATCATTGAATTACTAATCTATAAAGTAAATCAAAAATTTCTTCAACAAGGAGCCCTCATTCGATTGCCTCGAAGGCCACAAGTTCTGCATCCCTGGTCTAGACACTTATATAAATGAGAATAATTCTAACAGCATAGAACTCCACACAAAAATGAATTTTATTTATTTCAGATTTAAAAAAAGAATGAACATGATGATTGTCGTTTTATTGCATTTCATAATAAATATTTCAATGGTCAAAAGAAATGATGATAGCAACAACTGTTGATTGCTGTTAGCAAAAAGCGTAGACGTGAGGTGGTAAGTCGTGTGTCCACCTTATAGATTCGGAAGGGAGTACAATTTGCTTGTGATGGCACAGTTCGTTCAAATCCTGTTCTATTCCCTTGAAAAAAAGCCGCAGCCTATCATCACATTGTCCAAGGTTGACGGCCAACAGTTCGGGACACTCTAAATGTAGTTGATGCAAATCACTGCAACCGAACATATTCAGATATTGCAATAGGCGCTGATGAAGTGCTACGGTCTCTAAACTACGGCACTTCTCCAAGTTTAAGTGAGCAATATTCGGACAACCCGTCAAGGCCATTTGTAAAACATAATCCGTCATTTGACATCGATAGAGTACGATCGTCCTCGCAAGCGGAGTACATATAGAGAGAAGATTTAGTTTACAGTCGAAAAGTCTGACGAATCCCACTGCACCCATAGCGTGTATGATGCAAGAGTCCAGCGCCAACTGATCATCGCTACAGATGTTAAGTTCTATCGAATCTACGCTCACACATTGGATGGTCATAGTCTTCAGTGCCGGCAGACCAATAAGCGATACTTTGCAGAGATGGTTTGCTATGACATAGACGTGGCTCAGAGTGATTATGTCATTTTCTGACTCTGTGTGAAGCAACCGTAGGGTCGGACTTCGTACATGCACAGATTCGCAAGCAAAGTCACCGAGCAAGCATAACTCTTGTACACTGGGAATCGTATATTCATCCAAGGTGAGACTATCCTGAGATATACACCCGAGCTTGAGGCAGATGATGGTTGTGTTCTTACGTAGCGTATCACGGAGGCTGTTCATTTCGATCTCTTCACAGTTCGACAATTCGAGAACGGAGAGTCGTTCACTGCGAATGTTGAGGGTCCGAAGAGCATCACTCCCATTGATGGCAACTCGTTTGAGTTTCGGGGCGAAAAAGTCTACGTGCTCGACGGATTCAAGGCCGTGGTCCACTTCAACTAGTCGCAAAGTGTTGCTCTCCACACTTACAAACACAACATTCCATAGATTATAGAGGTAAAGTTTTTGCAGTGAGCAACTCACGAGCCTTATTCCATGAAGATTCTGCAATGGAAATAAATTTTTAAAATATTAAAAATATATTCTTGATGGTCAAGAAAAAAGCATTAAAAAAAAGTAATAAGATTAATCCATTACCAATTTTAAGATGATTCATGACTTATAATTTGAAATAATCATTCACTGAATAGTTGAAAACAACCACATTCTCCGGCTGTTAAGACGCAATTTTTTTCTGGAAGATATTCGATGATAAAAATGATATCTTACCACTTGTAGCGTCTTATCAGCCGGGAAATACGGTGAATATTTTGGATTTGTAAAATGAATTAACTTGAAAAAGTTGTGGGTGGTGGAGATGGGGTTGGTCCATGACTAGGACTTGACGAAATTCATACAGAGCCATGGAAAGAGCAATACTATGAGAGATAAAAAAATATCAACATGGATTCGGGGGAGGGTTGAAGTGAAGGATATCATAGAAATAATTGAGCAGAAAAAATGATGATAGGCTGGAATTTAGCACGAAGAAATGACAACATATGGAGCAAAAGACTAACAGATTATGGCCCTTGGAACAGCAAACGTCGTAGGAAAAGACCATACACATGATGAAGGAATGAGAGAGGTTTGCCGGTAAGACATGACAAAGAGTAGCGCAATCGTGGTCGTTATGTAGAGAAATGGGAAGGGTCTTTGTCCTGCAGCAAACTTGAAATGGCAGATGATGTTATGGGTACATAATTTTGTCACATTTTTCAAAGATAGTAAGGTGTACTCCAGCTTTGATCACTTTTACATGCTGTCGATATTCAAACTATTTCATCTTCAGGGTAAGATATCTAAATTTCAAGTCCTATAATTCATACAAGAGACAAGTGATTTCAGGTTATCCCTAGGGATTTTATGAAATCAATGAACATGTCAGTAATTTCATGAAATCCCTAATTTCACAATCAGTGTTGTAATAGCTAATAAGCTTGTGACGCAGACCGTATGTACTGCCATTATCATGGCCTTGTGTCAAACTAAGCTGTATGTACACTGATATATACTGTAAATACTGGAGCAAAATATACTTGATATTTACTAAATTTAGCTTCGTTTGACACAAAGCCACGGTGAGGAACGAACGCATTACAGTAGTAATGGTCAGCACCACAAGCTCGTTAACCATCGCTACACTGATTTTGAAACTAGGTATTTCATCTTATTACTGAAATGTTCAGAGATTTCACAAAATCCGTAGGAGTCTCACGAAATCAGTAGTTTCACACTCTCACCGTAAAACAAATCTATTTTTCTCGATTCCCATTTTCTCTTTGCTATAGGCCTATTGCTTTGTAATATTTACTTTCTTCAGATTCAAGTCACGAGAAGGGGGAATTGAAAAGAGAAACAAGAAACCTGAATATATTACAAAATATACTTATATTTTCCTGTCTAACATTACGAAAATTATGAAGTAAGTAAAAACAGCTGTTGTACGTTACAAAACTAAACAAGACGTTATTGACATACGACAATGAAAAAAAAAAACGAATTCATTTTTATCAACTGAGGACAATCTTAATATTTTTAATGTCCACACATCTCTATCTCTCGTTCGATCGGTGCTAGTTTTTTTTTAAACAACAGGAATAGGAAGGAAGGAAGAGGTTTGATGTCATTAGAGGTGTGACATCATTAAGAAACCAACTGCTATGATATCATAATAGAATTATGAGTCCGGCATTTTTGTATAAAAAATAGTCATTTACGATTTTTATTGGGAGGATATTTCCCAACTACAATATTTTACGAGTATGATAATCAAGTGACTCAAAGAAATATTACTTGCCCTTCTTTCTCCTCCTCTTCCACCTTCTGCTACTCCTACTACCACGGATGGTCAGTGAACTTATGGTTCTTGTTTTTTTTTGTTGTTTTTTTCTTGCTATGTCTATTTGAATTTTATTTTGACCAGAAATGTTTATCAACAAACGTGGTGTGGTAATTATCAGAGACAAAACTGGATTCTAGTTCATCTAAAAAACGGGGCCAATGGGATTGAGTCGGGATCAAAGGATTTGTTTATTTTGGATAAACAGCTGGGTGGCAAAATGGCTGCGTGGTGAGTGAATAACAAGAAGCATTGCAACGATGTGGTCGTCTGTCCACCTGTCATTGATCGATAAGAATGACGTCAAAGGAATCGATAACCTCTTACTGGATCGAGTTACTCTCTCGTATAACTGAAGCAACGTTGTCGCCTCAGCCACGGGTGGAGATTTTTTTCTTATCAGAAAACCGTCAATCAAAACTGTCACCCAAATTGTCCACAAATGTTAATTTTTAATTTTTTTTTTTTTAGATAGTCTGGCTCAAGGTAAGCAATTTAGATGTGATTTTCCAATTTTTTGATTCTGGAATTCACTTCGAAAAATTATTAAAAAATCGACACGATTGGCAACACTAGAGTTTGAAATATGGGAAAAAATCTAAATATCAACACTGGTCTTACAAATTCGTAAGAAAAAACGAAACAAAAAACATCTGAACTGGCCCATCTGGCTATGTGTGTATCAAGCATGCAGGTCACACCTATGGAGCTAGAGGGCTGAAAACTTGTTTTTTGCACCCCAGTAGGTTTATGCCAAATGTATTAAATTGTGTTTTTTGAAAAAAAAAGACATTTTTAGTGATCACTGCCCAACAAAAGGTGAGAGAAGTAACTCATTCATTGATCATCCCTTTTTTCCCAATTTTTAAATTGATCATCCTCAACACGACATGTTGCCAAAATACATTATTGCACTACGGTTTCTATCAAGTGACTAACCAGACCTGTTTAATTTATTTTCTTTCTGCAGACACTCTCAGAATTCAGTTTTTGCACAAGACAGGTATACCTTCAGGGGTAGATCCAGGATTTTGAGTTGAAGGAGTGCAACTTCTTTTTTCTATCTCTTTATTTAGATATTTTAATTCTTTTTTTTAGTTGTGCTCTGCCCGAACAGGGAAGACCCCCAGGATCCGCGCCTGACTTTGAATTGAGCGGTTAATTCGTTCAAAAATGTTCTCTACTGTTCAAAATCACACGGTTCCAGATTTTATCATAATTCACTGTCTTTCCCCAGCTTTTACTTGATTACTTCCATTTGTACAGCAATGCCTTATCCGTTCTATATGGAAGCACACAGCATCGAATGTTTTGTTGCATTGTTTGCAATGAACAAAGATAGCAATTCACTAGAACCTCAGTCGAATGCCCGAGATGTGATTATATCAAACTGATACAAAATTACATCGATAAGTCTCGGTGTGCGAGCCAGGGAGTCTGGGTGTGGCTCAGGGAGGGCAACTCCCCCACGCCCCGAATGCAGGCGATTGATATTTTTGCAGCTAAGGAAGACAGATAACAATATTTCTATTGAGTTATATGTTGTGTGATTTGTACTGTGTATGGTCGATTGATAACAAAGACTTTTTTTTTCAATTATAAACCAGCATAGTACCCGTCAAAATGACTGGATTATTTACGTATGGTTTGGCACCCCTAGAGGAAATGGTGGCGTAAATAAGTCATGGTGCAGAAATTTAATCGACAAGGAAATAATTTTTTTATTTCCTTACCGATCGATTTTCTTCGCAATAACTTCTTGGGCGCTTGCGTTGAAATGAAAAAAATCAACAAATTTTAATGGCGAAATTTGATTTAAAAACAGGTAACATTGGAACGTGTAGATTCTGAATATGCCCTTAGTTCTGCTCTAGGATGCATAGTTCTCGAGGTTTAAGAGTACAGAGGCATAGACAGACGGACACAATGTCTTTAAGTATTTGTGTTGTGCACCTTATCAGTATTTACTAAGCTTAGCATAGCAGATGACACTCATTGTGAGGCATTCTGTGAAGGGACTGAGGTTGGTACATATGCTTTTATCTGTGTCACATTTCGCGCGTATCAAGCCGTCTGATCCGATAAAGATTTCTCGAACGTCCATGCTGATCAGATTATCTTCCAAATATCTTATATCAGTTTGGAGATTTTGATTCTAAATGTAAATATGCTTAGAGAAAACTCCTAACAGATCTGGTTAGTCACTCAATAGAAACTGTCTTTCGACAGTTTATCGTGTTGAGGGTGATCAATTGAAAATTAGAAAAGGGGTAATGGAGTAATAATGATGCCTTTCATAGGGCAGTGATTACTGATCAATTTAGCATGAACTTATATTGTAAATTGACCCCCACTGAAAACCTATGAGGGTAATTTAAGAAAAAAAGAAGAAAAAAATTCTCGACATAATAAAGGGTAAATGTTGAAAATCTCAGCCTTCTAGCTCCATTGATGCAGGCTGTATGTATCATACATACGTATGTAACCAGCCAGACCAAGTTAAAAACTGAAGAAACCTACGTTGACGGTCTCTAAAAATGCTTTCCTGATTTTTCAGACGAGTGGTCGCCAAACTGGGTAATACCGCCGACTAGTGGGCGATCCGAACCTTAAGTGGGCGTTAGACCCATTACTGGGTCGCAATTCGTTGCAATGAAGTATTTCAAATTTGGAATGCGCTATTCTTCTGTTGTTGCTATGGTTAACAGTGCGTCATTACAAAGATTGCCAACAAAATCAGTGGCTTTTATTTTCATTGTTGTTTTCATACATGATAAAGACGTTGCATATTCACTTTTGAAATTTTTGTTCGAGTTTTTAGACCGTTTACAATTGCCCAATTACCTAGAAATGAAATCTACGCAATTTCAGCCATTTTTGACAAATCAAGCCACTATTAGCTATTAGATGGTTAACTGTATTGAAAATATATGTGGGCGTCATGGAAATTTTACCCTCACGAAAGTCTCGAAAGTGGGCGTTTAGCATAAATCGGTTGATGACCCACTAGTTGAAACGAAATGTTCACAGTGTCCTACTCCAAGTGTATACACACTTTGTTTGAGAGCAGCTGTGGCTATCGAAGCACATTTTCAATACATATTGTAAGCGTTAAAGGTGGGCTAAATTGTAATAGTGAGACAATTACTCTTCGATTGCAGTACAACTTATCGAAGGTGGTCCTGATCGGATGTCACGCAGCATCACACAGATATGCGATCTGTCGGAAATTTATGAAGCGAAGCAGTAACAATACAATTTTTTGCATTTACTTGTTTTTCTCTTTCGTGTATTCTCTCATTTTTTTCTTAGTGCCATTTTTAACACCGAATGCGTGCAGGTTGGACATTTTCACACTCTTACCCGCTACATGACGTCATCAGATTTTCAATCGAGACCACCTTCACTAAATTGTACCGAACGGCTCTTCGAATACTTTGACTCACAATAAAGTTTTTTTCAATATCAAACACTTTTTTCTGAACTTTATAATAACATTTGTAAACCTTTTCGACCATTTTTGAAACACCCTGTATAACACCCATGTCTATCCTTTGATCAAAGTTTATATGATATCCTTGAATATACCCGTCAAAAATGACAGGGTTATTTATGAATCGACACTAAGGAGCCTAAAGCTATTTTATTAAGTAATTCATTATCAATAAATCAAGTATCCTAATTTTAAAAGTCTCTACTCATTTCAAGCTGTTTTAATGAGTGATGATCAGACATAAAGTTTTAAGAGTTTCTATGGCGTAATCTTTATTGTAAATTCATACGAGGAAGGTAAATCAACCAATAAAATTATCCCATTTGAGCGCAAACAAACAAACAAACAAACTAGTGAACAGAAAAAATTGCATCGAATTCGGAAATCGAGCGAGTCTAGACACAGAGTCTAGTATTAAATCTTTGTCTCCAGACTTGAGGCGGACCTACCTCGGGGGTGTTGGTGGGCAGGGGGCTTGTATTAAACCTTTGTCTTCCAGGCTCGCTCGATTACCAAATTCGACGCTATTCCAATGCCTGTATAGGGTGTGAGTCTTCTGGAAATGAAGTTCAGATTACCCCTACTTCTGCAAAAATCTGACAACTTTCTTAAATAAACAAATCGTTGTAGAAAAACAAACAAACAAACAAACAAACTAATGCTCACCTCACAATTGCTGATACACAGTTTCTTTAATCGAGTGAACTTTTTGACGAGGTCCCACAATTCTTCCATCTCAATAGGCACGTAATGAATGCACAGAACTGTGACTAAATCAGCAAACTTTGAATCAGCTACAGTTTGGATGACGTTCAAACCTTCACTCATCGCGTATTCACTTCGGATGTCGTTGAGAAGAAGACCTGAATTGATTTTAAATTTCACCGATTGAAGATGTGGGAGCTTCTCAAGCAGTTGGAGAACTCCATCAGCCGTTAGTTGCCAGCAAGCATTCAAGGAAATTTCTTTTAAACGTGGAAAATACCTAAGATTAAAAAGAAGGAAAAATATATATATATCCGTACCTCACATAAACGAATCACCGTAACTCGCACATGTGCCAGAACTTATCATTCTAAAATTATCTAAGAAAATGGACCCTAAATCTAAAAAAAAAGATATTTTATCTAAAAAATACCAGCACAAGATTTTGGCATTGTTGGTCCAGAATTGCCATAGAGACCCCCGGATGCACATTTTTGAAAAAGCAACAAAAAGAAAAAAAATTTAGATGGTGATTCAGAATGATCACGTAACTTGTATAGTACCCGTAAAAAATGGCAGGATTATTTACATATGGATTGGCACCCCTGGTGGCGTAAATAATTCGTGGCGAGAAAAATTAATTGGTAAGGATACAAAAAGATATTTCCTTGTCGATCGAATTTCCTTGCCACGGATTACTGGCATTTCGACCCCCACAATCTCGAATTTTTATGGCGAGATTTTGTCTAAAAACGTACGTACTATAGATAAATTGAAACGTGCTGATTTTGAATATGGTTTTAGTTTTGCGTTGGGATGCGTAGTTCACGAGCTACAAGAGTATAAAGAAACAGTCGGGCATACACAAGGACATTATATATTTCGATTGTATACGTTATTGGAATTCATAAGGCCACAATTATGAGACACTCATTGAGGATCGAACTCGCAAACTATTGCTCCACAGAGAATGGCAGTGATTTTTCAATTATTATATCGAATGAGGGAAGTGCGATTTCAATATATCCTACGCTTCAAGTCATTTGTCCAGAAAACTGATTTCACGGTACAGCTGTTTGAAGATCAATGATAAAATAGTATTAGATACCTATGCTATGATTTTCAATTACAAAATTGAACTGATGAGAGAGAGAGAGAGAGAGAGAGAGAGAGAGAGAGAGAGAGAGAGAGAGAGAGAGTGTGTGTGTGTGTGTGCGTGTGTGTGTGTGTGAGAGAGAGAGAGAGAGTGTTAAGTTCAAAGCGCAAATCTAGATCAATATTTTCCAAACTTCTTTGGAGTATCGTCCTCTTTTAGACCATGTATTTCATCAGCGACCCCCGGTCTTGAGTGTTTTCTCGTCTTGTTGTATCAAAAGTGAGAAGTGCTATTTCAATATCTCCTACGCATGAAGTTGATTTCACAGTACAGCTGTTTGAATTTCAATGGTAAGTTCTTTTGTTTCACGACGAATTTATGTTGATTGAGTTGTGATTAATTCATTCTAATAAGTCAATAGAAATTCTTTAAATCGGGAAAACGGAAAATATCTTAACCTCAAACAGCTCCACTGTAAAATCAGGTTTTCAGATATACGACTTTTTATGCCTAGGGGGTATCGATCGATATTCTTTGCCCTTTGCCCTCCTCACCATTACTTGTCTTTTAACGCCCCCTACCACCTTTTTGCCTTTCAGACCCCCTTGAGTTTTTCCAGTGCCCCCGAGGAATCACGGGTAAAAATTTTTTCTCTCTAATTTGAACTCCAGCAGGCAAGCAAGCACCTGAATGCTCAGAGTTATGAGGCCCCAAACTTTCTCTCAAGATATATGACATGTTTCTTATTGGTCAGTTGCAATTCCAATTACAAGCGGAGATTTTATGATTGGTCCAAAGAATTGTCGAATAAGTTAAGCTTTTACACGAATCGAAGACTTCAATTTTGTTATAAAGTCTAGAAGACTCAACCAATTTTGATAACATCTATGTCATCTTGTAGAGACCTTAACTGCTGGTGACTTTTCAATTACACCGACTCACGAAAATTGCACTGAACATCGCAACGTACAATATTTTAGGCAATTTTTTTTACTTCGCCAAAAATGCAGACGTGAATTACAACAAACTTTCCATATACACTTAATTTGATTCTACGAATATGAAAAAAAAAAAAACGAACAAACAAACAAAAAAACAAACCCAAAGCATGGATTCTCTAATTCATAAACACATAAAGAGTTTTAGAATTGGAAACGAGAAAAATTTCGTAAGTCAGACAAAAATGATTTATTTTCAAAAACAAATTACATCTAGTACACATGTCTCCGTGGCATAGTTGGTTATTTTTTTCTTGTGGCTCGAACCCTACAGGGAACTGCTTCTTTTTTAAAAACAATAGTAGTTATGGTTCAGAACAATAGCTATTTTATGCCACTGCATTGGTATCTTTTTAATCTATTTTATTTTAAAACATTCTTGTTCAGTATTTTGAAAGTTTTTGCAATATTTACACTTAGAGCAGATATTCATTTTCCCTACTGATTAGAAAATCAGTCTGAAACGGAAAACTACTAAACATGGGTGCATGGCAACTCTTGAGGTGGGGCCGAAATGTTACACGTGTTAAGAACACAATTTCTAGTAATGAGTCTTTTTATCAATCGATGATACACTGGTTGTCCAAACGACACCACATGCGACTTGAAAATAAATATTGTCTTCTGTTTTTCTTAGCACCAAAAATATCAATTGCCCGAATTTTGCCCACTGTTATATCCGAATTTGGGAGAGCCCGATTTTGGGAGAGCAGTTGCTCTCCCTGACCCCGGATCACACATCTAAGCTTTTTAATGTCATCGACGGTTGATATTTTCTCAAAACTCTCAAATAAATAATTGAAATATTGTTGTTTATTTCAAACAATAAAACTGCAGGATGACCCCAATTATAAATTCTTTCTGAAATTATCGAATGGGCCATATTTCTATCAGTTACATTGATTTGCTGCTTGAACGCAGTTTGTGTCATGAAAATTTACTTGGAGTACGTAATTCGTTTTTACGCGACATTGTAATTTTTAGAACTGTCCAAGCAGCCATATGAGACGCTTTTCGGTCGGTCTGTCGTTCCTGGTAATGTTAAACAACAGAAAGATGAAGGAAAGGGGTGGGGTTTATTTACGAGCTGATACTATGTAGTAAGTGTGCTATCATCAATAGATGTTTTTTACTGTGTTACCATGTATCATTAGTTATTAATGACTGAAGCTTCTACAAAAATGGCTAAAATCGGCTAAATTTTACAATGTCCAGCTAACTTTATAGCTAGAATGTTGAATATACCCATTTAAGGCCCATTTATCAAATGTAATAACAATGCACGAAGACTCCAGAATAAATTATTGATGAAAATTCAAGATTTACTTCAATTTAAACTCATTATTCTTCTTTTTTTAATAGCTATTTTTTCTGACACATCCTCATTTTCGTCTTCCACCTCCCCCTGCTACTATTACCACAACTAGTAATGCGACTTCTATTCTGTTTAGATTCCCTTTGAAATCGGAAATCACAGATATGGAGGTAAGGATGGTGGGAGCATCGTTGAAATTATGGTTCTTGTTTCAAAATTTTAGTCACATATTGATATGAGCAGGGCCATCTTAAGAACACTTGATGCCACCGGACAAACACACTTTTCTGTCGGTTGGTCGGCCCAGATTATGTCAAATATCAATTTTCTCCGTCGTTTCACGTTAGATTGACATGAAACTTGGTCCAGACGTTCGGGTGAACTACCTTCATATTTCTTTCCCTCCTCCTCTTTCTTTCCACTACTACTACTAGTTCTGTCCCAGTGATTCTCAAAGTGGGTGTTACACCCCCCCCCTGATATCGATTGTGAGAAGCACTATTTCAATATCTCCTCCGCACTAATTCGTAAGTCTAAAAAGCTGATTTTACAGTTTAGCTGTTTGAAGTTCAAATATTTTCCGTTTAAAGAATTCTATCAACTTATTTGAATAATTTGATCAAAACAAAATCTACATAAATTAATTATCTAACAAAAAATCACCATTGAAATTCAAACAGCTGTACTGTAGAATCAGCTTCTCAGACATAAGACTTCATACGTAGGAGATATTGAAATAGCGTTTCTCACATTCGATAGAATACGACGAAAAAACACACCAGACTTCCCAGGGGGGGCACATGAAGTATATTTTGTCAACTCTAAAAGAATTTCGTGCTAAATCGACCTCGAAAAGTGTCAAAAACTCCGAATCGTTCTAAATAACATTGCCAGCCATTTCATAGACATTTCTAAAAATGGTTAGATTTTCCTGGCAAGCATATAGCTAGAAATGACCTGAAATTGCACAAAATAGCGCTATTGTCGAATTTTCGCACTGTCCAAAGACGAAACGCGCTAGATTTAGTGCGAAAAGCATTAAATTAGTCACACGAGAAAAAGGTCGAGAAACCAAACTATTCAGTTTTATATCATCCCAAACTGTTAACATAATTTATATTTGATTTGGTACTTTCTATTTATTTAGAAAATCAATTTTTGAAACTTGATAAAGTCTATTACGTTTGTTATTTACTGAGTTTTACTGAACAAAATAGTCTGAGGTTGATTTTGTTTTTCTACCGCAACAAGAACAATCCTCATCAAATGTAGGGGTGCAAACATATAACGATTTGATATCACGACCAACTGATTGGTAGTCGTGTCTCTCACCGACTGAGCTAAATAAACATGTCTTACATATTAACCAAAGTTCAAGCTAGATATGCGCAGTATCTTTATACTAAAAAAAATTATCTTTATAATGTTTTATTTCTTATATCTTCGATACAAATGTTGCAGAAATCATCTTCAGTCAGAATCGAAACCGAAGTGGAGTTCGACCCTAAAGTAGACAGACTCGAATTGTTTCAATTTAGGGTTTAGATCCACAAACCTGGATTTTAATTCATGTATTTTCAGAAACTCTTAAAAAAAATACAAGACTTTTTAAAAGTTAAAACCACTGTTCATTCAAGTTCTTTCTTCGGATTTCCGCCCACTTTTGAGCAAATATCTAATCCGTGCCCCCACCCTCGTAAAGTCGGTCACAAAAGATTAATGGAAAATTAAATACGGCGACAATTTTTTTTCAATTCAAGCATTTATTTTATATCCCGAATAGGACTTGATGGTAATTGATACTAGAAGAACAGAATTCTCATGATGTGTCCACGTACTACGTAAAGGGGAACCGCGGATAGGCTGGGGCGACTGAAATTGCAGGTAAGGAGGGGGGGGGGCTCTAAAGAATAAACCGCAGATATTGGGGGGCTACTGGAAGAGAAACTATGAATTATATAAATTATATTTAAAATAACATTTTTAATCCATAATCCCATGTTTGTGAACGCTGATGATGTAAGTTTATATCCATCGTAAGAATTGATCTAAACAAGAATAAATAAAGTGGATATTTTTCTTATCACGAGAATTAATTTAAAAAAAGAAGATATGAAGTCAATTAACAGGGACAAAGTGATTCATAGAGATGTGGGATACACCAAATAATGATTATTGTGAAGGCTGGGCAAGATACGACTTTTTGTGAAGGAAATACCGATTGGTATCCCCAGCCCCTCTCATAACCCTTTGTCTCACTGCGCCCTCTACGACCCCTTGCCTTCCATCGCTCCCTTAATGTCTCCCAGTGCCACCCATTAAGGGGATCACTGGTTTAGACCAACGAACCAGCTGACTAATTTTGCGCCGATTAAAAAATACGAATGAAAAACGCAGAAAGGGAAAAAATGAATGGTCATAGGTGTAGCCAGCTTTACTTCAACTTTGACATCTAAAATTGAGTAAAAGAATCTAAGATCTAAAAACATCTTGAAACCTCTAGATTCTCCAGATACAAATCTAAAATCTAGGAAATACATTACATATTAATAAATTAAATCGACTTTTTCATAAATCAAATTGACTTCATTTTACAAGGTTTACTTTATTAAAACATTACTCAATATATAATAAGCATTTCAACTTATTTTATTACTATAAATCAGATAAAAATGATTCTTATTTTATTAAAAAAGATCATCAAAAGATCGATTTCTGACACCTTAACGCAAACAAAAACATCTAGATTTAGATTAAAAAAAAACATCTAAATTTGCAACACTGATGGTCATACAAGTTTTTTTTTCATTGTCTTACCTGCCGATTCTTTGAAAGTCGTTATCTGTCAATGAAAAACCTCCGTTTACCTGGATCCGTTCCAAATCTCCCAGAGAAGCAAGGCTCTCTACGACTGGTAATGTCCACAGAATTGGCAGCCGGAGGTAACGAAGATTTCGAAGACGTGGAATCAAAGAGAAAACACTTTCGTAGACGGGAGATTGTTCTCTCCAGATAAGTTTCTGTACGTGGTGTCCATAGACACGGAATATAGAACAGATGAGACTGAAATGCCAGTAACTATATCTGGTCGGGTTGACATGGACGACTCTCCAAAGGGACCCAGTTCTCTCGAGAACAGATTTCCACTTGCGACAAACAAAGGCCATGAGAGAAAGTTGATCTTCCACTGGGTGTAAATACCGAAATATCTTACCGAGAAGTTCCTCGGGTAAGTCATTGATATTACAATAACTTTTCACCACTTTCCAGTATCCCTCCCCTTTCTCCTTCCATATATCGTATTCACAAAACACATCCATTTTTGACCAGAGAAATAAATTCCCTTCATACAAACAATATATAATTTTGCTCCCCGAGTTCGCTCGTCCTATACTCTAGGCACCTTACTATACGTGTATTCAATAGTAAGTCAGAGTTTCATTCATAAACCACGTAGACGCCTACGTAACATAAAGGTGAATGGGATTCAGGACTTTCGTGTTATCACGTGACGTCTTACGTCAGTGCCAGCTGTTTCAATTGTCGAAGTGTATCCTGGACAGAGTGCCATCAAGATCTGTGAACTAGTTTTTCAAAAGTCATTAATATCGATCGCTTTACGGTATATTTGCTGTGTTATATATAAAGTATGGCTTTAGGGAGAGCGTTGTGATAAAGAATACATGACATTCTTTTGCAAATCGTTACCAGCCGTGTCAGGCATTTATCCATAAAAAACCCAGGTATAATAAGCTTGAGGTGACTAAAAACACCTTTAGTCATAAGGATTATAAATCAAGACGTAGACTTTTCTATTCACGTCCGACCTGCTATACCTACCTTTTTCGTCTTTTATAGATGGCTGACACGACTGGCGACAATTTGTGAAAGAATGCCGAATATATTATCATGTTATTGTCAATAATTTTGCGAAGAATCATTAACATTTCGACGATTGAACTCTTCCCTGGTTAAGCGGCTAGCACACCGATCCGTTCTATGGCCTTCTTCAGATTTATAAGAGTATAAGTCAGACCAGAATTCAACTCAATGTGATTTCCATTGCTCAAGGACAAAGTGTGGAAATCTAGGCAAAACAAGGAAAAGAAAGGAAAACATCTAAATCTTACGTTATAAGCGTTGCTGCTATTGGACCCACCCCAACAAACTTCCAGTTTACAGTCATTAAAATCGGATAGTACACCCAAAGAAGGCACTAGAATGGATCGGCCAAAACGTCTCATTAACAACAAGAAGGAGTTCAATTAAAACAATCTTTGAATATCATTATTATATATTATTATATACATTATATATTAGATCTGTGATATAAAGATATTGAGATTGAAAACCAGATCAAATAATAAGATAATCTCACTAAGGAACCAGACCAACCTCCAAACTGTCTTTAATAAAGTGAAAAATAAGTCCCAGAAACTGTGTGGACACATGAAAAGATTAAAAACAAGACTTGAAAAACACTGGCACGAAGGTTGTGTCTCAGGCCAACGCAAACGGGGAAAACCAAAACGCAGATGGTCTGACTGCATACTCGTTTGGTCAGAATGTAACAACTGGACTGAATAAACACCCATAGGCAGGATCGTAGCATCTGGAAAAGAATCAGTCATGGGAATTCACAAACCGTAGGCGGGAAAATTAACAAATGATGAAGATTGTTATTTCTTCCTTAAAAATCAAATAAGTTCTATGGGAATACTGGTTTGTAAAAGTCTTCAGGATTGATTTCAAATAATATATATATATATATATATATATATATATATATATATATATATATATATATATATATATATATATATATGCGTGTGTGTGTGTGTGTGCATGTGTATTGAAAAGGTTTTTTAGTGCTTAATGAAGCTTTCGAGATTACATATGCTGAAGAGAGAGAGAGAGAGAGAGAGAGAGAGAGAGAGAGAGAGAGAGAGAGAGAGAGAGAGAGAGAGAGAGACACACACACACACACACACACACGTACACCCAGAGGACACAGATACAGACACGTGAACACAAACACACTGAGACACAGAGATACACCAAGACACACACACCCACACACTGACACATACAGGCACATATACACATGCATACGGACACACGCACACTCAGACACACACACAAACACACACATGCACATACACACACATACACTAATAAGTTCAGTTCAGAGGTCACCTTTTACTCTCCACGCCCTCAGATCGAACTGGAGGAGGTACAGAAATACTGATGGTACATTTGGAAGAGAGCTCGCCTCTGGTTCAGCAGATCACGAGTTCAATCCACGAGTCTTACCAGAGACTTTAAAAACGGAACTCTCTGCTAAGCATAAATAGAAGGATTTAGGGAGTTGCGCTGTCAGGCTATCTCGCCCAAGACACACCTGTGATTAGTTCCACGACGACATAGTAGAGGGGACGTATAACCCTGTACTGAGATAGGATCAAGGATAGAAGTGTCACCACTCTGTCATTGTTGACCGATTTTCAGATAGACTTCAAATCAACAACGACTGACGTCATTGGGTGAACATGATTTAAGCTCAAGCCAATAAAGAGGTATATGTATTCTCTCGTGTCTCTTAGTCTATGCACACGATATTTCCAAAAGTTCATAGGGAATTCCAATGACATTTTGTAGAGGATGGGCTGAAGAGGAAATGATTGAATTTTAGGGTGGATCCAGTATTTCTTTTTGATCGAGGAACATTTCCGTTATTTTGCAGTAGACAAAAGTCATAAAAAATCAGTCGATCAAAAATATTTTCATATAATTGATATTATTGAATAATGATATATATATATATATACTATTGCTGTTTGTTTCGTTGTTTATAACAAGGAGCATAATAACATAGAAGTAAATTCCAATAAATGAAGTTAAATTTATAAAAATGAATGTAAATTGCTCCAAACCCTAATCCCTTCTCTTAATGTTATGAGCTGGCAATTGTTATCCGAATAACCCCGTCCCAAATTAATCAATGGGCAGTTTCCTTTGAACAACTAAGTTGTTTTCGTCATTTGGATTTAATAATAACCTTCAATCATTGCTTCGTAATAAATACTCATTATGTAATTTCCGATTCACCATCTCCAGTACATTCATTAATTACTCTCCAATGCAGCTGAAACTAAGATGAAAACTTCTGTGTATAATGTTTACAAAACCCATTTAATTTCGTTTGATAATTTATAAATTCGATTTTTGCGCATGGGAGTAATTGTTTGAATAAACAAAACATTACTTGAATTTGTTTTCCAAGGAATCAAAATTTAAAAAAGCGAAACAAAAAAAAAAAAAAAGAAAGAAAGAAGACAAACCAAATCCACCCTCAGACACAGACCGTTCCGCACTGGGAAAAAAATCAAATCTCACTTGTTTTGCACATTCATTAATTAGATTCTTCGACATTTTCGTTTAGTTGGAGTGACACAAAAAGCAAATATTCCCACGTCAGAATCGGAAAAAACGAAAGAAAAAAACACGAACTTTATGCGAATGTTTTCTTTCTATTCTTCCCTCATTTAGATACAACAAGTGATCGGAGGTTTGGTGACACCTTCAGAAATGACTCCCTAAGTGTTTTTGATCGACTGAAGTCCGTAGAAAAGGTTGGGTCTAAATTCTAAAGAAGATAACTAGTTACAAAGTACATTCAATTTTCTTTCGTTAATTTTACATGAAAATTTTCCAATTTTCCTTAGGGGTCTCTATGGTCATTTTTAGAACTACGAAGCCCCAATCTTGTGCTGGCGTTTCACTTAAATGTTTTTTTTTAGATGATTAGATCTGGTACACGCGTGAGCTACGGCGTTTCATTTGTGCGAGGTACGGATATAAACTTTTAAAAAATCATTATTATTATTAGAAACCGTCAAGTAAAACTGTCAACATAGGTTTCTCTCAGTTTTTGATCTGGTCCGGCTGATTGGCTGGCTATGAATGTATTACGCGTACAGGCTGCACCAGTGAAGCTAGAGGGCTGAATAGGTTTCTGAGCGGGGGGGGGGGTTCAATTTGCAATGTAAGTTCATGCTTGATTAGTCCCTTAGTTTGTGCGATGGGCAATGGAAGAAAGGATTAGATTTTAGATAGGATTCAAGAATCTATTTTCGATTGAGAGATATTTTCCGTTTATTTTTCTCCATACCCAAGAGCAATATCCTTTCCAAAGATGGAAGTTCGGAAGGGGACGGACTTTTTGGTGTGTAAAGTAGCCAATCACAATTTGTCTTGAAAATGATTTCCCACCTAGCGAACGAAACTACGGATTCGAAGTATTGATATCTAAATTGATGCCAATTCAGATATTTTATGTCTAAATTCAGATGATGCTGAAGAGTGGAAGTCAAGGGATGTAATTTGAAGAGAAGTCTCCGATCTTTCAATTTCATTTATTTTAGATTTTTTGAGAGCCGCTGACCCAAAGAGCTAGACACAATATATTAGGCGATTTTCCACCATGCAATGGCCAGTTGTCAAGAAATCGCAGTATACACACACGCACACGTGCCCGCACACACTCACTGACAGAGATTTCTCTTCTGTTGCAGTCTAAACATATAATGAGCTTATGTGCAAATCTTTCTGTCTATTTATCACTGACGCATCTCATTGGTGATTTTACCTTCCTGTTTATTATAACATAACAATGGCGTCATAGATTACATCATAGAAACTCTCAAGACTTGAAACGTCTGATAACACATAAAAAAACATGAACTGAGGTAACTTGAGTTATCGAAAAACGTGCCGATCCTTAAATAAATAAGCCCATCATTTTGGACGGCAATATTCTAGTTAGATCTTTTTAAAAAACTCTGTAGTTTGTGAACGTTTTATCAGTCGGGCATTTTCTTCATGCGAATCGTATTATAACTAAGAGCAATCGAAAGTCAAGGGAGATAACTCATAGACACTTGTGACAAAATATCTGTAATTCTATAATTAGATTTCTCGAGAACCGTGGACTCCCCCCACCCAATAAACAAAAAAACAAAAAACAAAAACAAATCCTAACCAACTCTACACTTACCTCGTGTGCTTATATCTGACGAATGTCAACTTCATACAATGGTCAATTGTCTACTAACTGTGGTACATTAGATTTCTCTATAACTGCAGATCCAAACAATTTCAAACTCGACACTGCAATGCCTGCTGTGATTACCAGTATGTCTGGCGAATTTAAATTTTGCACAAGGGTCATCTACCGAGAAATCGTGTTACGTGGCAGATTCAGTAATTTGTTTCCGATTGAGAGATTTTTTTCATCATTCTGCATGTAAAAGACATTAAAACGAACGGTGTATAAAAAGGTAAAATTCAATTTCAAGAAAAGTAACTCAATATTTTTACCTATTGTAAGAATTGTGTTCTCTCCTTCCTTATTAGAAACCTTCAGCCGAATCTTTCAATAAAAGTTTCTTCAGTTTTCAAGTTGCTCTGTCTCTCTAGCTATCTAGGTATGTATTGCATGTACACGGTGCACCAATGGAGCAAGAAGGCTGAAAATTTAAAGATTTACTCTTTATCATTAAATAGATTTTTATTGAGTGTTCAATTTTCCATGTAAATGTATACTAAATTGGTCCATTAGTTTATGTCTGGCAATATTCACACTTGCTTCTTTTGAAAATTCATTTTTTTAATGATCACTACCCAACAAAAGGTGAGAAAAGTGACTTATTCATTGATCACCCCCTTTCCAATTTTTCAAATCGATCACCCCAAACATGTCATGCTGCCAAAAGACGTTGGTCGCGTAACTGACTTGTTTTATTTTCATTTAGTCCATTAGTTAGGGTGTGGTCTTGTTAGTAATACGCGCTCTCTGAGTGCTTTCAAATTTCGTCTGTACGTAATGCCAACATGTAAGAATAATAAAAACATTGCACATGGATATAAGTAATAATAGGTCACCTCTCACGCCTTTTGTTTGGCAGTGATCACTGATACAGCCTGAATAAAAAACAAAGAAAGAGACACAAACTAATGGATCAATTTATCATAAACTTAGATTGCAATTGAACCTTCATTAAAAATCTATTCCGCAGGTGAATTGAAAAAAGCAGAAGACGCAGTAATGACTTAATGTTGAAAAATTCAGCCTTCTAGCTCCATTTGTGCAACCGATATGCGTAATGCATACCAACATACTTACATACTTACATGAGGGTTTCCATCTCGAGTAAGGTCATCATATAATGTCACTCCTAAAAATCACTCCCCCATGCCAAGAACGGATGTAGGTTTTTTTTTTTCGACCCAACCAGGGATTTCAAGTTCCTGGAGCATAATTAACCCAAATACAAATATGGCCAGCCGGACCAACTTGAAAACTGAAGAAACCAATATTGACAGTTTCGGTTGACGTTTTCTAATCACTCACCATATAAAAGCTAGAGATGCAAATTAGTATGTTTTTCTATAATTGGTTGTATGGTTGTATTTCAGTCTTGTCCGTTTTCTGTTATAACCTCAAAGTTATAATGGTTTGGTCCATGTGAAATAAATTAACACAGCTAATAAAACAATTATAGGGTTTTCAAATGAGAACGTATGTTGTGACATAACAATGAAGGTTAATGCATCGAAACTTTTGACACACACATCAAAACAGTTTGAGATGTTTTGAAACTTGAAAAAAGAAACAACTTAAAATTAGAACACTTAAATTATTGAAAATAAATTCCCCGATAAAATAGCTTTATGATCCTTAGTGATTAACCATACATAAATAACCTCGTCATTTGAGACAGTTCTATGCCTGTAGTTAATTAAATACCTACGGAAATGAATATCAATTTTTAAATTTTGGCTTAAAAATTTTCTAGATTCGTTTCTTGGATAATAATCAATTCGAATTATCCATTAATAATGACCAACAAGATTAGTTTGCAGATCATTGCTATACGGCGTCTGTCCTGCTTAAAATTAACGGATGTATTTAGAGAGCATACTTTGGAACGGAGGGTAGGATGTATTTTTATCAGCGAAATGTTAACCACCCGGTGAAAGAACCAACAAAATCATTGTTCATGATACTCATAAAGAACGATAACTCAGGCAAAATTATTGAGAGTTACCTCCCTGTACTCCATTTTGAAACAAAAATTCTAATACGCACTCAGCTACAAAAGAGCATGTTTAACTGCACACACACGAACACAGACGCACGAATACACACACACACACACACACACACACACACACACACACACACACACACACACACACACACAAATTAACAGAGAAAAGCAACCAAATTTTTTAAACTTTATCTTAATATATTTTCAAAAATTCTAATTAGTATTTACAAGAAGTCTCCAACTGGTCGGTTGTATCTCGAAATGGTCGTAAGTCGGATGAAAAAAGTGTTTGTATGCAATGTTTTACCATAAAAAACCCTACTGCATTGTCACCTTTCCTCTTTCATTCAGTGTTGCCAATTTAGATGGGATTTTTCAATTTCTCGATTCCTGGAGTCACTCTCAAATTCGGAAAATCATTTGAAAAAAAAAAAAAATGGCAACACTGGACTTTGAATCACGAAAAAAAACCAAACCAAAACAAAACAAAAAATAACAAAAAAACGTCTGGATAAAAAAAAAATCTGAAAAAAGTCCAGAAATACCATGAATTGGAAAATACGTTTTAAAATTTGAAATTTAACCAAATCCACTCGGCTGCGTGTTCCACAAGTAAAATATCGTTTCGTAAAATTAAAAAAATCTATTCAAAAATATGCAACATAGGTACAAGCAAGAGTAATACATATTTATGGTATTTACATAATATAAATTTCAATGTACAATTATAATTTATATCCTCTCTTGCATAATATTAGCTCTTACACACCCAGGTGTAATTAATGACTTGGATATTTTCTAGAGTTACCATGAGTTATAAATATGACGATATGATCTTATGTGCTCTCTTTGGAAGTTGTCTCCCGTAAGTAAAGTCTAGTACAAATTTCTTTTCCATGGGACAGGCCATTAAAAATTCTGAAAATTATCAATGAATCAAATATTGGGAGAGCAAAAAATTCATTCCCGTTTTTGTCGTAATCAGGGGTATTCAATTTTAACATCCCTTTTGATTGTATTGTAATAGCTGTTGTATTAGCAATCATTAAAAAAATGTCAATATTGGCATATTTTCTTTCAATCAATTCCAAGTTTGAAGGAAATGAACAATATTTTCAACATATCATTTTTTGTCTTGAGAAAGGTAACGATACAACAAATGCAAAAAAAAAAAGAAAAGGAAAGAAAAGAAAAGAAAAGGAAAGAAAAGAAAAGAAAAGAAAAGAAAAGAAAAGAAAAGAAAAAAAAGATGTGTGCAGTTTATGGAGAAGGTACTGCGAATGACTGAACATGTCAAAAGTGGTTTGTAAAGTTTCATGCTAGAGAATTTTTACTGAACAATGCTCTTACTCCTATTTCGATATGGAAACTCTTCGATTCTTTCAGTAGTCTGATGAAGGAATTGCTGCGTCGGTAGATATATTGTAAAGGCCTAACACATAGAGAGTCTACACCTTATGACTGGGAATTTCGATCAAATCAAAGGCCTTCTTCAAGTCAGCAAATATCATAGCAGGTGACATTTTGTATTCTGATGTTATCTCTTTGAGTTCATTCACCTAATAGAGATGTCAATGGTCGAGTAACTTCTCCTGAAGCCACCCTGTTCCCGTGGTTGGTTTTCTTCCAAAGTAATGGTGATTCGGTCGGTGATCACCTCGTTAGGTACTTTCTATTAGTAGTTGAGTTGACTTATTGGCCTGTAGATGCAAAGATTCCCCCCCCCCTTTTATCATATATCAGCATGATGATTGTGCTGTTACAATCTTCTGGGACTTGACTCTGCTCGTGACACCCATTCAAAAATCTGACTATTTCCCCAGTTGACCAATTCAAAGATGCACGCAACTTAAATTATAAAGCGCATCTGTGTATTTTACTTGAAAATTATACTATATTTTTGATGACGTGCTCACTGGCTATTTATGATATGGTTGTCAGATTTGGCCAGAAGGGGACATAACTCGAGCTTAATTTCAAAGATTTTATCAATGTAGGCAGTCTTGAACCTCAAGAGGCTGGAATCGAACCTCTGCTTCAAAATTCGATGCTTTTGTCAATGCCTATGTTTGGTACGACTCAGATAATGCTAGGATATTTTCCTTTTCTGGACGAATCTAGCAACTCTGAATAGGGATTTATAAATAGATGGCTTCTCAGCATTTTGAATAAACCTTTGATTTATGTATATATAATATTAAATTGTAGTTCTCAAATTATTTTGTAAATGTTATTAATCATAATAATTGGATTCTTGATCATTTTACTGCTGCTGCATCATGATATAAGAGTTGATCTGGATGATGAAATAAAATAAGACACAAACGTCATTTACCGACTTGATCTCTTCAAATAAGCAGTCCAAGGGAGGCAACTAATACTATCATGAGGATTATTTTTCTTTAGAAGTAATTCTAACAACTGACTTTCATATGACTAGGCCAAACAATTCGGTGATTTTTTGAACCTGTATGAATAGGCCTGGGAGTCAGACCATAGATGCACGAGTTCTTTTGCGTGAAGATCTAGCAACGGCAGTAATGCAAACTTTATTTTCAATTTTGACACCTAGAAATTGAGTCAAAAACGCCTAGAAACATCCAGATTCTCTTGATATATATCTAAAATCTGGGAAATATTATTGATATATTAAGAGTTTATTTAATCTCCAACATTTCTTTTATCAAAATTTTACTTATTTTATCAAAAATATTACTTATTTTATTACTATAAATTAAATAAAGATAAAATCAAATAAAGACAAAATTAAATAAAGATAAGATTAAATAAAGATGAAATTAAATAAAGATGAAATTAAATAAAGATAGGACTTATTTTTTCTGATGAAAACCATCCAGAAAGCAATTTCCGACATATAGAGGTTGCCAAAAACATCTAAATTTAGGATCTAAAACATCTAAATCATAGTGAGGTCCTACTGTTTACTTGTAATACACTTGTTTTTGGTTGGGTTATCACTAGGGTTTCTTTATACAGCCAACGCCCATGTCATTCCATTAACAATTCCTTTTGTTTGCCTTTTGGATTCTCCCGGAAGTTGTTTTTATTCCCGTTTTCACGTTCTAACTTTTGGATGTTTCAATCCAACACTCTTTCTCTTGCCATGTGAAAAATCAGACCCCCCTACAAACGAGTGATCAATGGATAAGTTATTTAACTCACCTTTTGTTGGGCAGTGATCACTAAAAATGTCTGAATTTTCAAAAACGAACGCACAAACTAAGGGATCAGTTTAGCATCAATTTTCATTGCAAATTGAACATCCTACTAAAAATATCTACGGGGGGGGGGGTATTTTCAAAACATGAAAAAATTTTTTTCCAGACATAATGAGAAAATTTCATTCACGTAGCTCCATTTATACAGCATGTACCCTTGATACATACATAGCCCGCCAGCCAGACCCACTTGAAAACTGAAGAAACCCAAGTTGACAGTTTTGGTTGATTCATGTGAAAAAGAAACTTTGTGCCAGCATAAGGAAGATAAGGAGTTACGCGGGGTCAATTTTCATAACTCCAACATTCTGATATTCCAAACATTCTGATATTCCAAACATTCTGATATTCCAAGAAAATAGGTTTATTAAATATGAAGTTGTTTAATACTTCCAAAAGAATAAAGACTTTCTTGTGATTAGAATGGCTTTCATTTCTTTTTGAGTATAAAATCATCAACGCCCAAATATGGTTTACTATATTCTTATTTAATTCTTGGTATCATAAACCACTTGATACCGTCACCAGTACCTTTCTGCGGATAGAATAAGAGATTTACCTAAAAGATTTACCTGGATGAGATATTACTCTGATCAGTAGTTATTTCCCGTGATATCAACATTCAGATTTATCTTATATGAATTTAAGAGTTAAATAGGCATTAATCACTAATACGAAATATAAGCTTAGCCCATGGCACCAAGCCATTATAAATGCTCATTGTTAAAGCCGCTAAACGTCGTTTAACTATGCGCAGATGGACTACTTGGATTACGCTAAATAAAGTATGCGATTAGTTCAATTAAAAGATTGATACAGATAATTTTATGAACTCATCGAATATTTCTTTTTAGAGATTGGCCAGATTTTTGGCTATTTTCCCAAATTGGAGAAAATCAGCTAGATCTAGCCAAAGAATGGCTAATTTGGCGACCCTATCGTAATTCTTTGCAGCGAAGGCAAGTTTCCATTCTGATTTATCTTCAATCACATGCCTCTTCATTCAGTAACTGCCCACTCGAGTTGATTTAAACTTTGCTAAATCATTTGACGATGTTGAATCGTCACAACATTCTTTTCTGATGTAAGCAGTTACATCTCGTTAAATCTGATAAGGAGTTCAGGAATATTTACATTCTGTGTGGAGTTTTGGAAATTCTCGTTATATCTCGTGACAGTCATGATTTCTTTAGTCATTACAGAAAAACAATGTAACTCTAGTCAAGAAGAGCCTTCGCTGTGACTTGGCTCTATCAAATGAATTTATCAATATACAATGGATTCTGGTTTGTACCAACGATTGTGGACACATTAATCAGCCGGTCCGATTAACCAAACAACGATTTTTCAAAAATCTACAAACACCCAAATTTTCTTCTATTCAAGGAGTGCAACTTGCATAAAAACCTGCCACTTAAGCCCCTATAACATTTACACATTATTTATTCTTAAAATTTCACATTCATCTTGGGTCAAGCTAAAAATATTTGGAAGATAATCGTTCTTTGGAGTAAAAAAATATATGTAATTCTATCAGATTTTACTGTAAAATATAGTAATGCAGTAACACTTCTCCTTGGTCCAAATGAACGGCGCATTAATCAAAATAAACAAAGCATATTAGCGATGATTACATAAGATTGGATCACAAGATTGGTTTCATTATTTGGGGCTTCGCATTATCGACGGCAGTTTAGTTCGATAGTAAGAGCAACGCTATGTTGAAGAGTTAACCCTATCGGTCACAGGTTCGATTTCTGTGGCAGCCTAATTTCTTTGACTGTTTATTCTATTTACGTTTTGCAGGCCAAATGATACATTCACCGTGTAATAACAGGTGATCATTTCAAATAGAGTTTCAATATGATATAAAACAAGTTATAATCATATATATGCATGATGTATATGAGCACAAGCGAATATACATAAATATATATATATTCATAGACTCTTCCAGAAAACTACGAATACAAACAGAAGTTCATCAAAAGACTTGCTTGAAATAAGTGAAAAATAGTGCTTCCATTTACTGGTGAACTTGTTAGGCACTTATAATTGACTTTTTATAATGCGCAGTTCAGTTAAGACGTGGTTGTCTGTCTTGAACCCCAACACCTGCCTTATAAAGGTTAACTACTGTAGTCTGTTATCATCTATCCAGTGATGTGACATAGGTGATGTGTGTCGATCAAAAGTAAATCTGAGCTCTTCCATCCATAATTCTCACATCATGTTTCATCACTTCGTGGGACATTTTATTCCAACATAATCCTAACCCCAAGACCCTGATCCTAGTTGATAAACAAAGAACGCAGTTTTGTCCAACAGTTCTGTTTCCTACATCTTTCTGTCGAGTTTGGGACGATTTGGGCCCTGGCGTTTGGTTGTCAAACCTATTTTAGCGTTAACCCATTGGGCGACGGACGTTTTGGCGCTAGGAACATTTTAAAAAAATCTCTGTGCATGGACAGTTTTAATGAAGCAAATCTAAATATATCTGTTCTAAATTGATATCAATATACTATATACTCATATTTTGACATAGGATATTTAGCAATTAGATTAGGCTATCGATACAGGATGAGGTACCATGCGATTTCAAATATAATGAAAGAAGATAAAAATCTGTGATCTATTTTACCTTTTTATATAATGCAACCCCCGATTACAGCCATAGTTATTTATATTCAAAGAAACCAACTTGACATCCCTTCAAATTTTAAACCACGTAAAACACAAAAACTAAATTTTAGAATATATAATGTAAAATCGTAATGATTTACGTTATACATTTTCCAAAATGTTTATGCAGAATACACCTATAACTTGAAATTTTACCAAAAATCAACTGACGATTGGATTTTGAAAAAATAGTTGGCACTACGACGGGCGAATTTTTCAAAAGGTAATTTCTAAAATCTAAAAAAATAATATTTTAAAATCAAACTTTAATTAATTCAACTTGATTTAGTTTTGATTAATTCATGCGAACGGTCGGGGTAATACAAAGAAAAACTTTCATGCCTCCAAAACAAATCAGTTCATTTTTTCCTTAAGGCAAAGAAACCAAGTAGAGGTGGAAACTATGCTTCAAATCGGCAAATTTAAAACTGCAAAATTCAACGAAAAATCCAAGGAATCCTAAAATGTTTTAAAAGCCTGGCTTATAACGATCTGAATAAAGCTGCATTACATTTTATGAATTCGGTGTCTTTCATTTTTCAATAAAGTTACCTTTACAGTTTTGAAGCCTCTTGAAGTATCATCTTTGAAGGATGATGAATCAAAGATAATTTTCTCGTAACGCCAAAATGTCCATAGGCAGACATGCTTGCACCAAATTGTCCTATTCTGCTCCCCGTCTAACTGCCTCTTCTCACCTTATCATCAATAGGCGTTTACGCCACCAATCTATCATTGTTGGATGGTGCCATAAAATAAGTCGTAATTGTCTCAACGCTGGCCTTCAAACAGACTCAATCATCGATTCCCAACCAAGGTCCCCCGTCAGTTCCCTTTGGATCATTAGAATTAATTGGTTCCAGAAATTGCAATTGCCTAACAAGAACGTATTTAGCTCAGTAACCAGCAGTGGCGGGCCTATGCTTGATGTCACCCGGGGAGATAATTCATGGTGTCACTCACCTTCCTCTTGACCCAGGATGTCTAGAATGTTGGTGATCTTTTTGTACTGCTACATTGTTTATCATTATTCTCCCATATTATTAAAACGTGATGGTAGAAGCCAATATTAACTGATCATTCTATTCATCTTTTAACCTTCAATTGTGAAATGATATGAAGAACTATAAGTATGGATATACAGTTTGAGTACCAATATTTTTTACTTAAAATTCAATCAATTCTTCCATAACCTATTGTTTATCCTCCTACAAATTTTCATATCAATTCATAGAGAACTTTTGGAGATATAGTACGGACAGGCATGAGCATGTACAAAAATAAATGAAAGAAATGGGATTATCTTTCAATAAAAGAAAAATCCCTGGATCCGCCCCCAAATTCAACCAATTTTTTTCTGATCTTATTGTTCACCCTTTTAAATAATTTGATTGAAATTCATCGAGAACTTTTGGAGATATCGCATGGACAGATAGATCTTTCATTAGAAAAAAGAATCACCGAAAAACTACATGAATTTTCTCAGGCAGTCTTCTTGGTATTACCTCCTCTGATGGTATAACCCTGGGTGGGTCATCTCAGTTAACTAACCGTTATTTCTCCATTCCAACCACGAAACCCACCCACGTCGGTGCAACTCGAAAGTTAAATCGAAGCAGAGTTGCTCCCAGCAATCCAAGTCATCATCACCTTCATGTTCATCTCCAATCTTTTCGACTAGGTCGGACCTGTTGATGCTCTGCTATCTTGGTTGGCGTGGACGAGTTGGCAGGAGTTCCCTCAGAGGTCAGTACGACGGACTGAAGTTAGGAGATAGTGAAATATCTCCACGAAAAGGATTGTGGTAGATAAGATCGGACAGAGGGATCTGCATTTCAGGTCGGTGAAGAACGATCGTCAGAGATGCGTGTTGGCGAGTTGCTTGCAGAATTAACTGCTGTCAATCAACTTTGGCATCATGTTATAAAGGCCAAAGTGGACCCAGCGAGGGCTAGGCGTAGCGAATACTGATTTGTCGGAATTTATATTTTTCATGAGTTCTGACTGGCCAGTGAGGTAGCATGCAATGGTTCTCTAAAAAAAAAATAACACGTATATGCTAACCTCAACCCTACGTAATAGAAACTTCTGCTGTCAAATTTGATTAGGGCTAATTGTGTCGCTATCACCATTGCTTTCGAAATCTCTATTATGGTTCTTGTAATGTTTGCATTCAACGTAAAAATCTTGGACATTGATGAATTTGATTTTGTAATAATTCGAAGAGGGTGACTGAACGGAGACCAGAGCGGGGATTGGACTCCGCGAGCAGAGTTCAAAATTCAGCTGGGACAGTTTGTATTCACTTCGCTCTTGTGAACCAGGGAAAAGCATGAGCCCATCTCTCCTCCCACCCAACTACAGGTAAAATAGAGCTGAGGGAAGTGAGTGACACCAGTTCGGTTGCTCGTCACCCTTCAAGTCTAATTCACAAATCGATCGAGAAAGTAGTTTGATATATGTTAGCCAGGTAAGGACAACTGAAGCCACATCCAAGCGTAAGAACGCTACTTACTTTAGTAGCTTGAAACATTTAACGGCTTTCATAATATTGCTAGGAAGATGAATATTTTTCTTTCCAACATGGGTCACAATAGATCTTTAATATTTCTAATTTTGGGCAGAGTACCACAGAGCAGCGACACCAAGCTACGTGTTGCTTAATACGACAATTACAACTGACTGTACTGACATACATTTATTTTCATCTTTAGCCCCCAAAGAAATTTGTGCTTTATAATTCAATTAGTCATTGTGATCTCTGCTCCGATTCCGATAGATTGTTGAATATCACTTGATATTATTGAATCACTTCCAACAATGATAATTGTTGTTGGTTACTTACGAGAGTATCACAGATTTTAAAAGTAGGATGGAAATCTTTCAGTTTCTTATCTTAGTCTATGCTTTACGCACTGAATAAAATTCCATACAACTCAACCCTAAAATTTCCGTTCAACCCGCTGCGTTGAAAGTTTGTGTTTCAGACAATATTTCATAGCTTCATTATACACACACACACACACACACACACACTCTCTCTCCCCCTCTCTCTCTCCCCCTCTCTCCCCCTCTCTCTCTTACTTCATTTTAGGTGTGATATCATTTGGAAGGGTAAGAGCAGAGGTTCGTGAACAATGTTCCTTCTAAACTGCACGGTCGTGCACAAGAAAAATATGCCACGCAATAAGATTTTTATGCTGCGCACGAATTTTGAAAGAGTCAGATATAGAAAAAAGACCCGTGAAGTTCAACAATGTGCCCACCATGGTGTCTAGGAGGAGGAGGAGGAGGAGGAGGAGGAGGAGTCCAAGTCCATTGATTCTCATACTGGTAAAATATTGCGATATGGAAACATTCCCCCGAAGATTTTTCCCCAATAAACATCGTAAATGACAATTTTCGGTGATTTTTGTCATTTTTAGCGTTTTTGAAAAAAAAAAGAAATTCGTACATTCTATAATGACATCACAGCAGTTAGTTTCTCGATGCTCTCACACCTTTAATGACACAACATCTCTTCCTTCCTTCCTATTTCCGTTGTTCAATGTAACTGGAACCGATTGACAGTCAGACCGGAAAGCGTCTTGTTGATACGTGTGGACGCATTTGAAAAAGGTTTAATAACGAAACTACGTCGTTGAAAAAGCAATCGTCGGATAACGTCTGCACTTCGTAGCATCATTTGATTGCAGATTCAAGTAAATAAAAAAAATAATGTGTACGAATTGAAGTATAAATGGAAAAAAATATAGAATCAAATAACAATGAATGAATAATAAAGAAAATCAATGCACTAAATAAATCTTTTTTTTTTTTCATCGTACACCTTTTGGTTATAATTAACTGACCTTTGCTTCCTAAACTTCAGACAAGCAGTTCAATGAACGTCTTAGAAGGAAAAATATTTCTGCACTTTCCTCTTCTTCAGTTGCTTACAGACTTTTTGATCTCCTGCTGGTCATGAAAAAATTAGAAAACTTTGTTTGTGAATACCGAATTAGTTATTCTTAAAATAACTTCCATCTAATTTTAAAGTTGTTTGTCCAAGTTTTCAGTGTTATTTACAGTTTGAATGATTTATCTGTTCGAATTTCAAGTTTATAAATTGTCTTTCACGATGAATGATGCTTTACGAATCTTGTTTATTGAACACTATCTTCTAACGTGTTACTGTTGCAGCTTAAATCAGTAACGAGAAAATCCCACTAGTCCTGAAAAGAAGGATATACAACCACTATATCCAACTGATAGTCACCTATGGAGCTGAAACATGGAACCTAACCAAAAGATTGACCCTTGAACTGAGAAACATGCAACGTGCACATAAGAAAATCATGCTCAACCTCACATGAAGAGATCATAAGGCAGCACAGTATATTAGAGGAAAAAAATCAGCTTCCAGAGATATCAAAGAAACCCTTAGAAAATTAAAATGGTAATGGACTGGACATGTTGCAAGAATGGCAGATAACCGCAAGACATCACGAGTCACAACATGGATCCCCAGAGATTAAATGTGAGACTGCAGCCGACAGAAAGTGAGGTAGCTTGACAAGCTAGATGAATTCAGAAATTACTGGCTCTGCGATGCCCATGATAGAGAGGTGTAGCGAATCTTGAGGAAGGTCTATACCCAACAATGGACATAACAGACTGATGATGATGATGATGATGATGATGATGAACCAAGGGAGAAATTTAGGTTATTAAAAAAGGAAATAAAGCCATTAGGTAAAAATAAAAGTCTCGGGGAATGTTTTTGGCGTAAGGGTAGTCGGGATGTTCGATACAAAATGGAGTCTGACTGGGCAACAAAAAGTCTGGATTTTGCTCACCAGTGTTGTTTATTAAAGTTATCGTAAATGAAGATATAGTGTTATCTTTTAGTCCGTGTTTAATTTGTTTTATCAACTTCAATGAAAAATTCAATTTTCGTAATCGACTGGCGAGGGGACCAGCAATCCGATTGACAAAAGTGGGTAATGACTTGAAACGGTTGGGAACCATTACTACAAGTGATCAAAAACAGGATTTGCTAGACTATGTGCCAGTCCAATGTTTACGGGGAAAACCGAAACTAAAATGCAGATGGCATGAAAGCGTATTCCCCTGGTAAAAACGAGATCAACAGCCATGCTGAAGATCACAAAATCTGGAAAATAATAAGTCATGTGAATTCACCATCTGCCGTAGACGGAAATGGCACTAAATGAAATATTGAAGTAGTTCAAACTACTGGACCAAATTACAACCATCAATAACAGACGTCTTCACTGGTGTAATTTATCTCGTACTCATTCGATGCTGTTATTTCCTTATAAAATAATCATCATCAGAATAAGAATGATTATAGTATTGATGACGATTATTACAATGCTTCTTGTTCTGGCAATAATATGACATAATCTTTTGATAGAAGCAGAAAATATACGATATCTCCTCATAATAGTCAATACTTGAACAACCATCGCGTCGATATTTGAAGTCTTGTAACAAAAAAAAATATTGTCAGATTAAATTCTGTTTATGAAATCATTGTTCTCCACAGGAAAACAACTAAAATAGAATAAAAATAATTAGATACATCAAATAAGGCCTCCAAAAGATGAAAAAAAAAGAAGCTTTTTTCTCCAAAAATCAAAACAATCTTTTCAGAAGGGGTCTAGTCTAGTGCTGATACCGATTTCCAAGTCTTTGGACAAGACAGTATGGCCAAGAGCTCTGGAAGACACAAATACATATACAAACGAACTAACACATGCGTATATAAAAAAAAAATGTTAACCGTAGTCATCAACATGCACCTATTATAAAGTGATAAAACCCTTCACCATATTTGATGGCTACGGTAATTCAATCAATATAATGATTCGTCACCCCTTTTTATGGTAGCAAGCCGTGTTTGGGATGATCAATTAGAAAACCTAGAAAAGAGAATAATCAATGAATAAGTTACTTCTCCCACCTTTTGTTAAGCAGTGATCACTAAATTGTTTAAAAAAAAGAAGCCAACACAGACAAAGGGATTAATTTAGCATAAACTTTTGTTGCGAACAGACCCCCCCCACTAAAAGGTATTGGGGAGGGGTTAAAAGACAAAATACTCTATGTACATGCATACACAGCCAGACCAACTTGAAAACTGAAATAAACCTACTGCAGGCAGAATTGGTGACAGTTTTCGTTGACGGTGTCTAGCATATTCATTTCATCACTTGATAAATGATAATGAGAAGGAAAAACCTAGTTTTGAACGAAGCAGCGGGCCCCAAATTTAAAATCTATTCGCATATATAAATACCAACTATCTTTCACGCAATAGAAACCAACTAAACATGGGCGCAGACCAACCGAATCAGGAATGCATACACAATGAATCTAGAAGGAGGTTTCAAAGTGACAAGTTCGGGGGATTTTCAAAAAAGATCTTTTTTGATTTTTTCCTACCCCTCCCCTCTCAAATATTTGTATATCTTTGTGTTTGTGGGTGTCTCCAGACACTCTTGGTCACATTTTTTTTGGGGGGGGGGGGGCTATAGGCGTAAACATTTGCATGAGGCACCATCTAAAAACGTTTTTTTTTTTTTATTTTCTAGAAAGTGCATTCAAACATCCCTACCCACTGATAATTTTGGACAAACTAAAATTAAAATATTTTTTAAAGATAATTTTAGATGAAAAATTCTGTTTTTGAAAGATTATTTTATGTATAAGATCTATTTTTCAAAAGACAAATTTAGATATTTTTTAAGATATTTAGTTTTGATACGCGCACGGGCTATGGTGATTCATTTTTCTGAGGTAAGGATATAATACATTCTATTTGTTCAAAAAATCAGGCTTCCCACAGGATCTAGCCACCCCCCTGCACACGCACACACACACACACACACACACACACACACACACACACACACACACAAACACACACACACACACTAAAAAACAAATTCTGGTCAACAGACAGGTTTTCAGCTTGCACAAAATATGTGTAATGTGTGCAAATACTTATGGAATTCCCTTTCAATTCAATCGACCCTTCAGCATCAAAGTGTAGAAGCTGTTCAGTCGGAAAGATTGCTGGATCAAGATTGATTGACAGAATTAGTGCAAAGAGGGAAGGATATCGATCGACAAAACCCACCTTTACACGTGATTCACTGTCCGTAAGGTGACATCATTCTTCGTTGCAAATATTTTTCAAAAATAGATTATCGATTGAGTTCAAGAGAAATAGGTCTGATTAGTCCCTCAATAGAAACCCATGTTTGACCAATGTCTTTTGGCGGCATGACATTTTTTAGGGAGTGACCAATTGAAAAAAAATGGAGAAAGGGGTGCCCAGTGAATAAATTACTCTCACCTTTTGTTGGGAAGTGATCACTAAAAACATCCAAATTTTAATAATAAATACATGAAAGGTGTGAAATCAAGGGAACAATTTTGCATAAACTTACACTGCAAATTGTCCCCCACCAAAAAAAAAAAAAAAAAAAATCACTAAAAAAGTCTTGATTTAAAAAAAACCCAGAACAAAACAAAACAATATGTGGTGGACGCCAAGTAGGGGATCAATTTAGCAAAAACATGTATTGCAAATTGAACCCCCATTAAAAACCTACTGGGAGTTAAAAAACCTAAACCTTGTCTTTTCTAGACATAATAAGGAGTGGATGTTTAAATTTTCAGCACCCTAGCTCCATTGGTGTGGCCTTAACGCGTGATACATACACAGCCAGACAGGCAGACCAGCCTAAAAACTGGTTGACAGTTTCAAATACTTTTCGCATGTTTGTTGAAAATGTTGAGATTAAGATTGGCAAATGAAATGAGTCGTTGTTGTAAACGTGGAATGGACAGTGCACGGAAATTGGTCAGCTTGGATATAATGCACTGGATGAAGGTCGAAAATCGATATTTATAATACAATCAGACAAGACTGATTTGGCCACGCGAATTCCATCTTTTTTCCACGAGTGAGATTGATTAACATCAATTTTCAAGGCTTATAAGATTCACAATTAAAAGCGAGAGGAAGGATTTTTTTGGATATTTCCTCTTTGTAATTGACAGCGAGTTAAACAATAAACAAATCGTAATTAGATTCTAAAATTCAAATTGTTATATAAAAAAATATTGGTGGCTGATCGGTTAGCAGCACGTAAAATGGACTCGGCGACCCGAGTTTAAACTCTGATTGTAGAGGGAAGGTGGCACTAATGCCCTTAGGAAAAGCATGAATCGCCTCTTTTCTCCTCTCCAACTACGGTTAAAATACTGTATGTTGAAGTGCTTGACGCCACTTCGATAACCTGTCGTCTCGAAGTCTGTATCGCAAACCCCAAAGAACTACCCTAGATGGAGGTACTCGTGACATGTGATACCCAGGCAGGGAAGGCTGGTGTCTTATCTAGTGTTATTCAGTGGGTTTTAGAGATTGGTCTCGTCCTTGGGAGGAATAATTGGATCGCCACAGGACAGTTTTCGATATGGTCCTCAGCTGCTTACGAGACTAGTTGTTCCCAGACAGTCAGCCATCTAAGCACTGACTAGGCTCTATGTTGCTTAACTTTGGCAATCTTACGAGAACTAGTGTATCCGACGTGATTTGGCCGTAATCGCATATGATTGAATATATATGTTTGCATAGTTTCTGTTCCTTTAAAAATAGTCATTTATCTTGGAGGAAAACGGAGCATTATAATAATTCTACAGCCGTAGCCATCAAAGATGGTGAAGAATTTCATCCTTTCAATATAGGTGCGCGCTCGTGTATGTTTGTTTATGTTCCTGGCCACACCATTTTGCCTGAAGATTTCAAAGTTGGCATAAGTACTTCAATACCCCCCCCCCCCCACTAAAAATCTTTTTTTTCGTTTTTGGTTTTACTCCAATTTAGATTTTTTTACAGTGTAAAACGCCAGTAATGTCATAAATAGAATTTATTCTGATTCGATGGGATTTTTTTACGTGACTTCAAGTTTCGACTGTGTTGACTCTGTAGAAATCCCCAAAGTCATGAAGGCCATCACTCTACAAGGTGTTACGTCAAAGTACTACAACATATTTACGATCCTTTCTCAGGCTACACACGGACTCTGAACCCTTCCAAATACGAAAAGGAGTAAGACAAGGTGATACCAGCTCACCCAAACTCTTCACAGCCTGCATCGAGATGATTTTCCGAAACCCAGACTGGGAGAATAGAGGAATCAAAATAGACAGTGAATACCTGAGCAACCTAGGGTTTTCAGACGACATCATCCTTTTCGCAGAGAACCTACACGACCTCCAACTAATGCTATATGAACTAAATAAATAAAGAAAAAGAGTTGGCCTACACATGAACTTCAGTAAAACAAAATTCATGTGCAACGATCACATTGAGAATACGGACATAACTGTCAAAATCGAAGATGCAAAACTGGGGAAAGTAGACCACTATATCTACTTAGCACAACAAATATCCATGAAACCCACAAAAGAGGAAGAGATTGAGCGAAGAATCACCCTAGGATGGCAAGACTCTAGCAGAGCAAGCCCAACCTTCAAAAACAAGTCAATCCCAATAGTCCTAAAAAGAAGAGTATACAACCAATTCATCCTCCGGGATCACCTATCACTTAGAGAGCTGAAACATGGAACCTAACCAAGAGACAGACTCGCAAATTGAGAAGCTTGCAACGTGCACATGAGAGGATTATGCTCAACCTCACATGCAGAGAAGACAAGACAGCACAGTATGTAAGGAAGAGAATAGGAGTCAGAGACACCATAAAATCTATTAGAAAACTTAAATTTCAATGGGCAGGCCATGTTGCAAGAATGACATACAATCGATGGACATCATGACGCATAACATGGATCCCCAGAGCTCATATGCGAAACTTAGGCCGACAAAATACAAGATGGAGCGATGAACTGGACAAATTTAGAAAATACTGGCCCCGTAATGCCCATGATAGAGAACTGTGGCGAATCCTGGGAAAGGTCTATGTCCAACGACAGACGTTAAAAGACTGGTGATGATGATGATGATGATGATGATGATGATGATGATGATGATGATGATGGTGGTGGTGGTGGTGATGATGATGATGGTGAGTTCTAGCCCTCCCCTAACTGGCCAAGGAGTAAAACATTCAGGTTTGGTGACTGTTGATTTACTTTTCGGTTATTCACATTATTGAGGTCAAAAAGAAACAGGTCTGGTTAGTTACTCAATGTAAACGTTCATGCTACGAACCAACGTCTTTTGGCAGCATGCCGTTCTGGGGGTGATCAATTAAGAATGGAAAAAGCAGTGATCAAAGTAAGTTCTCTCGCCTTTTGCTTGGCAGTGATCAATAAAAAAAGTCTGAATATTGAAAAACAAAACAAAACGAGTGTAAATGTTGCCGGGCACAAGCTAAGGGATCAATTTAGCATAAACTTACATTGCAAATAAAACCCCACTGAAAATGTATTGGGGAGGGGGGTAATAAAACAAACTCGTTTTTTCCCTAGACTCGTTTTACCAGGAGTATTGTTTACATATTTCAGCCCTCTAGCTCCATTGGTCCAGCCTGCGCACGTAATATATGCATGCATACATAGCCAGCGATATCAAAACAGAAGGAGCTTATGCTTCCAGTCTTGAGGCGATTTGATTGATGGTTTCCTCCAAAGATAAGTAGACTAAAAACGATCCTATTTCACGATTGTCATTTTATTAAGATGCAAAATAACAATAAAAAAGTTTTTGATTGCATAGACCAATTTGCATTTTAAGTACGTAATCAGCTCTTAGTAAGCAAGAGTCAATTATGATGGTCAAGATTCTCATTGACATTTTAGGTTATGGAAAATTAGGTTCCATTAGTTTATGATTGCAAAAATGTTGATTAGTTTATGATTGCAAGCATGTTACTTCTTATATTATTGGAAGAAATATTGTAGCACAATATTTTTATTAATTTTGACCAGTTCTTAGATTCATCCTTTTTTTTTTTACTTTTTTTTTTTCTATACAATTTTCATTTCGGGCCATCGTTTCTATGATATTGAGGAAACAGTACAATCACAGAAACATGGAAAAGGCGGCCTGATTTAGTATTGTATAAAAACAACTAGAAATTATGATGAAAGTAAAAACTCCTCTTAACCAATAGAAATACAGGCAGTCTCGAGGTTACGAACGAGTTCCCTAACCCGGTGCATTCGTTCGTAAATCGGAACACTGACATGCTAATCTGGCGTCAAATAGTCAAATATTTATCTTCGTATGTGAACCTTTCTATGCATAAAAAACATTAAAGAAACAATAATATATACAGTGGTTATGATTATATTTTTTATTATCAATTTTGATTAGTTTTTACCTTCTTAATTTTTAGTTGCTCTTTATCACGACTTTGTCTCAGACCGTCATTCTACGGCAACATGTAAATAGCATAATCAGGAGTTTTTATTGGCGATTCATATTGCAAAGAAAAAAAAAATCTTAATAAACTTGAAAAGATGTTGATTTGGAGTAAATTTGACGTTAAATTCTCAATCTTCTTTCGCCGATCGGCACCCTATTTTGAAAACGTAATTAATTCAAATTTAAAATTTTCATCCTTTTTTTTCTCAGCTTTGCTAGAAGGAAAAAGCCCAAATAGTTGAATAAAGAAACAAAACGCATCTTAATTAATTCTTCAGTAGAATGGGACATTTCAAAGTCAAGGCTCAAATTTGTTTACTTTTAAATTATCGGCAAGAGATCAAAATGCTGAGGCCTGTCGTTGATTGATAGCTATTCATTTAATTAGCAAATGAAACGTTTATATACAAGTTTTTTCCTTTTTTCTTGCCGATTTTTTTTTTGATCATTCACAAAGGCCAAGATTGTTTTTTTCCTCGCATAGGAAATTCTAAGAATTCTTTTTTTAATTTTAGGTGCTTCCAATCAGTTGGAGACCCTCTAGAGGCATCCGGAAATTTGTTAGCGTTTTTTCAGGTTTTACAAAGGAAGGACGTCTACTTACAATATAACTATAATATAGTCAGCAAAATCACTTTTTTTAAAATCACAAATTTCCGGATTGTTCTTGGGTTTAATGGATTGAAAGCACTTGAAATTGAACGAAAGCATTTTCTTATAGGAGTAATGCGTATCTAAAAAAATGAATCTTAACCCCTGTTTTTCGTCCATTTGAACAAAATTTGGGCTTTTTTCTCCCTAGCAAAGCCAATAAAAACTCAAGAATGAAATTTCAAAATATCAATTAATTACGTTTTTAAAATAACGTTTGCATGACGACACATCTGCCAGTTGGATGCTTTAGAGATACGGCAAAAAGTCAGCCGATGAACTGTGTAACTATATGATTAATTGAATGAAGCGTTCACCGAATTTTTCAATGTTATTACAAAAATAATGTAAGCGAAGAGGATGTGTGTGTCCATGAAGGAAGCAGATAAAATTAGATAAACAAACATGTTTAATTTGAAAACGAGTGGTATCAAGAAAGAAACCTTTTCTGGCTAACACCGGCATACGTTTTTAATATATATATATATATATATATATATATATATATATATATATATATATATATATATATATATATATATAAAGATTATTTGTGTTAGCAATATAAACTCGATACGATTTTGCAATGAATATTTTTTGCCAAATGTACACACAAATAGCAAAATTCTCTCATTGAAGACGGGCAATATTTTGATTAAGAACCACTGTCTGATCCATGACGGTGCGTAACTCGGGGACTACTTACATTGGTTTGCACCTATTTACTCGCGCTCCCTCGGGGGTGAGATGCAACACCAGGTCAGGTTTAACGTGTGAAAGTGGAGCACCCTATGAAAAATAGCTCCATCCGATGCAACCGAGGACGCAGAATGTTAGGACTTGCCCAACCTGTCCCTCTCAGTGCACTTATTCATTTGCACTCCAACCGGAGCAAAATGTAACACAAGGTCAAGCTTAACATAGGAAAAAAATGGAGCAACCCATCAGAAATAGCTCCAGCTGACGTGACTTTGGTTGCTAAAGTAACCGAGATTATGAAAGCGTCAGGACGAGCCCGACCTGTCCCTCTTAGTGCAATGGGACAGCGCCGCCCCTGGGACGAATTCAAAGGTTCCCAATGCGCTTAGCAAAGTGCAGCCTCAGTGTCCCCTCATTGGCTGACACATTGCACCTGCACACTCGGTCTTAGATGCTCACCACCACACCATCCACGGCTCATTCGGCAGGCAAGCGTCAGTACCAACACCTCTTTAATCCTAGCCAAAAACCAGAAAAAAAAGGATGGTTTGCAAACTCAGATACCAAAAGCAGGTAATATATGATGCTGACTTGGATTGCAGAAAACTTGGCTATTCAAAACTGTATTTGATTCCGAGCGATCGCTTGCAACAGATAATCTCAGAAAAAAATGCCCCCAATACGATTGAAAAACTATGCCAATTTTTACGACGTCATAAAAAACGGTCGACTTTGCAACGGATGTGCTCGACAAAAAACGTCACGACGACGATTGCAAACTATGCACTCTTTATGACGTCATAAAAATGTTCACTAAAGAATGCAAAGAAGAAAAATATCTGAAAATCATACAGGAATCTTCATAAATAGCTAGTTTCGTACTGCTTGGACCAGTGAGTAATAATTATAAATGATACTCAGTTTAGAATTATAAGCCAGGGTCAGCCTTGAGAATATTGTGCGAGAAATTCTCATTTTACTCTATAAAAACGATCCAAAAAATAAAATACGGAAGCAGGTTTGAGGAATTTAACAGACTATACGATACATCGTTCAAACTCCAATCGGCAAGCAATAGTGAGTTTTGCGGGTCTCTGAGTGGCCGTTCCCGAGAACATGTGAAGCCGTTGGACGGTCCCACCACTAGTATGACGTTACCTCCAACTACCACTCATTCGATGAAGCAACAAGTCTCACGTGAGCGTCTATTTCGTCTCTACAAGAAGCGCACTTCGTGACAGAGCCTTCTTCTGGGAACAACACGAGGAAAGACATATCGAAAAGTGAGAGTGGTGAAACAAGTCAATCGTGAGTGAGTTGTCTGTCACTGACTGAGTCATGGATCAGGAAACAGAAGACAAAACGTTGATTCCTCCTCTCCAATCAATTTGTATTTACTGCTATTTTTTCTCTGATCAAGGGGATAATCTTCAATTCATTTTAAGGGAAACAGGATTTATCTCCGTATTACGCATGGGAACTAGGAATCTACTTGTATAATTAAAGACAACAAAGGCGCAAATGTAAGGCTTGGTCAGACAGGATTTGCTGAAAAAACTTCATCATCATTATCCTTTTAGCGTCCGTTGTTGAAACTTGTACCCCTCCAAGATTCACCACCCCTCTCCATCATATGCTTGGCGGAGCTAACACTTATTGAACTTGTCCAGTTCGTCCCGCCATCTGATTTTTGCTGGCCACAGTTTCGCATATGATCTCTGAGGATCCACTTCGTGAGTCATGCTGTCCAGTGGTTGTCTGACAATCTTGCAACATGACCGGCTCATTGCCATTTGAGTTATCCAATGGATTCTATGATCTCTCCGACTCTTGTTTGTTCTCTTATATACTACGTTGTCTTATGATCTCTCCATATGAGGTTGAGCATGATTCTCTTCTCTTTGCGTTGTCCTTGATCAATCTTTTGGTTGGGGTTCTATGGTTCAGCCCCATAAATGACTATCGGGAAGATGCATTGGTTCTATACTCTTCTCCTTGGGACTAATGAGACTTTCTTGTTCTTGAGGGTTGAGCCTGCACGACCAAAAACTTGCCCACCTAGAGTGCTTGATTTCTTCTTTTGGGGACTCCATGGAGATTCGTCGTCCTAAAAATAGAATTAACACAGAAACCCAGCTGATACAGCCAACGATCTGAGAGGAACTGATTGATTGATTTCAAGGGGGGCAGATCATCCGATTCACGTGAGGTTGTTTGGGCAACATTCTGGCAAATAGAAAACTCAAATTGAAGAAGCATATTTTGGAACAGAACGTGTTCAATAAACACTTTAAAGGTTTTCATCGAGGCCATCTGGTTTGGTTATAGGCGTTTCAGTAATTTTTGACAAACAAGAAAACAGGTCTTGCAAGGCACTCGATAGAAACCGTCGCTTGAATAACTTCTTTTGGAAACATTGGGTGTTAGGGTTGATCAATTAAAAAAAAAACTGGAGATAGGGGGTGACTGAATCAGTTACTTCTCTCACATATTGTTGAAATGATCACCTAAAAAGTCTATATCTCCTGTTTTTTCTCTTATATAATGTTCTGTCTTCTGATCTCTGCTAAGCGTGTTGTATGGTTCTCAGTTTGAGGCCCAATCTTTTGGTTATGTTCTATGTTTCTGCTCCATAGGTGACTATCGGGAGGATGCTTTGGTTGTATATCCTTAAACTAAAATTGAAGAAGCATATTTTTAATTGAAAGAGTTGAGTAAACTCTCTAAAACTTATGGTCTGATAGAGGTCATTTGGTTCCTGCAATTTATGACGAACAAACAAACAAAAAATACATGAGGAATCGCTGAAATCATGTAGTCTGTAAATATTAGCAACCGTCAATCTATCTCCAAAACTGTCAACAGCTTCTTCAGTTTTGAAGTTGGTCTGGCTAGCTATGTATGTATCGCGCATACAGGTCGCACCAATGTAGCCAGAGGGCTGAAAACTTGAACATTTACACCTTATCTAGAAGAAAAGTTTTTTGTTTTTTGAAGCAACGCAAATAGTTTGTGCCTGGCAGCATTCACACTTGTTTTCTTTCCTAATTTAATTGTGATCATTGCAGAACAAAAGGTGAGGGAAGTAGCCTGTTCACTGATACCCCATTTTTCCAATTTAAAAAAAAAAAATCATCACCCCCAACACGGTATGCTGTCAAAATACATTGGTCACATGACATTTTCTATTGGATGACCGACCAGACCCGTCATATTTTAATGAATCATCTCAGAAATGGCATACCAGGATAGCCAGAGTGCAGTCAAATTTTCGAATGCAAATAAATGAGGGATGAAATTGAATTGCTAAAATGTTTCAATTGGCTACCGGAATAACGTCGTGCCAAGTGATTGTTGTTCTTTGGTAGTGAACAGCCTGTGAGATTTCAAAAGAATTTACTCGAGTTTTCAAACTCCATCAACGGCTTGAGAAATACACATGAGAGAGAGAGAGAGAGAGAGAGAGAGAGAGAGAGGGGGTAGAGGTATTTCCTAATTGCTTGCGTAAGAAGTACATGTCAATTATTCCTTTCAAACTTTGCCTTTGTGACCAAGACGGTGACGCTTTGAGATTTACCCCTTCCCTATTGCATAACAAGTGAATTTGCATATCTTATTCACTTTTGAAAGAATCACAATTTTTTTTCCAGAAAAACAATAACATATGATTCTAACACATATTTACACTAATATTAAACAAAAGTGAGCATAAAAGATTTAGACGTGAATAGTTTACGAGCTCTTCTAAAGTACTGTAATTCTCTTCCACAAACCAGACCCCAAAATTTAATCAACCCAAAGTTCCTCGGTAGCGGCCTTCTCAGTCGAGTATATTTAGGTAGAAGCACTCGCTTTGCTCTATCGATATCGCACCTATGTTCTTGAATTCATCAAGATGAGTGTCAAGGATATGGACCTTTTTACCGTAGTTCTTCACCCCGATCCCAACTAGCTCCACATAGTTTTTGGTTTTGTGATTGCCTTAAAAACTGCGAACCACCGTGATAACATTGTACCAAGTTCCTTTCCTATTCTTTAGGCGAATTCCTTGAACTTCAGGGTCTTCTTTATCCATGTCCCGAAAAAATTACTGGCTTTGATATTTGTCACAGATGCTAAGATATGCGAGGCCAACAAAGTATATTTAGAGCTACGCCAATCGGGGTCTAGACAAATTCTTGGCACTCCAATACAACAGTATCCTTGATCCTGTTGAACGTTGCTAGACACATTGAAATATGATGAATACGACTGGAAGGCCATCAGAGACTTCAAAATGGTAACATTCTAGATTGGTCCCTAAGTTTCCCAAAATTTCATATGGGTATGTACAACGTCACGTGAGAGTCACTGGTTGACCCTCGGGGAGTGTTGATGTCACTGCTGCACATTATATTAGGCCTTATGAAATTTGTCACTGCTCTAGATGAAAAAGTCGCATTCTTCAAGTACCCTCTCTTCCAAAATAGGTGAATTGAAATATATCGATGGTCTGATCACAAAAGCAAAGTTTGAAAGGAACAATAATCATTTTCTATGTTCTTTTTACGCATGATCAACCAGGAAACAAAAAGACTTATCACCCAGAAACGAAAAAGAAGTAAAAGAAAGTTGCATGGTGTTATCAGTAACACAAAAGTCATATGGAAGCCAGCCACTTGAACGAATGATTTATGACATAGTATCTCCATATATTCGCAGACTTACACAGGCTGTCCGGCTAGAACCGTGTCGAGTTGGAGAGTTGCAGACAAAGCCGCCGACTTGGAGTGACACGGACAACCCCACGGTAGTTCGGTCTCTTTAGAAAAGGTCGTGTGACTTGCAGCGATATGGACACACTGTACTCAGACGGAAGACGAATTTCGAGAGACAGTACGATGCGCTGGTTTTGTTTCCATCGATCGATTGTTGATGTAAAAATATTTTCAGTTTTACTAGTTTTATTTTCTCTTTTTGTTCATTCAGCCGACGACATTTTGAAATGGATAGAAGGTATTTTTGAAGGAATCTTTCTCTTATTTTTGAATGAACTATTATGACACAATATGTCTTCTTATTAATTTTCATTTGGGTTTTATCTACATACTATGAATAATAAAATCGCTCCATTGTGATATCATCATCATCATCATCATCATCATCATCATCATCAATCTTTTATCGTCCGTTTTTGGACATAGACCTTCCCCAGGATTCGCCACATTTCTCTATCGTGAGCATCACGAAGCCAGTATTTTCTGAATTGTTCAGTTCATTTTCCCATCTTGTATTCTGCCGACCTTGGTTTCGCATTTGATCGCCAGGGATCCATGTTGTGAGTCGTGATGTCCATCGGTTGTCTACCATACTTACAACATGACCAGCTCATTGCCATTTAAACTTTCTAGTAGATTCTATGATGTCTCGGACTCCCGTTTTCCTCCTGATATACTGTGCTGTGGTGTTCTCTCCATGTGAAGTTGAGCATGATTCTCTGCTTCTCAGTCTACAGGTCTGTCTCTCGGTTAAGTTCCTTGTTCCAGCTTCATAAGTGACTATCGGGAGGATGCATGGGTTGTATACTCTTCTTTTTAGGATTATTGGGATCAACTTGTTTTTGAAGGTTGAGCTTGCTCTGCTGAAGCATTGCCACCGTAGAGTGATTCTTTGCTTGATTTCGTCTTCTTTTGTGGGTTTTATTGATGTTGTGGTCGACTTTCTCCAGTTTTGCATCTTCGATTTTGACAGTTGTGTTCTTATTCTCGATGTAGTTGTTGCACATGACCTTCATTTCACTGAAGTTCATGTAAAGGCCGAGATTTTTGCTTTCATCTAGCATTAGTTGGAGGTCGTGTAGGTTCTCTGCGAAAAGGACGATGTCGTCTGCAATTTTGAGGTGGCTCAAACATTAGTCGTCAATTTTGATTCCTCTTTTCTCACAGATTCAACTAGGTCTCAAATAAAAACAACAAAAAATTGGTATCGATTGCCGGTTTTAAGGATTCAGTTGAAAGTAAAAAAAAAATCAGTTTCTGCAAACCATGATAGCCTCTATGGTGAAATGGTTAGGACAGCCAGGCGTATTGGGGACTCTCTTTGGCAATAAGGATTTGAGTTCGATTCTCACCAGAGGCTAATTCTTTATTTCCGATCGAGCTATTTACCCAGGGTCACAAAATTATGACCTAAGTATCTTAAGTCAAATTTTTGAAATAAACCAGCAAAAATTGAGATTAAAGTAAGAAGTAGTCAAAATTACAATGAAAGCCTTTTCTTTGTCGAGACAAGAAACTTCTTAACGCCCCTCTCATCTTCATCAAACCCAAATCAGATTATCAAGACTTCCAACGATGAATATAAACCATAAATCTACTTCTAAAATCCACAGTGCAAATATCAACAAGAACACACTCGAAAGAATCTACAGTCAAGCTTTATAGATATAACAAATGACCCAATATAAACCAATAATCTCAACATTATGAGAGTAAGCACAAGCAAGCAACGGGCGAAGGCCAAGGGTCGAAAAAAGGCTACAAATGCAGAGAAGAGAAACTGAAGCTCCGTAAATCTTCAAATCTTCACAAAAAGTTTCTAATGATAAAAATGATTAACAAATGGTATCAATTAGGTACAATTAACTTCATTGATCATATATCAAGTAGTGTAATTAGATACATTGTTAACTTACTAGTATATACCAGTGAAAAATGACGGTTATTTGGATCGGCACTAAGCAGCCAAAACTATTTTATTAGGTAGTTAAAAAAATCAGATATCATAATTTTAATTTTTTTCAAGTTGCAACACAGCTAAAACTATTTTTATGTGTGATAAGACATAAAGCCTTGAGCGTTTCTGTGACGTTATTATCTATATACGACAGACCATCTCAGTATGCAGCAACCATTTAATTTTTTTGTGCTATTTTAATTTAATTCACATGGACCAAATCCATTATAACATTGATAGTATAACAGGACTCGAACAGGACAAACAACTGAATAAATAGACGGTTTAAACATACGAATTTGCTTACATGGTTTTTATACGGATGGATTTGTTTTTACAGATATTATCATATTTATTCATAATCTTTCAAAACTAATAAGATTTGGTTACGACATGGAAATCGATATTCCGTCACCGGCTTTTTGTCTGGCATTACTGAAACTTACTGCTGTAAAAATATTCCTTGCGGGTGTCATTAGATGTGAGTCTTGTCGTGCAACGTTTCAGAGTCTGACTCCAAATCAGAAGGAGGCGTGTGCATATCATACAGATGACAGTATAAGTTACCTCTCATTTCACTGCCGTCATGGAAAGTCACTATTATAAAGATTCTCCGCAGGAGGCATCAACCGTGCCCTTTGTGGCACAACCGTACCACGTCTGACACCAAATCAGAAAGTAGCGTATTCAAATCACGGCCAGGTCAACATTCTCTGACATTACTTTTGTCTAGGATTATTTGAACTTATTACTATAAAGATTCTCTCTAGGTGTCAATCACGGCGGATCTTATGACAGCCCTGTAGCGCGTTTGACTCACGATCCGAAGGTAACATGATAAAAATTGGGACTAGGTCATTGTTCTGAGACATTTCTCAGGTATGCCATGATTGGAACTCACTACCATACATTTTTTCTCTACTTAGCATCAACTGGAGGCCTTGTGGCAACCCGACAGCGCCTGTTCAAATCATGATTAGGTCAATAACCTGTGACCTTTCTTGTTGCTGGCATTATTGAAATTGCTATAATGATTCTCTGTAGCTGCAAATTAGAGTGTCCAAACAATTTTGGGGTCAATATTTGGTCACACATCATTTGTTAGTCTTCATAGAAATGTATTACTTAAACAGTTCTCTCAGAGTGTCAACCATCATAGTGCTTACCAGGTTTGCGCGTTTGTCTCCAGATCGTTGGTTTGCGAGTTCAAATCATTTAGACATCTATATTCCGTGAGATTCCTCTCATCTAGAGTAATTAGAACTTAATACTATGAAGATTCTCTCCAAGTGTCACCTACGGTGGCCATTGTGGTGCAACGGTGGCACGACTTACTCTATAAAAAAAAGATTCGTGTTCAAAGGTTATATAACTTTTTATTACTTATCGAGAGAATTATTGAAACTTATCACTATGAAAATTATCTCGAAGGTTCATCAAACGTTGGGTCATGCGATGCATCGGTAGCAGGGTCTGACTCTAGACCAGAGGTTTCATGTTCAAATCACGTCAAGGTCAATATTCCGTTATAATTCTTTTGTCTGGAATTATTGGAACTTTCGACTCCAAAGATTCTCTCCTCGTGTCCATTCGTTAGCCTTGTGGAGGAAAGGTTGCGCGACTGATTCCAGATTAGGACTTCCTGTGTTCAGATTACGTCGAAGTCAATATCCGGTGATATTTCTCTTGTCTGGCTCAATCGAGACTTACTACAATGATGATTCTCTGCAGCCCTAGAGGGCAATAGCGTAATGGTAGACTGTTACCTGATCCAAAGGTTTCGTGTTCAAATCACATCGCAGTGTGTATTCCCTGACGATTCTTTTTGTCTGGCATACTTGAACCTTACTACTATAACTATTCTCTCAAGTTGGGATCAACTGTGGTCTAAGCAATGCAACAGTAACTCGCATGGCTGTTTCGACAGTTGCAGGTTCAAATCACACCGAAGTCAGTATTCCCTGACCTTTCTTTTATCTGGTATCATTGAAGATTCTTTCCAAGTGATGTGTGCCGCGAGACTCGTGGCACAAAGGTTGGAAGCAGAAAGCTCCGTCAATATTCCGTGTCATTTCTTTTGCCTAACATTATTGAAACTTGACTGTAACGAATCTCTGTAGCTGCAATTATCAGTGAGCCTTATGGCTCAACTGTTGCGCGTCTGTAACCTGATCAATATGTTGCGTGTTCTGTAGCATCCCCTCGGTCTGGAATTATCAGAACTTACTGCTAAAAAGACTATCCCAACGGGAGAGCGCCCGTTGGCTTTGTGGTGCAACGGTCGCGAGACTGACCCCTGTGCAGGAAGTTGCCGGTTCAAATCACGTCGAGATCAATATTCCGAGACTTTTGATTCCTCTACATAACACAAACTTTCTACTGCTAAGATTCACTCGAAGTATGTGCGACTCTGGGCCGTGTAACACAGCGGTAGTGTGTCTGTCTCCAGATATGAAGGTTGTGAGTTCAGATCAACTCAAAGTCAATATATGTTACATTTCTTTCGTTTATTACTTTTTGATGACGTAATATAAGAAAATTTCGTTTTTTTTTTTTCTCAAATCAATTTTTGAAATCAAAACGTGACGGAGATTGCATTCTTTATTCAAAAACATTTTAAAAATATCTCGTAGCACATTTTTCATTGGTTGTAGATCAATGCCTTGCATAATTCATTTTGATTAATCCGTGTTTCGATGAAGTACGGTTATGTCACATTTTTTCAAAACATGGAATTTAGGGATCAGAAGATATGTCGATCACATGGAGGGAACTTTCCTTTTTTCACTTTTAAGGGTCAACATCAATAATAACCATTCATTTTTTACTTTTAGACGTCTAAATTTAGGGGATTTTTTCTCTTTTAGGGGTCGAAATCGCTTTCTCTTCTTTCTTTTTTTTTCGAGCAGGAATTTCCTTATTATTTTTAGCGGTCAAAATCCTTTCTTTAATTTATCGCCAAAATTGGGAAGTAAATTCCTTTTCTTTTTCAGGGGTCAAAATCAAAGGGCAATTCTTTCTTTGCTTCTGGGGGTCAAAATCGGGAGGTAAATTTCTTTTCATTTTTAGGGGTTAAAAGTGAGGTGTAAGATTTCTCTTTCTATTTAAAGGCAAAAATATGAAGGGGATTTCATTTTTTACTTTTAGGGTTCGAAATCTAGAAGATTTTTTCTTATTTTCAGGGGTCATAATCAGGAGTAATATTTTTCTAAATCGGGGAGGGATTTCTTCAGTTTTAAGGGTCGAAACCAAAGCAAATGGGGCTGGAGGAGATTTATCATCTCTTTAAGGGTTCAAAATGGGAGGGGGGTTGAATTCAGGGGTTAAAATCAAGGGGAATAATTTTCTTTCACTTTGGGAGCTCAAAATTGAGGGGGTCATTCTTATTTTTTTTCTATTTTGTTGCAGGAAATAGAAAGGGAACTTTCATTTTATTACTTCCAGGTGTCAAAATCAAGGGGAAAACTTTCATCTTCAAGGATCTAAATCAAGGTTTAGGGGTAAAAATCAAGGGGGATTATTTTCATTTCACTTTCAGGGGTCAAAATAACCCCATTTTTGCTTTAGTCTCATCTTTTTACATTAGCCCGACTTTTTTTTTACATTAGCCGAACATCATTTTTCTATATTATCCACGTACTAATTCATCATTAGCCCCCGTTTTATCCAAGCAGTTTTAAACACAAATGTAATTAATCGCTATCAGATTACCATCTATCTTAACTCTAACAACTCTCTGTGACTGTGACCTACGGTCGACCTTGTGGTGCAACCATAGCGTGTCCCACTCTAGAGCAGTAGGTTCAGTGTTCAGATCAAAGCGAGGTTAATATATAACGACCAAATTAAACTGTAATCATTTTCTGCAGTGGTAGACTACAGTCGTCCTTGAGGCGCAACAATAGCGTGTTTGACTTCATATCTGAAGTGTGCGTGTTCCAATCAAGTTGATGTCAATATACCATAACGTACCATTTGTCGGGCTCTGTTGAAATTTAACTGTAACCATTCTCTATAGCAGGAAGCACAGCTCAACATTGTTGAGCAACGCTAGCATGCCTGACTCCGGATCAGGATGTTGAGATTTAAAATCATGTCAAAGTCAATATTGTGTCACATTACTTTTCGAATTTATCTGTAACGATTCTCTGCAGCGGCAAACAATTCTCAGGGTATCTGACCCCTCCCCAGATCTGAACGTTGCATGGCCATTTCACGTCGTGTTCAATATTTCGTAACATTTCTTTTGTCTGAGAATATCGAATTTCAACTTAAACTAATCTGTGACAGCAGCGCGTCTGAATCCAGGTTGCGTGTTCAATTCACGTCGAGGTCAATATTCCCGACCATTTGTTTTGTCTGACTTAGTTGAAATTTAACTGTGAAGATTCTATCCAGACGTGATCAACGATGGCACTGACAACAGTAGCTCGTCTGACTCTAAATAAGAAGATTGCCTGACCAAATTACGTCAAGTTAAACGTTCCGCTGAATTTCTTTGCTCTGACATTATTAAAATTTAACTGTAACGATACACGGCGGGGCTAAGATCTTGTTGCCAGACTCCAAATCAAGAGGATACACGTTCAAATCAGATAATGGAAGATATGCAGTTGATTTCAATTTGTTTGTAATTATTGAGATCCAACTGAATCGATTCTCAGGAGTTGCCACTGGGGTTCGGCCTCTTAGAGCAACGATATCGTGCCTGACTCCAAATCAGTAGGTTGCATGTTCAAATTAAGTTGCGGTCAATACGCTGTTAGTGTTCATTTGTCTGGCATCATTGAAATACAACAACAGCCAGTCAGCCTTGTGGCCCAACGGTAGCGTATCTGATTCCAGCTCAAAAGATTATGAGCTCAAATCATGTCCAGGTCAATGTGAAGTTGACTTGTATTTGTTTGACATAATTAAAGTTCAACTATAACGATTCTCTGAAGCGGCAGCGTTGAGTCGGTGACTCCAGATCAGACAGTAGCGTGTTCAGAGCACATCGGGGTCAATGTGCTGTTAATTTTCATGTTTGACATAATTGAAATCTAACTGTTACGAATATCTTCTGATCCGGTGGTCAATCGACCTTGTGACACCATTGTAACAGGTCAGACTACTCATTAGAAGATCGCGTGTTCAAATAACATCGGGGGTCAATATGCAATTAATTTTCATTTGTGCGTAGTTATTGAAATTCAATTGCAAAGATTCAGCCTCGGATGTCTGACTGTAGATCCGAAGTTTGAAGGATAAAATCACAGTGAAGTGAATATGCAGTTAGTTTTGTTTTGATCGAAATTATTGGAATTTATCAGAAACGATCCTCTGGAGCGACAACGGACAATTGGTGGTCATGGAGCAATGGTAAGGTGTCTGACTTATGATCATAAGTTTGCGTGTTCAAATCACGTCAAGGTCAATGGGCTGTAAATTTTCATTTGTTTGGCTTTGTTTGATGGCTTTTTGGTGCAATGGGAGAGGGTTTGACTCCAGATCGGGAGGTTGAGTGTTCAAATTACGTCAAGGTCAATATACTGTTAATTTTCATATGTTTGACATTATTGAAATTTAACTGTAATGATTCAACTCCATTCACGTGGGGCAACGGTAGCGCACGTCTACACTCCCGGTTGCCCGTCCAAATCAAGTCTGGATCAATATGTGATTAATATCAATTTGTTTGACATTATTCAAATTTGACAGTAACGAGTATCTGGTATCTGGACCGACAACGAACAGACGGACTTGTAGTGCATCTTACTACAGGTCAAAAGGATGCGTTTTCAATATGCTGTAAATTTCATTTTGGTGGATATTATTGATATGGAATTCTATTTTCTGCAGAATCGATAGGTAGTCAGTCTCCTACAGTAGCACTCCAAACTCAAGATCAGAGGGTTGCAGACTCAAATGACGGCAAGGTCTATATGTGGTTAATTTTCATTGGCTTGAAATTTCACTGTAACGATTACATGGAGCAGCATGTGGTACAACGATAGTACATCTGACCCCAAACCTGAAGTTTGCAGTTCAAATCCCATCAAGATCAATGATCTGTTATTTTTTATTTGTTTGGTATTATTGCAATTTACCTGTATCGATTCTATGGAGAGACGTAGGTCAGTCTACCTTGTGGCGCATCGGTAGTGCGACTGACTCCAGAACTGAAGGCTGCGTGTTCGAATCATGTCAAGGACAATATAATGGTAATTTCCATTTGTTTGACATTATTGCAGAGTCGAAATAGTAGCCTATGTCTAAATTCTGATCAGTCATGTGTTCAATTTGCCGGTAATTTTCATTTTTGAAATTAAACCGTAACGATAGTCAAGAGAGGCAACGGGCAGTCGGTATTGTTGCTCCACTGTAGCACGCAAGAAAGTTATTTAAATCTCGGCGAAGTCAATATGCTTTCAATTGTAGTTTTCTGACAATATCTAGCTTTAACTGTAACAATTCTCTGCAGAGTCGATGGGCAGTCAGTCTTCCGGCGTAACAGTAGCGTGTCTGATGTCAGATCAGTATGTTGTCGGTTGCCGTTCCATAGAATCGTTACATTTAAATTTCAATAATGCCAAACAAATTACGTAGTGGTCAATATGCATTCATTTTTCTATTGTTTGAAATTATTAAAATTCAACTGAAACGATTCTCACAAACGGCAACGAACAGTCAGCTTTGTGGCACAACAGTAGTGAGTCTAACTCCAGATCAAAGGGTGGCGTCGTCAAATCATGTCAAGTTCAATATGCTGTTAATTTTTATTTGGTAAATGTTAATCAAATTTATATTAATTATCTGAAGAGCCAATGGACAGTCAGTGTTGCAGTACAACGGTAGCACATGCCCGACTCCTGTATCGTAATGTTGCGAGTTTAAATCAATAGGCGGTAGCTTTTCTTTTCTTTGACATTATTAAAATTCAACTGTAACGATTAACAGCATAGTTGTGTGACCGTCGGTTTTGTGGTACTATGGATGCGCGTTTGGCTCCAGATCAGAATGATCCTCGTTCAAATCGTGGTCAACATGCTGTTAATTTTTATTTGTTTGACATTATTGAAATTCACCAGACATTATTTTTAGTAGAGACGGTGGACGGTTGGCTTTGTGGCTCAGCGGTAGCGTGTCTGACTCCAGATTAGAAGGTTGCGTGCTTAAATAAACGTCGAGGTCAATAAGTGGTTAATTTTCTTTGGTTTGATATCATTGGAATTTAACTGTAACGATTCTCTGCAGCAACTTACAAGGGTCGACCTCGGGGCTCAATGGTAGTAAATCCAACTTCTGAGCAGAAAGTTGCGTGTCAAAATCACGTCCAGGTCAATATGCGTTTATGTTTCTTTTGTTTGTCATTTTCAATGTTTAAGTGTAACGATTTCCTGCAGTGACCATCAATGAATGACCTTGTTGAACTGGGGTGGCGAGGCTGGCTCAAAATCGGAAAGTTGCGTGTTAAAATCACGTCGAGGTCAATGTATTTTATTTCATTTTGCACTACATTAATTTTGAACGATTCTCTGCAACGACATCAAATGTTTGCTCTTGCAGCACCGCAGCAGTGCGTCTGTGATCAGTTAAGAGATTTGCGGGGTCAAATTACGTCGAGGTCAATATGCAGCTTATTTTATTTTGTTTCACAGGATTGAATTTCAACTTTAACGATTCTCTTCAGCCGCTATCAATAATTGACCCTGGTGCGAAACGGTAGCCCGCTTGACTCAAGATCAGATGAATCCTTCTCCCGAATCACGCTGAGGTCAATATTCACTTAACTCTTTAATTTGACATCATCGAAATTCAACTGTAATGATTCTCTTCGGCGATATCCTATGGTCGAAATCGTGGCACAATTTATTCCCCATCAGGAAGTAGCGCGTTCAACTCACCTTGTGGTCCATATGTGGTTGATTTTCTTTTGTTTGACATTATCTAATTTAACAGTAACGATTATCTGGAACAACAACAAATGGTCGACCGTGGTCACCAACGGTTGCCCATTTGACTTCAGGTTAGAAAATTATGAGTTCAAGCTTCCTGATGATCAATACAAATTATTCTTTTTTTTACAACTTTTTTAAAATTGAACTGTAACTGTAACGACCTATTTGTACGACTCTAGCGCATCTGACTCCCGATCAGATGGTTGTGTGTTGAAATCAAGTAGACGTCAATATGCGTTTAATTTTCTTTTGTTTTACATTATTGAAATTTAACTATAACGATTCTCTGCAGCAGCTAATAATGGTCAACATTCTTGCTCAATAATAGCACGCCTGGCTCTGGATCTGAATTCTGTGTTTTTAAATCACGTCGAAGTCAATGTTCCGAGACATTTCTTTTGTCTGCGATTATCAGAAAATTCTTCAACAAATATTCCTTCCAGATTTTTGCGACCATGGGACTTGTGGCATAACGGTTGCGTGTATGACTCAAGATCAGATGTCAATCAGTTTGATTTTTTTATTTTATACTTACAATGGACATAACTTGTAAATTTCATTTTAAGTTCTATTTGACTTATTGGACATGAGAATTCCATAATTTCTAAAACTGTTCAATATCTTGAAAGTTTCGATTAAGTGTCCTCCTCCCTCTCAAACAAAACCTAACTTTTCTTGTCTATCCTCAAGATTCAAATCCCTCATCTCACAGGTCATTCTATCTAATTTTCTCCTGACTGTCTCCTATTTTAGAATTAGATTCTTGGAGTAGGTTTTATTAACAATTGCCCGTGTGTGCCTAGCTCCAAGATACCTTCGTATGATAAGCGCAGAGCGATTATATATACATAAAGAATACTAAAATCCCTAGTGTTGGACTGTAGATGTAACAGTAGCCTTTTCAGCCATTGAACAAAACTCATAAACGAAGTGTAGCCACCATTCACAATCTCATACGGATATACCTTTATATTGTTGCTGTGCAATATTGTTAGATTACGAACACTCGCCGAACTTTTTACTGTGTCAGTTTATGGGAAAAGCGATGTTCTCATGAATGGAGATGACGCTTAGTAATATTGCTGCAGAAGAACCAGTGTCACAATGTTACATTATTTCCGAACAACCCAGAACTCTGTTAATCAAGAATCCAAGAAGAAATTTGAAACATAGTTGCCATATTCAATCACACTCAACAGAAAGGAATCGAGACGAGTGTCTTCTAGGCATAAAAGTTTAGGATAAGCAATCGTTACTCCCATTCAAAAGAGTCTTTTAATAAAAGATTGCGGACAGCTTGTGGACTGCCTCATTTCTAGTTGAATAATTGAATATTAAAAGTTCTGTAGGTCAGGCATCTACAACCTTTTTGGCACCACGGACCGGTTCAATTTAGACAATATTCTTGCAGACCGGTCGACAGGGTTGGGCAGTGTCTTATTAACCATGAGTCAATTGAGGCAAAAGCCTTAGGCCCCAAGACTCTGAGAGGTACCGGGACGGATTCAAGGGGCCATGATTAATCCATGCCCTGAAAAATATTTTTTTCCATTTTAACCCTTTGGCTACGATAGTTGTCCTGACTTGATTTGAACCTCCTTGCTAATCAGTGCGTAAATTAGCTAAATAGAAGAAATACTTCTTTCTTGCAATATATATATATATATATATATATATATATATATATATATATATATATATATATATATATATATATATATGCTGGGTTGTCATGTTAATATGTTTTGTTGCCAAAATCCCCTGAACAGTAACATGGTTAACAACTGGTGATTCCAACAAGAGAAAATTTATTTATTGTATCGTAATAATAAAGTATAGGGGAAACTGGGGAAAGATACTCAGAAGAAAATTACATAAATTGCAATGACATATATTGCCAGAAACATAAACGGGTTTGTGCATCGAATCCTTACTCCATTATATATATATATATATATATATATATATATATATATATATATATATAAGCAGGGATAGCTGGCGTTGCCCAGAAAACATGAAATGTGACAACACAGTGAAAAGTATGTTCATATTTCTTCGTACGGAACACACCAGGTTGAAAACCAAAATTTATTTACATAGGAGGCCTTTTCTTCAATTCTGATCTGCGCTGTTTACTGAATGTCGTAGATTAATGGCCTGAGACAAGTTGAGATTGAAAAATTTTAATATTTGTTCAACCACTAAAAGTATAAGAATTGTTCTTTGTTTTCGCCTGTTCTTCAGAAGCAAATTTGGTGCTTTCAATCAAAAAGGCCTCTGTTACGTTTTGGAAAGTGTCAATTTTTTTGGGTTTTTTTTCTTCAGAGATTCTATTCATATATTGCTGGCCTATAATGCTGGCCTAAACCCTTACTTCGTGTCAGTTATACAAAAGTACGGATTTGAAGTATTTATGTTACTGCCGATGTGAAGTGATAAATTATTTCGGAAATTTTTCATTTTAAATCATATTCAGAATTGATTTCAGACGGTCCTATTAAAGACGGAAAATAAGTTTCCAGTTTAGCAATATAGTTACATTGTAAATAATATCCGAAGCAAAATCCTCTTTCATAATAACTGACACTTACCCTAAGGTAACACAGGCGTTATTGACTGAAAGCACAAAACAATCCTTCGGAGAAGAAATTTTCAATACGTTCTTTCTGTTTGTACTGGGAAGAGGAATCGTAACCTAAAAGCCAATAAAAAGGTAAATACTTTTAGAAAAGAAGAGATTTACAGCAGGGCTTCTGGAACTTTTTTAAAAAAATTCGCAACCGACGAGACATGTTTTAGTGACCCCTAACTCTTACTGTAACTGAACGTAGAGACAAATTAACCCTCTCCTGCTGGAAAAAAATTGCAAAATGTTAATTACGATGTTTACTTTTTATTATGGGGAAAACTAATAAAATGTAACAAAAGCAAAATTTGTATTCATAAAACTATTGAATAACATTGAGTCATTTCATACTAAGCATTAATAGTAACACATGGATTAAAAAAGCTCTACTTACACGGTAAATCTTAATATTCCTCCGAAAACCCATTAATCCTTACGCGACCGTGGAGTTTAAGAAGCGTCGGTTTACAATACTCATAAAAATGAATAGATCATGGCTCGCGAGTTGACTCTCTAGAATTGGTGATGCTGCTGATGTCAAGTTCATTTTTCCTACCTTACTCTCTTTTTTAGGCGTGCACACAAACATGATTACAAATAGCCAAATATATATATATATATATATATATATATATATATATATATATATATATATATATATATCGGGAAATAGATAGACATTTATACTAGTTACGTTTAAACTCGAACAAAATGATAATCCATCATACACACTACACAGAACCCGATTGAGCAGAAAAAAGAACAAAAAAAAACCCAAAAAACAAAAACACTCTTTTCCAAGGCAAAATGAAAACAGAAAAAAATCAATAGTTGTCTGTCGATTGCAATCGCGTGAAACTGATTAGTAATAACAAAAATGTAAGTATTCATCTGTCTGCTTACGCTCTATTTTAAAATTTTTAAATGTTGAGCACTATCACCATAGATAAAGCAACCTTAAAAACAGTAAATCTCTCTCTCTTCATATAAATACAATATAGGCAAATTAGTAGGTTCAATTGTATAATTGTATGTTTACGTGTCCTGTCCGAGTCCTGTTATAACCTCAAAGTTATAATGGATGGGTCCATGTGAAATAGATTAACATAGCTAAAGAAAACAACTAAACGTTTGTGATATAATAATGAATGATACGTCACAGAGAAGCTGGTCCTTAGAAACTAAAAAAAAAAAAAAAATAGAAAACAGTGTGTAAGTGACGGAAAGAAGTATCTAATGTTGAGACAAAAAATTGAAATTTGAACATTATCAAAAATAATTCACCTATCATTATTTATGCATTATTATTATTATTTTTTTGGAATCTCACACCAGTTGCCTGGTGGTAACCGCTGGAGTTTGAGTGACAGCAAGTCTCCTCAAGTCTCCAGCCCTCCTCTCCTAGTACTCATAGGTCGCAGTAATTCTGCGATTTACAGTTTCACACCGGTTGCCCAGTGGTTATCACTGAAGGCTGAGTGACAATAAGTCTCCTCAGGTCTTCAGCTAACGTCTCCTCTCTCTTTTGCATATCATGACAGAGCTACGATTCGTTGCAGTCCTTATATCTCTAGCACCTTCCTCAGTATCCGTGCAGTTCCCAGCAGTGCTGTGGTCTGTACGGTCTCTATCCTCCCCCTAATCCCGATCTCCTCCAGTCTCTCCCTCAGCGTTTTGGGGACAGTTCCTAGTGCTCCCACTATGACCGGTACTATCCTGGTTTTCATGTTCCAAATTTTCTTTAACTCCCTTGCTTTCCTAAATCGTTGGTTTCAACGCAGATCAATCAACCGGAATCCACTATATATATATATATATATATATATATATATATATATATATATATATAATGTGTACTTTAGAGAGTGAGACAGACTCGGGAGTGAAGTGTTTGGTGGTAAGGTTTATTAATCCTTATATGTCAATAGTCCATACATGTTTCGGGATTCTTCCCATCATCAGTGGTGTGTGCTGTGTGAGTGTGTATTAAAATGTACCATGTGGAACCAGAGTCCACTGCCAGGAGCTATGCATTGTGGGTGAGTTTTGTTGTCAGGGCTACTGGAGGCCTCCTATATATATATATATATATATATATATATATATATATATATATCATAACTACCAGAGAGTGATTTATCACCCCTATCTAAAACATAACAAGCAGTGACCAACAACTAAACAAGGAAAAGAAAAAAAGAAAAGATCTATAAATAGAATAAGAGGAAGGTTCCCCAATCCAGAAAAAATAGACATCCCTCCAAAAACGTCCTAAATCGGGATCTAAAATAAATCGAATCATTCGCCTGAAGAAGCCCAAACGGGGCAGAAATATAAATTTGTTTTTGTGTTGCAGATTCTTTATTTCATCATATATCCGATATTGCATTACATTATACATTGTATTCCTGATTTGTACGTTGTTATATATATATATATATATATATATATATATATATATATATATATATATATATTCAGTTCATTTCATCTGAAGGAGCCAAGATGAACTCGAGAAACGTCAAAATAAACTAAGAAATCTCATTTATACAAAACAGGTCGTCATCTAATTCTTATATATATATATATATATATATATATATATATATATATATATATATATATATATATATATATATACATGTAGCAAGCACTAGAGTTGTTAAGATATTTTGAAACCATTGCTATTTTCACATCGCCTTTGGAATACCATCCACCGCCTTCAATTTCATTAGATCTTCACAGTAGGGAAGTTTCTTTCTAAGAGAAAACATTAATCGCATGGAATCAGTCGAGAACTCTTTGAAGAATCAGTAGGTGAGAGGAAGAATTCTGAAGGAAGGAGACATAAAAAAAAGCTTGTTTTCTTTCATTCACGTTCATAGGATGTCATTTGGATGTGCTGATGTGAAAGTAAAACCAATTTGTTTATAAACAAGAATCATAAGTTCAACGATACGTCCACCATCTATGGTAGTTGTAGCAGAAAGATGAGGAAGACCAAATAATCTTTCTTTGAGCCAATTTATTCTCATACTCGTAAAACATTGAGATATGGAAATATCTTGCAAGTATTAAAAATCGTATGTGCTAATTTTGGGCGTTTTGTTTAGCCATTTTTTTAAGTACAAAAAAATCGAAATCGTAATTCTATTACGATACCATAGCAGTTCCTTAATGATGTCACACATTTAATGACATGAAACCTCTTCCTCCTTTCAAATTTCTGTTGTTCAACCTAACTGAGACTGACGAAAAGAATTACCGAAAAGCGTTTTATGGAGATGTGTGGACAAATCTAAAATTGAGATATTTTGAAAAAGCCACTTGAACAATAAATTAGCATTTCTGGTTGATGACATCTATACGAGAGATCAGTCAGAAATAATTGGCTATTGCTGTATGAGCTTATTTCTTTCTATTTGAACTCATGAATAGAACTCTATAATGGTTGGCACGACTAGCTCACACGCAGAAGGTTGTTGGTTAAATTCCCGGTACGAGCAAATTGCATGGAAAACTCTTCTCCAGTCATGGGTAAAATAGCATGACGTATTTACTCTCAAGCCTCATCATCATCATCATCATTATTATTATCATTATTATTATTATTTGGAATCTCACACCAGTTGCCCGGTGGTAACCGCTGGAGTTTGAGTGACAGCAAGTCTCCTCAAGTCTCCAGCCCTCCTCTCCTAGTACTCATAGGTCGCAGTAATTCTACGATTTACAGTTTCACACCGGTTGCCCAGTGGTTATCACTGAAGGCTGAGTGACAATAAGTCTCCTCAGGTCCTCAGCTAACGTCTCCTCCCTCTTTCGCATATCATGACAGAGCTACTATTCGTTGCAGTACTTATATCTCTAGCACCTTCCTCAGTATCCGTGCAGTTCCTAGTAGTGCTGTGGTCTGTACGGTCTCTATCCTCCCCCTAATCCCGATCTCCTCCAGTCTCTCCCTCAGCGTTTTGGGGACAGTTCCTAGTGCTCCCACTATGACCGGTACTATCCTGGTTTTCATGTTCCACATTTTCTTTAACTCCCTTGCTAGGTCCTGGTATTTTTCCCTTTTTTCACCCTCCTTCATTTTTACTCTATGGTCTGCAGGCACAGCAACGTCTACTATTTGGCAGGCCTTCTTTTTTTTGTCTACTATTACTAAGTCCGGCCTTCTTGCCTGGATGAGGTGGTCAGTTTGGATGTCAAAGTCCCACAGTAGTTTGTGGTTGTCATTCTCCAAAACTGCCTCTGGCTTGTGCTGATACCACTTTTCCCCATGGTTGAATCCCATTTGTTTACTTAGTTCCCAGTGTATCATCGTTGCTACTCTATCGTGTCTATGCTTATACTCCTTCTGGGCGAGTTGACTACATTCACTAGTTATGTAGTTTACTGTCTCATCTCTTTCACCGCACATGCGGCATTTGCTGTTTGTCTGTGTTCTGTCGATTTTTGCTTTTATGTAGTTTGTCCTTATGCTTTTGTTTTGGGCTGCCATGATGAGCGATTCTGTTTCTCTCTTAAGGTTTCCCTTTCGTAACCACGTCCATGATTTCTCATCTGCTATATCTTTTATCTGTCTTTTGAACTCGCCGTACAATTTTTTCCCTTCCCACTTTTCTTTTCTAGTTTGCTGTACTGTTCCATTGTTTTCTACTTTATTGTTTGTTGCACTATTCCTCGCGCTCTTTATGATTTCTTCACTATTTATTTGCACATATCTATCTAGGACTACTTTAGCTCTCTGGACACAATCTTCTATGCTGATGAGCCCCCTACCATCTTCTTTTCTCTTAACGTATAGTCTATCTGTATCATCCCTAGGGTGTAATGCTTTATGCATCGTCATAAGTTTCCTTGTTTGCCTATCCATTGATTGGAGCTCTTCCTTTGTCCATCCTAGGAATGGTCCTGTATACCTAACTACTGACACAGCCCAGGTGTTCATTCCTTTTATCAGATTTCTGCTATTTAATTTTATTATTATTATTATTATTATTATCATTATTATTATTATTATTATTAATAATAATAATAATAATAATAATAATAATAATAATAATAATAATTACAATAATTTTAATAATAATAATTCCAATAATTTTAATAATAATAATTACAATAATTTTAATTATAATTATAAGTGGTAGTTGTAACATTTGGACCGTATGAATGAACCCAGTGATGATTTTCGAAGGTTTAAAAGATATTTTACTTTAGGCTTTAAGAATGATTATTCTTGACATATTGATGATATTTCTACTTCTGAGATGGTTTTCTTTGCGATTCTGAGAAATGTTCACCTAGATGAATTGTCCACTGCCAAATTCTGCCTAATGAAAAGAAAAAAAAAAGTTGAGAGTGGTCTGTTGTTTCTTGGAGCTGCACGTGGGTAAGTGGAATTAAATTTAAAATTTATAGTTTAATGCCTAGCTACCCCCGAGTATGAATGAATGGAGTCTGTCCACCCCTGACCGTTAGGACCCCTTACTGCTAAGTAGATATAGGGGAAAGAACACAGATTGCGAGATAGCCGGTAGAAGAAGCATTTTATTTTTTGGCAAAAAGGTAAATTTCTTTCTTTGAATGATTTCTGGTGATTGACTTTGAAAACTAACTCAGACTAAATTCTTATATGTATATTGTCTCAATAATGATAATAATGATAATAATAATAATAATTACAATGATTTTAATTATAATTATAAGTGGTAGTTGTAACATTTGGACCGTATGAATGAACCCAGTGATGATTTTCGAAGGTTTAAAAGATATTTTACTTTAGGCTTTAAGAATGATTATTCTTGACATATTGATGATATTTCTACTTCTGAGATGGTTTTCTTTGCGATTCTGAGAAATGTTCACCTAGATGAATTGTCCACTGCCAAATTCTGCCTAATGAAAAGAAAAAAAAAAGTTGAGAGTGGTCTGTTGTTTCTTGGAGCTGCACGTGGGTAAGTGGAATTAAATTTAAAATTTATAGTTTAATGCCTAGCTACCCCCGAGTATGAATGAATGGAGTCTGTCCACCCCTGACCGTTAGGACCCCTTACTGCTAAGTAGATATAGGGGGAAGTCCACCATTGGGAAAGAACACAGATTGCGAGACTTATACTAAGTCAAGACTTAGAAGATTTAAGGGAGACGTATGACCTTCAAGGTTGTTAATTTCACCCAGACGAAGCTTAATGTGTTAATTGTTAGGTCTGAATGTAGAAGGGGATGGTCATACCACCAAATAGATATATCTGTGCAGCAGAATGGCCTATCCATGTAAGGTTATACCATGGGTTGTAAGAGCTGGTGGGACTCCGAGAGTGTCACTGAGCTACTTGCCCACAACGAACCCACCAAGGTCTGGTGCTACCTTAAAAGAACCAAAAAGAGCTGGTGGGGCTCTTCGGTTATTTCTGAACCACATCGGTCTTAACCAACCCACCAAGGTCTGGCGCTACCTTAAAAGAACCAAAAAGAGCCGGTGGGGCTCTTTGGTTATTTCTGAACCACATCGGTCTTAACCAACCCACCAAGGTCTGGCGCTACCTCAAAGAACCAAAAACCCCTATCATGACAGTACAACCTAACCATTTTACCGCAAAAAACGGGGCACAAATCCGAGATTTGTGTGTCGTAACCGGCAGGTGTTCCCTTGTTAGCCACCAGGAGGGACCCGGTCGTCATCCTGTGACTGCTGGCCAAAACTCCGGCTCGTGTACCCTTAATGGCCTTCAGGAGGGACACAGTCGTCACATAGCTACTGTTGGCCAAGACTCATATACCACTAATGACACCCAGGGAAGGCGCGGTCCTCACGGAGTGACTGCTATAAAGAGAAAGAGATGGACAAGGGAGGAGAATAGATTAGTTATGTATTGTTACTTTAAAAGCAAGCCTTCAGTGCGGTCTTATAGGGAGCGTATGCTCCAGATATGGAGGGAAAAATCTGATGTGGAAGTATCGAACCAACGCCTTGCTGACCAAGTAAAACAAATCCAAAAGAGGAAATGGCTGTCTGAGACAGAACTACTAGAGATTCGCATTAATGTAGAGAGAGACTCAGGTGACACATCTGTAGAATGCCCCCCCAGCACAACTAGTACCAATAACAAAACTATAAGAATTCCCCATGAGACCCCCATAGTAAACTATGCACCAGAGGGTGACGACGAGGCACCAACAGCAGAAGAGAAAACCAAAATACAAGCTTTGAAAGAGATCATGCGAGGAGAGAAAACAACACTCCCCTCCCTAAGAGACAAAGACAGAAAGAAAGTTGGAGAAGTGACCGAACAGGTCAACTGCCTCTTACAGCACATAGAAATGAACACCCTCCTAGAACTCAACAACCTAATTTACGCTGGGGCGAAAATGGTAGCACAAAGCTTCACAACACAAGATAGGAACCTGAGCAATAATAGGGAAGGGAAACCCAACTGGGAGAGAAGGTTACAAAGGCAGATCTCCCAACTACAGAGAGATGAAGTACTACTTAGAAATACACCACACACAGACAGACCACGAGTAAGACTTTATAACAAATACAAAGTAACGCAAAAGGGCATCGCAACTGTAGTCGAAGAGTTACACCAGAAAAGACTAGCCAAAGAGGCAAGACTAAAAAGATACAGACTAAGAACGGCCCAATACACACAAAACCGCACATTCCAAAACAATGAGAAAAAGTTTTACCAAGATTTAAATGGGGAAAGAAGGCAGGACATGAAACCTGATGCCACAGAGGCCAAGAACTATTGGAATAGCATATGGGGGCACCCAAAAAGACACAACGTAACACCGCAATGGTTAGGAAACATGAGAAAAGAACTAGAAGATATAGACAAGGGGGAACCGATAATACTGAATGAAAACACATTGAAACATACTCTTAGGAAAGTAGCCAACTGGAAAGCACCGGGGCCCGACAGGATCCATGGGTATTGGTTCAAAAAATTCACCACGTTACACGGCAGACTCACTCACCTACTCCAAAATTGTCTAAATGAAGGCAAAGCACCAGAATGGATGACTAAAGGCAGAACCACCCTCATCCTAAAAGACCCGGGAAAGGGGAACATAGCAAGCAACTATAGACCAATCACGTGCCTACCACTTATGTGGAAAATCCTGACCGGGCAAATAGCAGAGAGAATATACATGTCAATGGATAGAAGGGGACTACTACCAGAAGAACAGAAAGGGTGTAGGATAGGAACCAAAGGGGCAAACGATTTACTCTACATAGACCAGATGATCTTAAAAGAAGTAAGGAAAAGGAGAAAGAATATCGCAATGGGATGGATAGATTACAAAAAGGCATACGATATGATTCCACATAGCTGGATACTCGAATGCCTTAGAATGTTCAAAATTAGCGAACCGGTGGTTAAATTCATTGGTAATTCGATGGAAGACTGGAAAGTAGATTTGACAGCCGGAGGGGACAAACTAGCCGAGGTAGGGATAAAAAGGGGAATCTTCCAAGGAGACTCGTTGTCCCCACTATTATTTGTTCTAACAATGATACCGCTTAACAGAATCCTGAAAAACAGCAAAGGATACCACTTCTCTAAAACAAAAGGAAAGGTCAACCACTTAATGTACATGGACGATATTAAATTGTTTGCAAAAAACAGGGGAGAGCTTGAGACTCTGTTCAACGAAGTAAGGGAATATAGTGAGGACATAGGAATGGAGTTTGGGATAGAAAAATGTGCAATCATGGTGATGCACAAAGGAAGGCTTTCAATGACTGAGGGAATTGAACTTCCGGACAACAACAAGATTAGGGCATTGACTGCACAAGACCGATACAAGTACCTAGGTGTCCTTGAATGTGACACGATAAAACGGGAAGAGATGAAGGAGAAAATTAAGAGAGAATACCTCAGAAGGATAAGGAAAATATTAGAAACCAAATTAAATAGCAGAAATCTAATAAAAGGAATGAACACCTGGGCTGTGTCAGTAGTTAGGTATACAGGACCATTTCTAGGATGGACAAAGGAAGAGCTCCAATCAATGGATAGGCGAACAAGGAAACTTATGACGATGCATAAAGCATTACACCCTAGGGATGATACAGATAGACTATACGTTAAGAGGAAAGAAGGTGGTAGGGGGCTCATCAGCATAGAAGATTGTGTCCAGAGAGCTAAAGTAGTCCTAGATAGATATGTGCAAACAAATAGTGAAGAAATCATAAAGAGCGCGAGGAATAGTGCAACAAACAATAAAGTAGAAAACAATGGAACAGTACAGCAAACTAGAAAAGAAAAGTGGGAAGGGAAAAAATTGTACGGCGAGTTTAAAAGACAGATAAAAGATATAGTAGATGAGAAATCATGGACGTGGTTACGAAAGGGAAACCTTAAGAGAGAAACAGAATCGCTCATCATGGCAGCCCAAAACAAAAGCATAAGGACAAACTACATAAAAGCAAAAATCGACAGAACACAGACAAACAGCAAATGCCGCATGTGCGGTGAAAGAGATGAGACAGTAAACTACATAACTAGTGAATGTAGTCAGCTCGCCCAGAAGGAGTATAAGCATAGACACGATAGAGTAGCAACGATGATACACTGGGAACTAAGTAAACAAATGGGATTCAACCATGGGGAAAAGTGGTATCAGCACAAGCCAGAGGCAGTTTTGGAGAATGACAACCACAAACTACTTTGACATCCAAACTGACCACCTCATCCAGGCAAGAAGGCCGGACTTAGTAATAGTAGACAAAAAAAGGAAGGCCTGCCAAATAGTAGACGTTGCTGTACCTGCAGACCATAGAGTAAAAAAGAAGGAGGGTGAAAAAAGGGAAAAATACCAGGACTTAGCAAGGGAGTTAAGGAAAATGTGGAACATGAAAACCAGGATAGTACCGGTCATAGTGGGAGCACTAGGAACTGTCCCCAAAACGCTGAGGGAGAGACTGGAGGAGATCGGGATTAGGGGGAGGATAGAGACCGTACAGACCACAGCACTACTGGGAACTGCACGGATACTGAGGAAGGTGCTAGAGATATAAGTACTGCAACAATTGTAGCTCTGTAATGATATGCGAAAGAGGGAGGAGACGTTAGCTGAGGACCTGAGGAGACTTATTGTCACTCAGCCTTCAGCGATAACCACTGGGCAACCGGTGTGAAACTGTAAATCGTAGAATTACTGCGACCTATGAGTACTAGGAGAGGAGGGCTGGAGACTTGAGGAGACTTGCTGTCACTCAAACTCCAGCGGTTACCACCAGGCAACTGGTGTGAGATTCCAAATAATAATAATAATAATAATAATAATAATAGTAAAATATTTTTGAAAAAAATTTGTTAGTTGGGGTATATTATTCATTATATATGATATGGTCAGTCTATTTTCCAAATTTATGTGTTCATTAGTTTACGACGTTTCGGCTGTGGATTCCCCAGCTTTCGTCAGGAATCGTTGGTTCTAGAATGTGTAGGGCGCATGCCCGATATGGATGCTTATTAATCACCGCTATCCACAGCACAGGTTCATTGGGTTCAAGTTATTCATGTGTTCTGATATTTATATGTATCTATCTATGTATCTATATATCCATATATCTATGTATCCAGACTTAACCGAGTCCTGATGATTGGTAGTAGAAATTTGAAAATTTGAACCCTAATCTTAATTATTATTATGATTATTTAAAAAAGTTATTATATTATAAAAAAAGTTCTGCTTCGATTTTGAACCCTAAAAAATGAAAATGATATCGATTTTAACCCATTCAAGAGAGAAAAAAATACCTCTTGTTTCGATGCCCCAAAGTAAAAAAAAACATTTCTCTTTTGATTTCGACCATTAAAAGCCAATACACACACACACACACACACACACACACACACACACACACACATATATATATATATATATATATATATATGAAGAGTATAAATTTTTTCTACTTTTTAAAATTTTGAGAGTGGATTAAAAAAACGAAAGGAATATTATGACACAGTATGACCTAAAAATCCTCTTTCTTCATCAACTTTCTCCATCAACTTTCTCCAAATACTTCCTTTCTTTCGAACGCTTTCAACCCACTCAAATTTTGTCAGAATGAAAAAGTTTTTGGCATCCATTGACCTATCGACATTCGTCATACGTCAACAGAAAAATCAGTTAAAAAAATCCACGTATATTGTCATCTGCCAAATTTGTTCATTTTAACTCATTTCTTGTCGTGTACAACGCTGATCTCTATTTGCACCTCCTCACTTCATATGACGTCATAAGTGACGCGTTATATTCGACAAAATAAAATGAAGCCCATTAACGTCAATTCAGCTTCTATAAATAAACGCAATATTTATAGAATCGTTATGACATCTCGGATCACTATTACAGCGGAAGCAATACCCACATTTCCAACCTTTAAGAAGAAAGTGTACGATATTCACAATCGGAAGTACATTGTTGGCCTGACAACCAAAGTCTCGGATTACTGACGTCTTATTGTCAAGGCAACAGCTATCTTTAAAATATTTCATCTCTTTTTCATGTTGAAAAGTCTAAAAATGAAAAGAGAAAGCTCAGGTCTTGACTTGCTTTCCGTGGATACTGAGGAACAAGATATCACGTCATGCTGATTACGCTTGTGGCCATATGTATTCGTGGGTGTTCACAGTGTCAAGGATAAAAAGAGCTTCTTCCCACAGGAATATGGTCTGGGCACTCTTTTCACTATCAATTTCTCAGCATGATTTTCAAAGAAAAAAAATACTCTTAGTGCTGTAAAAACTTTCAGAGACACCAAAAGATATCTATTCCATTTTCTTGTTTGAAACTATCATTTCTATTCTCGGCGCTTTAGTAATGTATTGGACGCAGATTCGACTCTTTTTAAAAGTTCTCATTTTCTCTGTTACACCGGCTTACGTCAACTATTACGTCATGCTAAATCATTTGAATATCGATAACTTTTACTTTATTTACCAGGATATACTCGTAAAAAATGATGGTGTTATCTATGTATTAATCGGCCTTAAGTTGCTTATAGCTAATTCATCAGGCAATTCATTTTTAACCAGTGAAACATTTTATCTCTAATGTTTATTTAAATTCTCAGTTCGACTCAAGCTGTTAGGCAGAAACTTATTTTATTAAAATGTCATTTCATCGTTTGATTTAGAAAAAAGGGAAAGGTATGACCAAATTTGACAAATCTGTTCTTTATAAAAAGAATTTGGTCATGGACTCTTCGGTTTGGCCATTATTAAATTTTGAGCCATTTTATCTTTGTTGTAGTAGTAGCTTTAATAAATCATTTTAGTCTGTGCTGACAGTATTATGTTATTTGATGGTCATCTTTGCGAGTGTTTGGTCATAAACGTTTCCAAAAATATACCAACTGTGCGGCCCTTCCCCTCTCTGGCTTTCATAAAAATGGCTACACCTCGGAGAAAAAGAGACCCGCTAACTCACTCTTGGATTGATTCCGTCTTTACATCACCCTTGAATGCAATGGTTCTTTTTTCTTTTAGTCACTCACACGGGGTCTCTTAGACTCATTGTAATTTTCACGTCTTATTCATTGTTATATAACAACAAGCTATCTCAATTTATTACAACCCTTTAATTGTTTTTCCTAGCCATATTATTCTTTTCTCACATGGACCAATTATTTATAACTTTCAGGGTATAACGGGACTCGGAGAAGGCATACAGCCACACAATCATACAATTAAACATACTATCTATGGCTATGAATAGCTTTAATACGGATAGATTTTATTAGATAAAGTATGGTAAACCGTTATTATTGATTCTTTGCTATTATCTCCCTTCATCATATATACTGTTGATTTTTATCGCAATTAAACTCAAGCTGAGTTCCATTCAGTAGTGGATAAATAAATTAAAAGCGCCGATTGGAATAAAGAATAAGTTCCACGTGAGAATCGAACTCACGACCCGGTACTATGGGAGGTGGCTCTTTTAATGCGGGACTGCTCTCACTACTAAGCATCTCTACGTTGAAGCAGCAGTTCGATTCCTGTAGCAGCCCCATTTTCTTTCATTGTTTATCATATTTACGCTGCCTAATGATATATCAACCATTTAAAGACGGGAAATCATTTCAGATAGGTTTACAGTATAACGCAATTTATAATCCATTCTGTCAGACCAAATGATGTCCATTTCTTGAATAAATTGAATAAATCATAATTTACACGTCCGAGCGGAACGGAACTGGTTTTTTATGAAGATTCCTGGACAATTTTTCAAGTCTTTTTTCTTCTTTGCCTTGTTCTTTAATGGACATTCTTATTACGTCATAGAATAAGTGCATAGTTTTCAATCGTAGTCGTGACGTTTTTTGCTGAGTCAACCATTTTTTATGACGTCATAAAAAGGGAATTGTTATCAATCGTAGTCAGGAATTTTTTTTCCGAGTTCAAATAAATGAACAAGACAATGCATTTGAAGGATATTGGCGTGGGGACATTTTCCGCCCTTGTACAGTTCTGACGGCACCACGAATGCAGCTAGGGAAGGACCGAAAGATGCAAGACTCATGTCGGGATTCAAAATCGAACCTTTATGATTCTTCTTCTGTTGACTGGAAATACATCGATAGTTTTCGTCTGAAGACCAAACAAAATACTCACTCAGAGAGAGAGAGAGAGAGAGAGAGAGAGAGAGAGAGAGAGAGAGAGAGAGAGAGAGAGAGAGAGAGAAGTTAATCCATCCTTCTATTGCCATTGGCTCGTAGATCGTCCTACCCTTTTCCTAGTCCATTCTCCTCTGGTCTACAACTCTAGTGACCAACCTTTGGTCTATTTATCGGCGAAGCTCCCTTTTTCTATCACTTTCTTTTTTACTAGATTCACCCATACCCTTTCCTTTCACCTGATACCGGAATTAAATGATCATCTACTCTTTTCTCTTCTATTTACCCTCTGCTTTCTTTCGTTTCGCACGCCACTAAACTTACTGTCTATCTCACTTCCACCGTTAGAGTCTTTTTACACAGTCCCTTTTTCATGAATCCCTCTCCCCTTTCTTTCTCCTGATGTCTTTTTAATTAAGCGGATGTGACTGGCTATCTATCTGCGGGGGCTCCAAGCGATCACACTTCATCTTGTCATGATAAATCTACTTATGATGCTTCTATCATCTTTTTGGCGTCTGAAAAAAGCTTACTCTGTAACGTATTTTACCTTTGTAATTATATATTCACACATAACCACACAAAAAGTATGTTAAACAAAAAATGCTATTTAAAAATAAAATCTTATATTCAAGAATAAAATGAAACAATCAATTAAACAGTCCTCATCAACCTTCATGTTGTAACACATTTCCAAACCTTCCATTTGTATGCCTGCTCATATCAAGTACTTGGCAACTTTATTGTTCCATTCATGTAACATACATAAAAAAATTGAAGGGGAGGGGGGGCTAGTTAATTCACATTTTTTTCAACCCTAATTCCACAGTTTGAGAGTGTTCTCAGTTAGCTGCTGAGTGTACCGGGAATTTTGTCCAAACGAACAGTTTTTCACACTCATAACGGGAATCGAACCCGGATCCGTCTGCGTGCGAGGCTGACGTGTGATGTCCGATCAGATGGTATAACATACGTGTATGGATATATAGGGAGAGAATATATGAAATGGCCAGCGTTTTGTTCGCTCTGACACCTTAGAAAATTATCACTGTATTCCTCAATACTTGTGAATTAATAATTAAAACTCATAGTTATTGTTTAAACATACACTTATTTTTAAATTCCTTTCAGTTCATATTGTAAAAGAGTTACTGTGAAAATCCCCATAGTTAGTAGATGCATATTAAACAGAATATCTATCTATATATTTGTGTATATTCATAATAAACGTACATAATTATGATACGTATTATACAAAATAGTTTACGTAGACAGAAAGAATTTGTTTTTTCTTACTAAAACTCTTTAACCAATTTAACCGACTCTGGAGTGCGTTTTGGTTGGACTTTCATATTTCAGAGATTTGGAATCACTTCGTCTTTGTCCTCAATTATGAAGTCTTTGATTGTTGTTCCAAACTTATCTGGTATCTTACCTGGCACAGGAGTCAACGTCACCTGGTGGTTCTGAGCAGCTGGATGCAGTTGCAATTCCATTGCTAATCAGGGTTCACTGAAGCATGGGGTGACTCTGTGTAAAGCAATGACAAGCCTTGTCAAACTTGTGCAGGACTCGTCCTGAGATCCAGTTATGGTTGCTCGGAAAGAACCATTTTTTTCAGCCGGGACCCAATCCTAAATCCGATTCCATATCAAATTTGCTGCAGTGGGAAGGCAAGTAAATAAGCCTTCATCGTTTTTTTCCCTTCTTCTTCGAAATGATATTTTCAAATCAAGATTCTGACAGTTGACTATTTTTGATCACTTTTGATAACGTTTCATTATCTGAAGATTGACGGACGAAAATAGCTTTTTACTAACTATTTTGTTAAACACACACACACACACACACACACGCACAAGTATATATATATATATATATATATATATATATATATATATATATATATATATATATATATATATATATATATATATATATATATATACATAAAATGTTGTGTTACCTTAGTGTTTTTTTGGCATTTGAAGATGAATTCCCCAAGAAATATTTCTTTGCAGAAATTGAGTTGTTTGGGTTACCATTAAAATGAAGTCTTGTTTTAGAGAAATGTATGCATATATATATATATATATATATATATATATATATATATATATATATATATATATATACAAAAAGTTGATATAATAAGCATTACAATGAACATAGGTAATTAAAGCACGTTGAACGAAGAGAAGATAAAAATGTGCATTCTGAGAAGTTAGACCTGAAGCCTTAGACGTAGTACAGAGCAAAAACGCTAAAAGCTCTGAACTAGAATTGGTATGCTATTTATGTCAGTTTTCTAATCCAAATCTTCCCAAGGGAGCTTATTCAAAAGCTATTCTGTTCTTACTTGGAGGAAAGGGACATCTTCATTCAGTCTAAATTTACTCAGCTTTTCGTATTTCTTAACCCAATAGAGAATATATAAAATGTTATTTTTGTTCTTTTCGGACACAGTATAAAAGTGAATATCACCGTTACAAAATATTGTCCTCTCCACATCGTTATCAGACGATTTAGCGATACGCGAAAATTGTAAGGATTAAACAAGAGAAAACTGCTAGGTTTACGATGTCGTGCAGCATTTGAAAGATAGACTATTTAACAATGTGTAAATTATAATTATAGCATTATGCATTAAGTAACATTGACAAAAAAAGATCAGACAAGAAAATCATGTGACAAAACGAACCCCAACTATCAGTAGAGTCAGTCTCTTGCTGAAAAATAGTCTCTTGACTTCATGTGTGTAGTTACGAAGACACAATCATCTACGTGTTGAAATCAGTAACATTGCCTGCTAGACGTCAATTTGTTGCAGAAAGGTCAGTAGCGAATCAGCGTGCAGTCAGAGGTCAAGTGACTAAATTTTAAGTATATACTTGAGCGTTCAAATCTTTTTTGGAAAGTTGAAAAAAATTGAACCAGTACAGTGGTTTTATATTTTTGTGTTGACCGAATAAGGAATTTTCCAATAAAAAGTTGTCTGCGTCAAATTCAAAATTTTTCTAGCGAATATTTTTGTTGTATAAAAAATGGTTGCCGAAAATAGGATATAATAATACGTGTTTAAAGTGTTCCTTTACACATGAATAAAAGCATAAAACTTGAAAAATCCAGTGAGAAAGTGAATAAACTTGTAATCGAATTTGATAAAAACTTGACCAGTGTGAATATTTGAATCGCCTGTCTTTCACTCGATCGGCGAAATAATTGGGAGAACACATTGATATCTGGAAGAACTGACACGTTATTTAGTTTTTGTTTGGAGTTATCGTATCATCATCATCATCATCATCACCACCACCACCACCATCATCATCATCATCATCATCACCATCATCAGTCTTTTAACGTCCGTCGTTGGACATAGACCCTCCCCAGGATTCGCCACAATTCCTTATCATGGGCATTGCAGAGCCATTATTTCCTGAATTTGTCAAGTTCATCTCTGCATCTTGTGTTCTGTCGGCCTCAGTTTCTTATGTGATCTCTGGGGATCCATGTTGTGAGACGTGATGTCCATCAGTTGTCTTCCATTCTTGCAACATGGCCTGCCCATTGCCATTTGAGTTTTTCAATAGTTTCTATGATGTCACGAACGCCTGTTTTCTTCCTTATATGCTGTGCCGTCTTGTGATCTCTCCATGTGTGGTTGAGCATGATTCTCTCATGCACACATTGCATACTTCTCAGTTTGCTGGCCTGTCTCTTGGTTAGGTTCCATGTTTCAGCTCCATAAGTGACTATCGAGAGAATGCATTGGTTCGTATAACCACGTGCAAATCCGATTTGCACGAGGCAAAAAAAATCGAGGAAAAATAACAGTTAATTAAACAGTTCCGTTGAAGTCACGAGAGCAGCTTCCGAAAAAAACAAAAAACAAAAAACAATAGGCAGGCAAAGATTTAACGAGGGAAATGAGACGTTTCAAATTAGACAGAAGTAGAAATGTTCAACGGAATTTTTCATCAAGGAAAAAATACGACTTATACGTAGTTGAGCACTAACCCTCTAGCTACTTCCTCTGGTGTTACCCCCAACCTCACCTTCACCAGCAACCCAATGATTAAAGATCTTTTGTGCAATATCTAACAATTCAATTAGTATTGTCACGAGAGAATCCTGAAAAAGACGGTCGATTTTTAACTGAAGTCCAAAAAAAGTGAGACCGTACGAAATTCGCTCGCATAGGCAAATAATCCTCGCTGTGGGTCGGAGGTGAAATTGGTAAGTATTGTGAAAGCTAGTGAGTCAACTGTGGCAATGATAAATGTGTACTGATATCATTCATTTTTCTTTTGAGTTACCCTTAGTAAAATTATTTTGAATAAAAAATTCTCTTTGTGAGGAAATAATATTGTTCATCTTGATTACATCTTGGAATGATTTGTTCTTTGAAGATGAATTCTCAAACTTTTGTCAAATACGACAGTAGAATACATCAAAAGAAATACAGAGTCAGATATTTTTCTGTAGAATACTCATTTAATTATAAATGAAAAAGAGTATTTGAAAAATAAAAGTAACCGCATATATCAGAACATCAATATTATAAAATGATTGATAAAGTAACCCTAACAATGAGCATTGGTAATTGAAGCACACTGAATAAAGGAAAGACAAAAATGTGCAAAATGAGATGTTGGCTTTGAAGCATCAGATGTAGTACAGAGGATGAACACTAAAGGCCCTGGTCAGCTTTTTGTGTCAGATCTCAATTTTAATCTTCCTTTGAGAGCGTATTCCAAAAAGCAGTTTTGATCTAACTTTATGGAAAGATGTATCTACGGTTCCGTATTTCTCAACCCGATAGAAAATATATAAAATATTATTTTTGTTAGATTTGGGCGCAGTGAAAAGTTGTCCATAAGTGAACATTACTGTTACACTCCTTCCCTCTATCTCTCTCCCTCTCCCTCCCTCCTCTCTCTCTCTCTCTCTCTCTATATATATATATATATCTATATATATATATATATATATATATATATATATATATATATATATACTTTAATATGTATCTGATAACGGGGATTTTAAAATACATTTATCAACAAATAATCCATATTAAAGTCTATGATAAAAAACAAACAAGTATATGTTATTGATCATACTAAAAAATCTCAACAACCTCATTATTTTTCCCGAGCATATAGTTTTTATTTTGTCGAAGAAAACAAGTGATGTAAGCCTATATGTAAAAGCCAATTTCCCCTACCTTGATTTGAACTCACGACCAACTCATTGCCAGGAGGTTAAATTGACAAGTATGAATATGTTCATGCAAAAAGATTTGTATATACATATCATGATTTTTATTTGTTATATATATAAAATGCACAAGTTGCAGTAATCATCTTCAGTCAGAATAGGAGTTTGAGTGGAGTGTCCCTGAAGCAGACAGTCTTGTTACATTATAGATCTTCTATGAATTCACTGCCAATCGTTTTTCATCCAAGATATTTACAAAATCATCGCGCACATGGAGTGACAATTCAGCGAAAATATCATAATCGAAATACCATAGAGCTGACATTGAGATAGAATGAATGATGTCTGAAGACAATATCATTTCACTCCTGGCGACATATCTTGCTTCTTAACGACGCATTTGGATTGAGGCATTTGGGAAACAAGAAATAAAAGGAGACAGGTCTGGTTAGTCACCCAATAGAAACTGTCACGTGACTAACGTCTTTTGGCAGCATGCTGTATTGGGGGAGGGGGGATCCAAGTGAGAAAATTGGAAATAAAAAACGGTAATCAATGAATTGATTATTTCTCTCGCCTTTTGTTGGTCAGTATCAGTAAAAATGCCTGAATTTTCCAAAAACAAGCGTGCATTCCACCGGACACAAACTGAGGTATCAATTTAGCATAAGATTACATTGCAAATTGAACCCCTCACTAAAAATCTGTTTGGGGTGAGTTTTATTTCAAGACATAATGCCGAGTACATGTTTAAAATTTCGAACTTCTTGCTCAATCGGTGCAGCCTGGGGGCGTGACTCGGTTTTGAGTCACGGAACAATTTTCAATCTCAGCCAGCAAGCCAGACCAACTTGAAAACTGAAGAAACCTTTGTTGACAGTTTTGGCTGACTGTTACTTAAAAGAATATGTACTCAGTAAATGTAAGAGACGACAGAATGTTCAGACTTGAAGGCACGAACTTCCCACTTGAACGCCCAAATGGCTATCGGCAAAATGCGAAGAAGTAAACCTCAAGTGACTCGTCCCTACTTGACTGGGGATAAATTTCCGATGAATCACGGTAACTGTTCTTGTCGAGATGAACAGTAAATGTCAAGTTGATGCTGCATATTCAAACCTGTATAAAGAATGATGCCATCCATTATTATATTCAAAACTGTGATTGCATCCGAATCTAAACTTGTGCATGCACTGCCAGATTTGTCAATTGCTAGTTTAAAATCAATGGATTCGGCCAGGCGAACCAGATTATGCAACGGGACACGTTCAACACGAAATATTATAACATTTTCCTTCTAATCCTAATGGCTCTTTCGATCTCAATTACATTCGCACGTACACACACATTCTTGGTCTCTGATAATGGATCTCATAAACATTATCCTTAAATGTAGAGGCCAATGAACGCCCATCAAAGGAAGACTAATATTCTAGTCAGTGATTATTGAGCCAAGTGTTTTAAAAACTATTTCGGGGGTCTGGTGGATTGATTACAACTGATTTCAATCAGAGTAGCCTCGGGGTCCCATCGGCCCTTAGCACCCATTGTATCCCTCTCTCGATGAGAGAAGTCAGGGGTGAGCAAGGTGTTGTGAAGGATAACTATAGAATGTTTGTGCATTCCACATTTCATTCGCGATACTATGTTGGTTTTGATGTATAACTTTGTTTCCTCCCTCCCTACCAACGTATTGAAACAATCATCATCATCATCATCATCATCATCATCATCATCATCATCATCATCATCATCATCATCATCATCCTTTCAACGTCCGTCGTTGGACGTAGACCTTCCCCATGATTCGCAACACTTCTCTATCATGGGCGTTGCGGAGCCAGTCCTTTCTGAATTTGTCTAGCTCGTCTCTCCATCTAATATTCTGCCGGCCTCGGTTGCGCATGTGATCTCGGGGATCCATGTCGTGAGTCGCGATGTCTATCGGTTGTCCGCCATTCTTGCAACATGGCCAGCCCACTTCTATTTGAGATTTTTAATGGATTCTATGATGTCCCTGGCTTTTGTCTTTTCCGGGATGTACTGTGCTGTCTTGTGGTCTCTCCATGTGAGGCCCAGCATAATTTTTTCATGTGCACGTTGCATGGTTCTCAATTTGTCTCTTAGTTAGGTTCCATGTTTCGGCTCCATAAGTGACTATTGGGAGGATGCATAGATTATAAACCCTTCTTTTTAGGATTAATGGGATCTTGTTATTGAAACAGTATGTGAACCTTAATTTTTTGTATTCGTTGGACGTCTAAAAAACTTATAGATATGAGTTCTTACGAGGGACGCTTCTTCTCTCAAATGGCTGACTTGCCAGGGATCCGTCGACCCTGTTCGAACACAAACTTAAATTCTCTTCACATCTTTTTCCTGTCCTCGAATAAACTTGATTTCATGGAAATATGTATGTTCTCCATAATATAGGATTGGTTAGATCAGGCCTCTTGGGAAGAAGAAAGGAGATGGTCGTATATTTTCATACCACGTGGTAATTTGGGTTTACCATGCAGATAGCATGGTGACCGTGAGGATGTTGATAAAGAGGGAAGTACAGCCGAAGCTGTATTTTGATGGAAATTAATGATTTATTCATTGTTCATTAAAACAAGAAAAATACATATTTTGTTCGATGTCTTTGTATGTGTTAATGTATTTTGGAGTCATTATGTTGTTTCAGTATGTCTCTGTAATGTACGTGTCCTTATATAGTTTCGATATCTTTTAATGGTAAAGTTTAAGAGTGTGTGTAAAGTAAATCTGAAATTGTAGGAGTGTGTGTAAAGTACAATTGAATGAGTTTACTTACATTTTGGTGCAACTGTCACAAATACAGATTGCAGCTTCACGTACTCCAAACTGCGACGTGACCCATTCGTAGTCCCTCTGGAAAGGGAGTAAAATGAGGTACTGAATCAGAAGCTTCACTTTTTTTTAGTCAGGGATTCTTTAGGGTCAGAGCAGGATGTGACGTCAGTAGTCACTAGTTTTTCTTTTATTTTTAGGTGAGGGGTTCGTGTGACGCAGTAAATTCTAACCTAGATAATCACCTTAAAGTCTTTATTACAAATTCTCATTTACCCGTGACTAAATTGCCTGAGGTTTTTGAATATTTTCATCTTATTTTCCTTTGTGTATAATTTTAATTCATTTTGTAAATACAAAAAATATTAAAAAAAAATTTTCTCAGGTGTTTTTTCTACCCATATTTTTGAAGATCCTAGCATGTATAAAAAAAATCTAGGAGTAATAAAAAAAATTAACACAAAAATTATTGGAATTTTTATAGTTTACATAAATTTAGGAAACAAAAGTCTTAGAACTTAGAATTAGATCTTTAGACATAATATTTTTTAATGTACATGTTTACCACAGAACCTTTTTTTAAAGAATAGAATAAGTATAAATATCTGAGTCAATCAAGTCTTTCCCCCTTCATGTTAAATTCATTTTTCATTTATCCATTTTGTTTCCTTCAGCTCCAGTATAATTTCATTCAAACTCAAATGAATTATTCATTCGTTCAGGAAAGACTGATTTAGTCATTACTAATTTATGTGTTAATGTGTTTTGACTGTATCTAAAAACAGAAATTTTATTAATCCGAAAAATTGAATTTTCTCAATGTTGATACAGCAAAATGTATAATAAAGAATTGAAATGATAATTCCTGGGATAATCTTAGAATCAATTTTAAATGTCAAACATCTTTCATTTCGCTATTAAAAGGCACTGAAACAAGGAACCACTTCTGAATGCAAATCATTGAATCAATGAATAAATTGAACAAGTATTGGCTGAAGCAGAAACACTTGCCGGTTTTTAAATTTAATATCAAATCCATGCTGACTACTTCAAGCATTGTACTGTTCTGTCATTAAAAATCATTAATGACACACAACTTGTAACGGAACTAACTGTGTTTTAAAAAGTGTTACGTGTTCCTGCTCCGCCCTACACGATATTTCTTCCACTTCAGATATAAAGATGTCGTTTGGATTTGATTTTGGGATATAGAAATGTGAAAATGTCTTCAAATTTGAATCAACGGAATGATCCGGTTGACCAAGCATAGAATACTTTCCAGCCGTATTAATGCTTCATCGTTCTCTCAAGAGACTGATGTTGGTACTATTTCTTTTAGGCGATGTCACTCCCCACTCACTGACTGCCTAAACTTGATAATTTGTGTCAGAAATCTTTACGCCCAGCAAGTATTATTAGGACAACACTCTGCAAGAAATATTTACTCCAACATACAATGTGTTTTTAGGAACCATCAACCGAAACTGTCACCAAAACTGTCAAGATAGGTTTCTTCAGTTTTCAGATCAGTATGGCTGGCGTATAGGTTGCATCAATAGAGTTAGAGGGCTGAATATTTACAAAGATTTTCTCCTCATGATGTGTAAAAAACTTTTTTTTAAAAGTCCATCCCGATAGATAGGTTTTTAGTGGAAGGTTCTGTTTGCAATGTAAGTTGATGCTGAATTGGTCCCTATTTTGTGCCCGCTTGTCATTCCGAAAGTTCTGACTTTTTAGTGATTACTGCTCAATAAAAGGCAAAAGATATGACTTATTTATTGATCACCCCTTTTTCCAATGTTTTAATAGATCAACCCTAATGTGGCACATTACCAAATGACTCTGGTAACGCAGTGGTTTCTATTGACTAACCAGACCTATTTCAATATTTGTTAAATAAGGTAAGGCAACACAGACAGTCGCCCAGGGTACCAAGTGCTTGTGGGTGCCTGCCATGTGTCCCAGATAGCAGGACTTTCCAAATTCAAATGGGAAGGGTCCATTTATTCTGGATGCACGGAATAATGGGGTCGTGGAAGCGATGGATTATCCGAGGGGCATCTTGAGTTGTTGATTCGTTGCTGAAGATGCTCTTTTACAGGAAGTGATTGAAATGCTTGCAAAGGTGCTAGTCGGCAAGAGAGAGGTCTGATAAGTAAGCTGGGTGAGGTAGAGTTTCGTAGCATAGTCCGTTTAATTTCTGCAGGGTCATTCGCGAGACAGGTCGAGCTTTTTTTGCTTCTCCAATTTCATGCAAATGTCGAACAATTGTTAAATGGTCGACGTTTAGTTCCTCTGCAACCTTTTGAGTTGTTTTACGTGGTCCCGTTCCAATAATTTCCCTTGATTGTGTGTTGTCAATCAAAGAACGTCGTTCGAAGTCTCCGTTTCGAAAGGTTGAGCTGTTCGATCGTTGCTGGCCCCCTGTCCAAATAATTTGTTGATATTGCGAGCAATTTTTGCTGCTTTATGTACCATTATGTACCATTTTGAAATCATACAACAAAATGCTCGAATTTGTTTATTTCTAAAATCAAACTTTGATTTGACAGCTTTACATAAACCGGAATGAATAATGAAAAGAATTGAATGAACAAAGCGAAATGCATTAATATGAATATAGTCAATTACTATTCTCTCACAAAATAAGCATCAAAGTTAAAAAAAACAAAAAAAAAAACAAAAACTGCAATTACTTTTGCACCAACCTAATACTTCGGAAATCTTATCAAAATATTTGGATGATAAATCTTTGATAGATTTCCATTTATTCCTGAAGATATTCTACCGGTTATAAAGATATTTCAAGAATGCAAATAAATGTGACCAGCACTGTATGAGAAGAAAATAGTGTAATACTTTCATGCATGAGTTTATATAAATAAGCACGACTTATTCGATTGTTAAGGCCCGTATGCAAATATTTATTCACTTCACGCCTCCAGCGTTAAATCCAATTCTTTGGTTTAGAAAATACTCTGTTTCCAAGAATGAACTTGTAGTAACATGTTTATCAAAGGCTTTACAATTTTTCAGAAACACCTTAGGCGGAATACATTTCTTGAATAAGAACTAGAATTTACACTGAATATCACGTAAGTAAATAGTGATGAGTTTACCAAGACAAGATATGAAGTTAAGTTAGTGTCGTCACGAGTTTTTAAAAGAGTTTTCCATTGAACTAAAGTGAATGTACAGTAATGTCAAAATTATCATAAGAGGCTCGATCCGATCGTCGGTAGGTCTGTCTTATATTGTTTTTCAACTGTTTCAAGTCAGATTCATTTGAAACATGATAAAAAGGTGTCTTTTGATGAGTTGCTTGTTACTTAGAAAAATCATCCACTCAGGGTAACGTGGTATTGCAATGATGGCGTTTAGACTTTATAAGTTTCTCAGCTGTTTTTAGTAAGATTTACTTTAAAATTGATAGAAAGGTGTTCCTTGATAGAATACTTGCTACTTGAAAATTATCTTTTATCATATAGTGGCTGCTTCGTTGTCTTATCTCATTTTTAAATTCAAATAAATATGTAAACAATAATACATGTTCTGAAGCATTTTGTATTCTGCCTTCATTCTAGTATTCTGTATAAAGAAAATTTAAACAATAGTTGACCTCATGTAACCTCAGGTTAATCTGAAGCAAACTTGACCTCATCCCCTCTAAATATGACAGGTTTATCTCCGGTGAACTAGCATGCCCTTAAAAGACTTCCTATTTCCAACTGTGTATCCATTTAACCTCATTTATAATTGTAACAGGTCTCAAATCAAACAGGTTCCCCTATGTAGATGCAGTATCGTACGTGCTTGCTCACTATTGTAATCACGGGATCTGGTAACGATTAGAGCACAAGGAAAAGGTGCCAAGTGGAAGTTTATCTGGAAGATAAAAATGCAAAAAAAATGGGTCTATCAAGGAGAAGTGTATTCAACATCAGCAGGAAATTGAAAAATTGTGAAAATTTGTTTTTTCAGCGTATCGGTAAGTGTGGTCGAAAAAATGTTTCAACTCGTAGACAAAACAGAATGCTAGTTGCACTTAGCAGACCCCCCCAAAAAAAAAACAAATAAACAAAAAAGCGAAAACAAAAACAAAACAAAACAACAATCAGTATCATCTAAGGACTTTCCAAATATGTTGAAGGCCGGTGGTGTGTAGTGCAGTCCGAGTATTTTAAGAACAAGAATTTTTCAGTTTGGCTTTCGTGCCTGTAGACCTCTGAAGGTGCCTAGACCAACAGAAGCAACGAAGAAAAAAAAAGTAGGCTTGGGTGAAGTCTCAACAATGCTTGACATTCGAGGACTGGATGAAAGTAATTATTGATAGTGCTGCGTAAGAAATGTATCTTAATTACAAGTAATATCACAATTGTGATTTATGTATTTTTTTCACGTTGAGAGGTATATGAAAGGGTGGAAATAAGCGACTGAAGATGTGGCTACACTTTGGGCGGATCCATACCCGATTTTGTGGAATGGTCGACAATAGGTCACGGAAAAAGTGGTTGAAATTTGGGGCGAATGAAATTTCTGTACTTTTGATAGGTTACCAAATGTGTTCCAATGACTCTCAACTCTTGGACATCATTCACCTGGAATGGGCATGAAGTTTAACAAAAAGTGTGATCTTGTTGGCTTTTCAATAGAAAATATCACGTGGCCAACGTCCTCTAGCTGCATATCATGTTGGGGATGATCAATTGAAAATTAAAAGAAGAGGTAATCAATGAATTAGTTATTTCTCTCGTCTCTTGTTGGGTGTTGATACGTGTGAACGCTGTCGAACACAATCTAAGAGACCAATTTAGCATCATCTTAGATTGTGAACTGAATTCTCAACTAAAAGCTTTTTTTGGGGGGGGGTAATTAAAAGAATGTGTTTACTAAACATGATTATGAGTGAATGTTAGAATTTATAGCCCTCTAGCGCCATCAGTATATGTCATACATGCATACATACATTACCAGGACCGCTTGAAAACTGAAGAAACCTAGGTTGACATTTTGTTTGATAGTTCCTGATAGAATGGTTGTTATCCTAAGATATTTGTTCGATACAGTGTCGCCCATAAGTGAGTACACCATGCCGTTGTTTTAGAAGTTCATTTCCTTCTGAACCAAACATGATAGGATTTTTATTATTTCTAGTAGAAAATTCACAACCTAAACGGATGTTATCAAGTATTATTTATGAAAAAAAAACAACAAAAACAAAAAACAACAAAAAAAAAAACAGTATTGAAACTCCTCTGCCAAAAATTTGAGCATACTGCTGTCCAAAAATGAATGCACCCCAACGGAAAATGTTAATTCAGCATCAATATTTTGTATGGCCGCCTTTATCTTATATCATTGGTCAACTGTGAAATGTTTCCCTATAAATGATAAAATCCTGCTTTGGTTTAAAAGAAACTTTATATAAAAGAAATAGTAGGCTGTACTTATTTATAGGCGATACTTTTGTTCAATACATTATTCTTCACTGTCATCAAAGAAACAGCGAGCAATTGCATCAAAGATTTTTCAGGTTCGCCCGTCGATTGATTTTACATATTAACTTGAGAGACGGAATAATTCGTTTGTTTAACCAGTTGAAATTCCGAAGCCTGAAGCAGATTATCAAGCACAAACTACATTCAGCAAACATTGGTAACGATCCTGAATATCAGACCATAAATGCGCTAGTTCTCTCCTTTGCATGTTTAGGCATATATAAAAAGATGGGATGGAAACGAAAGGCAGTGGTAGCGTTTCAGTATGTCAGCCTGTAGGTCAGGGAGTCGATCTATGAAAGCCATCGAGCCTAGAGAGGCTTGCGCTTTCAAAAAGCAGGACTACGAGGATGCATTGATTAATTCGTAGCCAATCTGCATAAATGAATCACCGTAACCGGTGCGTGCGCTAGAACTAATTATCTAAAATTATCAACAAAAAAAGACCTTTTATCTAGAATTATCAAAAAAAAAAAAAAAAAGAAAATAGTAGTACAAGGTTTACACATTATTAGTCTAAAATCACCATAGGGACCCCAAAGAGCACTCTTTCAAAAAAAAAAAAAAATAAAAACAAGTTCTTCTATAGTGCCTAGTGGTGTACTTACGCAGGTTTCCAAGGTTGTAGTCACAAAAATGTGACAAGAAGCGTCCGGATACGCACACAGATGCATACATGAGCAAAGAGAGAAGAATCTGTAGTCCACTTTGCTGGTTAGGCGGGCGGGTAATTTGTGTGTGTGTGTGTGTGTGTATATATATATATATATATATATATATATATATACACCTTCATTCACTCGCATGAGTATTCATCTTACTTATAGAAATATATGTAAGTAAGTGAGTTTGTTGCTTTAAAAGTATTTGTTTTTCCAATTAAGGCGTCTAGAGAGAGAGAGAGAGAGAGAGAGAGAGAGAGAGAGAGAGAGAGAGAGAGAGAGAGAGAGAGAGAGAGAGAGAGAGTTCTTTACAGAAAGTAAACTCCAATCAGGACAAAGATGTACCTAAAAGGATTAATCTTATCAAAGCCAGCAGCTATCATTGAAATAATTAGATATACTTGCATAAAATAGCCTTATCAAATACAAGAAGCAAATAAAATCAACGAGTCAATTAAAGATACTTGAATGTGAGCAAATGTCGAATAACCAATGCCAGATTTATTCGAGTACAAGGCGATCTCGATTATTATGCGACCGACACTTTTTGGAAATCAGGAATATGTATGCGTGCTATTTTTTGATATGCTGTTATAGTACTATACCCTCCCCCGATAATGCCATCCCCTTCTCCCAAAATGCTATCCCTCCTCCAGTATCATCATCATCATCATCATCAGTCTTTTATCGTCTGTCCTCTCTATTGTGGGCGTCGCAGAGCTAGTACTTGTCGAGTTCCTCTCACAACACCATTTTATATTCTGCCGGCCTTGGTTTCGCATGTGATTTTGGGGGATTCATATTGTGAGTCGTGATGTCCAGCTATTGTTTGCCATTCTTGCAACATGACCAGCCCTTTGCTATTTGAGTTTTTTAGTGGATTCTATGATGTCTCAGATTTCTATTTTTCCCCTAATATAGAGTGCTGTCTTGTGATCTCTCCTTGTAAGGTTGAGCATGATTATTTTGTGCGCACGTTGCATGCTTCTCAGTTTACGGGTCAGTCTCTTGGTTAGGTCCTATCTTTCAGCACCATAAGTAACTATCAGGAGGATACGTTGGTTGTAAAAATGGGATTTTCTTGTTCTTGAAGGTTGGGCTTGCTCTGTCGAAGGCTTGCCACCCTAGAATGATTCTTCACTTGACTTATTTTTCTTTTGGTGATTTTATGGAGCTTTGTTTACCTAGTTAGATGTAGTGGTCTATTTTTCCAGCTTTGCGTTTTCGATTTTGATTGGTGTGTGTTTATTCCCAACGGGTGGACTTGTGTTCCCTTGTCTTACCCCTTTTTGGAGCTGAAAGGGGTTGGAGTCTTTATGTAGCCAGATAAAGGAGCTGCTGTGACTGAATATATGTTGCCATATATAATCTCTACACATAAAGGTCTACAAAAGGTACAGCGGTTGGCATTTTGTATTTTACTGCTTTCTCTTTCAGTTGATTTATCGAATAGAGGTGATCCATGGTTGAGTAGCCTCTTCCAAAGCCTATTGATGATTTCCAGCTAGCGTTTTGGTGACTCAGTTGGTGATAACTTTGGTGATAGGTTTGTTGATGCAGTTGAGTAGACTCATTGGTTTGTACTTGTTGAGGTCTTTCGGGCTTCCTTTTCTATATGACAGCATTATGATTGCAGTGTTCCAATCTTCTGGAATTTCACTTTATTTCAGGCATAAATTGAAAAGAATAGCCTGTGATGATCTAACCGACTTTTTGTGTAGGTCAAGGATGATGTTATGAATTTCCGGGGCTTTTCCATTTTTTTGTTTGTTTGATGGCTTGTTTCACCTCCCATGGCGTAACTTCTGGGAAATCCTCAAATTGATTGCTCGCGACTCGCACATCCTATTTGTTGCTTTGTGATCCTTGTTTGGAGAAGTAGAGCTTTTGGTAGAATTTTCGGGCACGTTTGACTATCCAGTGTCTGTTGTTTGGTTTCCATTTTCCCCGAGTATACTAGTTATTTGTTTCCGTCCTGTATTGAGAGTTTTGTTAATAGCTTTGGAGCCCCGACCCTTTTTCATGGTTTCGATGATTGCTGTCATTTATCTTCTGTCTTATTTTGGATTGTTTTATTTAGTTCAGTTGCTTCAATTTTCTCTCTTGTTTTTTTGGTGGATTGAGATTTCTGCGTTTTCCCAGGAGATTCTTGGTTCCATCTGTGATTTTACGGATGGTTTGTGCACTCTTTGGTTTAAACATTGTGGCAACTTCAATCAGAGAAGCTGTTACTTTTCACTGAACAACCGTGGCCATCAAAGTCAGTGTAAGATTCTATCCGTTTTCATGTGCACATGTCTGTTTGTATGTTTGTGTATCCTAGCGCTCCTGGTCATATTGTTTTTCAACAGAATTGAACATGGACATACGCCAATAGACCGCTTCTAAGACTGTTTTTGGAAAAAAAAGGCTTTTCGACCCTTTTCGGGCCTTATTGTGACGGATATATTAATAACATCCAGATTCTCTACGATGTCGATGTTTTTTGATGTTTTTTCACACTATTTTAGATGTTTCGAGTGAAAGACACCAGTGATGTCATAAATGGAATTTATTCTGACCGTATTTATACTTCGATGGAATTTTTTTTACATTACTCCAAATTTCGACGCTACAGCTGTTCAATTATTGACTGCTGTGATGACTTCTTCATTTTATTTATTTTACATTTGTCTTTGATAGTTTTTAGAATTCTATTTATTTATGGCAATTGTTGTTAGATCAGCGTTTATTGCAAACACATCAAAATCATCAGATACAACATTTAATAGCAAATCTGTAACACTAAAATCTTTCAAGATTGAACATAACTTTTCGAAATATTTAAATTTCACGTTCTAAATGTCTCCTCGGGAAAAATTGAACGATTGTACTTCAAAATCTAATAATTTGTAAATTATAGTGAATAAATAAAATGCTGCTTTTCTTATCGCTTCTTTTTAGCCTTTAAACGCTTTGTTTATTTAAACTGATGAAAATGATATTTACTCGTGTATGATACAACCTCGAATATAATGCTGGTCCCCCATTTTTTGTAAGTATAAACCAGTAGTCTCTCTGTCTCTGTCTGTCTGTCTGTCTGTCTGTGTCTCTCTCTCTCTCTCTCTCTCTCTCTCTCTATATATATATATATATATATATATATATTATCCTTATTTTTATACTTGATTATAATGCTGCCCCTAATTGTGACCCTGATTTTTATATTAAATTTTTCGCATTATAAACGATTGGATACGTTTTGAGGATCTACTGGAGCTTAAAGCCGTTTTCGTGCACATTATATTTGAATTCTTCACCGCCATCTTTCATGTGGAATTCTATATCAATCAAATCTAAACTGGAGAAATAAAAGAATCAGAATAGACAGGGGCTACCTAAATGTTCTCAATCATCGTCTTTTTTGCTTAGAACTTTCATGATGTCCAAGCAATGCAAGCCGAACTGAATGAATAAAGCCAAAAAGTGGGTCTCCCCATGAAATTCAGTGAAACAAATATCATGTATAACTAACAGGTTGAGGACAAAGGCACGATGATTAAAATCGATAAAGCAGAGCTGAAGAAAGTAGACCACTACATCTACCTAGGACAACAAATTTACCCGAAATGCTTGAAAGGAAAAGAAATCAAGCGAAGAATCACATTGGTGAACAATAGAACGAATTCAATTATGAGTTATTGATGAATGCTTTGATACATGCATGGAGAAAATGGATCAATGAACTGTTCGAGTAAAATGATTGCTAGCAATAATGATGCGTAAAAATACCTATGGACGGTGGCGGTGCAGGGTCCAACCGCGCCCCTGCAAATTTCTCAAAGATATTATTTTTACAATGTTTTTTTTTAGATTCCTTTTCGAAAAAGATTTTTCAAGATAACTCAGATATATAGAGCTCCAGTGCTTCCCACAGTTGTGAGGTAGGGAGGGAATGTCTCCAGGTCCCACGCACTGCCTCTACTATGTATGTGCAAGTTTGCATGTGTGTCAGTATGCATGTGCACTCACGTGTGAAAAGCATTTAAGGTCTACACCTTCGCGACTGGAACTATTTTTTCTCAATTTTTAAGACTAGTTTTGTATAAATGCTCTTTTTACTCGCCCTCTCAGTATATCATAGTGTAATAGCTTTAAAAGCCTCATCTCAATATCTGACTTGCCTAAATTTATACCTAAAATTATCTAGGTTTCCATTTCATTTATCCTGGAAAATATCCAGAAACTATTTAATGAAGTCCCTTCTATGGCTGAATTCAAAAACAGTTTTCAGTAAAGAAAAAAGCATTTTGCATGTACTAATATTTTTACTTTTAAGCTTCTAGCTTCTGTTAGAATGGAGTTTGACTCTGGAGCAGTTTTAATAAAGTATTCAAAAATGAATTCATTGAGATAGCAATTAGAATTCTTTAAAAAAATATGAGAATAGGTATGGTTAGTCATTCAATAGAAACTGTTACGTGACCAACATCCTTTGGCAGCATGCTTTGTTTAGGGTGATCAGTTTAAAGATTGGGAAGAAATGTGATCAATAGATAAGTTACTTACCTCCCCTTTTGTTGGACCACTAAGTAGACTGAATACATTGCGCATTGAACCCCCACTAAAAATCTATAGGGGTGGGGGTGAGTAAAAATAAAACAAAATAAGATTCATTGTAGACTTATTGGGAAGTGAATGTTTAAATTTTCAGTCTTTTAGATCCACTGGTGCGGCCTATATGCATGATACTTGACGGCTCCCAACTCGATTTCATGTATAATGTATAGCCATCATAATATTTCACTCCAAACAATCACTCAATCACAGCGAGAACGGACGTGGCTTTTGAACCCCGAGAGGGATTTAAATTTCAGGCACAAATTTGGCACAAAAGAATTTTTAGTACGGCCACTCTAGCATGACTTTTCAGTCTTCTTGCTGACTTTCATCCCTCTCCACAGACGTGACAGGTTTGTGATCTGTAGCTATTTCATAGTTCATCTATTGTCTGTTTTATGTCTTTGTAAATGACTTTTCCATCCAGCTTTGTTGAGTCAGACCTTCCTGCAGATATGACAAATTACTTCGTAGCGGTCACCCTTCTGATACATACATACATACATGGCCAGTCAACTGGACTAACTTGAAAACTGAAGAAACCTATGTTGACACTTTTGGTGACAGTTTCAGTTGGCAGTTTTTTAATAATTTTATGATTTATTATAATTACATGAAAAAATAAAAGGATTCTTCAACCTGAAACAACTGTACTTTAAAATCCTCTCCGACATTCGATTACGCGTAGAGGGTATCGATTTGTATTCTTTGCCCCGTGTCCCCTTCACCCTCCCTTATCTTCCAAAACCTCCTTACTACCCCCTTACCCTCCAGTACCTCCAAGGGGGTAATAGCACCCACTTTGGGAATCACTGAACGAAACAATGATGCGGAAGTTACGGGATTATATGCCACTTCGATTGCGAAACGAAATCTCCGGCCATAAAGAGTAGACAGTTCGATAAGAGTTCCAACTCATGAACAACCATTATTTATTGAAACTCCTTCTGGTTCAATATGTTTTCTTTTCGGATCATAAGGTCAGAAAGGACCATGGAAGTCATATTTTATGGTGCATTTATACTAGAAGAAAAATGTCTTTGATCATGTAAGGAATGTTGGATAAGATTATGAAGAGAACCTTTCAGTCTCACAATGTATTAATCTGCATACAAAATCCTTAATAGCCCGGAGGATATAAATATCTTCTTTGATGCAATCCTATCAAAAGTAGAAATGGCTCCAGTCATGGGATTCATTTTATATTTTATCAAACGGCGACGCCAATTCTTATTTTTGGTGTTCAGTTGGTGGAACAGGGTTTCCAGCCTTTTTAGCGCAACTATCAACATTGTCTGGCAATGTCTAGCAAAAGTCTATCAACCCATCCTCCACCCCCGGCGCTGCGAATAGAAATGATTATGTTAAAGACTACACTTCTGTGATTAGCTCGGTGGGTCGAGGCGGGTAGTAGTCATGCCTTGAAGCAAGGAATACACTGAATCGTCAGGAATCGATATTGCAAACTCGATCAGGGAGGGTGCTTATCAGTGAGGGATGAGGGGGGGATGTTAGTTCTCCTGTGCACCATTGCCGAGTGTGTATCGACCAATAAGCACTTATAAGGATTCACTTGCCCAACGTGAGCATTACTTCTCCAGGCAGGTGGACAAGCAATCACACACACACACACACAAGCCTTCACGCACACATACGCACGCACACCTGCACACGCACGTACACATATGCACACATACTTTCGCACATAACCGTGTACCTGTACATGGTGTGCTGGAGCAACTGTAAAGCCATGTATACTTATGCATGTTGGTCACCACAGTGTTTTATACATAAGCATATATGTAAACGAGTAACTCACTTTCTTACTTACTCTTTTCGACTTTGTCGCTCCTTACTCTCCTCCTTTCTCTCTCTCTCTCTCTCTGTCATCGAACAGATTAATAGGGTTAACCTATGGCACACTGTTGTGGTATGAAAGAAATAAACTTTCATCGCTTTATGAAGTAAATGCCAAGAGACTAAAGAAAACAGATCAACTTCTGGTTACAAAAAGATGGAAACGCTATGAAATAAAAGACTTGTCTGGTTAGTCACTTGACCAACGTTTTTTGGCAGCATGTTGTGTTGAGGAAGATCAGTTAAAGAATTGAAAAAGGGAAGATTAATGAATAAGTTAATTCTCTTGCATTTTGTCGGGCAATGACCACTAAAAATTAGAAAAAAATTAGAAAAAAAAGTGGACAGAAACTAAGTGATCAATTTAGCATACACTTCCGTTGCAAATGGAACACCACACTAAAAACCTATGGAGCGGAATTCTTAAGAATTTTTGAAAAACAGAAAAAAAACACTATGTCTAGACATAATGAAGATTACTTGTTGATTTTTTTAGCCTTCTTGCTCCAATAGTGTGGCTTGAACGAGTGCTGCAGCCAGTGGGACCAAACCGGAGAAACCAATGTTGACACTTTCGGAGACATTTTTGGTTGACGGTTTCTTATCAACGTTGCTGGATTATACTCCTACAATGAAATCAATAATTCTTTGTTCTTTGTTCCTTTACATCCACTAATTGTTCGTGCATCTATTCCCAATACTTAGAAGATATGGTAATTACATAAGACGTGGATCAAATGTGTTCTACGTAATCTGATTCGGGATGAGGCAATATACGACCCGCAGGCCTCATCAGAGGGAATCCGAGCAAATATTGAGATACTATGCTTACTTTTTTTTAAAGAATCTTTTTGACTCGAAAATAGATTCAAAAGATTACTCGATTGAAATAAATTGTGATTAAATTTAGTTCTTTGTTTACTAATTGATATCCTTGGTTAAGCACACATGATCTTCAAGAATGTTTTATTCATTGATCCAAGGCGCTCGATGTATTTAATTAAGCAATGTTTTTTATTCCAAACTGTTGTCTTCGTATTGGTTTATTTCTTGAACACAACATATCGTCTGTTGAACCCTAAAGCCACGTCCAGGTGATATGTGGGTGTTTTTCTTAACGTCGAGACGTACGGGGACGTTTCGGTGATCGCCTGGAATATGTTCATTACGGCTTTGCCTACGAACTTGTCGTGTTTTACGGAGATGTTCTTGGCCCTTTAAAAAGCCCCTCCCCCATGGCACCAACTCCAGACAGCTACAGATTCTTAACACTGATTGCAATCATCAACAGGATTTGGAACCAAAATTTAACCCCATCGAAATTGGACGGCAGAATGAACATATTCCAGGCGATCACCAAGATGCCCATCCCCGTCACGACGGTAAAAAATTCATATATATATATATATATATATATATATATATATATATATATATATATAGATAGATAGATAGATAGATAGATAGATAGATAGAGAGAGAGAGAGAGAGAGGGTTATAGTATGTATTTACAGAGAGAGAGAGAGAGAGAGAGAGAGAGAGAGAGAGAGAGAGAGAGAGAGAGAGAGAGAGAAAGAGAGAGATAGGGACAGACCTTAGAGTAGCGAGCTGGGATTGGTAGCAGTTAGCTGCTGGCCCCTTTGGGTTCCGGCAAGAGTGTTCGCTTCTCTCAGAATTCCGTATATCGTTTGTATAAAATGCCATATGGAGAAAAAGTAGCATTATAACTGCAAGGATATTTCAGCACCATTTGTATCTTTTTGGAGGAGTTACACCATCGAGGAAGAGAGATGACAAATTGAAAAAGTTCACCATTATAAATAATATAAATCCTCGTCTTAAATATGAAGCAAATTTGTGTGTTTCCAAGCATTTTCCTTTTGTAGAGTCGTCGTCGTGTTTCCCGGCGACTGGGTCTGATATTACAATGGGATCCCAGGAAGATAGCATCAACGGTGTCGGTGCAGGTATGAGAAACCTTACAGCCGACATTTGGGGACATGGCGATCAGCCCCTTCAAAAAAGAAATCGGACGAGAACCCCTCCCCCTATTGCACCTCATGGTTATTTAACATTGCAATTAGAACTGATTACATTTTCTTTACCACTGGGCGAATGTATCAATGGTAAACGATTATTCATCGAACAGTAGGTCTTTGCCTGCCAAAAAGCCTGAAGAGTGATTCTTCGTTTAAAAAAAGGATTCGATCATTTTGAACAGATATGACCAATATAAAATCAATAGCCGAATAGCAGGTGAAGCTTCGAGATGCCTAGCAAGTTGGAAGCAAGGGGATCTGCTCAAGTAAAATGAAGGAGAGTGAAACAGATAGACTTAAACGCAAAGGCTAGAGGACGACCTCGAAGGCAATGGACCGTGGGCGTGACAAGGAAACGCTCCGGTTCCACAGGACCTGTCCATCAGAGAGGCTACCCACCATTAATCGCCGTTTTTACCTCCCCCAAAACACCCCGCCATACAACTGGAAGATAAAACAAAGATAAATAGATAAATTATTAAATGTCTAAAGAGTAATGACTGATATCTCTTGATAGTAATAAGTGTGACAAACTGAAAGGGTAACGATAAAGGACGTTAATGTGATCGGATGATTATATTATCTCAATAACTTGACGACTAGTGACAGAGGGAAAGAAAGGAGAATTCTTATTAGAAACCGTCAACCAAATCTGTCTACGAAACTGTTGACAGGTTCCTTCAGTTTTTTAATCTGGCTGGCTATGTATGTATATATCACGAGTAGAGGCTGAACCAACTGAGCTAGAAGGGTAAAAATTTAAAGATTACCCCTTATTATGTTCACAAAAACGCTTCTTGTTTTTGTAACCCCCACCCCATGTGGATTTTTAATTGGTCGATAATCAATGTAAGTTTATGCTTAGATTGATCACCCACTTTGTGTACGCTTGTCTTTTGGAAATTCAGGCTTTTTCTTCTGTGATCACTGCCCAACAAAAGGCGAGAGAAGTAACTTAATTATCGATCTCCCTTTTCTCCAATTTTATAATTGAGCACCACCAACATGGTATGCTGCTAAAAGACATTGTTCACGTGACAGTTTTTATTGAGTGACTAATCAGTTTAGTTTTCAATTCATCTTCCACGTTAACTCCGAGATGTCGTCGGGGAGGAGGGGCGGCAATGGGGCGGACATGTCGTTTCGACTTGAACGTTTCTGCCCCGACGATGCCTGAACTGGTTGGTCGGCTGCCATTCTTATCAGGTGTCAGAACCATTTACTTCAATGACGCTGGATGAATTTGCAGACTAGCATTGCTCCGAGGATCTTCCCGATTTTTCAGTGCTAATTAAGTCCCTCAACGTTTTTATTTGCTGCTCGTCTGAGGCACGTTCTCACACGGGCAGTGATTTTTCTCCCTGGGGATTAGATCAGTGTCCATGTCTGACAATGGAAGGTCAGCACGGACACAAAGATGTTATTTATCACCCGGACCTTGATTTCCATGGAGATTCGTTTGGGGGTGTTTCACGAGGAGAGAAATCTGGAAGTTGACGGTTTCGGCTTTGTGCATTCTTTTATATATCTTTCGGTTTAATTTCCCATTTAATTTTCCTGGGTATCTGAATTCCTTGATTCCTCTCAACGAAGAAAGAGAAGAAAGCTTGGAAATCCCATATCTTCTTCTTTGACAAAAATAAATCCATTTCGCACCTAAATAATTGATTTTCTCCACAAATTATGCTCGTTCATTTTAATTGAGGTATCTTCATTCGAATGAAAAAGCAAAACAAACTCGACGTACTGTGTTGTTTGAATATAAAATCAAAGGCGCAAATTTTCAAATCACACCGTTATCGACCACGATAAAACATGGACCTCAGACCCCTTCAACTACATAAAAAATATTGTAGAGAAATAGTATCACAAAAATACTTGTTTTGATCAAATTTAATCAAATTTTGAATGCGATGTAATCGAGAAATTTTGAGTTTTTACGTGAATCAATTTTAAGGTCTGGATTCTAGATTTAATCCCTGTCTAAAAGCAGAAGGGAAATCTACAATAGACATCATAAGCAAT